>OV884003.1:100495448-101695448 GCA_930367185.1 Myathropa florea
GAGCTTTCCAAACTTCGGTTTTCGGATTTGATATTTAACTGTAGATCGTAACTCCACTCGTAAGAGAACAATGTCTCATACAACACAAGTGGTAGCTTCAGCTGCTAGATCCAAGTTAACCTTGGACTGTAATGCCACAATATATATGTACATATGTTTAAAACAAATTTATGGGCAGTTGAAAAAAATTGTTCATTGATTTCCATACATTCTGAACAGAAATACGACGAATACTTACAACGCCTCCTGGCTGTAGTCAAAAACTAATTAAAAAACGAATTAATTTAATTAAACTTTAATTTAATTTAATTTAAGACAGAAAAATGCTAATACAATATGTTTTGTTGCCAAAAAAAAAAGTTTGAGTTATATACTTGCGTTCAAAATGCATCAGGAATTGTGTATATCATGTTCGAGATCCTACAAGACTATGAATCTATTAATTTGTGTATTTCAACCAAAGAATGTGAAGCATTAACATATTCAGAATGACTTATGAAGATTTAACAACATTTTCTGGTCAGTGTCTCGACTTAAGAAAGATATTTTTACCTGGAAAGTCTGAATAGGATGTCAGTTTCAATAATGAATTTAAGCCACACCTGCTTTCGCCTTTAACAACTGTTTTTTTCGATTGAAATTCTTCAATGATGTTATTTTGCTCAGCGTCATTGCTGAAGTGTAAACAAAATCCACCCAGCTATTTATAATCTTGACCCAACAGGTTTCATCTTGGTGTCAGTTGGTGGTAGCTTGGCTTAGAGATATAAAATAAACCGGGCAAGTGCGAGTTGTACTCGCACGGGGAAGGTTCCGTCGCATAATATTGATGGATGATTTCTGAAGATCAAACGACGTTTCCAAACTATTTCAGTTGAATTTTCTTCTAACTTCAACACAAATCAACCATTTATTCATAAATTCATACATCCAAACAAACAAATATTCATCCCTACATATACCTATATCTCTATCCAAGTTTATCCAACACAGAAAATCCCTTCCATCATACATACATACATACCTATCTAATCACTGCTCATGCCTGCGGTATGTGTGTGTTCATTTCTGTTGGGCATTTAGGGGTGAGATCGAAAAGATAACGCTCATCAACGAATAGAGTGGCCGAACACAGCATGAAATTATGTGTGAAAATGAAAATTTTTTCTTGTTTTAAATCTTAGATATTTCAAAATTTCAACATAAATCGATATTTTGAAATGTATCATTTCTTAATGCTTACATTGATGTCTTCAAAACTGCGTTTTCAGATCTTCAAAATTCGCATGTCGATGATTGACCGTTTTTGGTCAATATCTCCAAAACCATTAGGGCCACAATGCTCGCAATAGTTTTAAATGAAAGTACTCCATGAAGCCAAGTTTTTGTGATTTTTTCAGATTTTTAAACACTTTGGTTTAGAAATGGCAGGGGGGGGGAAATCTTTGGAGCTCCATATTTTCTAAACGGTACTTTTGATAAAAAAGTGTTGAAAGAAACCTCCACCTCATTTCGAAAGATCTGTCGATTGATATATATATCGATGGAGTGCGACAATTTTTCAAAATTAGTGTCAACTTCACATGTACTTCCGTTTTTGTAGACGGAACCTTAAAAACGATGTCTTGATTTTTGAGTGTCACAAGGTGGATGTGATGATCTTGTCACACCTCTTCATTGATATCTTCTTGAAGAAAGGTTTTGCATTTCCTTGTGGTAGATTACAAAGAAAAATTGTCTCTCCATTTTCAATTAACGTCTACAAGAGGTATTGAATCAAAGAAAATACGCTTCTGTAAGGAAAGGGAAGTGAACGTCGTGGCGCAGTAAGTGCGCCGACTCCAACAAGAAACAACAACTTTGCATTTTTATAGCATCACCTCTTCTGAATCACTAATAATGCTCCAAAAGTATAACTGTCATGGTTCTTAAAATTCTCCTGATAAAGTCATCATAAAAATGTGGAAACCATAAAACCACGGAAACCACGACTGTATGCTAAGCATGAGCTGAATGGCAAGATCTGAATAAAGAAGAGATAAGAATGCAATACAGAGAGTGCATACTTAGGCAGAAATAGTTGTGTAAGCATTTATTGAATGCTGTAGCAGGTGTTTGAAAAAACAGACCTTGGGAATCAGACCTTCCTAATAAAAATTAATCTCTCTCCCTCTTTTTCTCTCCCCAAAGCAAGTGGAAATCTTCGAAAAATCAAGAAGTCTACTGTCAAAAGTTAAGAAGATCTTCTTCAGATTGCGCATGAAGTTTTATATATAATCTTAAATTATTGCCAGTGGATGCCGTGGTGTAGTGAGTAAGTGCGTCGTCGGCTCCTACGTTCGAAGTCTGGGTTCGAATACGTAGGAGCACCTTCAACTTTTTCACGGCTTCACCTCTTTCGATTCATTAAAAATGCTCAAGAAGCTTAAACGTCTACAAAAAGCTGTTTGAACCTCGACGTTCAAAATCGGCTTTAAATTGTGGGTTCCATTCACTCGTGAGACAACAATAGCAAGAACAACACGAGTGGTTGCTGAGAAGCTAGGCCCAAATCCAACTCTGACTGTAACGCCACACCGTATGTATGTACGTATATGAGCCTGAAATTCCGACAATTACGGTCAGAATCTCAATTTTAGCAACGCAACATACAGGCATATAGAAGGATATGCAGCCAAGCAACAAAACCGCGCAAAATCAATCCAAAAACTATATCACGATCACCGTCGGAATGTGTCAAAGACGTACAAAATATTGACGTCAGATAGATTGTCAGATTGTAGTTTCTCCGTTAACTACACACACATATACATAGTTTTGTTGTGCCGTTTGCATGTCAACGAATTCGCTTTTGTTTACTGTTTGTTTACTACCCAATTTAAAGTCACGTGTATTTTATAGTGAGCTATCTCAAAACTACTCGAATATTTTCCAAACCATTCACAGAATCCTCATTTAATTAAGTTCCGAGGTGATTATGTTTACTGTGTGTAGATCACGAGCTGATCGACACGCATATTTAAATCTATTTGCGGATTCATCCATTAAAAACTAATCAACTGACATTCGGATAATCCTAAGTAGAGACTAATCAACATATTTCTTGACCGAAGCGTTACGTCATTTAAATGAGACATCTGGAGGTATCTCTGAGACAACAGGAAGAAAATATGTACGTCCAATTATCAGTATAATGACACCTTTGAAAATGATGACACGTCGGAAAGAAACACATTCATCAGATGATACACGATAATTTAGATATTATTTCAACTAGAAGTCTGAGGGCAATTTGGCGTCATAAATCAACTGCTTTGGCATGCACTCAACTGATAGCTTAAGAGTCTTGCCATTGACTTGACGGCCTTGATGACTGCAAAAACAATTGCGATGCAAGGTTTAAAAACGAATGACAAAACAAGAAAGTGTAACCGCTCGCATGAAACTTTACTATCGGCACTGGTTTTTATTGATCAGCTCGTATGTTATTTGTTACTTTGTTATAAACTTTAAAGTCACAATAAAATACGGATTGTATCTATAAACTCGAGCGGTACTGCAGCTTGCCAATTTATGCTGACGTTTTAATTGCAAATAATTACTGCCTTTACAAGTGTTAGCAGAGCTATAACCAATTGGTCATTCAAGATGATGTTTGCGTTCGACACGTTAATCGGCAGTCTGAAGATGAACTAGCAGCATAACAATAAACGGCTGAAGTTGAAGGTAGTTTTGCAGGGAATGCCAAGCAAGGTGATAAGGTGAACCATAAAGTCACCCAACATGAGGTGTCACTTTAATTCAACAGAAAACGCAGCGCATCTATGAAAGGGGAGCACTTTTTTAATTTTAGTTCAAAGTATAAACTCTGAAGTTAGTAGAGGAGCTAAATGAGTCATTCTTTTGATAAAATTTATCATCACATTTTCGCATTATTGCAGTTGTATTTTCCAAATAATGCTCCGATATTTTCTTTTGGTGCATTAATCGTTGCTGGTCCATGAGCGAAGATTTAATCCTTTACTTACCCTCGAAGGAGAGAGTCTAAATCGCCTTTCTTCAGCGCCCAATCGAACTGTCCGTTTTAAGAAATCAAACGTCCCGAAAATTTTTCACGCAATAAAGTGATTGCTTCACCAGCTGTGTGGCATGTGGTGCTATCCGTCTGAAAATAATGCCTAAAACACAATACTGTGTTAGTGCTACCATCAGGTGACGTTTAACTTCCCATACAAGCAATACAATGGCACAGCCTGACTAGAGTCCGACCGAAGGCCAGTTTTTCGGCCGAAGCCGAAGCCGAATGTTCAGTCGGACTCTATTTGGAACATATTTTGCAAGTTGATTTCGCATAATTTTTACGAAATAATCCCAATTTGGATTTTTAGCTGTCATTTTTGATGTTGTTTCTACCTGAAACCAGTACAAATAAATTGAATGCTTTTATACAGACCACTTAATAGTTTACCAACTTGAAAATGCAAAATCTTTTGATTTTAAGGCTGTAAACAACCGCACTTTCAAAATGCAAAATATCCGACAATAACAAAACAAAAAACACACCGTTCCTTGCAACTTGCAACTTGCAACAGAAAACAGAAATATCAACATTCGGCTTCGGCAAAATCTTCGGCCTAATTTGGCCGAAGCCGAATGTTTTGCCGAAGCCGAAGCCGAATGTTCGGTCGGACTCTAAGCCTGACATACTGCTTTGTGCTAGAGATCTTACGTTTGTTAAAAATGAGAGCAGTGGGAGCAACTTAAACTCCCTTAATAACGCACTCTCTCAAGCTAATCGTTTAACACGTTGAAACATTTGCGTGCGCTTCGCCACTTCTCATACAAATTGAGAGTTTTTCGTCTGTTTGAGTATTGTAAACAGCTGATAAATTGTCCTTTCAAAGTATGCCTGAAGAACTACCTATGTAAAGCAAAATCGGTATCCACAACGTTTCTCGCATAAATGCCGTCGAAATCCATAACATCAATACCAGGAACAAAAAGCCAGTCAAAATCGTTCGGTAGCGCAATCTATTCACTGGAAGGGTTGTTGCAGCATTATTTCCGAAAAAATATTGCCCAAAGACACCGCCAAACTGGTACTCATTATGGATGGAGAGGTTTTTTCACAATTTGACTTGGTGTTTCGGAGCACGATATGCTACAATTTTCTTTTTTTTTTACATATTTCGGCAAATGAAGATGTGCCTCATATTTTTTGTTTAAGAAATCATGATATTGTTTATTATACGCGTAATTAGGGAAATTACGGCGTAGTGCATGCTAAAACACGGGTTTAGTTTAGTTTAGTGCTAGCAGCTGGTTTAGTTTAGTGGGGCCAGCACCCCCATTTATTTAGCTCAAAAACAAATAGGTCTACGGAGAATAAGGACGGTCTGAAAATAGTTGCGAAGTGGTGGTTAGCTGAGATGGAAGTCGTATGAGTATTTCATAATGTTAACCAAAAGTATCATACACAGATGAGTAAAACTCATAATTAGTACGATATGATCTAATAGGGAAGATGCATCCGGATCTTAGACTGTGAGAAATTGTATTAAAAAACTTAGGTTGTGAGCCATGGCACATTTAATAACCTCCCAGTTTTTACTAATCAAAAATCGTTGTAATGGCAGTCGAATATTGACAGCTCAAAAATGGTGCGGGACTTAAAATTACACCTTTTATTGGATGGACGATGGATCATCAAATAATTTGGGTCTCATACACAATTACATGGCTTGAGTAATGGCATCTTCAAGTCCTGCTTCGTAGTCAGCGGATATAAAATAAAACAATCCAGAAAGTGCGAATTCTTTATTTAAATTTTATTTAAAAGGGGCTCAGAACTGTGTAAATTTTATACAAGTCTGCTATCATTAAAGAAGTTATTTATTCACAGTTGACGGAAGTAAGCGTACGTTCAATCAATGTACGTTCTTAATGAACAGGTTCCACAACTAAAAACCATAAACAAAACATGTGTGAATTTTTCTAAACATTTCAAGCCATTTCTGGTTTCAAGTGAATGTTTGACCATAGGCAGAATGTTATTCTTTATTATTTTTTATTTTACGATATTGTCTCCTGTGAGAACGAAATAGATACAAGCTTATTTATATTTTAATTGTATCTGTGTTAAATAAATTGAATAAATGAAATTGAATAAAATGAAAATGAGTGGGTACGTGCGTCCACTCCTACGCTCAAAGTCTAGGTTCGATTTCCGAAAAACACCTTTCATATTTTCCACTCCGGACCTTACTGACAATACTCTAGAACAACTGTCTAGAAAAAGCTTCTCAATCTCGTCGTTCGGATTCGGCATTAAACTGTAGACTCGTGAGAGAGCAATAACGAGTGGTTGCTGTAGAAGCTAGGCCTAAGTTCACCCAGACCGTAGAGCCACAGTATAATTTTAATGAATTGTATGAAATAAACAATTAGTTTACCATCGCTTATCTGAAAAGATATTGTAAACGTGTAAAATTTAAAAAGAAAAGAAGTTGGGTTTTTTTTTGGCAGGATTGCATTAAAATGTTGACAAAAAAATATTTTAAATGTTAATTGTATTCATGTAAAAGAACCCATCACAAGGAAAATAGAACAGGACCGGCTCAGTTGGTTTTGTCATGTTCAAAGGAGAGATCCTTCGAACCCCGTCAAAATGGCAATATCAATCAAAGTTCTTGCAAAATAGCGCAAAAAAGTGGACCGAAAAACAATTGGATCACACAAATGCAAAATTTGATCGGCCTCAGTGATGAAGTGATCCGAAACCGGGAAGCCTGCATTTACTTCCTGAGGTCAAACCGGCAAACCCCACGGGCGGACCAGTAGGGATGCAGTAAAGCGGGAGGGCTAAAGGAGTATTAGAGCCGCGCATCCAACATTAGCTATATGTATCAATAGTTACGTTTATACCAATCTATGGATTTGCAGTGTTGAGGACAGTTCTTAATAAGGCTGTCAACTGAAATGTTTTCAAAAGCGTGCAAGGGTCGGCATGCATCTACGTCAGTGGAGCATTAAAAACAAGACAATCTACTGCACTGAATATACTTCTCTGCTTTTCTCCATTGGACATACATGGTGTAAAATTAGCAACCAGTATTTAGACTCAATACTACATTTGTAGTCAAGTCGCTTACTAAGGTGGTAACCTTATTATCTCTTTGGGAAAATTTCTCAACCAGCATCCGTAAGGATACGTAACGATCGGTGCAATTGTTTAGAAATATATCCGATACATTCAAACGAAGCTTCAATGTTATATTTATAGATACAAATGGATAAATAATGATTAAAAATTGAGGTTAGCTCACGTTGAAGTTAGAACTTGGACATTTGTGACTTCAGGTGACTATGTGTAGTCTACTTTCACTTAGGCATGATGAGTATGAAACTCTGAATAATATGCATAGCTCGAATTCTTATAAACCAAAAACGCATAAAAATGCGCTACAACGTGCATTTGCCATGTGTATGACATAAGCACACTGCATATATACACTACACGCTCATAGGCGCATACGTATTTGTTGTTGTTTTTTTTATAAGGACAAAATCAGATGTTGACATAAAAAGTCATAACTCACGAACGCGTCGACCTATTTCGTGCAAACTTTAGATAAACCATCTACACGACCATACGAACAAACCCCAATTTTATGGAATTCGGTTTTACCGTTTGTAAGTTATAAAGTCACAGCGCACGTGCAACAATTTTTTATGTGTATAGAGATAACAATGGGGGCTGAGATTTGGGTTTAGTTTCTCAGCAACAATTCGTGTTGTGCGTGCTATTGTCCTCTCACGAGTAAAGGGTACCCACAGTTTGATGCCGAATCCGAACGGAGAGATTGAGAAGCTTTTTCTAGACAGTTATACTCTTTGAGCATTGTCAGTGACTCAAAATAGGTGGAGCCGTGAACAATTGTTTTTTCTTTTTAATTGTTGCTTTTCTTGTATTTGGACCTAGACTTGAAAGTCTAGTGCATTGGCGTCGTCGAGAGTGCCCACAACGCCTCGTCGCCCACAGTTTTTTCTAACTGTTGCAGCGAAAACGGGACTCGGTAATTTCGTAACAACATTGTCTTTGAATGATATTTTGCAAATATTCAAGTTTCAGGCCAACAGAAGTAAGAGAGAACGAGACTTCCTGGACTTTCACAGATTGTGGAAACACATCATATCATTATCAGAAAAATCGGCTAAGAGGGATTTTATGTGCTTGACAGTTAATAGAATGAGCTTTAACTCATAAAGTTAATCGGCTATACCGACACACTCTGAGATGTGTCGTCCTCACATTTTGCATCGACATTTCCCATCACCTTTACGTGGCAGTTCATCGCTCTGAAGTATAAAAAATGTGGTACGTACATCGTTTCGATAGGTTTTAAATATTAAATTCAGTTAAGGATGATGAAAATATTTCAAGAGCCATGGCCATGCACACAGGGGGCCAAAGTTCAATCAGGACAGCCGGATACATACGCAGGCGATTTGAGGAATGACGACAAAAATGCTTTCGCTCGAGTGATGCTCACAGAAAAATGTTATAAAAATGCGACAGGACACAGAACACCACTGATATGATGACGTTTTATGAATAATCCAACAACAACACAAACAGAAGTGCCGAGCAACTGGGTACACGGGAAAATTCAACAAAAATACGGTACATTCTCCTCTGGATTGATTTATGCATTCGCCGTATACATCGCCACATGATGGACATAAAGTAAGGACGATTTTTTTTGAAAGGCGATTAAGTGGGTGGCTCTGGTGAATGGCCAGTGATGGACGGATGGAGGTGATGGTTTATCGACGTTTATTTTACGTTTTTCATAGTTGCTTTTAAAGCGTGGCAGTAGCCGCCACAGGCGCTGTTGTTACAACCGGTGGAGATGCGACTGATGTTGCTGCCAGTGGTGCTGGTGCTGCTGCTGATGCTACACTATTGTGTTGATATCGTGGAGAATTAAATGCTGTCAATCACTTTAAATTGAGTTCCTGCAACTAGGGGAGTCTCTGGGATAGCCGAGAAGGAGGGTAAACGTTGAAACATTAATTGTAATTGTCGTTCTATAAGCCAACGAACGAAGTGGAAAAGAAATTTCACTCAAACCTGTCCTGAGTGTCGGTGGCATTATTAAGATTTACGTTAGCTCGATAAGCTAATTGTTCTTCTTTTCACGACGTGGCTGTTGATGTTGTGACGGTTTATACTCATTTCCGTGATGTTTTTGTTGGAGGACACTAAGTGTAAACAACAAACAAGATTATAACATGACATCTTATTTTATTGGTAAAAGTAGGGATGTCACATAGTTGGATATGACAGACTATCCTTGTAAGTTGGCTGCGATAAGATTGGCCCCGTCCCAGTTTTCTAACGAATAAGTCTTAAGTAAACTATCCCGAAAACGACTTCGCTTTTCAAAAGTTCATGTATAATATATGAAGAAAGATATAAATGACAACTTTGCAGCTTTCAGTGCAGGTGTTGGTGTTGATAAATTATTTCATTTTAAAGGTTATAGCCATGGAGGATCTCTCAACTCAACGGACCATGATAGAAGAGAATACCGTCCCCCCGACCTAGACGAAGTCAAGATAGCGATATCGAGACTGAAGTCTAATAAAGCTGCTGGTGCAGATAGTCTGCCCGCTGAAATGTTTAAGGCAGCTGGAGGTGATCTTTTAGGGCGCATGCACCAGCTCGTCTGTAAGATATGGTCGGAGGAAAGCATGCCCGATGAGTGGAATCTCAGTATCGTTTGCCCGATCCACAAGAAAGGAGACCCCTTTGACTGCGCCAACTATCGAGGGATAAGTCTCCTTAACATCGCCTATAAGGTCTTCTCTGCCGTTTTGTGTGAACGCCTGAAACCATTGGTGAACAAACTGATAGATCCATATCAGTGTGGCTTCAGGCCTGGGAAGTCCACCATCGATAAAATTTTCACACTGCGGGAGATCCTGGAGAAGACCCAGGAAATGCAGATCGACACACACCATCTATTTGTCGAGTTCAAGGCCCCATATGGCAGCGTGTATAGAGACGAGCTATACAGCGCCATGTCTAGTTTTGACATTCCTGCTAAACTCGTCAGACTGAGCAGGATGACGATGGAGAACTCTCGCTGCTCCATCAAGGTCGGTAACGAACTCGCCGAGACCTTTAACGTCAAAAAAGGTTTTAGACAAGGCGACGCGCTGTCATGTGATTTCTTTAACATCGTTCTTGAGAAAATCGTGCAAAACTCACTGGCCAACACAAGAGGCACGATCGCCTGACTAGACTCATGTCGCTGTACAGCCCATACAGTTCGTGGTTGAATCTTCTCCTCCAAATGCCATCAACGCAAACAGGACCAAAGATCGCGCGCAGAACTTTTCTCTCGAAAAGACCAAGACACTGTTCATCCGCTTGGGATATTGTCCATGCCTCTGCGCCGTAAAGCAGGACTGGGATGATCAAGGTCTTGTATAAAGTCAGCTTGGTCTTCCGAGAGAGGGCTCTACTACTCAATTGCCTTTTGAGCCCATAAAAACAGCGGTTGGCAAGAGTTATTCTGCGTTTGATCTCGGTACTGATATTGTTTGTACTAGTTACCGCGGAGGTGGTATGGTGACGTTCTGGCCAATTCGTCAATGTTGTGCGTCCTTTCTCGATGACAACATATACTTGTTTTGCCCTCCTTTACCGCCAGACCCATTTTAGCCGCTTCCTCGACTCTCTGTGTTCGCCCAATCACGTCAATGTCATCCGCGTAAACTAGCAGTTGAACGGACTTTTGGAAGAAGAAGACTCGTATACTTATATATATACTATACTGTACTTCCATGCTTTTAAAAAGGCCTTGGTGTTTGATAAATGTATTTTCAGAAATTATTGTCTTAAATCAAGGGATAACAACTGTTAATTGCTGAAATAGAAACACTCTTATGTTCAGTGATAACAAATCCTTGAAATAAATCTTATTTTCTCATTTTCAATTTGTATTCTTCATCAGTTTTTGCCTTCGAGTCTGTCGTTCTCATAATAATTCAAATGAGTCTTGCTTGATGGAAATGGTGGTGCTCGTAATTCGTCTTGACTAAGTTTTTTGTAATTCTAATTGCATCTGTGTTTCTTGTTCAATATGAAAGGTGAATGATTTGCTTTAAAATTATTGCAAAGTATCTTCGGTTTATATCGGTGGTTATATACATATGTAAATTAGGACAATTTTTCATGGTCAGCCGAACCGAAAAACATTTCAAGTCGCCTCCGTTTCATTTCACAGTTCAACGATCAAATGCAAATTAACCTTGTGTTCGACTACTGTTGTATGTCCGCAACATTTTCATCAATGTATTAGCTATTTATCATACTCTTAGTTTTATGCTGATGGCGATCCTATCTGCTTGCTGATCTATTTAATGTGATTTTAACGATCACATGCGTCGTCACATCGTTCGCAGCAGCTTCTGACATTTAGTACTCGCGGACAACAGCTGTAAATGGAAATGAAAATGTTGTCGATACAAGAATGTTGCGTTAAATTGAATTGCTTCTGGAAACTACCTCCATGCAAACAACAGACGTTGCAATCATTGCACTTTTCAGCTCCTTTCGCACGCCACTCGTCCTGTCATCTCAGGCAATTGGCTTGACTAATGGGGTGACTCAATTTGATGCCAATTACCCGATGGATCTGAAATTTCCCTTTATGGATCATTTATTTATGTATCGACCAGTTCCTGGCTATGCAGTCAGTCTAAGAGGTCCCGCAGAGATGGGTTGCAAATATATGGAAGCTTTACAGCCCCATCATATAATTCCGGTTTCACGTTGGAGTGAAGTGACATGTTATATATTTTATGTCTTCGTCGGATGGTCCTGCAACTCGCGGCGCCCTGCAAGTGGTAAGAGGACCTTGTCGATGTTTAAGAACTCACCTCTTGTGGTATGGTTGATATATACATAATGCTGCGTGGGAAGCGTGGGCGGAACTTTTATGTCTTGATATAGAATCCCTTGGTCATTGCGCATAAAATTTGAATTTGAAAACAGTTTACATGTTTGAAGCGGAACTGTGTAAAAGATATACAGACTGAGTGAGGAGAGTGCATTTGCCTGTTAGCACTGTTGGAGGTGCTATACAGGAGATAGTGGCTCTGAATGGGTGCGGTTGTACCTAGTTTTCACGGTACCCGTTTTTTTAGGGTTAAGTGAATACTGTTGTTTGAAAATCTTTATTTATATGGTATTCCTCCAAAATATTACAATTCCTTACAAGCACCACCAACAACAAATTGCTGTGAAAATTCTCAGTGTTGCCACTTGTTCCGCAATCAATGATTTTTTTTTAATTTTGGATTCTTTTAGTTCCTTCTTACTTATCAGGTCTGCGGTGGAGGATCTTGGCCTCAGAAAAAGATGGAAGTCTATCGCTAACGGTCGCGGGCACGCTGCTTACCGTTATAAGTGGCGTGTTGTAAAACATCTCTGATCACTTCGTCCTTGTACTGGAGGTTTGGTTTTCCTGCCCTTCTCGAACCTGGAGACTCGGATTCAAAGGCTCTGTTGATTGTGGCATTATTGTTCATAGGCTCGATGGGGCCGAGTATGTACCGTCTGGACTATATCCACATCTTTATCCTTATACAGTTCATAGAGCAGAGAGAAACAAGTATTAGACGCATAATTTTTCTTTCGAAGTCATCAAGAATCAGCTCTGCAGTCCTGCTTATTGTTCACCTTTGGGCTTCATACATCAAGAGTGGCAGGGCAAGAATTTACCCCTTTGAGACAGGAGTTCTGAACCATTTGTTTGGAGAAACCGAAGTAGCAGTGGTTGCCCAGGGAGATTCTACGACGGATACCCACGAAGGTATTGTTTATGGAGCTTAGGTTTGCCCCGTTCGTATATTCAAGGCACTCTGCTCTCCCATAATCAAATCGTTAGCCCTCCGCACAACCGCCAGCATGAAACGCCATTTTGCCAATTATGTTCGCTGCATACATTAGTTAACCTCACAATGGTTGCGTGGGTAAATGCGACTACTGCTACGCACTAGACTTTCAGTCTAGGTTCAATCGCCAGCACAAGCAACAATTGTTCGCGACCCCACCTCGTTCGAGTCACTGACAATGCCTAAAGAGTATGACAGTCTAGAAAATGCTTCTCAATTTCGTCGATCGGAGTCAGCATTAAAATGTAGATCTCCTTCACTCGTGAGAGAACAGTTGCCGTTCAACACGATTGGTTGCTGAGAAGCTATACCCAATTCCACCTCGGAATTATTATTATTTGAAGGAATCGTTATTGACATCCCGCCAAGTTAGGGGCAATGAGTAATTTTGTTCTGTATGCTCAGGCCTTGCCCTGCATGTAGTCCTAGATCACATTGAGTTAATTCTGCCGATACTCATGGGATTTGTTTCTAAAAAAATGCATATAATTAACCAGGCGACATCAGATGAGGAACAAGATTGAAAAAAATCCCCCTCAGAGTGTTGTCCAATAAAAATCTACCATTTAATATCATGATCTCAAACGAATTCCCACTTGGTTAGCGCTCTTTTCACGTCCACTGCTGTATGTCCTGTAAATTTTGTCCCCTCAGTATACTGAGCCGTGATCGCATTAATTTCCTTTTATATATCACCTGCACAATACTTGTCAGGTTGTCAAGCGGCTTTCACCAGTAAGCAAAAACCATTGCCCTCCATACACACGTATTTATGTAGGTGTGCTTGGAATTCCTGTTAAATTCCAATTTCCTTACTCGCGTACACTCTCCGCGGGATGAATGAGAAATTTCTATCTAATGAAAATGTACTTACCTCCTATCGATGTGTATAGCCTCCCCAGCGGCATATTTGCTAAGCTCACTCGCTGCATGAGTGCACTGATTCCATGAAAACTAATCATATTAAGGGCGAATTCGATTTTGCCTTCATGCGCTCATATGTAGTCATATTTTGACGTATACCCATAATAACGTTAAAATGTCCATTTCCATGATAGGCCACAAGTTGGATTGTCCATCACTTGTCAATTTAACCGCCACTGTACAAAAAAATCTTGGACAGTAGAGGAATGCAGAGAATGGCTTTGGCCAGCAGATGACATCAGAACGTGATTCGTTCTAGGAATGCACTTTGTATCTCATTCATTACAATTAATTGACAGAATGTTCACGCGAGGACGTGGTGAGATATTTTTCCTGTTCCAGCTCTTATATCCTTCTTCATTGCCTTGCATGTGATTACACTTTTTGAATTATCGTCTTCACAATCAAAACTTAAAATCAATTTGGGCACTTTGCTGGATTCAATTCGGCAGTTGGGAAATTTAAGTGTGATAACTGTTTTATTCAAACAAAAATTTTCCAGGAATTTGGGTATTAGTTTTTGCGTGGGAAGCGATTTCGTATTCCTGGGAGGAGGTATTCTGTTTTTTCCAACCCACATGGCATGTTGTCAACGTCCCAACGTCTTGTTGTGGCAGCCTTGTTGTTGACAGAATTTTGTCAAAACCATGAACAGATTAACGTTTGATGTAGATACTTGTGCAAGTCAAGTTGAAAGGAACGCCACTGCGTTTGTGGTATTGTCCCAGGTATTGTATTGTCCCAGAATTTTGTCAACTATCCAACAAAGTCAATTGGTTAGCAAGAATAACAGTAAAAATTATAGAAAGAGTCGTTCCTCTTTCAGCTATTAAATCTGAATCGAGAGCTTGCCTCTCATTTGTTTACTTCACAGAAAGTGTTTATTTTACGAGATCTCGATGTCACGTAACTCGGGAGCAAGCATTATTCCAAAAACGAGTCACGAATGTCAAGTGTCTTAATGCCGGGAAGGGCCAGAAATTAGCAACAAAATGTATTTAACTTTAAAGACCGTGTATTCTCAACGTTTGGACATGACATGGCCTTGACAGGCTCACATCGGTTAATTTCTGATTCACAGAATTTCTGACGTGCCGTGAATTGGTTATGTCTGCACATGTTAGTAAGGAGTTTTTGGTAAAAAGTGGAGATCACACAGTATGTTTCACATGCACACCCTCGCAATTAACTGATCTGTATGCGATTGGTTATACAACAATTTTTCAAAATGTATATAAATGATGCAATTATAAATTAAAATCGTATATAAATATAAATAAATAATGGCGGCGCTACAGTCCGAGGTGGACCTGGGCCTAGCTTCTCAGCAACCACTCGTGTTGCGCGTGCTATTGTTCTCTCACGAGTGGAGGGGACCTAGAGTTTAATGCCGACTCCGAACGGCGAGATTGAGAAGCTTTTTCTAGACAGTTGTACTCTTTGAGCATTGTCAGTGACTCGAAAGAGGTAAAGCCGCGAACAATTTTTTTTTGAAAAATTGTTTGTCTCAACTTGTATTCGAACCTAGACTGTGAAAGTCTAATGCGCATGGGTCGACGCACCAATCCACACGACCACGGCGTCCACGAATTAAAATCGTATAATTAGGTTAATAATAATAAAAATGGTGGCGCTACAGTCCGAGGTGGACCTGGGCCTAGCTTCACAGCAACCACTCGTGTTGCGCCTGCTATTGTTCTCTCACGAGTGGAGGGGACCTACAGTTTAATACCAACACCGAACGGCGAGATTGGCAAGCATTTTCTAGACAGTTATAGCCTTTGACTATTGTCAGTGACTCGAAAGAGGTGGAGCCGTGAAAATGACAAAGGTGTTTTTTTCGAGAATCGAACTCAGACTTGCAAAAAACAATTCGTAAATAACTGTATATACGAGTAGGTATACGTATATCGAATGTAACCTCACCAATCATATATCGACCGTGGCTCAAACGTCAATGAACATCCCCACTTTGCGACAGAGTATAGTACACAACGACTCAACAAGGTTTCATAACCTCCTTGAAGTACTTCATTAGAACAGACCGTGAAGAATGAAGCAAAAAAGAAGCTATAGCTGGTGAATACGCCTCGGGCCAAAGAGTTCCTTTGAAATGGTCAAAGTACACACCAACAATGCCAAAAATGAAATGCAGTTTCAGGAAAATAATAAAAGTCTTATTCTTAATGGAAGATACCCCTCCGCACCGCATTTCCTTTTTGACATCCCTCTTGCATTATACCAAAACTCCATCGTCCCCACCTCCACACGGCAGTAATTTAAACGCGCTCTGATGCACGAGATGGGAAGAGAATCGTAAATGTTGCCGACTTATGAGTCTCACTTTAAGTCCGAATGCTAAAAGTCATTCAATACATTTCCCCGCTTCCTTATCACATACGGCGGGGGTGATACGCGCAGACTCACCTCAGAATTCGCCGAAAAACTGCAAAAGGGGACAGTCATTCGATTCATAAATCTCCCGAACTATCTCTTTCACTCGCGCATATGCTCCCTCCCGCTCTTTCTTTGCCGGAGTGCTGCATTAAGCACACAGCACCATCACCCTTCGTCTATTGAATTAAGGACTGACCTACTTTAATACACTGCCTGTGAGGGCAACGGAACTAGTCGAACGTATGTTCTCAACGTGGCAGGATACTCCACTCGATTTTGTCTCCTTGGACAAACCAAAAAAAATATTGCCATTTTCGTGTGCTGTCCTTGTAGAGGTTTCGGCAGAGGCACAGGCACACGATTGATACGAAAAAGGATTTTATTCGTCTTTATCCCCCAGGATAATCTTCTTAATATAGCCAAGGCATATGCTACCCTTTCCAGTTCGCACAAACCCCATACACACGCATCGCCCAGGCGAAGTGATTTCCTTTGTGGCTGTGTCGGAGATTGGAGGAGGCAAAAAGGATGAAAGCCACACACGAAGGGAATACTTCAAGTCCTCCGATAATTATGTGAAAAAAGAAAGTAATTTAATGGGGAAAGTTTTCACGTGCAGAAAATGCCAATGAAAAATCAATAAGCACACATTCGTTGGTCGGATATTCGTTCTTTCGAACACCTGCAGGAAACGCTACACACGAGCAGCACGGTTTGGGCTTCGGTTTTGGTACTCTGTGGGCAGCAACATCAGCGGTAGCAGCTGCTTTGTGGTCCGGCCACTGGGGATTACATTAAAGGCAAATTTATGTACATATCTCAGATACATTTTCGATTTGTTTTTATTTTATTTCTCAACTGTATTGTTTTGGAGCAATCTGCGTGTAAAGCTTCGGGTTCTATTAGTGGTTTCAGCAGAAAATTGTTGTCTTTATCGAAGTACAATTGAAATACCACTCATCACATTTACGTACATAGAATGACTCTATATTGGGTATCCATGAGATAAGCGCATACTTAAAGATATCTTCTGCAACTTTGGGAGACAATCCGTAGTCAAGGAGACTGACTTCGACTTTGTGTGCTCATCTGGATGGAATGTGAGCTTATTTTGTTGCTGCTTTTGTAAAATAAGAAACGATATCGGGTCCAAATATAACATTTATTTCCAAACAGAACACCTCAACAGACAAAACTTTTCATTCCCATGGCTATTAAGGTCAGAGATTGCCTAGGTATGACACCTACAGATAATCTCGCACACGTTCCGATACATTTTTCCACAGAATGTCTTTGAGGGGCAGTTTGATTGCTGGAGTCTAGAGATGCCATGAGTCAGGACATACAAAGTGCCAGCAACACGCTCTGGATCGTCTGTATTGTAATGTTAGTGGAAAACATGGATACCAATTTCCTTACAAGGAGCGGAGTATATCATACTTTCAGATACCTTTAAGAAAAATCAAACAATTTAATAAGCAAACACTATGAAAGCATACGTAGACCTTCCGGCTTAATTTCTTTGGTAACGTAGCACATGTCAGACAAAGGTGATGATTGTTTTATTTTATCTAATAACCATACATCGCTATGTGTGTGTTTCATTTCAGAATTTTGACACATGAACTGGTAAACCCTTTGCATATCTACTTTCAAAAGCCGAAAATCATGGCGCACACATCAATTTCCAGAATTACAACACCCGCCCAAGTACTCGATAATTATGCTGAGTCAATATAATCTCTAAATAAGAGTACATATTTGCAGTTGCACTGTTTGTGTTCTAGCGACCAAGAATATAATCACTGATTCAAGTGCAGAGTTAAGTAAGTTCACACTCAAGCAAAAGGTCCTTCTTTCGAAAACGTACTTTTTTGTTGCACAGAGTGTAAGTAGTCTTTAACATCCCAGCGATGTGTGCGGGCATGTTTAAATTCAATTAATGACTCAAGTGCAGGGTGAAGTGTGAACATATTGGAGAAAGTCTTTCTTTGATAAACGTATTTTTTGTATCACAGACTGTACGTTGTATTACTAGCGACATTGTAAAGGTATGTGGAAATAGAAGGAATGCAAAGAAATGCATTTCATTTTTTTTTCAGCTTAACCACTTTTATGTGCTACGCCTTAATTCACGGAGGCAAATTCTTGATGACACTCCAAAGCATCCAGACATCACCTGCCTTCCTGAAGTCTCCTAGCTAC
This sequence comes from Myathropa florea, assembly GCA_930367185.1. NCBI lineage: Eukaryota > Metazoa > Arthropoda > Insecta > Diptera > Syrphidae > Myathropa > Myathropa florea. Next base: position 100,513,944 of record OV884003.1, read on the forward strand.
CTTAAGAAGACGCGGACCAGTCTCAGTAGTAGTACATCCTCAGTCTTCTTATATACCCGGTACCCACCAACGGGTAGCTGCTTTGACAGCACAATCAGCCTCTGAGGATCATCCTAAAATTTTTCTTGCAACTCCATTATTAGCGTTGAACATGTCAACGTTCTTTGTATACAATGCAGCTTTAGGCCTTACAAATCGGCAGAGACCGATTGAATTTTTGCTGCAAAACTCAAAATAATTGCTGATTGCATGCTGCCCAGGGTATTTATGATCTTCCAGCTACATGTAGTTTTTGGAAGGAAGACAATGAGGTTGTCATATTCAAGGCAGAAAAAAAGGCTCGCTTGTTAAACCTAACTACCGATCCTTGAAAAACTGACAGACACCAACCAACATTCGCCACAGAGAGCAATCACATTCTCAATTTGCTTACAGTAGATTAAGGTCGACTCATTTAAATGAATGTTTATTTACACTTGTTGGCCTTCATTAAAATGTATTGTTAAGGAATTAATTAATTTTCCATATATTCAATTGGGTGCATTCAATGAACGAATTCCCGAATGAATTAACTCTTTTATAGCTCTGGCCTCCGCAGATAATGTGTCAATTGCTTTTACCAAGAGGAATAAGAATGGTACCACGATAGTTGACTGCTGCAAGGAAGCCATATGGTACAAATGGAGACTAAAGCGACGGATTGAACACTTTAATTATCAGACTCATGCTAACGTGTGGCTGTGTCGCCTTTTGCACAGACCTAAATAAAACACTGTTATCTGTTTTGTGTTGATATTTTGACAGCTCTACCTCTTCCGAGTTACTGACAATGCTCAAAGAGTTTGTTTTGAAAAGGCTTCTCAATCTGGCAGTTCGGAGCCGGAATTAAACGGTAGGTCCCCTCCACTCGTGAAAGAACAATAGCACTCACAACACGAGCTGTTGCTGAGAAGCTAGGTCTTGGTTCACCTCGGACTGTAGCGCCACCATTTTTGTTATTATTATTAATCTGTCCAGCCGTGTGTAAAGGTCGATGTGCATCTGCATCAGGAAGGCACTGCCCGAGACATATGTACTCGCGAGATAGGTTGCGGATTGTGCAGAAGTTAGACTGAAATTAGCTCTGTGCCCCGAAATCTGAACACTACACATTTCTTAAAGAATTCGATCTCCTACGGCAAGGCACGAACTACACTATACGTTAATTTCTTCTACAAAAAGTTCACAACCAGGATTCCACTCAGATCAATGTGGCCCGAATCGGAACTGGGATAGAGTATATATCATTCACAGGATATCATCACGCAGTCTGCCTGCTATTACTCCACTGGACTGCTGGGCTTTTATTTTTGCTCTAGATAGCCTTCGGTCTCTTCAAGAGGTGGCCAAACATTTCAATACTTACTTACTTAGTAGGCCTATGACCCATGTAGGGTCTGAGCCTGATAAATCGCTGCCTTCCATCGTTGACGGTCCTGGGCACGCTACTTCCAGTCATCAAGACCAAGCTGTCTTACGTGCGCGATGACTTGGTCTTTGTACCGGAGGTTCGGTCTTCCTCTCCTTCTCGAACCAGGAGGCTCGGATTCGAAGACCCTATTAGCTGGAGCGTTGTTGTCCATGGTGATGTGGCGCCAGTGCAGTCGACGGACGACCAAACATTTTAATATTCACCTCATTTGAGTGATGACAATGCCTCTTGAAGAGCATCCTTCATTCAAGATCTGAACGGCGTCAATCAGTACAATAGTTTCTGTGAGGAAAGCATGATATCTTCGTGACATCACAATGGATCCACCATGACCAAAGTATTGCTCTGTCATTGCAGTCTTCAGGTTGATCTGATCTGATCTTCGCTTCGTTAGATGAGAGGATTGCGAGCGTCTAACTTTTCTGATTTACAAAAGCTAAAAAATAGTTGTCAAACTCTAAATAAAGATAACTTCTAGGTAATCGCATTAATCTACTGAAGGATAAATTTTTCAATGATATCACTAGATACATTAACTCCACGTTCCTTCGGTGATGAACAAGGTCTCAATAAATCCTAAGAAAACCAAGATGACAATATGACGCCCGTGGATGAAAGTGGTCTGAAAGTGGTGTAGGAACAGGTATTGTGAGACCCAGATAGCATATGTGCATCCCTCACCACAATCCTCGAAGCTGAACTCTTCGCCTTAAATGGAGCAGCACACTGCATCAAGAAAAGGAATCTATTCAATATCAAAATATCGACATTGTCAGATAGGCATGCGAAAAATAAATAATTCACTCTAAAACTATATGACAAAAAATACTCAACATTATGACAAAGAAAAACGTTCGGGGTCGGTATTAAACTGTAGATCCCCTCCACTCGTGAGAGAACAATAGCACGCACAACACGAGTGGTTGCTGAGAGGTAGACCCAAATCCACCTCGGACTGTAGCGCCGCCATTATTATTATTATATTGGTGTTCATGCGCTCTTTAATGTAGCCGAGGAAATTTAATTGACAGATCTTTACCTCACGGACTAAGCACGGTGCAGTGAAATAACGCCGAGTGAAATAACGCCGAATTCCAAAACTCGGCGTTATTTCACTTTGTGAAAGCGAAATAAGACCGAATTTCCATTTTCGGTTTTATTTCACTTTGCTAAAGTGAAATAAGGCCGACTCGGCGTTTATCACTTTATCACTTTTAATTCATAAAGACGTTCAGATCGATTCCTAACTGTTTTCAGATTTGCATCAGACATATATAAAGTTTACGACGTATAAGCAGTAAGGAAGGTATGTGGGGCATGGTGCCCCCCTGCAACCACCCGTTAGACCACAAGTAGAATTTGGAGTGGGTGCGAGGTTGAGTGTATTCAATTTTTAAGGTTCCGTCTACAAAAACGGAACCTTTATAATTTCGGTGTGTCCGTCCGTCCGTCCGTCGTGTCTGTCACACTTTTTTATCTCCGGAGTTTATGAAGATATCGGCATGAAATTTTGGAATTAGGTACTTCAGACCTAGATGTCATTGCCTATGCAGCGATTTTAAAAAGTGGGGCCATTTGGGGGTGGCTCCAGTACAGGTGAAGTTGACATTAATTTTTAAAAATTGTCGCACCCCAACGAAATATGAGGTGGAGGTTTCTTTCAACACTTTTTTATCCAAAATACCGTTTGGAAAATATGGAGCCCCAAAGTTTTTTTTAAATGCGTCCCCCCTGCCATTTCTAAACCAAAGTGTTTAAAAATCTGAAAAAATCACAAAAACTTGGCTTCATTGAGTACTTTCATTTAAAACCATTGCGAGCATTCTGGCCTTAATGGTTTTGGAGATATTGGCCAAAAACGGTCAATCATCGACATGCGAATTTTGAAGATCTAAAAACGCAGTTTTGAAGACATCAATGTAAGCATTAATAAATGATAAATTTCAAAATATCGATTTGTGTTGAAATTTTGAGATATCTAGATCTAGATCTAGATTTAAAATGAAAACAATTTTCATTTCCACACATAATTTCATGCTGTGTTGGATAAACTGGGATAGTGATATAGGTATATGTAGGGATGAACGTTTGTTTTTGTCGGATGTAAGAATGTATGAATGAATAGTTGATTTGGGTTGAAGTTAGAAGAAAATTCAACTGAAATAGTTTGGAAACGTCGTTTGATCTTCAGAAATCATCTATCAATATTATGCGACGGAACCTTACCCGTGCGAGTACAACTCGCACTTGCCCAGTTTATTTTTTCATATTAATGATTCGCATGAATTTAAAGAAACTAAATACAATCATTCTCGGACTTACTCCAAATTCCACATGTGGCCAAGCAGGGGGGTTGCAGGGCTGCAGCATGCCACCCCCATACCTCCTTTACTTTTTATGTATGCATGTGTACATATTTTAACCCAAATCTTCCCAGCGTGACCATATGGTCACAAACGAGGTAGGCATGGTTTTGTATTTTTTAAACGGTCTCCGGACAACGGATTTGTCAAATTTTTCACAATTTTCGGTTCAATGAATGTTTACCCTTAGTTTTGTTCCAACTTATGCTATTGTCATTCTCTATTTGTGAAAGTGGCACGTTGCAAAATAATTAAAAAAAAAATGAGAAAATTGATTACTACAAAAAGTGTACATTTATTATAGTTAAATATTTTTCGTAAAATTGTAATTGCTTATATTTTATTAGTTAACAAGCTGTAGTTTTATATGCTGAATTTAGTTTCTGCGATTTCGAACATATTAGTTGATTTTATTAACTGTAACTATAGGTGTGACCATATTGTCGCGCTGGATTACATATAGAGTCATCCAACAAGGCGTATCATTTGGAATCAGTAGCAAAAGAACGGAGTTGTGCGTGATCTTCTGGCTGTGACTGGACCTTATAACTGTGTTAACTTGACCTTATAAGTTTGTAAGCCAATATCCTTATGCGAAAACGGTGCAAAGTGGTTGCGGATAAGCTCAATTCTTGTGAACTTCTCGAAGTGGACATACGTTGGATTTTATGTAACATTCTCAACTACGGTGGCGATATTTTCAGCTGATCTTTCCAGAGGAACACAGGTTGGAGTCTTTGCATCACCAACCTGTCCAAGGCGTTCTCAATAAAATGAACAAAGCCTTTCTTTTGATAAGAGCATGTTTTCGTATTTTGGGCGTCATGGTTGTAATCAATTTATAAAGGGAAAGCCATTGCGCTTTGGATACAAAATTTGATCCTTGTGTACATCTTCAGGCTACCACATAAACTGTGAATTATATCAAGGCAACAACCCAAAGGCAGTAAAAGCTTATGAGGAAAGATTCCGCAAATGCGCAGCATCACTCGTGAATATGATAGACGACTTTTCACCTGAAATTCAAAACTTGCCTTTCTCCTTTTTTTCGACAATTTATTCACTGGCTTTCCGTTACTTATTTGCAGTCTCAATTAGGGATGACCGAATACCAAAAAATTGTCTTATTGAGCATAAGAAGAGTCTTAAGAAGCAGCATCGAGGTTTCACAAAGTCTCTCAAAATGAAGGAAACAAACATTGTACTAACCATAACCAAGTGAAATTATAATGCTGTAGTTAGCATTGCGTCTTCTTCTTTTGGAATAAATCCAATTTCAAATATTCAGCGCTAATCCAATGAGTACAAGAAAAAGATAAGTGTTCCACACGTTATAGGAGGATATAAAAAATACATGTCTGGTGTAGACCGTATGGAAAGGAAAGATATGGTGGAATAGTATTTTCACTTGGTTAGTAGATGTCTCGATACACAACGCAGCTCATCCCGATTTGTCGCGGTTAGATTTCAGACGAAATATTGCAATATATATATATATTTTGGAGAGAAACCAAAGGCTGTTCGCCGCGGTAAAAGAAATTGAGAAAAAATAAGCAAAGAAACTCTACGGTACGATGGCAGTAATCACTTTGTTCGTCCTCGTGCAAAAACAAGGCGATGTGGAGGTGAAATGTGCACTTCTGTTGGAAGGACTGAATGTTCGAAGTGCGATATTGGGATGTGTGTAAAATGCTTTTTAGGCTTTCATACAAAAGCCGATCAATAAAATCTAAAAAAAGTATTTCAATGTTTTCTCTTAATTTTTTCACATACAAAATCAATTTCTCGTAACAGGGCCCAGCGTGACCATATGGTCGCACCCATTATCTTGGATTTGGTGGTTTGTGCGGAGAAACAAAAAATGATATTTCATTTTCTTACAGTCAATTAGAATATACTGACAAAATTTTTTTTTGCAAAAACCCACAAAAAAAATTCTGGGTTGATTCGGGTTAACCAACAACCATTGATTACGGTAAAGTTCACTAGCTTCTCTAACAAGTACGGCTTTATTTCACAAGCAATGAGCAGCGTTATTTCGCTTTAGCAAAGTGAAATAATACCGAAAATGGAAAGTCGGCCGAATTCCAAAAGTCAGCGTCATTTCACTCGGTGTTATTTCACGGCACCACTAAACGCACATCTCTGTACGGTTCGCCGTTATGCCTTCTCCTCTATTCGTTTTCCTCACAGGCAATGCCAAATATCCGAGGCAGAATTTTCTTTTTTTTTAAATCAGCACAGCAGTCCTGCTTATTGTTTAGTGATGCACTACATATAGCAAGACTGTCTTGTTACAGCTGAATTTTGGCCCTTCGAGTAGAAGTTGTTTGCTCAAACCGAAGTATCAACGATCGCCAGGGGCTATTTAATGTCGAAATTCCACTAAGATGTGAAGCTCACGTTTACCCCGTCAGTAATAAAAGGTGAGTTATATCCAGGATACTGAATGGTAAATTCTTCCACAAATTAAACAACAATTACCCACAGGTCATATACATACAGTATTGCAAATTGGTGGATCTGCGCTGTACGATGAGATGGAAATACTCCCACAAGAACAAGTTTCCTCACAATTTCTTGAACGCATAAATAAGTGATGTCCCCTTAGTAGGACTGACTATATTTCCCTTCCTCTGGTTGAGGTATTTCATACGAATGATTGTTTAAGTTTAATGTGAAAAACAGATAAATTAAAGCAAAACGTAAACACAAGTGAAAATGCAAGTATCTTAGGAGTATCTACAAATGATTTCTCCTGGCAACTGCTCATAGTTTCTATTTGCATGAAGAAACTTAAAGGGAAGTTTTGTTTATGTTTAATATGTTCCAGCTACTGATGCGATGCTTTCAAATATTAATGAATCGATTCCAGTAAGGAGCCTAAACAAATATTTGTCTTTCAGTCTCCATTTAATCTGCTAGGGTAAATCCATATTTTGAGGGCGTCTTCCGCATAATTTCTCAAATAAATTCAATAATTGAAACGTGTTGCCTCCACTTAACGCCCCAGACTGCCGCCATCAACTTTAATTGTCCATTAATCCATTTATAACTATTTGCAGCTAGTTATAAGAACAAACAATAGCTGTGCCAGCCAGCTCAACACCTGACATTGTCATGCTCCCTTAATTAATTGTCGCCCATTTACAACTCCATTCATCATACGACCTACGGAAACGAGCTCAACACCTGCTCTGCAGTACAATCAATAGAATTCAATAGCGTTGCCTGTCGCTGATAGTAGCACTGTCGCTGCGGATTGATTCCCCAAGAAAAACTGAATCGCACAACAATTGATTTCCCAAGAAAATGAAACAAATTTATCTTGAATCGCTAGCAAACACGCAATCGAATCAAAATGTAACCAACCCCTCAGAAAGTGCCCATTCAGTGGTAACCTTTATATCTCGATCACGAACCCGTTTAAAATTATTAATTCACATATTGATTGAAGAAATGGGTAATAGATCGTTCCACTGGTAGCGTTATGATTTGAGGTCATCCATTGTCCCTCGTCGTAAACTCCTCTGCAGGGAGTGCCTTCTTTTCTAAATCCCTAATGTACTTCGAGACATTATCCTTTTGTGGATAAACTATAATAAGAAATAAAATTGCCAGATAATGCGAAAGAGTTCCGGGAAGCGCTAACCCATGATATAATCCCGTGATGAATTTGATTCAAGGGAACCCCTCGCATGGTTCACTAATGTGAATCTAATTTGCGGTTGGGTTTGGGGTGGAAGGGGGTGTTTGTGGGCGCAGCTCACCGTGTTGCGTGGCACAGTCGTTACAACTAACATATGTTCGTAATTAAGAAGGCAATCATTTTGATAAGGCTGGTTCTTGTAGGACATGACAATGGTGGCACGCTATTGCGATTCACGGAGTCGGCCTATGGTATCTTTGTGGTATCTTGTTGTAGTCTCGGTTATGTGACCTATGGGACAAATCAAAGTGTCGCACACACGCCATGTTGTTGTTTGATTAAGGATGTCGTTCATATTTTTTTTGCTAGTCAACTGGCAAAAGAAGACTCTCAGAGACAGAGTGTTGCGAAGCAACTGTTCACTTTGCTTGATGTCACGTAATGTGAGGGCTGGTAATCTTTGTAGACTCCTAAAGACATATGAGTTTTAATATACTGGAAGGATACGTCAACAAAATATAGAGATGATCTATCATGTCAGCCAGGGATGTGAATGATTTAATGGAGCAGGGTCATGACCTTCTTTGGGCATCTGGTATATTAATACTCGAGGGACATCGCTAAATTAGAGCTACAATGTTCAGTGCCTCCTATCAGATCCATACACAGTCTCTCCCATTCCTTTTGGCTTTGTGTTCCCATTGTTCGAAGCATGTCTGGTACTCGAGGACCGGAATAGCCTTAAAAATGTCGGTCGAAGACTTTTGGATGGTAGGAATCGGAGTGAAGGCCTTCGCCTTCAACGCTAATTTGAGTTTAGGAAACAGTCAATCATAAGGCAGTATATCAGACGAGTACCTCAGGTGGTCGAGCGTTATGATGCATCTTTTGTTTAAGAATTCGAGTATTATCAGAGCTGTGTTCGACTGTGAGCTGTGTCATGCAACAAAATCAGACGCCACCTTTCTTGTACTTCGTTCGAACACGATAAATTCTGTGCCACAATCTCTTCAGAATATTCAAATTATGCTGATCAATCACAGTCTGAACATGTGGAACGTATTTCTTGCGGAGGGTCTTCATTCGACTCTTCTGCATTCTAACTTTCTTCTCTTTTGGCTCATCCTGCGACTTCCACGTCTGCGTTTTGGTGAGCGGGTCGTATTGGAAGCATCACATTTCATCGCCAGTAACGACATATGACATTAATGCAGGTTTATTTTGGAAGAATTCATGTCTTTGCAATGTTTCACTCTCACGTCATTTTGCACCTCCGTGAGAGAATGTGGAACAAATCACCCACAGATCTTTCTCTTTTCCAAATCTACGGTAAGAATTCTATGGGCTCTTAGTAACGCCAGTCATCTCCTCAAAAAGCTTCGCGGACACACAACTGTGAGGTCACTGATTTTTGCTGACTTTCTGAATGTTTTCTCCATTCCTCGAGGTTCTCGGCGCGGTGACGGTTTGTCGTTTTTAAGGTCTTCACAACCCTTACAAAATCCATCAAAACAGTGGAATACTTGTGTATGGGATAGACGTCGGTCAACGTAAACGTTTTTCATCGATTCGTTGAACAGTTTTGCCCAATTTAAAATAAAACTTGATATTCTTTGCTCCATAGCGGCTTTTCTACAGTGTGACACATTGCACTTTTCGTTATAATGTCATAACTATTGACAGAACGTTACGTTACGAAAATCGGATAACGTTACGAAATAGATAACAGACATGTCTACAAAGTTCAGAGGAATCAGAGATGGCGTTCCAATTGGCTGTAATTTAAACCAGTCTCATGGGAAATGAGACAGACTACATGTATACAACTACAGAAAGCAGTGTGTCCAGGGCCCTCAAGGTTGGATGGAGACCATAGCCCAACCCCATTTAACTTGGGTAAGGAAATACAAGACAACTTGGTTGTGTAACTTCATAAACTCCATTCCAATGACCACCATTTTGCTGAAGTTACGTATGATAAGTTTATACTGCTGTGCAGATTGAGAATGCCTGCCTTGTAGCTTCAGTGGCTAGACATCGGAACGACCTTGTCTGAATGACACAGATGTGTGTCAACAAATTCTCTTAACATCGAAAGCTGGCGATGCTCAACATCTTTTTTTACTGTCCCCATAGCATCTTCAAATTCAACTCTACTCTCCATATGCAACTGACCCCCACACAAAACCTAATTTAGCGTGAATAAATTTCCCAATCTTCACTTTTGAAAAGTCATCTCCTCCATCTCCTCTATCTCCGACTCAACTTCCATTTCAGCAAAGTCGTCAAAAACCCCGTTTTCAATTAATGGAAAACAAATTTTCTTTCATCTCAAAGTCATATTCAACTATGATGTGGTGAAACTTTGTTCACAGAAACTTGTCGCGTCAACAATATTCCATAACCACCGCCCGTCGCACATCTCCTGGTAGAGCTCAGTCAATCCGCTCAGTTTAGTGCGCAGTAAAGCGCTTCGTGTAACCACTTTATGTCCTCTTAAATTTGCCACATATTTTCAATCAAACTTTCCAACAACATGAATCAATTTAATTACAAACTTTTCACACTATTTTCACAGTCATCCGATAGGGCCTACCTCCAACTCTTGACGAATTCAATAAAAATAAAGACCGGCAAGGACAACGAAGTAAAATTGAAGAACCTCCGCTCTGTATGTTGTTACCCATTAAAATACTCGCTGTTTGTGTGCGTGCAACAATTTCAATTAATTTTCCGGAGGGGTATAGGGTTTCCCTATTTTAGCCGACGATTTTCCTTTAATTTTTTTTATTGTTGTTGTCGCTGCTGGTTGGTTGGTTTTGTCGGTGTATCTGTGCGCTTTAAAAGTCTGCCGCTGAAGTAAGTAAATCAAGCGGCAGGTCTATGTTGAGAGGTTGAGGAAGTGACGGAGAGAATGTCGTAAAATGTCCTTGTTGTGTTTAGTCAGCGTGAGAGTGAGAGCATACGGCTGGATGATTCGGGTGTTGGGTGTAAGTTGTGTGTCGACTGTTTTCGAAAGTTTTCAATAAATTTACTTTGCGATTTTTCCCAATGCACTGTATGTTTCTTATTTAGCGTGCTGGTGTGGGGCGGGGGGGGGGGCTCTTAATTAAAACGAAATAAATTGAAAGATACATATATTCGTCTTTATTTTGTTGGTAACAACCGTATGCGGTTCAAGTTTAGCAATTTTCTTGGATAGTAAAGACTGCGAAGTGTGCTGAAGCTGTATAAAGGGGGGCGAAGGTAATATTGTTTATGGTAATGGTGTGCGGCAGAATGATACGCCATATGAATGCAGTCTTTTAGGGCGTCATTTCAGCATTCATTCAATTATTTAACAAGATGAATTCATTGCCTTGTTGCCTCCAAGATCGCATCATTCTTATTACGAGTACTTATCCGGTCAGAATGGATTTTATCGCTTAACACACCGACACTTATTCAGCACAACGTGGCTCTCTGTGTGATCTCTTACTGTGATCAAAGTTTAAGGTTTCGTTCAAGTTTCTGTTTCTGAAAGATTGCCTGATTGACTCTGGGTTCAACTGTGATCAGCCGCGACGATGCCTTATTTTGACTGTCAGGAAGAATTAAGATTCCGTTTTGTGTAGAGGGTGCTACGAGTATATTTAAAGTTGCATCATGGCTTCAGTGGGCGCCGTGGCGTAGTGGGTAGGTGCGTCGACTCCTACGCTTGATGTTGTCGGTTCGATTCCCGAAAAAAACACCAAACATTTTTTTCACGGCTCCACCTCTTTTGATTCACTGACAATGCTCAATGAGTATAACTGTCTAGAAAAAGCTTCTCAATCTCGCCGAACTCCGAACGAGTCGGCATTAAACTGAAGGTCCCCTCCACTCGTAAGAGAACAATAGCACGCACAACACGAGTGGTTGCTGAGAAGCTACGCCCAGGTCCACCTCAGACTGCAGCGCCGCCATTATTATTATTATTCATGGTTTCAGTGTGTAGGCAATTCGTCGCACCGTAGAAATTTGACCAGACAGAGATTGGTGCGAAATGAAGAAAACATATCCGCAGTAGCGGGCAGTATCGAAGACGCCCCAGAAATGTCGATTCCGCGTTAACTGATTTGGGCATCGCCAGAGAATCAACCCGGCTAATTTTGTGGTGGGATTTGGAACTATATTCGCATAAGATTGTGCTCATGAAAAAATTGAAGCTGGACGACACATAGACAACGCCGTGAGTTCGCTAATTAGGCGCTGGAAATAGTGACCGGGTATCCAGATTTTGACCAAAAAATCATCTTCTCAGAAGAACCCCATTTGTGGGTCGGCGGCAATGTCAACAAGCAAAATTGCCGTTATTGTACAAGTGTTCGACCAAACTTCAATGCATCTGCAAGGATTTACTATTTGGTGCGGTGTATGGCATGGTGGCATCATCGGACCTTCCATTAAGACGGTCCAATATGCCATACAAACGACACAACGCTCGAAGTTGTAAAGGAGAAATTTTACGAGTAATCACACGGTGAGCGTTCATCAATTAGCTGCCGCGACTTGGTACCGCTCGATTACTTTCTCTGGGACTTGTCAAGTTCTTAGTCTATGCTAACAAATCAACGAGCTCGATGCCAATATTTGAGACAATGTTGCCGGAATCACGCTGCACATATTGGACCGAGTCATCAAAAATTGGACCAATCGCTTGAATCACTGGCAACGAAGCCGAGGTGGCTATTTGATTGATGCATGAATGTAGCTTCAAAATAAACCCAGAATCAATTTTATACCTCACACCGTTGTTGTTTTATTCAAATTTCTTTTCCTATAGATTTTATCTGGTCACCTTGTATGTACAAAATGTACATTCCACTGAAGATGCCATGAATTGTTTAATAGGGCCGCAAACAAGATAGTTAGTGTCGCTTAACAAAAACTTTGGACACAGTTTGGATCCTTTTGAAAATTCATCATTGAATTTTCCGGCACCTTAAGTCTTCACATCGTGCCACATCAGCCAACAAGGGTCCGTATTATTTTCGTCAGTTGCACGAAATACCGTTTTAACGGCAAGTGCCTTAATTGAGCTCATCTGCCGTGGCATCTTGCACTTATTGCCATCTCCCACACTGCAAATGGCCCATCCATCCGCGTCATTCACCAACTTACACCGGATCGTTGCTAATTTTCAATTTCACCACTCGCACCATTCAGTTGCCATAAAAACCACCGGTGTATGTGTGTGAAGATTGTTCTTTCCTTTGGCTTTGCCCTTGCTGACTGCCACTGACAGCCGGAGTAACCTACTTGCGTGTCGTCTTGCGCTTACCCACTCTCCCCTTAGTGTAATCTGCATAAATTTTTGGTTGCTTGTAGAACAATTCTCATGCATAAAATGTTAATTAAAATAATTTCCTCCCGGAACAGTAAAAACTCACCTTCCACACCCACACACACATAGTTGTAGAGCTGCGCTCAAAAAGGACACAAAGGACCAGAAGCCACCGCACAGCCGCACCACACAACCGCCACACCTACGCGATATAAGTATTAACGTCGTTTTCGTCAACATTGCCACCAGAATTGAATATAGGTATGCTACGTAAGGCCGCAAAGAACTCCTATTTTAGCATGTAACTGTTACAGAATCGAGTGAGCACAGTGGTCGGAGGAGATAGGTGGCGATGGGTGCGCAATTCACAGCCTCCAAAGCACCAACTGAAAACTGTGTAAATGCTTACATGTCTCGAATGAAAGGTAAAAATGTACACTGGGTGCTCGCATCAGTTCCCTAGATCGCTGTTGAGGCGAGGCAAGTCCCTGAAGGGTCATTTTCCACGCTGCCACGAGTCCAGAGAGGTGTCGAATCCCTTTGATTTCGGTTCGACAGTACCCATATCACTTGGTGCCACAGACAAAGCGTAGTCTGCGGTCCACTACGTCGTGTCGTAGCTGGCAGGAGGTCTTACGTACTGAACTAGAAGTGTGTGGGTGCGAAAACAGTAGGAAATGTGGTGTGTGGCATGCTGTATTTTTGTGTGTTATTACTTTATCGCGAACATGATGTATATTCATAATAGTTAGCTTGTATTTCATTTCCCAGTGGTTTTGGAGAGCACGCAAACGGCTGAAGACCTACCCCACAAGAATTCAGTCTGTTAATCACAACTTGCATGTAAAAGCTAGTCCGTGGACAAAACAACTCCGGGTATTCATGGCACTAAGGAGCTCTTTCAGTGGGGATAAAGCAAGTAGACGAACGGAAAGTCTACACTGAGAACGAAGGGTTGGTTGGTTGGATCTTTGCGGTCGTCAGGTACCCAAAGCGTTAATCTAATCCAGAGTTTTGTCGCGTTTTTCTTCGAGTTGAAGCTAGTGAACGTGTGGCAAACAACAACAAGCTGCTCGATGTTTTTGAATAGCTAATTAAGATAAGTAGGTTGATTAGTAAACTCAACGACATTGGATGGATGGAATTACTAAGAACTACTGCGTGTGAGACGGGCTGTGTGAATTAATCACTTAAAAGGGTTGGTTCTCTGTTGCTTTTTGGTGGCTGTGTGGGAGCACCGGCAGCGGGTTAATTAGTGCGTGTCCTCCACAATTGGAATTGCACAATTTTTATAATGGAGAGCATGTGTGCGCTGCGGTTCTAGAAAGCGATGGTACTCGTATATTACGGTGACGAGGTGTGTTAATTTTAATCAAGAACTTTTGAGGCCATATGTTCACTGCGGGCGGTACGGGCTTGGGGTTTATGATTTGTGCAAATCACTCTGTTTTAGGTGAAGGCAACTTTTTGCATTGGGACCGGCTGACGCGAGTTTCTTTGAGCCTTGATAATGTGACTGTTATACGCTTGTGTTCGGTTTTAAATGTACTTGCAGCCGAAATATAAGACCAATGTACTGAGACATTTTGTGGATATTAAAAGTACTCAATTAACGTAATTGTTTTTTTCGAAAAAGGTGCAACATGATATATGCAATGTTTCGAAAATTGCTTATACATATGTACACATCGAAAAATGTTCGACTGCACATAGACGCGAAAATCAAACAACATTGGTGACCATCGTTTAGTTGGAAATTAATTGTGCTCGATAATCAATTCGGGATACGGATAGGTACGGATATTCTAGTTAAGTTCAACAGCAATGTAAAAGAGAAACAATTCAAATCGAACATAAGTTCATGTGTTAAAAGCGAAAACTGTGGAAAGTCTGATTTCAGTGTAGGTTTGAGGCATTTTAAGGAAATGGTGCCATGTTTTAGACTGGTTCTGCCGAGTATTGTTGTTTGACAGAATAATGTGCCATTTGTAGTCGTGAATGAACTTCTATTCCTGGGAGTAGAATGCCGTGCAACATAGGGAGCTAGCATTAAGGTCTTGAGTAGAGGATGTTTGTCTTGCATTGTAAATAGGTGATACCTAACAATAAATAAATAAATAATAAATGCTCTAAAAATAAATAAATAACGATATATATAAATGTGTAAATAAGTAAAAAGGGTCTATACTTAACCTAGCTAGGGTGTGTCATTTTAGCTTTACTTTTTTTCTAGGCACAATTGTGGTTTGTAATGGACTGTCCAGCTCTGCAATTATGCTCGGAGCGGTTTTGAACTCGGTAAAAAAGTCGATACCGAGGTATAACGCCTGTTGGAGTCTCGGAACTACGTATATATCCATTTCCACGCTTTTGCCACCCCAAGAGACCAGTGTCCTTAAACGTTCTTCTATTTGCTGGTGGCTCCCGTCGGCTGTCTTGGCTCCTAGATCCATTTTCTTTAGCTGGATGTTGTTCCTCTCGACAAAGTCCCTAGCTCCTTTGCCTAGGCAACTGGCTGATGCTCCACTATCTAATAGGCCCAGCATCTCTTCACCTGCTATCCTGACTTTTGCATAGGGCCTATTATCGTCATTTACGGTTAAAATAGTTTCAGCAATCTTTCTTTTGCTTCGTCTAGGTTAGGTTAGGTTGAAGTGGCTGACTGTAGAAAACAGTCACACTTAGGCCAAATTAGGCCCATTGTGATACTACGCGGATCTTGCGTTCCTTATCCGTAAAACCATTTAGTACTTTCAACGAAGCTCTTTAATTGATTGATGCCGACGTTGTGCAATTCGCTCAAGTCGTTAAAGAAGTAGGCTCCAAGGTGTTTCATCCTGCGAGAGGAGAGAGCGCTACAAGTGCAGAGAAGATGCGTTATGCTTTCTTCTTCTTTTTCGTCTCTGCAGCTTCTGCAGAAATCATTATGAGGGAGTCCCATTCTTGAGGCGTGAGTGCCAATGGCACAGTGTCCTGTGATAACGCCAATGAGAATCCTTAGGGATGACCTGTTTATTCTGAGAAGATAGAGTTAACGTTTTAGATCAAGTTTAGGCCAGATTTGCTTTGTAATGAGGCACGTAGTGCCATCTGACCATCTTGAGTTGGTGTTTTTAATGGTATGATTCTTTAAAAGAAGTTTAGCTGTAGCGAATGGCATAGGCGGAAGATCCCCACTAGGGAGGTTTGTGGAGATCGTACCGCTCCTGGCGAGATAATCAGCTTCACAATTCCCTGGAATGTCACTATGTCCCGGCACCCACATGAGGTGAATATTAAAATGCTCAGCCATCTCGTTAAGAGATAGGCGGCAATTTAGGGAGGTCTTAGAGAGAAAAGTGACCGAGTTCAGGGATTTGATTGCTGCCTGGCTGTCTGAACAGATGGTGATGTCCTTCTTGGATATCACGTTGTTCTTGAGCCAAGACAGAGCTTCTTTTATTGCCATTGTCTCAGCCTGGAAAACGCTACAATGTTCTGGAAGGGATATACTAAAATTGAGATCCCTGGAGTAGACACCTATTCCTACTCCCTCGTCCGTCTTGGATCCATCTGTGAAAATACGCAGAGGACCGTCCAGCGTCTGAGTATCAGACTTCCAGTCTGACCTGGAGGGTATGCTGGTAGAGAAGTTTTTCTCAAAGACAAGATGAGGCAGTAGGAGGTCGGTGTCGTGCGGTAGAAACTCGAGGTTATCTAGAATGGTGGAATGACCCGTATGGTGGTTATTCTACAGGTGTAGTGTTCTGAGTCTTACCGCTGTGCAGGTAAGTCTGGCAAACAAGTCAAGTGGAGGGAGATACAGTAGAATATTTAATGCTTTATGCTTCGTCAATATATTGCACATTTTTCCCTTAGCCTCATGTAATACATTACAGGTTTTTCACTGCTTTGGGGGGCGGCGAGTTTCCGGGACTTCCATCTTCGTTGGCGGATTCGTCCCGGTTAATCCCCCAACCCTCCTGTTTCCCTGACAGGCTGCACAGTGAAAGACAGATTACCCTGACCGCACGAGGAACAGGTCAGGGTATGAAAATCGGACGGACATATGTATATTTAGAGCGGTAGCTACACTTTCGCTCTGCGCGGTATCATCATGTCGCGTCCGTTCGTTATTGTACTACGTCCTTTAAAATATTATGGGTACTTTTAATTCTAAATGTTTGAGGATTGTTTACTGCAGAAAGGTTTGGGGATTGTTGTAATATTTAATGTTTTATATGTGTATTAATGAGTTGAAATGTATGTTAAATGAATGTTTTGTATCACTTTAACTGGTTTAGCGTTACACCCCTCGCGCTCAACTGGTTCTCATGATATGACTTCTCAGAACCGAAAGCCAATTAAATTTGACTAATTTTCAGCTGAAATGCAATTTGGAAGTCATGTAAGAAGAAAACAAACTGGGCAAGTGCAAGATGTACTGTAAAATTCGCTTGTCGATATTTTTGGTCAATATGTCCAAAACTATTTGGGATAGAATGCTTGAAAGTTTTAAATGGAAGTTCTGATTGAAGTCAAGTTTCAGACTGAATTTCTCAGATTTTTAAGCACTTTTGTTTCGAAATGGGAGGGGGAAATGTATTTAACCCGATTTTGGGGCTTCATATTTTTCAAACGGTTCTGTGGACTAAAAAGTTTTGAACCAAACTTCCACCTCATTTCAAAAGATCTGTCGATGGGATGCGTCATTGTTTCAAATTCCATGACAACTTCACTTATAAGAGAGCCACCCATGGCCCAACTTTTTAAATTTGCGTACAAAGGAAATGATATCTACATAAGCCTAAAGCAGCTAATTCCAAAATTTCATGCCGATATCTTTATAATCGTCAGAGACAAAAAGTGTGACAGACATGACAGACGGAGGAACGGACGGACACATCAAAATTACAAAGGTTCCCTTTTTTGTAGGCGGAACCTTAAAAACTGAATAGTTCTTCATAAAGATCGCTGTACATTTAGCAATGATTTTGATAATTTGATAATGATTTTGAAATGAAAATGCTTCTGAAATGTTGAATTCCCCCTCATTGTAACCTGTGTACATGAATTGAGTTGATCGACGCCTTTTTTTATAGCGTTAAGGTTTACCCATAACAGCACAAGTTTTGAAACAGTAGTCCTGAAAAATACAACTTGCGACTTGGGAAGTATAAGAAAACACTGTCCCCTATATTTGAGGTGGCATTCTTTATCCAAGACTAAACAAAATCACGAACAAGTCACATTTAAGGCCTTAACAATAATTGAAATATAACGGTAAACGTCTGTTAAACAAGACATATAAACTTTATTAAACCGCTTACGATTAACTTACAGACTACACGCAATTTTTAAGTCCACTACCAGAGTTGCTTGACCTTGTGCACAACCGTCTTCACAACAGGCACCTTTACCGCATATGGCTTGGGGACCTTGACTGTTACATACCGCACAACTGGATAAGGAACATGCTTCTCTACCGGCACAGGTACTTGCTTTTCCACCGGATACGGAACCAACCGCTCCACGGGAATCTTAAGTTCCTTCTCGACTGGGACTTGGACTTGCTTCGTGATCGGTATGTGTATGGGTACGGGCCTCCGCACCGGAATGATGACCGCATGTGATATTGGAATTTGCACGGGCTTCGAATAGGGTACATGCAGTTTCTTTACGACTGGGTACGGCACGTAGTTGATAACGTCCGTATGTTGATGTTGGGCGGCATTGAATCCTACATGGCTTTGATGATAATCAGCAGGGGAGCCTTCATCACCAGTGGCGGAGTGGTATCCTCCAGTAATTTCGCTCGCTCCACCAGATTCCTGTTCATATTGATGGGAGAAATTATTTTCTACAAACTTATCAATGCCACTTTGATGGGAGACTTCATATGCATTCCCCGATGTCGCCGGCTGCGGCTGATGGTATCCAGCGGAGATGTGGCTTTGTTGTTCGACACTACCACCATCGCTGCTCCCATAGCGAGCTTGTGTGCTGCCATAGTCCTCCTGATATTCTATTGAGTCCTGCTGCTGTGGCCCAAAGTCATTCATCCGGACGTCACTGTACCGTTTCAGATAATCAGTGAGTTTGTTGGCAACTCCATTATCCCTTGCAGGAGCATACTGACCACTATTCGTAGCGACTGCAGCACTTGATGCCGCAGAGTAGTTATCAACCGCCATTCCTGCACCAGCAACCAAAGCCGCTGACACTAGCAACACCACCATCGGCCCCTCCTAAAGGACGAAACCCAATTAATCTCGCAAATATGCTTTTCGTAAAAATATACTCCTCAACTTACTATATTCAGTGGTGCAGTTAAGTGAAATAGTATAGCCATTGTCTTGTTGTCGCAGATGATAGCTCGGCAGCGGTCCTGACTGTTGTATTGTTCAATAGTGCTTGAGTCGTGCATTTATATGACGTGTTCCCCTGAAGACATCATGGTGCAGCCAACGTGAACTAAATCCAAGGTAGTGAAGGCCAAACATCTGCGATGGCAATTATGCATCGATACTAGGAAAGCGGATGAAAGTGAATTGGGGAGTCAGCAGTCAATAGTGAAGAAGTGGTTCACGGTGAATGTTTGGATTCGAAAGTCCGGGGGAATGGAGACGACTTTCGCTGGATTAGAGAAATACGCGCACATTACTGGATTTATGCAATCGAAGGTGAACGCTTCAAGTGCTGATAGATAATTTCACAAACGCGATGGGACCTTTTGGGTGAACGCCCAACATAGCAGTAGAAACCTTCAATTTAAGCGCACAATGTAGAGCGATTGGTTTGCGGCCAATTCCGATTTTGATTGCTGTTCCCAATTATGGGGAAATGAATTGGCCATGGTTGAGGAAGTCAATAGAATCGGCAGCTGCACAGGTGGTATGTGAAATTAGCGGAAGTAGTTTGCTCGTGTCATGTACAATTACAGGTATGTAGGTACTTATCTCCATTGAACGTGGGTATGGATAGAAACTGTTTGTTTGGCATTAAAATTTTATCTGCGCACTTCGGTTTTGCAACTGGTGCAAATTATGAATTTTGTCCAATGGAGCGACTGAAATCTGCATTGTTGAACACGACCAAATTTTTGGGGGGTCTTAGGGTAGCAGTATGCATATTTGTTTCCATACTTGAGCTACACTTTCAGTGGGGGATTCATCATGTGAAAAAGTATTTCCTTTATAGAAGAGACGTAATGAAGATAAAATGAAGTCATAGTTGTTGATTGATAGCATTAGGATATGTACTTTAATTCACCTAATTTTCAGTCTAGGTAAGTTCGAAAGTCTGATTGTGAAACGGTTGAATATCTCCAGTTGCTGTCAGCAAAAGGAGTAGAAATGAATAATCATGTTTACACAGTTCGCACTTCCCGTGGGACAGTGGCTAGTATTTAGTTTTTAAATTCCAATGAATAAAGTAACAAATTTAGAGGAGAGATCTCGTTATCTGTACAGGCCTGAAAATATCGTTTGGTTCATATTGAAAGCTTAAAAACCCTGTTCAATTGTTTATTTGCAATAAAAGATTTGAAGACATACTAACAGGCAGAACATTTTACTCAATCTTGAAGATAAAAGGTGAGAACTCTGTCCCTTCGATCTGGATGAGGTCAAGATAGCAATGTGTAACAAAGCTTCTGAAATCTTGAAATAGGAGAAGATCCGATTGATCACATGCACCAGCACATCTGTAAGATACGGTCGGAAGAGAGCATGCCTGATGAATGAAATCTTAATATCGTCTGCCCGATCCACAAAAAAGGAGACCATTTTAATTGCGCCAATTATCGAGGAATCAGTCGACTTACTTCGTGCATCCGAACAAGTACTGCCGTCGCTCTTCATAGCCGTATTATATGTCGCAGTTTTCCATCATTTTTTTCCCCGGCTCCCCACTGCACATCCTGGATAGCGGTAATGTATAGGGGTATACAGTATAGGGCCTCCGCGAGATCATCGGTTGCACGTCGTCTGTTAAGGGACCTTACATTCCACGTGCAGAATCGAAAGTCATTGCTTTTTTTTTCGTTTGTAGGGTCGTCAACACTGAATCCGTCCGTATCCGAGGCATGTTGCTATCGTTAAACTCTAATTGATCAACATGTAGTAAGGAAATTAATCGCATTCACAATTCCCGGAACTGGAGGGCCGGGTCCTCATTTAAACCCTTGGACAGATGGGCCGCTGCATACATCGATTTACCTCTAAACAGAGGTATTGGAGGTATGGAACTGGAGGGCCGGGTCCTCATTTAAACCCTTGGACAGTTGGGCCGCTGCATACATTGATTTACCTCTAAATAGAGGTACTGGAGGTACGGAACTGGAGGACCGGGTCCTCATTTAAACCCTTGGACAGATGGGCCGCTGCATACATTGATTTACCTCTAAACAGAGGTATTGGAGGTACGGAACTGGAGGGCCGGGTCCTCATTTAAACCCTTGGACAGTTGGGCCGCTGCATACATTGATTTACCTCTAAATAGAGGTACTAGAGGTACGGAACTGGAGGACCGGGTCCTCATTTAAACCCTTGGACAGATGGGCCGCTGCATACATTGATTTACCTCTAAACAGAGGTACTGGAGGTACGGAACTGGACGGCCGGGTCCTCATTTAAACCCTTGGACAGTTGGGCCGCTGCATACATTGATTTACCTCTAGACAGTTTCTGAAGAGGCAATCCAGAGGGTACCACGAAGAGGCTGTATATCAACTAGACCCGTGCATCGTTGCTGGCATCTTAGCTTAAGAGCAATCAACAACTTTGCCCTGGATGAACAGGCACATGCCTGTCACTTTCACAATATTTATCAAAAGTTATACTTTAAGCCCTGTACTTATTAAAGAATAGAATATTCTTATAAATAAAATGAAATGAAAATGAAATGCCCTCCAGATGTACATGCTTATACTCGGATTATTGATGAGATCATTTGCTACTCATTCAGTCCTAGTGGCGAAGCAATAATGAATGATCTTTCAAAATCAAGGAAGATAAGTGCATTATCACTCTTTACCTCATCCATAGATTATAGGACAGTTACAATTGCCCGCTTTACTTTTGTCACCGGCATTTAATGCTTTCCATGCAGATCTCAAAGGGGTGTCGACATTACATTTATACTGATCGAAATTTATTCAGTGATAGCACGGATCGCCATCGCTCTTGGAAGCAAACTTATCCTTACTGAATTCATTTCATTGAGCTCTACAATCTCAAAGAAATACAAATCTATATGCTTATCCAAAAAGCCACTCATAAAAGGCAGGGTTCCTGCTGGGAATAGCTCCGGAAATAATTAGCCATTTATACTTGGGTTCAATGTGCCACCCGAAAAAGAAATACACCCGAAATGAAAAATAAACCATCACAAAAGGGTTCACTTGGATATCGGATCCAAGCACATGTCAACGACCTGTCCTAATAAAATATCAAAACTCATCCCTTCCACACCGTCATCTTTCGCATATGTGTGACAACCTTGAAATTTGAGCCAAAATAATCAAAACATATCCCCATAAAATGATTTCATAAATTGCGGCATTTAAGGACTTAATTACGTTTACAAATTTGCTCCCCACCAAAGATAATCTCCAGAACAGCATATCTCCATAATAAAACATTTTATGCGCGCAATAAAAACTCCAAGTACCATGCAGGATGGTATTAAATAAATTAGGCCTAAGTTTTTGAGCACACTCGCGACTCGTCTACGGACGACGAGGGTCGCATAAAAAGAAAATATCCTTGCGACAAATTAGATCACGAAAGGAGAAGAACAGATCAAAGAGACCAGCCCTGCAATCGTACACACATCACTAACCATAAAGCTGGCCACTTATCCTTTCATTTGGCATTATAAATGACTTCATTTGCAATTGTTCGCCACTTGCCAGGACATTCCAGCATGGACACACACGCGAACACACACCCGAGAACGGAGCCGTCAATGCGGGCCACAGCAGCATCGTGGTTATGAATTGCCACTTTCGTGCGTGTAGATGTGTGTCCTTTATTGTTATGTTTATTATGATTTTTTTTATTCCCCCTTGATGATTGCCATCCCTCTCAAAGAGAATCCCTGGCAGTAGAATGCGCAAGCAGGAATCCCTCGTCGGGTGGGTTCGCGGGTGTATCTCTGCCTGCCGTCTGTGCAGCAAAACACATCGCACTCAAAGCTGCTATATGTGTAAATCTCTTGCTTAAACGAAACATCTCTTCTTGTGGTCTACATTTGAATTTATGTGCAATTTCAGGGATGTGCGGTGTGGTCGAGGCGCGACTAGGGGGCGGCTCATGTGTGCGTTATGCGAACTAAATTAATGTCATTCACTCATGTCGAGTGTGGGCGGCTATGAGACACAACATACATATACATATGTACATTCTAGTATATTTACCGCCTACACTGTGACAACATTCACCCAGAGGGTGGAGGGGTGGAACGGTGGAGCTTGCGGTGTGCCTGTTGCAAGTCATATCAGAAAATTAAATAACAATAAGCGGGGACACTCGATTTGTAACATTCGCACACTCGCTGTGGACTTGAGCGTAGCGTGACAGTCGAGTGGTGACTTGGGAATTTTGACAAGTAGGACTGTAGCAAATGCACAGTTAGTAATGTTGTGGTGTTGAGTTATGAGTTCTGAGGGTATTTATTGAGGGAGCTCTTGTCGGGGGCATTAGATCGGTTGTCAGCGTAAATGGCTGGCGTTTATCCGTTCTTGGAAATCTTATGGATACGAATTTAATTCAATTTCAGCGTTTCTTATCTAGACAGTCATGGTTTGTGCTTTTGTAGAGAATGAGCCCAGCCAAGGCTTTACCTTTGCACAACCAATTGCCATCGCAACAATCTCAGCTCAGGACGCTCAGGATTTTCCACTTCCATTGGAAATTAAAGACATAGTTCATCATGATTATGAAACCTGGGTTATCCCCGCCTCGGAGCGCTTTTCATATACACACTTATTAACTCTCGTAAGCTCTACTGTCATAAAAACCACTAAAGCATAATATTCAAAGACCAAAGTCCTCACAACCTCCGCAGCAATGTTGGTTGCTTGCCAACAGCAGTGCTTTGCGCTCGTCTAATCCTATTAAAATTTAAATGCAGACACCATACTCGCTTTAACTAAGGCAGAGAAAAAAAAATAAGAAGAGGAATCCAAGCAGAGATGCGAAAAGAAAGGATGAGGGCAACACAAAAATTGTCTATTTATGTCAAACAAACGCCTCGCAGCAAGTCGCCGTTACCGGTTGACTCGTTAGAGAAGAACGACCAGATAAAGAGATGGAATTCTTCTCTGGCATACGCGGGCAGGCGCAATGTGTGAATTCCGAAGCCAGTCAAACGCCCCACAATGTTCGTGATGGGTTTAGATAATCATCATCATCACCATTGTCATCATTGTCATCGCCATCATCCGTAATAACCCCCAGTGCTCCTCGACGTGCGCTCTGTTCGCTTGATTTCGCATAAGGGCACTCGAAGTGGATATGTGCGGTGCGATACCGACTGTTGTCCTCAAACTCCGCTCCACTGCACTGCATGGTTACTTCTTGTAACTTAAGGAGGTGATATAGGAGGGAGACAATTTAAAATAAATTCAGGTGTTTAATGTTTTCACTTTTCTTTGCTTTGGCTCGTACCTGCTCTGCTGTAGTAAGTGGGTAGTCATCAACACACATGAACACGAGATGAATGTAACTGTCATTCCCGGCGCAGATCCAATATAAATTAGACATAATCCTTTTAGACATTTCGATCAGTGCGGCTGACTTTACTTGCCGCTGAATTGGGTCTAAATTGATATTCAATTTAGTGCTGCTCCTCGGCGCACTGAAGGAAACACAAAGGGCCACTGATAGGGTGCTTATCGCATGGATATTCAAAAGCAAAGCCACTCGGTTTAAGTTAATGTACGTCTTTTGAGGATTGCCAAGTTGAATCGAATGAGTCTGTAAGAGTCCAAACAAGAGATGGGAAGCAATATAGTCCGCTATGTGAGTGACTTTGGAAAATTGAAGAAAAATATATATGTTTAGACAGTTCGATGATGACTTTAATTGTCTTTGAGTCAATATACAGTGGACTCCTCCTAAGTTGAATCTTCGTGGGATATCAAAATTAGTTCGAGTTAGAGGATAGTTCTTTGTACGGAAAATTGAGGGGAATGTCAAACAAATATGGCGAAAAAATTCGAGTTAGAGAGAAATTCGACTTAGGGAGAGTTCGTATTAGGGAGAGTTCGACTTAAGGATAGTCCACTGTATATATTTGGGACTACAGTCCTTTTGTGGAGGGGGCTCTTCTTTGATTGGCTAAGTATACATTTGTTACAAAAATCTCTAAAGGGATTTAATTGGCAAGTTGGCATCGTTTTATCCCTGCAGTGGTGTTATTGTTGTCCTGTTTATTGTAGAACCATCAAACGCATCATTGACGACACGTTCAACCAGTCATCTGCATATGCTAACAACTGTACGGACATTTGGAAGATATAAGATATCAATGATTTCACACGATCTTCTCAAGTATCATGTTTGAAGAATCACATCATAGGGCGTGGCATTGTTTGAAATCTTTCTTGACATGTAAAAGTCTCGTTGAACGAGCTTCTCTCAGAATTTTAAATTGTCTGCACTCTACGCAGTTGCTTTGCCTATAAGAAGCGGTACATGCTTTTCACAGGAAATATTATATATGTGCAACATTCATTAGCTAGTGCAACATATTCCAAGAGACTTAATTAATCCGAAAATACGGTTATATGCCAGGTTGACATATACTGAAAAGTATCCAGTTTTACAAGAAAATTAACTGGTCCGTTAATACATTTTCACTTGACGCGCAAAATATCATATTTTAACAACTAGAAGATTTTTCCTAGAAACTTAACCCTTGTGACAGTAAGCTCCTTTCCTTCGACCGGCAATAACTTTTTTTTTTCACAACCTAACGAATGTGATCAGAAAGCGCAAGAAAAAAGTTCTTCAAAGTTGAGAACCCCGCTAAGAAACTCTAAGAAAAAACGACGCAGCCTCATGAAGAAAATCATAATATCTAACAACAAACTTCGCCTCGACAAAGGCACCACTCCTTGAGGCTATTTTTCCGAGAATTTAATTTCTCTGCCTCCAGCGTCGGTCTCCTTTCAAGTAAAGCTGTCCCCGCTGCACTGTTTTGATGGGTTTAAAGACAACGTTTGCTTATAATGACATATTCAGTTCAATGAATAGAAAAAAAAGGCTTTTCAGCCAACCGCACACACCACCGAGCGTATTGATGCCTCTCCAAGTTCAAAACCCGCACAGACACAAAGAAACCAACTCCTGCGAGGCAATGATAGATGAAATGCACAAGGAGAAAGCCACGACGTCAAGTGATGAAGCAACCTTTCGCCTCGGTCTCCTTGTGATGTTTAGATGACATTGACATGATTTACTGGAACGGATACAAGAAAAAATGTTTATTAATTTTTTATAGCCCTCCCTTCTTTCAATGGGTGGAAATGGTGGCAATTGGAAAGATGGACTCCCTCTCCTGTTCGTCTTCGATTCACTGTTCAGCACAAAAGCCCTCGTTTTTTTGCTCGTTAAACTGTTTTTTTTTCTTCCTTCTAAATACATCGGCTGGGCCCGTCAGGACCGCCAGGACCGCCACCAACGACGACAGAAGGACATATGATAAATGAAAACTGATTTGTAAGAAAACTCAGTGATTACCCACTTGAGGAGCGACCTCGGGTAAATTAAACGATGCACGGCTGGGGAGGGCGAATCTTTGAAAGCGTTGTTGAAACATTTCTTCATCTGTCCTCGTCGGCGTGTAATTCAATTACGGGTACAGTGATACAAAGCGTTTTATGAGATGTATTCGACTTACAATTGAGGCGAAAGTTTTCTTTTTTTTTCGGATGGCGGTGACAGGACACGCATTCTTATTTTTATTAATTCTCGTCCCGAGCTTATTCTATTATGAAAATTGGAAATGTAAACATCAATTTTATTGAGGACATATTTAAATTTTATTGACGCTGAGGGCAGGAGACCGATGTAGAGGCTATTAAAATGGTTGGTTACCGCATTCGGACAATAAAATTGAAAAATAAGTTAAGAGACCAAATGTTTATATAAAAGAAGCCTTTTGATAACATTCGAACTTATGTTACAGACAGGATGCCGCACACTGATGCCAGAGGAGAGTTGTGTGCCTTTCTCCTTTCCAATTCCTAGATATCTGCAATAGCTTTAACGAATGGGGGACTGTCAAATTTAATATTTTTTTAAACAAAGTACAAACAACTTCAGTCGATTAAGTGGCCTCCCACATTCCACTCAGTTGTTGCACAATTCTAAAATTTGGATAAAAGGAAAAGCTGCTTTCTGACACGATGGAAAACTTGAAATAATTGCGTTTCAAACATGCTTCTCGTAAATGGAGGTCCGATATACTTAGGTAAGTCTAATTGAAAGATCCCTTGAACTAATGTTGTGGCCATTTCCTGGCATGGAAGGTAACTGTTAAAAACATATTGCACAAGGCGAATATCTTACGCGCGTTTAATTACATCGTGGGGCGGCGTGGCGTAGTTGTTAAGTCCTCCACTGTATGCTGTGTGCTGCAAAAAGTAGAATAGACAGCAACGTAATGAACACCGGCCACGTGTTAATTAGCAGATCCTTACTAAACGATATACTTCCTTGTCTGTCTTCGAGAATGAACGCACAATGTTGACTTGGCCAAAACGTCACGGAATTATTTCGAGGTAGTTAAGCAATCTGTTTAGTTAGTGTTAGTGGACGCCGTGGCTTAGTGGGTAGGTGCGTCGACTCCTGCGCTCGAAGTTGTCGATTCCCGAAAAATTATCTAAAATTTGTTTACGGCTCCACCTCTTTCGATTCACTGACAATGCTCAAAGAGTATAACTGTGTAGAAATAGCTTTCCAAAATCGCCGTTCTGAGTCGGTATTATGGCTGAAACACAACAGTGCGTCAGCGTCAGCGTTGTCTTTCAACGCACACAATTCAATGAACATTCACGAAATACTGCATCGATCGACGTAAGTGAAAAATGAAAGAGATGAGAGGATCGTAATAAAACGTAAAACGAAAAGAGGGATGCGCTGTGAGAGCGAAATTGAGAAATGCTTCCCAAATTGAGAGTTTTTTCCCAAATTGAAAACATTTTGTGGCAACTGACATTTGAAATGAAAACAGCTGAATAAAATTATTTCAACGATAAAACTAATTTGAATGAATACGCCAAATTAGCAACAAGAATCACTTTTTTAATTTTTTTAACTTTCTTGGCATTCGTTTTCCGCAATTAATTTCTTTAGCGTTGATTTGTTTGACCAGAATATTTTCTAATTTGACATTTCAGAAATTAAAACAGCTGACGGAATATTTTTTATTTGATATTTAAGAGAGAGAGGGAGGAGCTTATTAACGCAGTGCGTCAACGCACACCCTCCGCAACATGAAGTCGACTAGCGCAACGCACTGTTGTGTTTCAGCCAAATTGTACGTTCCCTCCACTCGTGAGAGAATAATAGTATGCACAACCCGAGTGGTTACTGAGAAGCTAGGCCCAGGTCCACCTCGGACTGTAGCGCCGCCATTATTATTATTATTATTTTACATTAAGTCAGTAATCTTCGCTCACAAACCAACAACAATCGACGTATTCCTGTTACTGAGGAAAAAACAATTGCTTGAAAAATTGATCGAAAACTGTGTATCTCGAATGACGTTCATCTTATCCAGCAGTGGTGGGTATATATCCAGAGTTGTGTTAATTATTTTATATTTACTTATTGTGGCACAAATTTTTACAATGTTTATGACACAATCATGTGTTATACAGAGGTTTGGTTTAAATCACCTTGCTATTAAAACATTAATATAATTTTTATATAATATATCACAGAAGTAGTAATTATTACACCGAAGGAAAATTCATTTTAAAGACATTTATGACAAACTAAATTCCTTATTTCGGAAAAGAAATGGGAAGTGTACTTAATTTCAAATAGCTGACTAGAATTTTCTAGAAAACAGTACAAATAACAAATTAACAAATAAATAAATAAATATAGAAATTAACAGATAAATTAATGAACAACAAAAAATAATAAATAAATAGACAAATAAATTAAATAAATGAATACAATAGACAAAAGTAACACTATGAGCATACTAAACTATTAAGTCGTGAACGTGAATGAACGTGAAGACGTGAATAGTAGGCAAAAAGTTTGTATTGCACTCATTTTGTTGCTAAGTTTAAAATTCCGGAGTTGTTTAAAAACTAATTGCAGCTCTGAGTTTAAACAAGCCTGATACATATGTGCGAGTATGTGCATGTCTTTTACACATTATTTATGTGATTTCTAATCTTGATTATACTGATTTAATTTTAATGATTCTTAAAAGGATGCACTTGTTTATCACGTTTGTTCCGCTTTAAGGGAAATATACAAGTTTCATGGTAGAGAAAACAAAATTAACTTTAACTTTAAAATTCAGTTAAAACACACAAAAGTTAAACTGTTTTAGAAAAACCACTGATGTTAAGCTCCGAAACCAGATGTAAGGCAATCTATATCATCAGCAGCCCATAGAATGGAAAATCCAAAATATTCTTCCGTACCCTACTTCAATAATTTTATTGTGTTCAAGAGACAACCAACTGCTTGGTCATAGTTAATTAATTTTCGATTATTGGACCATGTCAAATGATAATAGCCCATAAAGCTGAATGAGTAGCGCGATGAAAGCTACTTCGAGAAAATAAAACTTCGCAGCCGCACTTGTTACTCGCCATTTAAGAGAATCAATAACCTTTTATAATCTACAGAGGAGCTGTGCTTCAGACAAACAACCATTTCGGTGATTTCATCCCCAAAACTCGTCCTCCTCAGAACTGTGCCCAGTGTTAATCTGCTAAAGAAAGAAATTGTTCTGGCCCATTATTCTTATCACCCAGGGCAAAAAAGGTGTTGAGGACCAAGCATACAGCAAAGTTTACCGTCACGATGACTCTTAGCATAATTTAGACATTCGTAATCTGCCTAAAACCCTGGTGATAATAATAAACTAGCTCGCAGCAATCTTTTCAACTAGAACAACTTTGAGTAAATTTACATAGTCCCCTGGAGTGGACGTACGGCCATTAATAGGTGAACCACGTATCCTGGGCTCTAAGGTCCTTGATTCGGCCACATGTGTTGGCTTTAAGATATGTTACATCTATCTACTTCGATATATAGACGTCAAAGACTTGACTGGCCACAGGCATGAGGTGAATCTATATGAAAAATTGAAAGCCCTCACCGGCTAAGGGTTTTCTATCCTATCCATCGACTTGGGATATACCTATCCGATAATGTGAAACGGTTCTACATCCAGAAACCAGAATTTTCAAGTCGATTAAGTTGTCGATGTATAAAATTTCGAAACGAATTTATCGAAGGATGCTGGAAGAAGATGTAATTTCATTATCGGGATATCGATTTATATGTGTGTGCATTTGTGTGGTTTTGAAAATCAATTTAAGTTCACTTAAGAGATGTCTGCCTAGCTGCTGTCTCTCTTGTTTTCCCAACAAGTATATATACTTTAGAAGTTGATTTATAATTTATCTGTATTAGGGGATTTGCCTTTCGGTATGATTTTAGTGGTTTTGTGTGTTGGCTCCGAATTTGATTGGCACATTTTATTTGAAGGTGGATTGTACTTACAAGACATACGTTGGTACAGTAATATGATGGTCACTCAGTGCTTGCATCCATTAAAGGTTATGAACTGTCAGCTACAGTATCAATACAACGATAAGTTAAAGGACAGAACTAATTGTTGAAAGACTTTTAACATCGTCACCGTCACGGTTCAGTGCTGACAAGTAAATACATCAATCTGGTGCCGGAATAAAAATTGTGGGCTTCGTCTGTTTACCATACAAAAGATATATAATAAGACTACTTTGTTCTAAGGCTTGCAAATTTCGATAGCTACATGAAGCAGTGCTAATACCCTGGATGCTTTCATAGAATAGGGTGGATTTTTTCAGCAATTTTTATACCCAGCCTGTCCCATTTCCGATGACACGTTGCATTTCTTTCATCATATTTATTCCCTCCGAGTCAATACAGCATTATAAGAGACCATAACACTTGTCAAAGAATGCCCGGTAGTCGAGGGCCGGAAAAGCCTTTGGGCTTCTACAGCTGCTAGATTGTAGAAATCGTAGTGTAGGTGTTTCCCTTACGCAAATTTGAGCCAGAAGTCGCAAGGCACTAAATTAGGCGGGTGTTCGGGTGTTGTCCAAAAATTCGCATAGAATTAGAGATTTGTGCGACGGCGCATTCAAATGCAACAAAAAGCAGCTGCCAACTTCCTTATACCCTGGTTGAAATCGATGAATTTGGTCCCTTTCAGGAACTCCAAAATAATGTTGAGCATTCACAGTCTGAGTGGGCTCTGTGGCGTAGTGGGTAGGTGCGTCGACTCCTACGCTCGAGGTCGTCGGTTCGAATCTCGAAAAAAACATCAAACATTTTTGCACGGCTCCACCTCTTTCGAGTCACTGACAATGCTCAAAGAGTATAACTGTCTAGGAAAAGCTTCTCAATGTCGCCGTTCGGAGTCGACATTAAAAACTGTAGGTCCCCTCCACTCGTGAGAGAACAATAGCACGCACAACACGAGTGGTTGCTGAGAAGCTAGGCCCAGGTTCACCTCGGACTGTCGCGCCGCCATTATTATATTATTATTATTATTCACAGTCTGACCTCATGAAACGAATTCCTTATGGATAAGGCCATTGGAATCGAAGAAAATGGTGAGAATTGTTTTAAATCTACTCTTTTGCAACCGCACTTTAATTTGTTTCGGCTCATCTGGCGACTTTCATGTCGCACTTTTTCGTTTGGTGAGTGGCTCGAGAAGCACCACGCTTCATCTTTAGTTACGATAGATGACATGAATGCAGGGACTTTTTTGACAGATTCCATGTCTTTGGAAGGTCTTTTTACTCCTTCGTGAGAGATGGACCAAACAAACTCTTCTGATTACCAGTCATCACCTCAATAAGTCTCGGGGACACACAATTGTCAGAGAGCGGAATTTTAAGGAGTTTCTGAATGGTTTCTTCTTTCCTCGAGGATTTTGGCTTCATTGAGGGTTCGTTGTTTTCAAGGTCTTCACGACCTTTACGAAACCTAGCAAACCAGTGGAATACTTGTGAAATCGATAGACACTGGTCAAACGTTTTTCATCGACTCGAGTCTTTCTTGAGCTGATTTGCCCAACTGAAAACAAAAGTTGATATTCGTTCTTTGTTCCATAGCGATTCTCTACAGACTGGCACATTTGGCTCAAATATCATAACTGTTGACAGAACAATGGGAACGCTACGAATTTCTGTGTGAAGATGGTTGAACTATATGCTTACAAAGTTCAATAGATGTTCAATAGATGCTTATTTAAACCAGTCTCGTCGAAAACGTGACAGACTGCGTACATCAGATTTTAATCACCCACCACAACTATGAGTTAAAAGAAGTTGTACCTGAACATTGTATCTACATACTTAGGTGGCCTTTCTGACTATGACCAACGTCTTTTTCGTATTTCGAAGTTTAAAGTTGTATTGGCACATAATCCAAGATATTTTTGGCGATGATGTCACGTCATAAGTCATTCTAACTAATAATGAGGTACAGAATGATACAACAATCAATATAAACTGATTCAAAAAAGCCTTTTCAACACCTCACAAAGTTCATGGGGGAATATTTTTACCGGCCCTCGCATAAATGCCTTATATTCGATGAATCCCACTCATCCCCCAGGCCATCGCTACCGGCTTACAAATATGTGTAAACCTTTATATTGAAATTTAATTGTTACCTCGCGAAACATTCTCGAAATGCGGCTTCCCGAAACACTTCAAAATACACGGGAACAACCAGAGGCTCCCTTTGACGATCGATGTACCCCCTTATTCAGAAAAAAAAACAAATAAACAACAATAAAAGCCCCTATCCGCCAGATCGACTTTTTGTAAAACTCATTGCAATAAATAATGCCCCAAGAGAGGGCGAGGAGTATGTAACTTGTGTTGGCTTCAGTTTAAACCACAATAAACTCAACTGGACCAACCCCAATTTCATACTGGGAGCATTCCTAAAGTTCAATGTATTGGAATTCGTTCCGTAGCTCCTGGTTATGGATTCACATTGAACCGCCAAGTGCAACTCATGAAATAGTGCTCAATACACATCCTTTCTTTATTGAATCACACTACACATGGCCGCAGAAAGTTGCCACTGCTACTCTTCTTGAACCATCCCAACTTTTATATTTCCGGGAACATCGATTTTCGCATTTAAGTCAGCTTATTTCCTGTTTACCCCAGTGAGCGGCTGAAGGAGAAAGAAACTACAAACAAGCAATAAAATTCCAATTGAGAAAAATGAAATTTACACGCCATAAAGCAAATCGTCGGTGGCTGCTGGAGCTGGCGGTATTCTCGACGCTGGTCCTGATCCTTGTTCTGGTTGAAACTCGCCGTCCATCCCCTAGCCAACCGACGAGAATAATAATAATAAAGGTTTATCCTTTCCTTCATCAATGCCGCCACCACCGCCGCGAACACCGTTGCCGCAGTTCGGGGCCGACAACAGTCCCTCCTTGGTGTGGTGGCCAATCTGAACAAAAAAAGAACAAAAATCCAAAAGAATCCTTTGAATCGGTCATGTGGGGGAGGACGGAAACATCCGAAAAAGGATCTTACATCGTCAATACATATCGCCTCGCTTGTTTGTCAGTCGCTCGCTGGAGACGGGAAGAACTCCTCAGCAGGCACCGGGAACAACGAGATGACGACCATGACGATGTGCGGAATGTTAATGTGCATTTTATAGTTCGTCGGCGATGGCAGCCTGTACAGATGTGAAGGCTGTTCGGCTGCGAAGCTGAGTGAGTGCCGCCTTAGAGGCGGTTGTTAGACTGTATGGTCGGATGGTGATGGGCGGCCGGTCGGTTGGCCGGTTAGGTGGGTGGCCACCTGCCACAATGCGCACACTGACGCTCGTTTTCTTCTAACGTGATTTGAATAAATTACCAGGACTAAGGATGCAAACAGAAACAACAACAAAACATGTAGCATGGAAAGGTTATCGGTTGTGGTGGCTGCCAAGTGAACAATTGAATCTGGTTGCCTCTTATTTCACTTGTGCGTGTGTTGTTGCACACCCTCTCACTTTATGCCAATCCGCCGTCCACATAGCAATCCGCAACAATAACAAGAAAAATGCGAGTACTAAAATAAAATAAAGTTATGTGATAAAATATTAACGATGTATGAAATTGAATTTTAAGCGCGCCTCGGTGGCAGGATGTGTGCAGCGAGCAGACATTTTCAATATTTAGCGGTACACACTGTGTGGGTGTATGCAGAGAGAGTGTCATCACGATTATTACGAAGTCAGTTAATGTAATCAAATCGCAATCATGTAGAACGTGATTTTCAGATTGGCTAAACCAGAATGCATTATCAATGTGTTTGTGGGTTAGTTTTCGCGGTTTGCTGATTTCCATTTTTTGCTCACTCAAAAGTTGTGGCTTAGTTAACGAGCATTATCTCGACCTAATCGCAGTTGAAAAGTATTTACACGAAGACCACAACACTCTGTTATTTTTTCATAATACCCGGTGCAACGTGAATTGAATTAAGCAGAGAATGTGGGGTACAAGTGAAAAGGACATTATCAGTGTGAGCATGATTGAATGGCATTTTGTGCACACATGTAGACATGTCATGTCATTTGCAAATATTTTTGTCTTCTCTAGGTCAGTAAATATAGAGTGTTTTTAATTTTTATTATGTCACACTTTTTTATCTCCGAAGTTTGTAAAGATAACGGTGTGATATTTTGGAATTAATTAGTTTAGGCTTACAAATCATTGTCCATACACGTAAATTTAAAAAGTGGGGCTATTTGAGCGTGCCTCCTATATAGGTGAAGTTGCCATGGATTTTGAAACATTGACACCCCCCCTAGAGTAATATATCTATCGATAAGTCGTTTGAAATGGTAGAGTTTTGCTTGAACACTTTTTTGTTCCAGTGTACCGTTTTAAAAATATCGAGTTCTAAAGTCGGTTTTATTGCGTCCATGGCTAATCCGAAGTGTTTAAAAATCTGAAAAAATCACAGCAACTTGGCTTCAATGAGCACTTTCGAGCATTCTGGCCCTAATAGTTTTCGAGATATTGGCCAAAAATGGTAAATCATCGAAATGCAAATTTTGAGGAACTGAAAACGCAGTTTTATAAACCTCAGCGTAAGCATTAAGAAACGATAAGCATCAACATATGGATTTATTTACAAATTTCGAGGTATCAAAGATTTAAAATTTCAAAGTTTATCATTTTCACACATAAATTCCATGCTGAGATCGACGACTCGAAACGATGATGAATGTTATCTCTTACATTCATTTCAACCCTACATGCCCAACAGCAATGTGCACACAGCAGGCATCAGCAGGGATTGGGTACGCGTATGATGAAAGGTATTTTCTGTATTAGATAAATTTGGATAGAGGTACAGGTATATGTATGGATGGATGTTTGTTTGTTTGTATGTATGAATGTTGGAATGAATAGTTGATTTGGGTTGAAGTTAGAAGAAAAATTAACTGAACTGACGGAACCATCACGTTAAAATTTATGTTCACTCGAGGCTTTCAACTAATGAGAAGACAGCTGTTTTTTGTTTATGTCAGCGGGTTGACAATGACATTTATTGTACGACGTGTTGAATTTGTAAAGAGGATTGTTCGATTTGGCGAACTTACAAATGCAGCGACGAAATTCAGAATTTCGCTGGAATGTTGCATTCCAGAATGCAAGAAATGTATGTTTGTGGGTGAAATGTTAAACAAATCGTTTGAACTTAGTTGTTTTTTTATGAAAGTATCGCGTTAGGGTGTGGCTCCGTCGAGTAGTCGGAATGTGCGTTGTCTAAGCTCACTTCCCAACACACACAGCAATTTGCATATTTTACTGCTTCGACTCTTTTTCTTCTTCTTAGGGCGCTACATTCCGAGGCGAACCTGGGCCTCACCCAACATGCCTCTCCAGCCAGCACGATCTCTCGCTAGCTGTCTCCAGTTTCGCACACCAATGTGACTTCCTTCCTATTGGGCAATCGCTTTTTAAATATTCTTCGTCTTTGCAGCTTCTGCAGTAGTCTCAAAAGAGTGTCCAGAAAGGACTCCGTACACCCATGCGACTAAGGTTGATCATTGATCTCTTTTTGTTCCTCGCCGGCTATAGGGCCCTCGTCGTTGACCCAATGTCTACCTTCACCCATTGTTCATTTACTTTCGTCAAGACTTTTACTTATTACTTCTTCCTTTGAAAAAAGAGTGGTGTGTTTAGATAGGGTAATGCTGGAGGCTTCGAAATCTCTCAGCCCTCCATTGCATGTCCCATTTATGGGTTCCTGTATGAGCGGATAGCCAACAAAACAAATATCGGACTCACTGCGCTCATATTGGGGATTTCGTTGACGTTCAGTTTACATAACTCGACTAATTTCCAAGTCAATATCCGACGACATAGTCCTTTTTGCAGCTCGGCTGTCGGATTATATTGCTTTCGATTGCTCGGTCAAGTTAAGGTCTTTTAACGATAGTGTTGCTTGAAAGACCCTACACTCGTCCCTTACAGCTATGGATCCTTCAAAGATATTACAAAAAGTTGTCTTTGAGCCGTTATTTTATATGTCAAGTTTTCTCAAATTCCCTACTGTTTGCTCCCCCCAATCGCCCTTGTCCGGAATTCGGATAAAGAACCCCCATGTCCCCCCATGTCCCCCCCCATGTCGGTACCAGGGTGTGTGGCAGTTGTCCAATGTTTTATACCTGTGTGTGACCATCCTGAGAGGATAAACGCGTGCCCATAGAGTGTATGTTTCTATATTCCTACTCTTCTGCTGTAGAGGATGTCGGCCGGAGTGGTGTAATAGGACCTTGAGTGCTGCTGTCGGCATCAATCTTAACGGTCCAAAGACTTCCAAACAGGTCAATCTTTGAATCTTCGTCTAGCTTGAAAAATATTTCTTCTCCAGCGCTTGTCATTAGACTGCTGATTCCTAAATTAGGATGGGTCTGACTACCTTGTGTATAGACGGTATATAACATGTGGTTTAATACCCCAAGTATTTCCGAATGCTCGCTTGCAAGAGTCAAGTTAATCAAGATTGATAATAAACATCATTTTAAAGAATGTGTGTGGCTTTCCTTAAACTTTGTGTTCGCTTTTCATCTTATCTTCAACCTAAGGAAGATATGAACATAAAAAACTTGTGTGACACTAAACGTGAAACCACATTTTGGTGAGATTTACAAGTTTTTAACCATGTGCCTGAACAGTTAACCATTTTGTGGGTTTGACTTCCTAGAAAAAGATTTTCCGTAGAAAATGCTTACCCCGTAGATAAATCGCACGAGTGATATATACTCTCACCAAATTCGCAGGAGAATTTCAGAAATCTTCTCTTGTCCCTTGGCTGGTTGTGTCGGGAAATATATGACCACAATTCCACATTTACATATCCTCTTTGTTAAAATGATTAACTCATTCTTTTTAACCAAAAAGTCAATTTAAAATCAGCTCATTAGCATGCGAGTCACCGTGGCATTTGGCACAAGGTCGAATCTAACGCGCTAGAAGGTAAACGCGAGGAACCACAGCGATGCCAACATTTTCATAGTTGAACCCCCATCCTTTCAGTGAGATATTTACCTACACAGTTTTTATTTTTCCAACCAGTGCGACGACATAAGCCAACGGACTACACCACAAGAACGAAGAGCGACGGATGGGAGCAGGGCTCGTACATACATAATTGAATATTAAATCGGAACGAATCAAATGGATGCGCGCATTGCAACGAGCACGAAATATGTTTAACGAAATATTAGATTTGAGCGACGTAACGACGTTCCATGAATGCAAATCCCGTGCAATTGAATTTGCATAAAATGCGAAAATGAAAATATTCTCAGCGTCCCGTACGCGCCACCCTGTGTTGCGGACGAGGACTAAATTGCAGTTTATTAGATTTCACAAGCTGAGTTTATTTCCGTTTGCAAAGCGCGCTGGCTTTGGCGTTTTGAAGCGAGGCCGACAACATTGTCACACTGTCGCAGTCTCACTCTCAATCTTTGTATATCTGCCAGTGGGGGCTCTTTTGGGTTGCGAATATCCGACATATAATGTGCCAAAGACGAATGAAAAGTGAGTTGATTCCTCGCAGGGACACGGATAAGTGGGTGGGTTTACAAATGCGAATGTGACTAAGGTCCTTAAATAAGCCATCTGTGTGTGATTTATTGTTGCGGGCTTTCCGTGTATGAAGGGATAATAATTTAATTTTGGGATCCTTCGCAGCAGTTTGGATGTTTTGTTGGGGGATTTCTTTGTTGTCCTTGCGTTGGCAGGTGGTTTTATTCGAAGAATTTTGAATCTGAGTTGGAGGGAGGTGTGCAAGGTATCCAGGGAAATGGAAAACGCTGGAAAGAGATGGTGGGGATATTTGCAACTTGATATTTATGGAGGGGTAGGTTTAAGCCATGACCTTTCAGGGCAGACATTTTATTTTAAGAAGTAGATAAATTTAAATGTATAAGTAAATATAAATATAAACACAAATTATAAAATATATAAATATACATTTTGCGTGGGGATTTTAATCCTTGAACAGTGCAAAATAAATGGTAAACAATTTGAAAAATCGAATCTGTAATAAGTCGGAACATTGGAAGAATTACCAGCAGAATTACCACTTCTTATTTGAAGAGGTTTTCATCGATATTCGTACATGTGAGCAATAAATATGTATATCGCTGCTGTGTAATATCTGACGATGCATTCATTCTAGATGTTAAAGAAACCACAATCAGTCTCATGATCTTGAACTATTTTTTTTGTATAATTAATTAAATTCGCATTTTAATTTTGTTGCCACTATTTTTATTTTAATTTATTCAAAAATAAGAAACATTTTTTGTACAGTATATTTTTGAATATATAAACGTAAGTAACTGAACCTTTCGAACACAACTCATGTCATATTTTCACATCGCGGGCAAATCTACGAATTTTGACATATGTTCATGTATGTATGCGCGCCATCTTTTATGTCGGAATGCAACTCTTTGACTACATTGCAAGGGACATGAACGGTCTGTCGGCAATATTCTTTGAGTCAATTGCAAGTTATTCGGAAGTAAATGGAGATCATGCGTAAAAATGCGACGCAAGGTGGTCTCACTAATGGCAATATGCTGAACTCGGTTATAATATGACACATGTGGGCTCTCGACAACACTCTCTCTTACCGCTTTAATCAGTTCACTGGAAAGTCTTGGGCGTTGATGAACGGCATGTCGACGATCTCTCACTTTTTCATGCTCAACAAATTTGAACACCCAACGACAAATAGTGTTGTCAGACGATGTTTGTTGGCCACAATATTTTCGACGACAACTAAACGGCTATTTTCAATTTACAGCATCACTATTTTCCAATTCATGGTTAAAATTGTACTGAATTTGTGTTTCAAGTCAATCGCTTGATAAAGTTAAAGTTATATTATGTTCATATTTGATATTTTGAAACTTTTATAGGCAACATTGATTTGAGGAAACAACTTAAGAAATTTCCGTGATTATAAGCTGAGAAATATAGTGGTATGCGCGTTTAGCTATAATTTCCACTGCTGCAAACAGACAGGCTGCTGCTGCTGTGCAGTTGGCTGCTTTCTTGAAAGCACCCAAACCCTTCAGAAGAGAAGATGTTCTGTGGCATGTTAAGGAGATCCACGGTACAGGAATATAAGATATGTTTTGACGGGTCGTCGAATCAAATTGTGACGTCCTATGTTAATATCTTTGCCACCAAAAAAAGAAATTAATAGAATTACAACGTCATACATAAGTAGTAGCTATAGTTCATATCAAACTCGCTCAGAAATCACAGTAACTCTTTGTTTCCAGACTTCCATCTTATGTCTCATATTCAAAAAAATGGCCAGGCTGTCAGAAATATCTCACCATTGCGGACCATATGAAATAGAAGTATGAGCCAATCATTCTCAAACAGTGCAATGCAAAAATTCATGATTCTTGGCTTTATTTACCTATCCTCACGGAATGGAAGTTTGCAAGTTAATTAGGAGTTTGCAAGTTGGTAGAAAATGCTTTTATATAGAAGGGGAATTTTTTATTAGGTTTTAAGAACTAAAGCGCAGTTTACAGAAATGATTTTAATATTTAAGCAATGATTAATATACGTTACCATTGCAAGAGGCTATCGGCGAACGTAGCCTGCAGTCTACTCTTCCCTCAGTCATAAGTTAGAGATTGACCGACATTTTTCTCTCCGAGCAAAAGAATATGGTTTGATCATACCCACTACAGAGCAAAACCATCCAACTCAAATGTTCTTGTTCAAATACAAAACACTTGCGACACCAAAGGGTCTCAATGATACCTTTAGGCTCGTTTAAACCAAAATGTGACCTTGTCGAATAAATCGAATGACGGCTGCTGCAATCGGTAGACTGAACAAACATTCTGTCAAGTTCGTGACATTGGTAACAATGAGAGACGCATTTGAAATATTCGTATATAAGCGAATGTTCCACCTTAGTTCGGCATCAAATCATTTCAGTCTACAATCAACAGCCCAACTATGAACCAAGCATTCAAACTCATTGTCTTGATGGTTATTGCCATCCTTTTCGCAGTACAGATGTGTGAAGGAAGTTACGTCAGGCGGTATAACATTCTGCGCAGTCAGCTGTGCATTTTGAACGCAACCTACTGCGACAGCACAGTTTCGTCACTTGGATAAAGTGTTAAAGAGTGAAAAAAACGATGGACTTTTGTTAACGAGAGAATAAAATAAATTAAAAAACAACCAATATCTTATTCTTTAAATCGGGCTTGTTCCAGAAAAGGATATAATAATAATAATAATGGCGGCGCTACAGTCCGAGGTGGACCTGGGCCTAGCTTCTCAACAACCACTCATGTTGTGCGTGCTATTGTTCTGTCACGAGCGGAGGGGACCTACAGTTTAATGCCGACTCCGAACGGCGAGATTGAGAGGCTTTTTCTAGACAGTTATACTCTTTGAGCATTGTCAGTGATTCGAAAGAGGTGGAGCCGTGAAAAAATGTTTGATGTTTTTTTTTTCGAGATTCGAACCGACGACCTCGAGCGTAGGAGTCGACGCACCTACCCACTACGCCACGGCGCCCACAGAAAGGATATAGTTTTCCTTAAATTATCTTGGGTTACATTTTTGAGGGTAAAGTATTTCATATCAACCGGCAGCGATGGGGTAGCAAATTATATCTTTCGTCACATGCAACTGCTGTCTCTGCCTCAAGTTTTAAGCGAGAGACATGCGGTAAAATGATCATCAACTTTGGTGAAATATAATCCTTGATTTTCGAATATGGGACGTATTTCTGTGATCACAAGCTCATCTAATGGGCACAGATGCATGCATGTAGCCCACAACGTCCGATGTCTCTGCCACTTCAGATAAGGACGACTTTCATGTCGGATGCATACATGAGATACAGTTAATCAAAAAAGTAAGTATACACTACCTCCTGAACTATATTTTTCTAAAGAAAACTAAATATTTCCAACAAAAATCAACAACCATTCTTTTTTCTGTTTTCACAAACGTAATACTATTTTTCAAAAAGAAAAAACATAACAAAATACTAAAACATAAACAATAGAATTCAACTTAAAGTAATATGAATGGAAATTTACATCAAAAAAGTAAGTATACAGACAAAAAATAATACTTTCTGAAATTTGTCTCTGCTCTCAAGTCTTCTTAGCAATATTTCGTTGGGTAGCCTTTGACTTTTATAATTGCTTGCATTCGATTTGGCATCGAGTTAACCTATTTTGATGTTACTTTTTGGCTTATTTTAGCCAACTCTTTCTGAAGCACTCTTTTCAAGTCTTATTTTGTCTTGACACCGTGTTTTTGAACTGCCCGTGTCAAATGTTCCCATAAATGTTCTATTGCATTCATGACGGGCGATTGGGTGGTGTTCTCAGCTGGTTACGAACATTATATAATAACTATTCCTTTACAATATGAGAGGTTTGTTTTGGGTAATTATCTTGTTGAAAGATAAATGACACTTCTAGACCCAACTTTCTAACGCTTTCAAGTAAATTAGTTTTCAATATGTCCAAATAGGCATATTTGTCCATTGTACCATCAATAAAAATTAAATTACCGACGCATTTTTGCCGCCATACACCCCCATACCATTACGGAGCCACCACCGTACTTTACAGTTCCGGCCATGTTTGCGGGATCTAGCTCCGCGTTTGTTTTACGCCAAACTTTAGCACGTCCATCGGATCCATGAATGTTAAATTTGATTTCATTTGAGAATACGATCTTATTCCAGAAAGCTGGATCACAAATTACATGAGCTTTTGCAAAATTTAATCGTTTTTGACGGAACTGTAAAACACGGTGGTGGCTCCGTAATGGTATGGGGGTGTATGCCGGCAAAAATGCGTCGGTAATTTAATTTTTATTGATGGTACAATGGACAAATATGCCTATTTGGACATATTGAAAACTAATTTACTTGAAAGCGTTAGAAAGTTGGGTCTAGAAGTGTCATTTATCTTTCAACAAGATAATTACCCAAAACAAACCTCTCATATTGTAAAGGAATAGTTATTATATAATGTTCGTAACCAGCTGAGAACACCACCCAATCGCCCGTCATGAATGCAATAGAACATTTATGGGAACATTTGACACGGGCAGTTCAAAAACACGGTGTCAAGACAAAATAAGACTTGAAAAGAGTGCTTCAGAAAGAGTTGGCTAAAATAAGCCAAAAAGTAACATCAAAATAGGTTAACTCGATGCCAAATCGAATGCAAGCAATTATAAAAGTCAAAGGCTACCCAACGAAATATTGCTAAGAAGACTTGAGAGCAGAGACAAATTTCAGAAAGTATTATTTTTTGTCTGTATACTTACTTTTTTGATGTAAATTTCCATTCATATTACTTTAAGTTGAATTCTATTGTTTATGTTTTAGTATTTTGTTATGTTTTTTCTTTTTGAAAAATAGTATTACGTTTGTGAAAACAGAAAAAAGAATGGTTGTTGATTTTTGTTGGAAATATTTAGTTTTCTTTAGAAAAATATAGTTCAGGAGGTAGTGTATACTTACTTTTTTGATTAACTGTATGTCTACACATCTTCATACGTGAATCTAACTAAGGCTGATTCTGTAGTGCTCGAATGTAACCGCATCCAATGGTGAAATTTAATTTGAATCAAATATTTTGCGAATATATTCCATGGTTGCATTTCACTGAAGCAGGCGAGAGGACACCGAACAACGAGGGATAGTTCAAGGAGTATTTTTTTGAATGAGAGTTGTACAATATGTTTGTATGTATCGATGCGTTTTAAGCACCTCTTGGGGGAACTTTTGAGAGCTACACATGAGAGCATAGCAGTGGCCAATACGACCACACGACCTTCTGTGGTCGGCTAAAGAAAGTAGTTTGCAAATAATATCACATCTTCAGTGGCTCTGTTTAGCAAGTACTGAATAACTTTTGATCAATAAAACGTGGCTAGACTTTAGTTTATTATTTCTGGACAGCATGGTAGGCTGTGTCAATCAATGAATAAACTTTATAAAAATTCAGTTCCAGTCCGGCAAAGTAAAATCTGTTGCTTGCTTCAAAAATTCTCCCACAAGGTGTGCGGTTCTTGTTTCTATGACGAGAGAGTCTGCAAATTTCCGAATGTATTTCTTTCATCCATGCGAATGTACTTTCGTTGATGTCAAGTTCAACTCCTCATCCTTTGGGCTTATTTAGTTTTACTTATCCCAATCCAACCAGAATTTGTTATATCTCGTACATCTTGCATTTGAGATTTAAATTCTCTTTTCGTTTTGCATTTTTTTTACGCATTCAGGAAATACTTCAACCTTGGCGAACACAAATAGAATTTGTTAATCAACAGAGAGCTTTTGACGAGAATTTTACCATTTTATAAATTTGTTTTCATAGTCATGGTCTCTGTTACTCCCTTCGTTTATGGACAAAGGAGACAATGTAGTTTGAGCAAATAATTTGTGTTACAAAAAGAGGATATAGACTTTTGAGAAATTGTCTTCCTTTCTAGGGTATTATACCACAGGTATAATTAGTTTTAAACAAATTCGATGAAAGAATAGAAAATTAGTTTACATAAGTATATTCTTAGTCAGGCAAAAATGGTTTAATACGCATAAAATTCGAATGTAATTTGGCAACCGTAGGAAAGAGAGCAGTTTACCATTGATTCTACTGAATTGTTTAGACAAGCTTCTATTGGCAGGCTGGAGTAGGTAGGTAGGTAGGTAGGCAAAAGTGGCGGTGGACATACAGATCTTGTTTATCGCACCCAATTAGC
This sequence comes from Myathropa florea, assembly GCA_930367185.1. Lineage (NCBI taxonomy): Eukaryota > Metazoa > Arthropoda > Insecta > Diptera > Syrphidae > Myathropa > Myathropa florea. The sequence continues at coordinate 100,558,295 of OV884003.1, forward strand.
GCCATGAAAGCGCCGTTTTTATACCACATCCTATGGGATACCTAATTTGTGAGAAGGGGATGAAAAGGAGTGTGTATTCACTCAGATTAGCCTAATTTAAACCACTTTGTGGAATTTATGAAGGCTAGCAGACTATGAATGTTTGCTTCTGAGAGGTTATTAGGGGTGTTAAAGAAGGCTTTGCCCAGAGTGCATTGTCTGACTCTAGCTAGAGCCGGACATTTGCACAGAAAGTGCTCGGAGTTTTCTGGCTCAGTTTCCACCCGGCAGCTGCGGCAGTGCGAGTTAAATGGTATGCCTAGTCTTTCAGCATGCCTGCCAACAGCCCAGTGTCCAGTACAGACCGCTATAATTCTGGATATGTTTCTTCTACTGTTGTTGAGCACGTCTTTTGTTCTCTTTTGGTTGTAGTTGGGCCATAAGCTTCTGGATAGGACACATGTTTCCAGCTTGGTCCATCTTTCGTTGGCGATCTTGAGGAAGTGATTGTAGATGTTATTTTTTACGAAGCCTAGTGCAGCCTGGATTTGTTCCACAACGAGACTATCGAGTTTGGATCCTTGTCTGGCTAGCTCGTCTGCTGCTTCGTTTCTTATTATACCCGTGTGCCCGGGAACCCAGATCAAAGAGACCAGCCCGGTCTCTCTCTCCCGTTCACCTATAATGGATAGTTCCTTGCAGCAGCGATCCATTAATTTTGACGTTGTGGTTATGAATGTTAGGGCCTTGATAGCAGCTTGACTATCTGAAAAGATTTTTATCCGCTGTGCTGGTTTTGTTCTATTTTTAATTTCAAGGCACGCATCATATATTGATAGCACTTCTGCTTGAAAAATGCTTGCAAAGCTTGGTAGCTTGAGTGACTTTGATATCTTGAAGTCCATCCATCACCTAAATTCACGCTCTACAAAAAATATGCCTACTGTTAGTAAAAGTGTTGGAAAAAATCCAAATCTATTGATTTCTCGGCGAGCACAGCATTTCGGCTTGACTTGCGGCGCATTATGGCGTTTTTTTTTGCATTCGGATTTGCATCTACATCCTTATTAAATTCAATTCACTGAAGAATTGAAGACAGCTGTCTGCAGAAGGTATAGAATATGCGCCGATTGGTTGCTTGTCAACAATTTTCACACAACATGTTCTTTAGCGACGAGTCTGTCGAAAAATTATGCAATTCGGTGTTGTGGTGTTATTGGTCTATACTTCTTCAAAAAGGAGAAAGATGTAACCGTCGCCGTCAATTATCATCGCTATAATGAAAGGTTAACCGTTTTTTGTCCTTTTTTTTGACAGTGCCATTTGTAAATACACAAAACGACAAGTTTTGGCCTTATTTCAATTTAATTTCGGTCGTAAGGTCGGTCGTTACAGTGCACCTTCGCACCGTCGAAAAGATTTAGCATGAGTACACTCCTTTCGACCTTAATCTACCAACCAGACATAGATTGCTGTGAAAATAATATGAACAGTAGAGGAGAAGACCCTGACCCGATCAGCTGAATTGGTCAACGCCAGTTGTATTTGGCCCTACATCCGTATAGGACTGTGGTGACGCAAATATTGAAGCCAGACAACCATGGGCAACGCAGTGAGTTCGCTAATTGGGCGCTGAAACTGATTGTCGGTGATCCGGATTTGGGCCAAAACACCATGTATTGCTCAGCAGCTACATCAACAAGCAAAATACCGTTATTTAAATGTTCGACGAAACATGAATGCTCCACAAAGATTGACTGTCACCCTGGAGTGGTTTATGGCATGGCGGTATCATCGGACCTTATTTCTTTTGAAATGAGGAAGGAGATACCGCTGCCGTTAATGATCTCAGGTATGGAGCGATGTTAACCCACTTTCTGTGGCCACTTTCGATATATCCGAGCTGTAGTTCCAACAAGACATCCCTTCATACCATACAAGCGATACAACGCTCGAAGTTGTGAAGGAGAAATTTGGCGACTGGGTCATCCTGCGGCCGCCGGGATCATGCGACTTCACAACATTCGATTATTTTCTCTGGGTATACATTAAGTCCTTAGTCTATGCAAACAAGCCAACCACTTTGGATGAGCTGAGTGCTCTGCGTGCTAATGTTGTCTCACGAATAGAGGGAACCTACAGTGTTACGCGGGCTCTAAAAGGCCTTGTCAGTGATTTGAAAAGGTGGAGACGAGTATTTGCAGACGAGGTTAGGCCCAAGTTCACCACGGATTTATCGCCATCCGAAGAAGAAGTAAAAGAATGCAAGCATTTCATTGAAAATGTTTTTAAAACACCTACAAAATCAGCCACTTTAACTCCTACGTAAGTTTTAACTCCACCATGTACAAAATTTGGCTCATCATAGCACATGCAATTGAATTCATCCGCATGAACTCATTCAAAATTGAAAATGTGGTGATTATTAGCTTCAGGGTCTCGTCACCGCTCTTCCACTTTCGCTGAAAAGCGTTTCTCTTAAATCCCATAAAGCATTTAGATTTTGCAAACATAATTTAAACTTACATCATGAAAATCCGTTATAACGTCCTCTACTTTTCACAGCGAATACCGCACCTGCTTATAATTCAAATAATCCAAACGACATCCATTCATCCCCATTACAACTTGAAGCGCTTAACCAGGGCTGCCGTAAATACATTCTCTGTACACCCCATCACCGCCTCACGCCCCTATTTTGTATGCATTCATTGTAATTTACAAAGCGGTTTGGTCATACATGAATATGTGTAGCCTGTGCACCAGCACCACTGCAGAATTCCACAGGAGTCGGCCGGTATTTCAGTTGCATATTAAAATTTCATACGAAACGCCAGACGCTATAGCGGACTGACTTGGAATGCATGTTAAGTACAATATTTTTGTATGCATGCATATGTTATGTGGTGAATGGGTGTACTTGGTGGGTGGCTGACAATTTGGTTGGTGACCACCCTCGCACCAGCTGACCCCCATCAACGGATAATAATTCAAAGTACAGGTGCGGCTCTTGTAAATATGAATGAGGGTTGTGTTGCCTTTCGTTATCGGTACAAGTTCACAACACAAGAACGTCGCATTGGGCGGATTAGCCTAACGATGTTTGAAGTGACCACAGCATTAGATTTGGCTTCTGATTGTGAAGTTGATCATATATGTAAGTGTCATGGCATAGGAGGTTACATTCATGCGATACGAGAGCATGTGTAGATACTTGGACATTTTTTATTCTGAGAGTTGGTATTCGAAAGTGAGTAGCTATGCGTAATTGAATTCAAAGTCTATGGAACAGAAAATCACCGAGAAATGTCCATCAAGGTGTTAAGAGATTATAGATTTCATTGAATGTAGTTGCTGCCAGCGCCATTGGGATAGCAACTTTCCAGTTGAAGTTCTGAAATTGAAGAATTTTTAACGCATATTTAATTTAATTATTGCTTTAGCATGCTGAAGATATGAAATTCTACGTGCTCCGTTTTTTGAACTCTCTCTTTTTTCACCTCCACGCGATAAAATCTGGGGTCGGAGTACCTTAGACACAAGGTGGGTAAACTAACCTACATGAGGAGAGGGATTATGCAGCAGGGATAAGCGTTCTTTTTGAACGGTGGCAGAGAAGCTGATTAGCTGATTGGCGTCCAGAGTTTTAGTTAACAGAAGATACCTGGTTAACAACCTCTTTAGAATTACTTCAATATATTTCGGAGCCGATGTCTAAAAGGTTAGGTTAGGTCAGGACAGACGGCGGAAGATAGCTTTTGTTAGAACCGTCACATACAACCTTAAATAGGCTACCAACACGGAATACTAACGTACCCCCGTGTCCAAGAGCTAAAAAAACTTGAGCCTGGGCTCCATATTTGGGTTTGCAGGTTGGGTTCTCTTCCTCACTAAAAAATGAAGAGTTCAAAGACGAATTAATATTATTAATAATAATGGCGGCGCTACAGTCCGAGGTGGACCTGGGCCTAGCTTCTCAGCAACCACTCGTGTTGTGCGTGCTATTGTTCTCTCACGAGTGGAGGAGACCTACAGTTTAATGCCGACTCCGAACGGCAAGATTGAGAAGCTTTTTCTAGACAGTTATACTCTTTGAGGATTGTCAGTGACTCGAAAGAGGTGGAGCCGCGAACAATTTTTTTTTGAAAAATTGTTTGTCTGAACTTGGATTCGAACCTAGACTGTGAAAGTCTAATGCGTATGGGTCGACGCACGAACCCACACGGCCACGGCGCCCTCAAAGACGAATTACAGCATTGGATTTGGACAGATTTACTGTCTACGAACCCAGCATACGAAAAAAGGACAACGACTTGTGGTCTTGCACGCAGCCGATTAACACCTCACGACATCTATTACGGCATTGCGACAGAGAGCGAAGGCAACGCTTATTCGGATGTGGATTTGTTGTACGATACAGATTCAAGCAAAAAGTTTTGAGTTCCAAGTATAGAAGCGAGGGCCTCATAACTATTCACATTAAAGCTAAATTCGAGAATATCAGCCTAATTTGCACAGAGCACAAGGATGCCAACAGCAAGGACGATTTCTAGGATTTCCTAGAAAGAGCATACGATCAATGCCAGCTACGACGCCAAGATCGTTATAGACTTTAACAAAATGTTTGCTAGAATCATCGAAACACAGCTTACGCGGCAACACGTCCGAAAACGGACTTAGGCTGATGGAATTTGCTACGGGTCGGAATCTGTCTTCAGCCAGCTAGCGGTTCCCTCACCTAAGACGACTTGGCGATCCCCAGTCAACCAGATTGATCATATTGCGATCGACGTTCTAATCTCCTGCAGTATTCTTAATGTTCGAACATTCCGAGGAGCCAATATAGATCCGGATCATTTTCTTGTTGTAGACAAAGTAAGATCACTGATATTGAGGCAGCACCTGAATCTCGGCTCCGCAGTGTATAGTAGTAACAACATCAGTACCTAGATCAAATGCGGAAAACCCCGACTAATCGTTAGGCTTTTGGGCTCAAAAGGCAAATTAGCAATAGAGCCCTCCCTCGAAAAACTAAGATTACTTTGTATAAGACATCTATCATCCCAGTCCTGCTTTACGGCGCAGGGGCATGGACAATATCGAAAGCGGATGAAGAAGTCCTTGGTCTTTTCGAGAGAAAAGTTCTGTGTGTGATTCTTGGTCCTGTTTGCGTTGATGGTATTTGGAGAGGAAGATCCAACCCCGAACTTTGCCAGCCATCGACGAATGCAACGCCTAAGATGGATATGCCATGTAACTTAGCTTCGTTTCGAAGAATCTTAGATCTTGAGCTTGTGTGGCAAGGCAACAGTGGACGTCCACGTTTAAGATGGGGAACATAAGTTGAGAGAGACCTTAATGAGCTTGGAGGCAATCAACAAAAGATCGTGCAAACTGAAGAGACTTGTTGGTTAAGGTCCACCGCAGGATGCCACCACGTGAAGTAGAAGAATTAGTTTGCAGTTTGATGATACCTCAATTTTTGTTCGTCTGTTTTAAAGATGTACCCACTTTCATTCTCTCATTAACCACTTTTTTTTTAAGAGTCAGAAAATGTGTATCTGCTTTGTAAATTTAAATAGGTATACATTTTTCTTTGAATTCTCTTTCTCTTTGTAGAAAATGTCTCCCGGGTATAGCTTCGAAAAGTAAATCGTTTTCACTCTCTTCCGGAACTTATTCAACACTTCCTAATTTTTTTTTGTCGTCGAAATACTTAGAATTTCAACAAAAATGCTTTGCGAATGGAATATCTCGAATTTCTCAATTTTTTCGCTATGCACAGCAGTTCACTTTCGGTAGTGGGAAATCCATTGGGTACGAAACATCTGATTGAAGTGTGTATCCAAAATTAGTTGGCGAACGAAATGAACTTTGAAACTGCAATCTATTTATTATAAGTAATTTTGTAACTAACAAGATTCCTCTACTCAAAGCACCCACAACATGGCATTCAGATGGAAACATTACCTTTCCCATATAGAAATCCATCAATTTGCCAAAGGAGAATGTATCTTTTCACGTTATATCCATATTTTGTAGTTAATTTATCCGACAGGTACTTTCAACAACTTTGTGCGGTTCTGACTTTGCACAGGTACATAAGGTTTCCTTGCCACACTTCAACCGCCCCCATATTTCAGCTTCAGCCAGCGTTAGGGACATTTTGTTAGCTTTTGTTGGTTAGTTGTACTAGTTGCTCCTTTTCATTTAAGGCGGTGTTTCTCAGAAACTCATTCAAAACTTCTTTGTTTGCAAGGATATGTGCCTCTGGCAACGAATGTGTAGACGAATGTGCTTATGCATCTTTTGAATGTGAAACTCCTTGTTACATAGTGCCTTCAATGCTTGGAAATAGTGAACTGGATTCAAAGGATTTCTTTCTTCTGAATTTGTGCAACCTGCATGCAGGATAAAAGTTCATGGTCTTGTTTTTTTTTTTACCATTAAAAGGCTTTCCACGAAATGTTCTGCCACTGACTGGGAGGAGTCATAGAAAATGTTCTTCGCATTTTTTTACATGTTAAATTTAATTTACTACAGCCGATGATTGCTGATTTTACGAACTTGAAGATTAATGTATCAGTAACGGCAATCGCTCTTTCGCACAAAGAACGATCTTGTCCTAAGTTTTTAAGGTTCCGTCTACAAAAACGGAACCTTTATAATTTCGGTGTGTCCGTCCGTCCGTCCGTCCGTCGTGTCTGTCACACTTTTTTATCTCCGAAGTTTATGAAGATATCGGCATGAAATTTTGGAATTAGGTACTTCAGACCTAGATGTCAATTCCTATGCAGCGATTTTAAAAAGTGGGGTCATTTGGGGGTGGCTCCAGTACAGGTGAAGTTGACATTAATTTTGAAAAATTGTCGCACCCCATCGAAATATATATCAATCGACAGGTCTTTCGAAATGAGGTGGAGGTTTCTTTCAACACTTTTTTATTCAAAATACCGTTTGGAAAATATGGAACTCCAAAGTTTTAAATGCGTCCCCCCCTGCCATTTCTGAACCAAAGTGTTTAAAAATCTGAAAAAATCACAAAAACTTGGCTTCATTGAGTACTTTCATTTAAAACCATTGCGAGCATTCTGGCCTTAATGGTTTCGGAGATATTGGCCAAAAACGGTCAATCATCGATTTGCGAATTTTGAAGATCTGAAAACGCAGTTTTGAAGACATTAATGTAAGCATTAAGAAATGATAAATTTCAAAATATCGATTTATGTTGAAATTTTGAGATATCTAAGATTTAAAACAAGAAAAAATTTTCATTTTCACACATAATTTCATGCTGTGTTCGGCCACTCTATTCGTTGATGAGCGTTATCTTTTCGATCTCACCCTAAATGCCCAACAGAAATGAACACACACATACCGCAGGCATGAGCAGTGATTAGATAGGTATGTATGTATGTATGATGGAAGGGATTTTCTGTGTTGGATAAACTTGGATAGGGATATAGGTTTATGTAGGGATGAACATTTGTTTGTTTGGATGTATGAATTTATGGTTGATTTGAGTTGAAGTTAGAAGAAAATTCAACTGAAATAGTTTGGAAACGTCGTTTGATATTCAGAAATCATCCATCAATATTATGCGACGGAACCTTCCCCGTGCGAGTACAACTCGCACTTGCCCGGTTTATTTTTACTAGGATTTGACTTTTAAGACATAGGTTTGCGAGTGTAGCATTGAGTATAAACTCTGCGTACACAATCGGCTTTAAATTTTGATTTGATTTGATCGAATTGGGCAACATTTTATGGCATTATTGGTTAAAACCAATTTGCGGTACATGGCTATTATAGAAGGGTCCTCTATAACGAACTATGTAAGATAATAAAATACACTTTTCACCTTTGTGGCTGTTTTCCGACTGCCTTTATTCTTTCAACGAAACTTAAAACTAACTTACAAAACGAAATGAAAATAAACAAAAATCATACTCGCGCATGTTGCAATTACTTGCCAACGTGCGCGCAGCTTCTTGTTACCGAAATATGACCCACGCACCTTGCAATTATTTGCCCGTGGAGTTGATGGAGCGCGAGCAATGCCCCTAGAACTGCTTTTGCGAGACGTGTTAATATTTGTATGGATAATCCCTCAGATTCTAAACAGTCAAGGCATAAAAAAAGTGACTACTGATTGTAAGGTTATATTAATAGAATTCGTACTGCTCCTAATTACCTTCATGCCAAGAAAGAACATTTAATGCATAACCTCTCGGTGAAAGGGGTTTAATAAATATATTACCTGAAAGGGTATATGTACCACATAAATAATCGTGGAAAGGAACTTCAAAGTCATATGCAATAACGATTGCCCAGGGGTTCTCCTTATTATCGAAACATAAATAACCCACTGTTAGCTTTGAATTGAAATTAGACCCCATGCGTTAATAGTTGTAGGCCAGGTGCCACCTGGAGGCTAAAATATGTATTTCATACTCATTATCCCCCCGCAGCATATTTCGGTGAATATTTTGTTCAACACAAGCTCTGCTACTTAGATCTCTACGGAATAGCGTTGTGGCTGGCGAAACCTATTTAACAACTGGGAGTCCCATCAGAGAGGAAGTCTCCTCGTCAACATCAAACAAATTCATCTGAGTGTATAATTACGAGGACAGTACCACGACATCCACTAAGGAAGTGGGTAACGACGAATGTACCGTTTGATGTTTCAATCTTTCAGCCTTTACCACCCAAACCAATGACAGCGATGGATACATTTTCGTATTACTATAACAGGTGGGTGTAGGAGATGTAACACTTAGTTGGGTAAAGTCCCAGGCAATCAGACCATTTAGTACCTTACTGAGAGGATAATGGCCCCCAAACACTACGTGGATTTCTACACTTCGACTAATGCCGTCCGCCACACTGCCGTACACATGATGAGTATACCAAGCTAGCCTTAATGTTCCAATAGACATTCTGCTCTGTAAGGATCCTGTCTGTTGCCGCAAGTCTGCATGGCGTATCTCTTATGACAGAACACAGGGTTGTCTGAAAACTACCACTAACCCACCCATCCACCTTTCCCCAAGGCATACGAGTACACCTACGATCCACATCTAGGATAGACGAGAGAGAAGAGACGGTTGTTGCGCCCGCCTTTGGCTTTAAGGAGGAAAGTGTTTAATGGTAGCAATTAGTTGCGAATATTAAATGCAATTTGCCCGGTAATTTTCGCATATTGTATGTACATTTGCCGTTATTTATCACTGTCATTAGCACCGCAACTAATTGTTTCCATTTCGGTGTGTGTTCGGCAAATAAATGCCTGCATAGGGTATAAATAATTTTGTAGCCATCATTGGAGGGATTTGCGTTCGCAACCTTCAAAAACAATTCAAAAACAAATGTTTTGGTCCGTCCTGAGTTCTCTCACCTGCTTTTGCGAGTAAGTGAAAGCGGTGGGAAAACCTTTAAATGATAATTTGATTGGGAGTGGGCGCATAGCCATTTGTTAGATGTCGGTGTGTGTATGTCTGGTGTGTGATTGAGTGATTTTGTGTGTTTGATGTGGGCAGAAAAGCGTGCTGTTGGTATATGTTATTCTGACGAAACGCTTTGTTATTGTTGTGGATGGAGAGTATTGGTTGTTGTCATTAAAAATGGGTCATTGACATGCACTTGCTTTTCTGAATTTCAAAGAGAAATTCGTGATTTCTTAGGCGTAGAGGAATAAATAAAATTCACGCGAAAAGGTTTATGATATAATTATATTAGAAACCCCATAATTTAACTTTTAAGTCCGTTACATAGAAAATGGTTAAGAAACGTCCACCCCAGGTTAGCGATTTCGTCATACAATTTGGCCCCACTTACATTTCTATGTCATCGGAGCTGTCAGATCTCGATGTATGATTGAAATGGAATGTTCCGTCCAAACTCCAAGAAATTAAAAGCAAATTGTATGTATGCAGATGAGTCCAAAGAAATGTTTCGGAATTTCTTGAGGTATTGAATATACTTAAATATACCACACAACTAAAGAAGAGCTATGTTCGTGACTGCCTTGATTTTGATCAGGATGAGGTGATGCAGTCATTTCACACAGGCTAAATATGAATAAGTACTCGGAATTTGAAAAAAATGTGTGAACTGCATTAAAATTGCATCCTCTGCTTAATTTTTGACACTTATTAGATGAATTTGGAGGTTAACAATTTCATCTGCTCTCGACCTGCATAAAATGTATCCTCTGGGTTAAATTTTGACAGATGTATTTAGCTATTGGTGGGCGTCGTGGCATAGTGGATAAGTGCGTCGCCTCCTACGCTCGAAGTCTAAGTTCGATACCTAAAAAACACCTTTGATGTTTGTACGGCTCCACCTCTTTCGAGTCACTGACACTGCTCAGAGAGTATAATTGTCTAGAAAAAAGACTACTCAATCTCGCCGTTCGGAGTCGAAAATAAACTGTAGGTCTTAATCGTGAAAGAACAATAGCACGCACAACACGAGGGGTTGCTGAGAAGCTAGGCCGAAGTCCACCACGGACTGTAGCGCCGCCATTACTGTTATTATTATATTATCTAGCTATTGAGGAGTGATAAAGATAGCAGGTGTTTTTACAATTCAATTTATTTCAAATTCAATTTATTGTGTGGTTTATTATTATTGTATGGATTAAATCTTCTTACAGCACAAAGTTTATATTGTATTCACCTTTGGGGAAACGTCAAAATAAAAAAAAAAGCTAAAATATAGCATTTCAACGCAGTTCACAAACGGATTAAGTAAATAATAATACCACATTTTGGTATCACTGTTTCCATAGCATTCGTCGCTATTTTAAACCGTATTGTGTTGGGATTCTCATGTCAAATTTAGAGTTTGCGGTATGTAAAATCTCACATCTGTTGTTAAGAAGAACATTCCTCTGCTTAAGAAGAACCTTCTTTTGACCATATTTTTTTTAATTAATATCGAGTCACATTAAGGCAACAGAATAACGAGGAAGATACATACAGTCCCTGGCACTGTAGAATTTTTATAATTATTGCATTATAAGCAATATTTTTAATTTTTAACGTTACAGAAGCTAAGTTTTGCTTATTAAATTTGTTTTATGGTTCTATTTTCTTTAATTTTTATTTTGATATGTTGCATTATACATGCATAATGTGAAATTATTGGTAACAGAGCATAAGCAATTACAGTCGCATTTTCGCATAAAATCTGTAATAATAATAATGGCGGCGCTACAGTCCGAGGTGGACCTGGGCCTAGTTTCTCCGCAACCACTCGTGTTGTGCGTGCTATTGTTCTCTCACGAGTGGAGGGGACCTACAGTTTAATGCCGACTCCGAACGGCGAGATTGAGAAGCTTTTTCTAGACAGTTATACTCTTGTCAGTGACTCGAAAGAGGTGGAGCCGTGAAAAAATGTTTGATGTTTTTTTCGAGATTCGAACCGACGACCTCGTGCGTAGGAGTCGACGCACCAACCCACTACGCCATGGCGCCTAAAATCTATAGTGCATCTAATAATATGTTCAAGGGCTGTAACACATATGTTCATGATGCGGTAGGACACCGAGGAAATGTCTTAAACAAAAATTGATTATAAAATAGATTTATTTGTTGTCCATTCATTTTATTTATTTCCGTACATACGCAGATAGGAACCATGCACAATAGTTGATAGGCAGTTGTGGAATGATAAGATTACATATGTCATGGTTTAAAGAATGAAACATACGACCACAAGGTCTAATTCTATACATTCAACAATCTTCTGTTTGATTTCCTTCTATTGAGAGCCACTTGTTGTAGTCATAAGGAAATCTTGAGAGTTACTTGGAACTTGCTTGAACTTGGAACTTTTGGCAAATTTATTTTATACAATAATTTTTTTATAACAAAAGTGAATCAGTAGAATCTCGAAAACATTACCGGTTCTATAAAATTTTATTTATTTATTTAGCGTATGGAATTGCATGTTACATTGTTTCGTTATTGCACGTATAAAGTTATTCTTATGGGCTTATATCAACATTAACATAGAACACAAATTTTCTAACATATTTTTACAATTATAAAACAGCTAAGCTATATCACAACATCTAATGTTCGTAACTAGTCTATCACATTTATGTTGTTGCAAAATCTTGGATATCATCAGGGTAAGAGCGCTTATAACATTCCGCAACAATATGGTGGATGGTTTATCGTTGGGCCCCGCAGTCGCAAGCTGAAGAACTGACGTTTCCCCATCGGAACAAAGAGTCTTCCATGACTTGTTCGGATTCTGTTAAGAGTCGAACAGAGGTTGCGAGGCAGATCAAATCCAAAGAGTTGGCATGATGGGTTCGAGACGGAGATGGTGTCAGCTTGCATAGACGATGCCCATTCCGATATCCAGGCAGAGTTTGTGTGGAATGCATCATTTGCCAGTTCATCAGCGAGCTTTATGGTTGGGTGGCGAGATTTTAGTCTTTGCTGGTGTGACCGGAGACTAGCAATGTCCTCGTGGATGGGGAGTTCTGCGTTAATCAGTATTTTGTTGCGCTCCCTTAAAAGGGTGCTTAGGCGACGCAAATGCGGTGGAGCAATGTTGCTCAGCACAGGAAGCCATCGTGTTGGTGTTGACCTTATAGTGCCGGATATGAGTCGCATGGTGTTGTTCAGTTGCACATCCACCTTCTGAACATGGGCACTATTCAGCCACACTGGAGCGCAGTATTCCGCTGTGGAGTATACAAGGGTAAGTGCTGCAGTACGAAGCGTTGATGCACATGAACCCCAGGTCGATCCAGTTAATTTTTGTAGGATGTTATTACGCGTTTTGAGTTTGCCAGCCACGTTCGTCAAGTGTTGCTTGTAGATGAGGGATCTGTCCAGTGTTACGCCCAGATATTTTGGGTTTTGGCTATGGTTAAGTGCAGTGTTGTTAAACCGGACATTAAATCTGAAGTTTGCAGTGTGGTTTGTTCTATGAAAAAAAACAGTTCGGAAAGATTACCGATTTTTCTCCAACGTTCTTCCGGGCGACAGTCTGCTATAGAGCTGTTTTTTAAGTAAACTTGTGAATATTTTTTTACAATAAAATTAATTGTTATTCGGATATATGCAATATTTGTACGGCTATACGATTTTCTTTAATTAAATTTTGATGCTTGGAAAGATGAACAATTCTAAGAGATGAACGGGCCTGTTTTATAATTGTTTATCTTTTCGAGATTTTACAGTACAACTGTTATTTTGATGTACAACTTTTATTTTTTGACCGCAGTTGAATGTATAAATATTGTAGCGCTTCCTGTGATCGTTTCGAAATTAACTCTCCTGGGTTTGTACTTACACAACTGACCTTGTTAAATTCACTAAAGTTGATGCGCGTGGTGATGACCAATAGTTGTACGATCATTGCGAAACATTTCCGCGATTTTTTCATCACTTTGATAGTTTTTTTTCTACATTTGTTGCTTGCTTGTTTATGTTTAACGATTCATATTTACTAACCTCTCAGTTATTAAGGTTCCGTCTACAAAAACGGAACCTTTATAATTTCGGTGTGTCCGTCCGTCCGTCCGTCGTGTCTGTCACACTTTTTTATCTCCGAAGTTTATGAAGATATCGGCATGAAATTGGAATTAGGTACTTCAGACCTATATGTCATTGCCTATGCGATTTTAAAAAGTGGGGCCATTTGGGGGTGGCTCCAGTACAGGTGAAGTTGACATTAATTTTTAAAAATTGTCGCACCCCATCGAAATATATATCAACCGACAGAGCTTTCGAAATGAGGTGAAGGTTTCTCTCAACACTTTTTTATCCAAAATACCGTTTGGAAAATATGGAGCTCCAAAGTTTTTTTAAATGCGTCCCCCCCTGCCATTTCTAAACCAAAGAGTTTAAAAATCTGAAAAAATCACAAAAACTTGGCTTCATTGAGTACTTTCATTTAAAATCATTGCGAGCATTCTGGCCTTAATGGTTTCGGAGATATTGGCCAAAAACGGTCAATCATCGATTTGCGAATTTTGAAGATCTGAAAACGCAGTTTTGAAGACATTAATGTAAGCATTAAGAAATGATAAATTTCAAAATATCGATTTATGTTGAAATTTTGAGATATCTAAGATTTAAAATGAAAACAATTTCATTTCCACACATAATTTCATGCTGTGTTCGGCCACTCTATTCGTTGATGAGCGTTATCTTTTCGATCTCACCCCTAAATGCCCAACAGAAATGAACACACACACACCACAGGCATGAGCAGTGATTGGGTATGTGTATGATGGAAGGGATTTTCTGTGTTGGATAAACTTGGATAGAGATATAGGTATATGTAGGGATGAATATTTGTTTGTTTGGATGTATGAATTTATGAATAAATGGTTGATTTGTGTTGAAGTTAGAAGAAAATTCAACTGAAATAGTTTGGAAACGTCGTTATTATTCAGAATATTCAGAAATCATCCATCAATATTATGCGACGGAACCTTCCCCGTGCGAGTACAACTCGCACCTGCCCAGTTTATTTCTTATAAACGTTAACATTTCAACAAAGGCGCAAAATTAAAAAATGACATCTCTTGCTGGATGACTCTTTATCAAATTACGAAAAAATCAATTTTGACCACAACCAACGTCGTTAAGAGTCGAAAGTATCGTCGAACGCAGTTTTCAGCTCCTTTAAAAAAGGCAGTGATTACCGGTCAACGGAAGAAAAAATTAAAAGGAAACGGTTGACGAGTTTTAACAGAACCGAAGCAATTCGCATTTTATCGCGTCACCCCAACTTCTAAGATTTGTTAACAATAAAAATCGAATTCATTCACATGACAAAACACTTGAAAAACTTAAACTCAATTTACTTGATAGTATCAAAGCTACATTTCTTATTTATTGGTCAAAGTTAATTAATTCTTACATACCCCCAACGTTTAACCTCGGCAATACTCTGAACTTTTTTTTTGACAAACCTGACACCCACAATTTTCGATTGGTTTTTCACAAAGGGTCACTATTTCGTCTGTTAAGGTTTTAATCGCGAAAATCTCCCAGCGAGCAAGACTTTGACTTGTAATCGATTTCTTTATGGCATGAAACTGTCACTTGCATGCTTCGTTACAATTATATGACAGCTGCACAGTCAGCGTCCCTCTTCAAAGACCGCCCATTTGGTATGCACAACACAATATGACCGCATTTACCAAGTCCCGTCTTAGGTATTCAAAAGATCTCGTCTCCCCCACGCACGTACAACTCCCTATTGACCCTTTCACCACCCATCTCTGTCGAGGCAATTAAAACTTAGTCAAGTAAACTGCCATAAACCGCAAAGCTAATAACGAGTCAAGTTCGCCAAACGAAGATGACCATCACTTCTCCGCAAACATCGTGCGGTTGAATTTAACGAACTGAAGATGGATAAAAATAAACCGACTCCATTCCCATGAAACGAAGTGCATTTAAACCTTTTATAAAATCCAGACACTCCACCACCCCACAATGACATAGGGGGCGGTGAGATTGTGTCCCCCAAAGCGAACGAAAGTCATTGTCGTTTGGTTGACAAAGTCGAGCAATTAAGAAACTCTGACTCCAATAAATATAAATTTGCGTTATAGTGAGTGCTGAGGATGGGGGAGGGAAAAAGGTGTAACCCGTGGTCAGTACGGACTACCCGCACCTCATCATCAGTTTGCCTTCCGCCCACCTCTTGCGAGCTACCATGGTCCTTATTCAGCAAACAAACCGCCACAAAAGGGTTTCCCTCTTCGACAAGTTCTTTTTGAAAAGTTTTCCGTTCTTCGGTTTTCTACATCAAGCTCTGCGGTGTGGACAGGGTCGGCGAGGGGTAAGTACATACTTTGTTCGATGGGGTTGTAGGTGATTTATTACATCGAATATGAGGGGCGGAGTGGGGCTTCGACAAGATTCCCCGCTTTGTTGCCTGTTACAAGGATATTACTTGTATTTTCGGTCCCTCTCACTCTCTGTTGCCCCTATATGTGACGAACGATGGCAAACCCTTCTAGGAGCTGTTACCTTATAACTTTTGGCAATTTTCTTGGCGATTTGTTAAACGAATGGATATGTACTTGCAGACTCGGAATTCATAATGGCCAGAGTATAAATTGTGATATCATTAAAGGTGATTTAGGGAGGCATGCCTTAGATGGAGGCTTGGCGATAAATTCTTGCCAAATATTATTTTAACCGTTATGTAATCTATGATAATAGCACACAACAAAGAAAAATAAAAGTGAGCCGTTATGTGAAGCCCGGCAAAAATGTTCACTTTCACTAATTGTTAACGCTTCTCAACTGTGAGCGAAGTGAAGAGGCGCTGAATGCGCGTTAAAACGAGACATTGTTGGTTTTTGTGGTAATTGTTCTAGATTTTTATTAAAGAGTTTCTCGGGGGAATTGGTTGAATTACCCGAAAAGTTTAAGGTTCCACGCATACGATAGGAGTGAGTCACAGCCGTAGTCATATTTTTTGTCTTCAGTCCTCTGCTCTGTGGCAGAGTAGTAAAAGATTGTGAGTTATAAATTTTGTTTTCAACTGGGGATTTGTCAGTTAAGTGAATATTTTTCAATTGAGTAATTAACTAAATTTGAGAGTGAGTTGTTGGTTCAAGGAGAGACTATTTCACTGCAGTGCGAGTTTATCAAAAATTTGATAATTTTTCTACGTGCGATTTAATATGTGACTTCTTTTCTGGAATGTTGTTCTAGTTTCATCCTCCACAATAATTTGCGCGCAAAATGGATTAAGAATACCCTTAAGTGTCCGCAATCAAGACACAGCACGGGCCGAAGGTGTAGAGGGAAAAAGTGAGACGACGAACCGATATACTTTGCTTTTAAATGTCTCTGAATTGTTGTCAGTGGGAAATATTGGGCTGGAGTATTCCATATTCGTGTGGTAGGGTTTAAAAACCGAACCGAGGGGAGAAATGCAATTTGCTGGCTCACTTAAGCATCGTTTATTAAAATCGCGATAAAACAGTGACAAGGATGAGACAGTTCGAGCGAGTCTATTGACATCGAGGCATTTAGCCTGGAACAGATGTGCAGTAAATTTTGACATCTCGTCATATTCGTTTGCTGTCATTGTGAAAAGTCACAACTGACTTCGAATTCTTTTTGCAATGAATGTGGAAAGGTGTAATAAATCAAAGGAAATAACTATTTTGTTATTAGTTTTAATAATAATAATAATAATAATAATAATAATGGCGGCGCTACAGTCCGAGGTGAACCTGGGCCTAGCTTCTCAGCAACCACTCGTGTTGTGCGTGCTACCGTTTTCCCACAAGTGAAGGGGACCTACAGTTTAATGCCGACTCCGAAAGGCGAGATTGAGAAGCTTTTTCTTGACAGTTATACTCTTTGAGCATTACCAGTGACTCGAAAGAGGTGGAGCCGTGAAAAAATGCTTGATGTTTTTTTTCGAGATTCTAACCTAACCACTACGCCACGGCGCACACATTATTGGTTTAAAACTCAATTAATTTCTTATCCATTTTTTTCCAGTCGACTTCAAAACGTAAAAAAAAACTCATATGAAACTGTAAATTCTAAAATTGTACTAAATTACCATCCTGCTGATCTACTACATTTGGATTGTATCAACATTAGAAATAGAGACAACTTGTATCGATGCGTAGCTGTGCAGTAAACACAAAGCCACGGTCTTTAATGTTACTGCAAGCAGGCGGATGTAGGCCTTATAAATTGAAGCCAAATAAGGTGGGGGGGAAACATTTCTGTATCATTCAAGAAAATCTAGACAATTTGCGGATCTTATCTACCTTAAACATGCAATTAATCCAACGATCTGTTGTAGTGATACACATACCAGGGATGAACAGTATATGATTCGATCTTTGTTTTAATTTTTCCACTCTATCATTTTTACTCCAATTTATTATGATGTCAAGGTCTGCTTAACATATCCTGCCAATGCAATTCTACGGCCAAAGGGCTGGGTCGAGAGTTGTGGATACGAATATGAAAAGCTGAGAGTACTGTCATCAGCTAAGGAGTGGATGGGATTAGAAGTAGTAGATAGGAGATCATTACAAAAAATGAGAATGAGAGACGGGGACAAAACAGAGCCTTCGGGAATACCCATGCAAAATAACTTGAATTGGACAGTTCGAAAGGTAATTTCTAATCTTTTGAAGAAGAAATTCATCGATTCCATTTTCAACAAAAGAGCTTCAGGATAAACTTTAATATATTTCGCAAGCTGATGGTTTATCAGCGTTTCCGTGACCCTTAAAAGATGGGACGTCCCGTTTTCCTTGTTTGTATCTTCCTAATCATGAATGGTATTATAATTTGTTGGAATCATTTGGTTTTATTGATTTGTTTGCTATTGCAATCTGTAATTTAATTAGAGACTTTCTGTTTATTCAGGTCTAATAGAATCTGTAACATAAATTTGTGATTGTAGCTTAATTTAAAAACCCACACTTTCACTCCTATGTATATATAGACAGCAGTACCAACGATAAGCAAATCCCTCACTGATTTAATGGGCCCATCACGGAGTCATTAAACAGATTTCAGCGAAACAATTCGATCAGTAAATGCGACCGGCCGAAACTCAACACTGCTCTGTATCCTAATTGATGGCATCACCAGTGACCAGGATACACCTAACTGCTTTGACGATTAATGACTTCATGATCCCACTCGACCAGCTGTCCATCCTCATCGACCTACCACTCGTCCCTCAACTCTATCAAGTAGCGGGCCATTCAAATCAATTAAACGAATTCGTGTTCTGCCGGAAGTCATGCCACGTTTGTGGCTCGTCCTTTCGATTGATTGCTCCTGTTCAACATTTTCGCACAGCATTTATCTCCGGAGTAAATGAGCTGAAAGGACAAATTACTGCGATTACGCTTCCGAGTGATGGACAAAACAAACGAACACGCATTTTTCGAAGACAGCAAGTGAGCAAGTGCAGAATGAGAAGAAAAAGAAAAAAGCGTAGTTCGTGCCAGTGTGTCTTCGAAGGCGAGCTACACGCAAGGACGCGTAATCAAATCCTGACTGGGACTTCGGGGTGGAGTTTTAAATTTAAATGCCAATATTTTTGCCAAATTGAAGTTCCTTGTTCGATTAAAATTCTTCAGCCACCCTCGGGGAGCACTCGAATACGTGACCAATATACAAATTGATTTAGTTTTTTGTTCACCCGATGTACCTTCTTCCTTTGGCGGGGGATTTATCGGGAGTAGCAATTCCGTAATTGCGAATTGGGCAGATCGGTGGCGGAAGTCCAAGTCAGTAATCCTATTAGAGGGGGATGTAAAGTATGGAAAGTCAGTTGAAAAGGCGACCTTAGCCGGTGGCGGGTAGTTTAATTGACTTTGGTTGACAAGAACTTCTAGTTTATGCGTGGAGATGAGTTTTCAGGCAGGAATCGGATGTGTTCAGTATGACTTTAGCATTATTTTCATATGGCTTGAAAGATTTTAGTTTTTTTTTTTTTAATTTTTGGCCCTCCGACTGGAACTGGAAGGAGATCTGCATAGAAGATGAAATTCCTTACTACTTTACTACACTACTTATCTCACCTTGTCAACATATTTAACGATGATCTATAAACCGACATGCATACTGCGCACAGTCGAATTGTTTGTATCAATGAGTCAGTATACCAAACCAGATATGGATTTCATCCAATTCGCTATAAAGGACACATAGGTACGAACAGTTTATCTTATCACAGATAATTTGCTTTCAAAATTGATTTCAACTATAACACTCTGCTCTGCAAGTTAACAAGCGCAATCTATCCCCGAATGTACTTCGTTAACACCCGCATAATATTTTTCAATTAATTACATTAACCTCATTGCGGTTAATTAATTAATTTATCGAATCTATCCACCAGGTCATGTACACATATTATCTTCTTTTACCGCGCATGCATCCTACCTCAAATGTCATTCACCACAAATTAAGCCGTAAAACCAGGGAGCACCAGTGGCAAACAAAAAACGGAATAAAAAAGAAACAGAATACAACAAAATTTATTTTGCAATTTAATTTCCATAAGCAAACAAAATCAATTTAATTTCCAAGCCGAACAAAGCGTCAGATAACACAATCTGCGTGAAAAAAAATTTAATCCCGCACTCAAGGGCTGTTCGGAGATGTTTAGTGGCATCCTGTGGCTACGATTGATTCAGATGGGGCGAGAAAAAGAAAAAAAAAACATAAAAAAATGAAAGCATATACAAAGTGATAGGGAAACAAAAATGTTTCATAAAAACCAATAAATAATCGTAAGTCATTGCGGAGCTCTGCTGAACCACAACCGCAACTGACAAGGAACGATACACGGGCGGCGGATACGAATTTACATGCAAGCTTTCAGAAATAAATTTCCACTCAAGTGCGGTGGGGTAACAACCACTGTTCGTCTATTCGTTTGAGCGTTTATTGTGATCCGAATTTTGTAGACCACCACTGAGAAAGTGAATCAGACATCAGCACAAATACGCCCTTATCCACCTCGACGACTAAATATAACCTATCATTTCAATTCTGTCAAGAGTTTGTGGAGTTTGGGAGGTTATCCTTTTATTTGCTGTATGCGATTTAAGACTGTTCATTCGTTCGTTGCAGTTGTATGTAGGCCCTTAATTGTCTCAGGATTTTTAGAAGCAAAATCTACACAACAAACATAAAGGATATCGAAATGACTCTTACGATACAGAGAATAAAGGTCGCTTGACAAATGTAAACATAAAATTGGAATTCATTCGGCGGGGCTGAAGGACGATAGGGTATCTATAATTCATCCGAAATGGGATATGTATGTACAGTGGGGAAGAATTTCATTAAATCACTTCCGGCTAATATGCGCTGAGATATTTTGTTCCGAGAAATTGTGTTCATGAGCTGATGGCGTTTGAAATTATGGATTATGGGACTAGAGAATGCAGTTGATAACGATCTGATCTTATTTTCTTATTTTCCAAAATGTACTAAGAAAAACAAATGGAAATACAAAAAAGCACTTCAAGCGATTTAAAGGAAAATAAAATTGAAGTAAAGCATTAAAAAAGAATATTTAGTTAGCTTCGAAGGGCGTCATCTATCACAGAGTCATGGTTGTGGCAAATCAAATGAATAAGGAGGAAGAAATAGCCGCTAAATTGGTGTTCGAAAGTACGAAGTTTGTGGCCTGAACATAATATTTTCCACGCAGCTATCACAACTAAATCATGACTATATTTCCAACTCACGGACATTAACAAATTGTTTACATTGTGGGCGCCGTGGCCGGGTGGGTTCGTGCGTCGACCCATGCGCATTAGACTTTCACAGTCTAGGTTCGATTCCAAGTTCAGACAAACAATTTTTCAAAAAAAAATTGTTCACGGCTCCACCTCTTTCGAGTCACTGACAATGCTCAAGAAGTATAACTGTCTAGAAATGGCTTCTCAATCTCGCCGTTCAGAGTCGGCATTAAACTGTAGGTCCCGAGTGGAGGTGAGAAAACAATAGCACGCACAACACGAGTGGTTGCTGAGAAGCTAGGCCCAGGTCCACCTCGGACTGTAGCGCCGCCATTATTGTTATTATTATTATTATTATATTATTTTTATTACATTGGGCCTAAGTAAGATACAAACGCTGAAACTATGTGGTTGCATTATCGCTCACCCATCCAGGAAGTAGCCGAACCCATTTTAGGCTGACTCCCACCACCGAATGAGCAGCATTTCGCAGCAGCTGCTTAATGGACACGGCCATGAGAAAGTGTTAGGGAATGCATAAATCCCATCTCCACTCGGTGAAGAAGTTGGCACAGCTATCAAAAAGCTGAAGAAAAACAAAGTCGCAGGCTTCGATGTTTTGCCATGAGAGCACAAGATAGGGCGATGTTTTGGAACGGAGCATGCATCAGGTCATCTGAATAGCAAAGCATTCCGTTAACTCCATATGCCCCACGCACCAAGAATGCGATTCTCTCTCATGTAACAACTATAGAAGTATACCTTTGCTCAAGGTCGCCCATAAGATTCTGTCCAACGTACTATGTGAACGTGTAAAGACTTATTGCATCGTCCTACCAGTTGGGCTTCCGGCCCAGCAAATCGACTATGGGGCAAATCTTTACTTTCCGCTAAAAAGTGAAAATGACTCGAAATCGACACGCACCTTTTTCACCCACTTGTCGCTTACGAAAGTATTCATCGCAAGCAACTATTCGATGTGATGGCTGAATTCGGGATCCCAGGAAAACTGATTCGTTTGCGTCGCGCCAAGCTAAGAAGTATGCAATGCACCGGGCGGTATGGTTCTAGAACTTCTGAACCGTTTGAACCATTCACGGCGGTTGTTGAACAGGCGAAGCCAGCTTAGGGTTTTAAGGTTAATGAGGAGAAGCAGAAATATGTGCTATCGAGACAAAATCGATCTGTCGCTCACTACGATCGGCACCTACATTTTCGAGGAAGTTAAGGAGTTTGTCTACCGCGGGGCAAACGTGAACTCCACAAACAACATCTTGGAAGAGATTCGACGTAGAAACTGCTGCTACTTCGTTTTGTCGAAATATCTTGGGTCAAAACTCAAGACTCAAAGGACTGAAATCATGCTCTGCAACCTCCTATACCTGTCACTGCCATACCAGCCGAAAGCTGGACGATAAACAGGACTGCAGGGGAAGACAGAACCGCGAACTCTACGAGCTGTAAAAGAATGTGGATATGCTCCAGAAGTTAAAAATCCCTCCACTAAACTGGCCCGGCCACATAGAGCGTATTAACACCAATGCTCCAGCGAAGACAGTCTTTGAATCCGAGAGAAAGAGGAAGACCGAACTTTCGGTGCGAAGATCAAGCGATCGAGGATACAAGACATCTCGGTCTTGATGTTTGGAATCAGTGCCGGGTTTGACGGTCCCAGATGACGGATGGAAGGCGACAATGACTCAATCTCAGATCCTCCTTAGGTCACAGGTCAGTCATGTAGCTACGCCCAAGTTTGTTTAGACAGGACATTCTAATTTAAAAACAATCTTTTCAGTTTTAGAATAACGCTGGCTGTAATAATTTCCCTCCAATCATTCATTTTCTATAAAAAAAAAAACTTCACCCCAAATCGTTGAAGGCAGTACCAACGACTCATACAAAGCTACACATTGTCATCGCATCGAAGGTGTCTGGAGTTCAAAAGGGATTTTTCTATCGAACACCTAGGCGAATTGATGGCAGTACACGGTGAGTATGGTTTGAGGCAATGAGGTAGGGCATCTACTGTAAGCTCATCGATTTTCTTACAAGCCCAAACGCAAAACTTCAATTCCCCAATCGGGTTTATGGTTACTTACATGCAAACACATTTTTGTTTTACTTCAATAACATAACGACGAACGCTTGCAACCGATACACAGTGGATTTGTTTCAAATCGTGTCTCCCTTTTTGGCTGTGGAGGCTTAAAATTCTTCTGGTATTTTATACGAAACAGTATAAGAGCAAAAGAAGGTAGCAACCAGAACCCACCCACAGAACAACCACCCCAGCACGTACTATTGGAATAGACACTTACTACGTGAGCACTTAACTCAACCGAAATTAAGGGAACGGGCCTGGAAGAAAATCGGCACACAGAGACCATTCTAGCGAATGAGAGAAACAGGCTATTGCAAGAGTGTGTGTAAGAGTGTATATGTATCAGTTGCATTTGCATCGACCTGTGGGGCGATCCATTCCACATTCCCCGTGCGTGTCCTGGCATCCATTTGCCTTCGGGATACGTAAATCAAGAATTTTCTCGAGTTTATTAGAAACATACGTGGGAAATGGTGTTTCAGACACTTGCTCTTGTTGTTTACTTATTCACGTTTTATAACAATCCTCTGGTTTCCAATTATGGATTCAACATTCCATTTGCTTCGATGTGTATGCTCACACAGTAGCTTCATTTGCTCATCGTGGTGGAATTGTGTAAGCGCCGGGGGTGCACGACTCAGAAACATGATTTCGATATTCATTCCTTTTATCAGTACCCGCATTCAGATAGATATAGATTTACGAACACACATGTACTCTCAGACCAGGCCTAGGGAAGAACCGATGCATTTCGCATCGAAAACGAAATCAAAAATTTTCAATCAAAATTCGATGGTTGTGGGTATGACGTTTTTTTTTTTTAGATATTTAAGGATTGAACTTTGATTTAAGGCAAATGTTCGTTTTTAGGAGGCTGTCGTGGAGTTGATTGGTTTATATCAAAACTTGTTGCGGTTTAGAGTTGGTATGAAATTTGGAAATCGATTGTGGATACTATTTACATATGCTCATTGCAAAATGCGATATGAAATGCATCGAAATGATTAGTTTTGCCATAGAAAATGAATTACATGAGTTAAAAAGCCTGTAGCTTGAATGAAAATGCGAGAAGATACCACCATAAAGTTTTGGAATGAATTGCAATGAAGTGAAAATCGGCCTGAGATTTTCGCATTTTTTTTTTTGTTAGGAAGTGATCTCCGTTGCAAATTATTTGCAACGTTCAATAAAACACTACATCCACTCAACCAAGAATAACTACCTTTTCTATCGTTCATGATCAGCTCAGTTATAAACTAAAGGCATACATTTCGAATGTGCAAATATATATGCCAACTCAATCAAAGACCAACTCAATGTGAACGTTAGCGAGGCCGACATACTTAGCCTAAGGAAAGTCTAGGGACGTGGGCGCAGTGGCGTAGTGGGTAGGTGCGTCGACTCCTACGCTCGAGGTCGTCGGTTCGAATCTCGAAAAAAACATCAAACATTTTTTCACCGCCCCACCTCTTTCGAGTCACTGACAATGCTCAAAGAGTATAACTGTTTAGAAAAAGCTTCTCAATCTCGCCGTTCGGAGTCGGCATTAAACTGTAGGTCCCCTCCGCTCGTGAGAGAAAAATAGCACGCACAACACGAGTGGTTGCTGAGAAGCTAGGCCCAGGTCCACCTCGGACTGTAGCGCCGCCATTATTATTGTTATTATTATTATTATTAAAGTCTACGGAGGTACTCGAACTGCAACTTTGGGCCTTTTAGTTGAAAACGCATATATACCCGTAAGATCTTACGGTCTGGCAAGGTTTAAATCGGCTGTGTCGCATGAGCCTACACAGAAGTCTGACCAGATACTTCAGGTGCTTATAATTTGGGCACACAGCTCGCTAATGCAAAAGCGAGCTTGACCGCTCAAAACAGTGCGGAGAAGGATACAGTGTTAAACAGTGTTCTAAAGAAGCTATGTTTTTCTGGTGAAAAGTTGCCAGAACATAAAATGCAGACCACGTAGCCGGCAGCAGCAAGTGTGCGGTATAACGGAAAGCGCTGTCACCAAATCAACAATGAACGTGATACAAATATATCTTAATCACTCCGCGGCCGCACAATGCTTGTTGGCACAGACGATACACGTGGCCAAGGTAAATGTAGCAGTTATAAGTGAACAGTATAAAACCTTGGATTGTAGCAGCTGGATAAACCACAGGCGACGCCAACTATTTCATAACCGTTAAGATAAACGGAATTCACTTTAATAGCTGTTACGCTACCCCCAGGCTATCACTGGAAGAAAATGGTAGTCTACGGGAGGATATTGCAATAGATGCAAGAGGTAAACATCGATTGGTAATCGCCGGAGACTTCAGCGCTTGGTCTACAGAGTGTGAAACCTTCGCGCTAATAGATGTAACCCCAGCTAACACAGGCGCAACGAGCACATTTCGCAAGGTTTGTAGGTGATCAATAGATGGAGAGTGAGCGAGGATTATACACATATCGACCATCAAGCAATGATAAAGGAAATTGGTGATTGAGAATCCAGACAGTGTCCAAAGCAAATAGGACCACAGTGGAGGAACTCACTTTTTGACAAAGATGTCCTTGAAGAAGTTCTAAGATATATAGTTTTAGAGAATGATGCATCTGCAGAAACGCTCTCGCAACGGCTGAAACAGGCGCCAACTACAGCATGCGATGCAGCGATGCCTAGAAGGGAGGCCAACAAAAGGGGCTCACCTTGTTACTGGTGGAACGAGGCTATTCAGAGACTAAGAGCGACTTGTCTTATAGCACGACGGAAATCCCAACGATTCAGAGACAGGCCAGAATTCTAGTAGCGGCTCCTTACATTTAAACTGAAGAATTTGAAAAAAAAAAAACATCAAAGAGAGTAAAACACGGTGTTTTAGACAATTCTGCAACGAGGCTGACATAGACCCTTGGGGTAAATGATGGAGGGTGGCAACCGATGCCCACCGATAACCAACCCAGAAATGCTTATCCATATAGTGGAGCATATCTTTTCAGGCAATCACTAGCGTTGCCACGAAAATGACCAATACGGTGCAGCAATTACCCTAGGCGAGCTACATAGGGCTGTCTCCAGGGTAATAGACAACAAAGCACCCGAACCGGTCAAAGCGGCTGTAATGGCAAGACCAGACGCCTTTCAGTGCGCTATGAGCAAATGTCAGCAGGAGGGAGTCTTCCCCACACAATGGAAACTGCAACACTTGGTACACTGCCAAAGGAAAAAAAAAAACACCAGAAGAACCGTCCTCGTATCGCCCAATATGTCCATTGGATACACTAGGCAAGATATTAGAACGGGTTATCTACGATCCGCTGCAAACGGTGCACTATCAAACCATCAATATGGCTTCAGAAAAGAACGGTCGACGCCATAGAAACGGTGGTAAACTTGGCGATAGACGGCATCCAAACAGAATTCTGGAGATGGGGGAGGAAGAAGTATTGTGCAGTAGTTACGCTGGACGTTAAAAATGCTTTTAGCTTTGCGAGCTGTACGTCTTCCTATTTGTTGAAGACAGTCATGGACTATTTTAACAAAAGGAATCTTATGTACTGCACCGACGATGGCATTAAATAATATAGTATAACGGCGGGAGTTTCACAGGGCTGAGTCCTCGCACCGTATCGCATCGCATGCTACTAACACAGCTATCTCCAAAATAAAAGATTTGCTTATAACTGCCGGCCTGGAACTAGTGGCAAACTACTCGTTTTGTGGGTGGTATTGATTTCAATGAGAACTTAACCTAGATTTCAATCATATGATTCGATGCACATAAATAATATAAATCATTGAATTAAATATACTGACGTATGTACATGACAAAGATACAACAGATTGAATCATAGGCAATTATGGCAAAGCCCCAAAGCCCCAAGGCTATTGTTGAATGATTCCTTGATTAAATTATATAAATGTTAATCAAAATAAAAATCGTTTGCCTACAACTAGACACATCCTTTGGCAGCACTTAGACTCCTTATCGCATTCAACATCCTTCGAATGAAATTCCTTACACATGTTCCCTATCCTGAAAGCATTTACATTACGTACTATCTGTATGTAAGTGTAATGCAATAAAAAATCAATTGCCCCTAAAGCGATAGTATCTGCAAACATTTTCATGCAATTATGTTGCATCTGATACGATTATGCTCTTTCTATTTCAACAGTACCAGTCTTGGTCCTGCACTTTTGTAAATTTCAATTCATTTCACTTGAACTGGACACACAATTTCTTGGCGTCGGTCCAATTGTGGTTCACAATCAGTAGGTGGAAGTTCAAATGTAGAAGATGATGGCAAATTTCTATCCTTTGACACAACCGTATGAATTCCATTGTCAAACAGGATGACCAACGTTATTGTGTAGATGTGTGTAAATGTGGTTTGTAAGATAATTTAATTAAAACCAAGTGAATGGAAATTATTTCTGCATTCAATTGAATGCTATATAATTTATTCTATAACTTTACGAATCATTGGAGTGATGGCCTTTCATCAATCTAATAGTTATTGGAATGGTTATATCGAATAAATGAGTAAATGTTGCTCTGGTTATATCGAATAAATGAGTAAATGTTGCTCTTCTGGTGTCAGAAGTTTAGGATCACATATCTGCGGTTCTTTGATCTTTGTGGTCCCAAGCAGTTGCTGAGATGAGTTAGGTTGGCTTTGAAAGGTCACAAATTATATCGTTTGGGGAAATGGAAAAGTCCTTCCACATCTCAAATGCATGTTTGATGATGCATAACATCGAATTTGCAACTTTGATTGTTTTACCTCAGGAATGAATTAACGAACTGGAGAATGAATTGCAAATTTTTGCCACTTGCGGTACACAAAACTTAACTAATTCGGACAACAACTCAGTCATAACTTGACAAATGTTCGTTTTCAAAGCGTCATGAAGTGCAGATCGTGTGGATAAAAACGATCTTCCGGCGATAAATCCCACAAGCTTGGTGGTCAGTTAACATCCCCAATACGAGAAATAACTCGCTTATGAAATTTGTCATGCAATAAAGCCGAAACGGGTCGTTTCGTGTCTTTTTGAAACCACATGTCTTCCACATTCATATCCTTGATTTGATATCAAGATAATTGGCTACAGCGATGAGAATTGACTGATACACTTTCCTCACTTTAGAAAAGTTGTGGATCAATGACTCCATCCGACCAAATTGCACATTTTACCGTGACTTATTGTCGACTCAATGGTTTTTCGACAGTTATATGTGGATTTTCACTTCCCCATATGCGACAACTTTGTCTGTTAACTTATCCTACGAGTAAAAATGAGCCCAATAGGTGAACAAAATGTTGTGTTAAGAGTATTCATCCAAGCACTGATGTTCCAGCATCCCATCGACGTATGTTCTGAACTGAGTTGAACTTTATAAGGTTGTAGATGCAAAGCAGAATTCAAAATACGGCAAAATGTGACGTAAGACCCATCGAAATGCTGTACTCTCCCCAAAATCAATAGATTTAGATCTTCTTCAACCCTTTCACTAACGGCAGCCATATTTTCAGTAGAGCATGCATTTCACCGACCACGTATTGGATGACCATATTTTTTGCAATTTGAAGTTGCAATGGAATGTGGGCGCCGTGGCGTAGTGGGTAGATGCGTCGACTCCTACGCTCGATGTTGTCGGTTCGATTCCCGAAAAAATACCAAACATATTTTTCACGGCTCCACCTCTTTCGAATCACTGACAATGCTCAACGAGTATAACCGTCTAGAAAAAGCTTCTTAATCTCGCCGTTCGGAGTCGGCATTAAACTGTAGGTCCCCTTCACTTGTGGGAGAACAATAGCACGCACAACACGAGTGGTTGCTGAGAAGCTAGGCCCAGGTCCACCTCGGACTTTAGCGCCGCCGCCATTATTATTATTATTAGTTGCAATGGATCTTGCGAAGTTTAAAAATTATTTGTATTACCTTCACATTCCATTTACTCTCCCGCAATACATCAATTTCATTCTAATCTTCTGTGGATAGCAGTATTGCCTTCACTATAATATCAACTCGTTATAACGTGGCTGAGGTGCCCTGAAAATTTTACTGAAGTACGGATCCGTTTTCTGCCGAGGGAACTCTCAAACGCCTGATAGAAACTCATTTCCCTGGGAGTAAGGATCCCAAAGATATCGATTGCCCCAGTCGGTTCGCACTACCAAAGAACCGTACCAGAGTCTTCTAACGAATTCCTAACTGGATTGGGCGGTTATAAGCTTTGAGCCTTTTAAATCTTCCGGTCTGGACGAAATCAGGCTGGCGGAATTACAGAACGGTCTAACTGTGGCTGAAGGCTATATTCAAAAGTTGTTTGAAACTGAGTTACACTTCAAAAATATGGAGAAAAGCAAAGCTGGTATTTATACCGAAATGTAGGAAAGTAACTTACAGCTCACGAAAAGACTTTAGACCCATCCCCTCTATTTGTTTTGAAATCGATGGAAATGCTGCACATAAGGGAAGGTGTACACTTCAATACATTATCATCAACCCAACATGCTTATCGCGAACTTTATTCAACAGAGACAGCACTTAATTTCCTAGTCAATCCTTTGATAACAAAAATAACCCTCGACATAGACGATTATTTTTATAATGTCAGATTCGAAGCGATAAACAACGGTTTAGTCAGACTTTAAACAGGAGTGAGTATTCGGGACTGGGTAAAGAATGTCTTATGTCAAAGAACTACCCAGTCGGAACTAGGACTCCACTCTATAGCATGGAGAGTATTTAGAGGAACCCCACAGGGAGGTGTACTTTCCCCTCTCCTCTGGATACTGATGGTGAACGAAATTCGCACGGAACTTAGCCGAGTCGGCTGCAGGCCAATAGTCTAAGCAGATGACAGCCTTAGCCGTAACAGACACATTTTTTCACACCATTCGAGATGTAATGGAAAATTCGTTTAATAAGTTAGCAAAAATGGCAGACAAAGCCGGTCTGGACGTGGAAGAACAGACTTGGTTCTGTTTACAAGAAGGCATAAAATACTTCCAATAAGTCTGCCCAAGCTAAGGAATGAGGAACTAAACTTCACGGGACATGCCAAATACCTAGAAATACTACTAGATAGAGAAACAAAATATTCTGGACCGTATCAGGAAAGCGGCGAGAGCTCCAAATGGGGACTGCAATCCAGTATGACACAGTGGATGTATACAGCAATCATCAGACCCATTCTAACTACGGTATCCCTGTTTGGTGACCCGCATTACAGAACAAAGAAAATCTTAAGAAGATACATAGGTAACATCCACAGGTCTGCACCATGGGAGCACTCCGTTTCACACCGTCAGCCGCCATGCTGAATCTGCTTCCCCTAGACATAAACGGGAAGCTGGTGGCTGCCAAGGTGGCGATTAGATTGAGGAAAACAGCCGACGGAGCAAAATACACAGCTTAGGACACATGGAATCAATCAAGAATGCGAAGATCCCGAAGCAAACGGGCTACCTAACACCAATCGATGTCTTCGATCATGGCTACAAGACACTGATCCCTGACAGAGAAGAGTGGGCAAAAATATTTAGAAATCTGCCACTCTAGAAGCTCAGTTCTAAAACGACTGAAGGAACAGGATTAGGGGCCTTCGCGACATCGCCAGAGATTTCCCTCTCTCTGTCCCTTCGACAGCCAGTGTATTCTAGGCAGAAGGCTGTCCGCTTGGGTGCCGTGGCGTAGTGGGTAGGTGCGTCGACTCATACGCTCGAGGTCGTCGGTTGGAATCTCGAAAGAAACATCAAACATTTTTTCACGGCTCCACCTCTTTCGAGTCACTGACAATGCTCAAAGAGTATAACTGTCTAGAAAATGCTTCTCAATCTCGCCGTTCGGAGTCGGCATTAAACTGTAGGTCCCCTCCACTCGTGAGAGAACAATAGTACGCACGACACGAGTGGTTGCTGAGAAGCTAGGCCCAGGTCCACCTCGGACTGTAGCGCCGCCATCCAGTCTGTCCGCTTACTGTCAATGAATTCGATAGACGGTTTATCTATCGATTGTCAGGCGGCAACAGAGGCTAACTTAATTCTTATCTACAAAACGTTGACTCTTCGAGGCACAAAACCACTCGCTAGTAAAATTAAAATCAAAACTGCAGCTTTGGAAGATTTTTCCTTAAATCCTTCATCTCCAAACAATGTTTTTTGAAAGTCCCTGAATCATAATACTTCAACCAAATTGAATTTCGACGTGAACAACTTGAAAATTTACTCACCGAGCTGGAGAATCGTCACTTCTCATAAGTTCACAATCTCTTGTTCAAGTTCAACATGTTAAAAGCCATTAAGCTCATTCATGCCACAGCCCAGTGAATTTAGACGTGCTTAAGACACTTAACCTAGTTAAACTTTTCCATACCTCGGAACTACATACACCTACATACACCGGGCTAGTCTGTATTGTGTAACCCACCCACCTGTCCATACGTCGATATGTAATTCAACAATTCGTCGTTTCCAGAATCTCACCGACCCGACATAGCTCTTTCCCAAAAAAACCGATTGAGAAAAATATAATTATCCATGTTCAGAACCATTAGCATGAACTGGTAGAGGAACTTAGCGTTCCTCTATAGTCCTTACTTTGTCCCAGCAATCAGCAAGAGAGTGTGCTTGCACAAATTTAAGGAATGAAAGATGTAAATTGCAAAGGAGTTTATATGAAGCATTTTTACCGAATAAGCCGCAAGGAAGTTAATGGAGTCATGCAACAGTATTCACGGACTGGTGAATATCAACACTCGAGCTCAGTTTTTCTTTTTTAACACAGCGCCACTCACTCCGCCAGCCAACTGTAACCAAACAAGGAGTTGATTACATATAAAGTTCAGCCAGGAGTGTTGCTCTGTCTAAGCACAACAGTAAATACTTAAATAACTTTTAAATTGGTCTTTTGTTGGGCTCCACACAAACCATCCGTCAGAGTATCTCAACTATGCCGATGACGGTGCCGAGGGCTAAATGTGGTGATGGGTTGAGTCCATTCCCAACGCCGCAGCCCTCACAATCAACCCATCCAATTCTCGTTGACTTTTAATTAGTTAATGGAACTTTAAATTTTCGTAGCTCCTTTTGTCTATTGTCCTTCTTGGCGCAATTAAATGTAATTCGCTATGGTGATTACTTACCTACAAACCTAAAGTACAATGCTGATGGATGCAGAGGAAGTGCAGATAAGAGCGCTGGTGTTTAAGTAGCCTACAAGTGCACTCTGTTGTGTGTTAGCATTTAGCCAGAATCACAATTGCACAAATGGCTATAAGGCAGAGATAAGGCCACCGCATATATACACACAGATTCCGAATTGCACTCAGGGGATAGTCGCATTTTAAGGGGTCCACTTATCTGAATGGAATTGGGGTTTCTTAAAGTGGAACTTGATCGTAATGACCTTGCATGTAATGTAATTAGTTGTTGTGTTGCTCTTTCATAGGGTCGCTTTAAGTATGCGTGACGAATGCATTTGAGGACCCCTTTAGCTAATGCTGTGCTTAAGAATTATGTTATTTTTATATTTTTATTTCTCAAAAAGTCAGCTTAATATATACTTTATCCAATTCATGAGGAATAAAAAACTCGATACCAGACACAAGAGCTTTCTGTTTCACCGCACCACCTCTCTTAAATCACACATAATGCGTAGAAGCGTTAACTGCCAAGAAGAGTCTTCTCAAATTCGCCGTTCGGAGTCGCCATGTACATGGTTTTCCAATTGGGACATTCAGAAGCATTCATTCAGTAAAAACAATATATTTATTATGGCGAAGTTCACGAACGAATAACGTTTACAAATAATTAGAATTTATTAACAAAATTCGGAGTCGGTGACGCCAATTATTGTTCATAATTCAGGTCCCAGTAAAACCAGACAAGTCTAGTGAACAAATTTGCGTCTAAATTGGTGTTACCTATTGCATGTGCGAGAGCCCGTGAGAATAACGGATTCGTCGAAGTGCCGAAAATATTGCTGCCGTTCAAGCCTCCGTCGCAATCGAACCAAAACAGTCGATTCCATGGCGTTCTTAAGAATTAAGCATGGTCTTAGCCATCACACTACGTTGTATTTTGCGAACGGATCTTGGCCTGCATCCTTATAAGATGAAGTTGAATCAAGAATATTAATATAATAATAATAATGATGGGGCTACAGTCCGAGGTAGACTTGGGCCTGGCTTCTCAGCAACCACTCGTGTTGTGCGTGCTATTGTTCTCTCACGAGTGGAGGGGACCTACAGTTTAATGCCGACTCCGAACGGCGAAATTGAGAGGCCTTTTCTAGACAGTTATACTCTTTGAGCATTGTCAGTGACTCGAAAGAGGTGGAGCCGTGAACAATTTCTGGTTGTTCTGGGTTTAGAACGCAGACTTGAAAGTCTACTGCGTTGGGGTCGACGCACATACCAGCAACCCCACGCCACATTTTCGGATTCGGATTTTGGAAGAAAATTACCAATTTCATCGCAAATCATCTTCTGTGATGAAGCTCAAGTTTGGCTAAACGGCTAAACAAGCAGAACGGTTAACAAGCAGAATATGCGTTATTGGTCAGGTGAAATCCTCATATGCTTAAAGAAACGCCACTTCATCCACAGTTTTCATGCTGGTGATGTCATTGGGCCGTTTTTTCGTTGATGAAAATGATAGGCACTCAGGCCCGGTCCTAGCTAGATAAGCGCCCTGTGCTAGACCTACGTTTAGCGCCTCCCTCTTTTATCTGTCATGGTTGTCTTAAAGTAATTTCTTATCATTTTAAGTTTAGAAAAACCTTCTGCCTTCTCCTGAAGCTACTGTGGCTTGCATGGTGTTTAAAATTTGGAATAACTAGATTGGGAGCAAGATAATCTAATCTTCTGTAATTGTTAATCAATTCGCTTGATCTAGTGTTTTAAACTAAAATTCTACCTTAAAACTTTGTTTCGGTTCCAAACTGGTTTCGTAACATTCATCGCCATCGTAAAGAAGATGTTTCTGGAAATTTAGATAATATTTCAAGACTACTACGCCGCCAAGCGATTGGCGCCCTGTGTATTTGCACATCCTGCACATATGGCAGGACCGGCCCTTTAGGCACGTTACAATCAATGGAGATCGCTAAAGAGACACGTTGCAACATTATTTTTAAGGTTCCGTCTACAAAAACGTAACTTTTATAATTTCGGTGTGTCCGTCCGTCGTGTCTGTCACACGTTTTTATCTCCGAAGTTTATGAAAATATCAGCATGAAATTTTGGAATTAGGTACTTCAGACCTAGATGTCATTTCCTATGTAGCGATTTTAAAAAGTGGGGCCATTTGGGGGTGGCTCCAGTACAGGTGAAGTTGACATTCATTTTGAAAAATTAATCGAAATATATATCAATCGACAGATCTTTCGAAATGAGGTGGAGGTTTCTTTCAACACTTTTTTATCCAAAATACCGTTTGAAAAAATGGAGCTCCAAAGTTTTTTTTAATTCCGTCCCCCCCTGCCTTTTCTAAACCAAGGTGTTTAAAAATCTGAAAAAATCACAAAAACTTGGCTTCATTGAGTACTTTCATTTAAATTGCGAGCATTCTGGCCCTAATGGTTTTGGAGATATTGGCTAAAAACGGTCAATCATCGACATGCGAATTTTGAAGATCTGGAAACGCAGTTTTGAAGACATCAATGTAAGCATTAAGAAATGATAAATTTCAAAATATCGACTTATGTTGAAATTTTGAGATATCTAAGATTTAAAATGAGAACGATTTTCATTTTCACACATAATTTCATGCTGTGTTCGGCTACTCTATTCGTTGATGAGCGTTATCTTTTCGATCTCACCCCTAAATGCCCAACAGAAATGAACACACACACACCGCAGGCATGAGCAGTGATTGGGTATGAGTATGATGGAAGGGATTTTCTGTGGTGGATAAACTTCGATAGAGGTATAGGTATATGTATGGATAAATATTTGTTCGGATGTATAAATGTATGAATGAATAGTTGATTTAGGTTGAAGTTAGAAGAAAATTCAACTGAAATAGTTTGGAAACGTCGTTATTATTCAGAATATTCAGAAATCATCCATCAATATTATGCGACGGAACCTTACCCGTGCGAGTACAACTCGCACTTGCCCAGTTTATTTTTGTTCAATTTAAATAAGACGGTGCCACAAGTCACACAGCGGATGTAAAAATCGACTTATTGAAAACTCAATTCGATGAATGTGTTATATCGAGAAATGGCCGTCTAGATTGTGTGATTAAACACACCTAGACTTTTATTATGCAGCTACATTAAATCATTGGTCTATGCCAACAAACTGGCGTCGTTACAGGAGCTCATAGCCAACATTGAACAAGGGATAGCGGCCGTTTCCGTCGAAATGTGCCACTGAGTCATCGAAAAGTCGATTCGTTGAACCCGACCCCTGCAGACGTGCCCTGGTGGACATATGAACGACGTTGAACTTCATACATATATTTTTTTAATGTACTTCAAATCAATAATACATTTTTCGAGATATCTCAAGCGGTTTGCGCTTTATTTAAAAAAAAGTTGTCAAGTCCTTATTGGAGAATCCGATATTTTATTTTCAAAGAATTGTTTTCATAGGAATACCCCTCAAATCACTCGGAGTCTCGGTGTTTCATATTCCTGCCTGGATTGAATGTTTAATCACCATTAAACAATTCTTCTAGAGAGTTCAAGCTGATGAAATAATACACCTTTACATAAAAACGCACACAATTCCGTTGAGTCTTTTATTCAAGAGCGAAATCCGCGTAAGTAGAAAAATAATGATGTAAGCAAAGGGTTTGATCTCAGATCATGGATGAATTTCAGATAATTATCCATAACTGGGCGCTTTTCCGTTTTTTGTAGTAATCCTTTTTCAGCCCCTCTTAACCACCGTCAGTGAGAAAGGAAGTTCCGGTATAAATTTATCCAGCGTCTGAGCGAAATATTAAATTCTCCATTCGAGCAGAGGATTCATCATCACGCATCCACGTACCACGTGAGGATGAAGGAAAAATTAACTTTCTGCTCATCTGAAAATTGGCAATCACATCTTAATTTCCGTTAATCAATTATTAAATCCATCAACTACATGGTGGAGTCCCGCCAAAGAGCGGATGATATTAATGTCGCCCACTTTACGGCCCCATCGGCTCTCGTGCATTGTGAAGACCGTTGACCATAATGTCCACAGACACACAGACATATACACACGGCAATTAATTAATTAAAATTCATTGCCATGTTACATGGTATCTGATATAATCGGCAGATTCCCCGTTGACAACAAAAGCAGAGCACTGCAGATTTTATCACAGCTCCACATTTTGTCTCTTGCGGGCTTGATCCATTGAGTTGTTGGCATGGGCAGAAAGAAAAGCCGCCACACTTTCTCCTGTGACTTTTTTCCATTTCCAGTCTCACAATTCATTGAGCAACCCGCTGCTGTGTCCACTGGGCTGGATACGTTACTGGCTCTAACAGCGAGGAGTAAGTTCGTAACTCCCCGGAAGGACCACCTGGTGGGGAGTTATGGCACGAATGCGTTGCTACTGAAAATTGCTTGCGATATAAAATTGTTAACAACATACGTATGTATGTCGAGAAGGATTCTGTGAATCCGAAGGCAGGGATTCAACTCGTACATTTCGGGGAATGAATGTCGGTTACGTGCTACAACTGGAATGCCAACAAGTTAAATGCCGCGCTTTACTGTATCCAGTACTGCTTGAATGATTTTTTTTCTTTTCTCTTGTTTTTTGCGTGCATCCGGTTGTGCCTGAACGCAAAAGGAACAGAAAATAATGTTCTGGATACATGGATAGCGAAATGAAAAAAGCAAAGTGCATTTTACAGTGACTGCAGGAGAGTGTATCTATGAATCTATGCAAAAATGAAATCCCATCCACGCAAATAGTCCATCACGGTTGACTTTGACCGAGCGGTTTAGGTCAAAACGAGATGGGTTTCTGCAACACTCCATGTGGTAAGTTAGTCAGCTGTAAACAGAGTTGCCATTCACTATGCAACAAACAATATTTCCTTGGGGTAGTTGAGTAAAGCACTCAAAGGAAGAGGATAATTTGTTTACTCAAATCGAACATACGCCAGCAGATTGTTGTTTAAATTGATTCTTGCTTTCTATTCCCACTGAAATAGAATTTTCAGTTGCTAATTTTATAGGCAATGCTAAGCGATCATTCAAGCCTCGAATCGAACTACTCTTATAATTTATTGATTCTTATAGAATACATCCGCATCAGATTAACATTTACAGGCTGAAACAAAACTTTCGGATGAGTGTGATTAATTCGTATGCATGTCTTGCGAGAAGCGCTAAAGAAACAGAAGATAAAACTTCTAAAGGATTACATTGCTGTTACATTGTTATGTTTCAATAAGGTTTGCCTAACACCGGAGAACAGCTCACTGCTACGACATGCACTCCGTTTGCGAAGAGAGGGACTATTGTTTTCTGCGAGAACAAAGAATGGACATGTTTATGTCAAGAAGAGTAGAGATGATGTGGAGATGAAAATTTTGTCAACTACAAATCTTTCGTAAGTGCCGCCGTTTTCCACTGGATTGATGTTATAACGAGCAATGCCTATGATAACTTATTATTGTAGTTTACTATTAAGTATTTTTCTTTCTTTATTTTTTTTTTTGTTTCTTTTTATAAATTATGTTAATCTTATTTAATATTTTGTATTTTCCGCTTTTCCTACTAACTTCTTGCCTATTCTACCCTCCTTTTTCCTTCATCTATCCTTTACTATATGTATTATGATAATTATATGAATTTTGTTTCTTCTTTATTTCTCACTCTCGCGATCGATTTATTTGTTTCACTGTTTAAAAACGTTCATGCCCCTTAATGATGCTTCACCTGGCGGTATGGATGATTTTTCAGTGCTTAATATTTTATCAAATGCTAGAGATGGTTTTAAGATTTGCCATTTTAATGCGCGTAGTTTGAATGAATTCAAACTAAATTATGTGAATGATATTTTTGTGGGTTCTGGTGTGGATATCATTTGTGTTTCCGACACATGGTTTAAGCCCTATATTCCCAACAACCACTATGATATCTCAGGTTATTCATTAATTCGTAATGATAGAGTTACAGACACAACAGGGGGAGGGGTAGCAATTTACTGTAACAGCTCCTTGTCTTGTAAAGTTGTAGGGAAATCCGTAAATGGAGGTATTGAATACCTTCTTGTTGAGGTTAGTGATGGGTGTGTGAAATGTATTGTTGGGACTGCTTATTGCCCTGATCGAAGCCATTCACCGGAGCTCCTATTCTCTGAAATTCAGTGCTTCTCTGCTGCTTATGAACACATTATTATCTGCGGTGACTTCAATGCTGATCTCCTCAAAAAGGACTCACGAGCCTTTCAACTTCTTGATTGCGTTGCAACAACTGGGTTAACTGTGATTAACTCATACCCTACCCGTTTTGCACCAAACTGTGCTCCTAGTTTACTTGATTTGCTTATTGTGTCTGATCATTCTAATGTTTTACTTAATGATCAACTTTCATTTGAAGGTGTATCCGATCACGATGTGATTTTTTGTTCTTATAATCTAGATTTTTCTCGGTCATCCTCCCCGTCAAGCTTCTCATATAGAGATTTATCTGCAACAAACATCAATGTGCTACAACGCGACATAGCTTCTATACCATGGCACCATATATACAACATGCCCAATCTAGATCATAAAGTTCATTACCTGGAATCTCATCTGTTTAACCTATTTATCAAACATGTGCCGCTAAAAACGGTTACAGTTAGTAATAAAAGAGTTCCCTGGTTTTCAGAAATAGTGCATAATGCCATAAAAGTTCGTAAGAAGACTTACTCTGTTTGGAAAAAGTGTTCCACTAGTGAGAATTGCAGAAATTATTGCCTTGCTCGAAATAAAGCGTATGGAATTATTCGTAGAGCCAAGAAAATGTATTTCTTCTCGAAACTTAATCCCCAACTTTCGCCTAAGAAGTTATGGAGTAATCTGCGCACCATTGGCGTTGGTAAAAGGGACGCAACTCCTGGAACGGTTGGTGTTAATTCTCTAAACAAGGCGTTTTTAACCTCCAGTGTAGAAAACGTGAACTTTCTTCCGAATAGTGAGCTGTTTGAATCGCCATCTGATAGTTTTAACTTTCGTACAGTTACTGAGCTTGAGATTGTTGATGTTATTAGATTGCTACGGTCTGATGCTGTTGGTGTTGATGGGATTCCCTTACGATTTGTAAAAATGATTATCTATGCAGTTATCTCTCCACTTACGCACATCATCAATTTTTGTATTTACTCCGGCACTTTCCCTAGCAGCTGGAAAAAAGCTATTGTTACTCCTGTTCCCAAAAAGCCCTCTCCGTTGTCTCCCGCTGACTTTCGCCCTATCAGCATTCTACCCTGCCTATCAAAAATTTTGGAAAAGCTTATGGCAATGCAAATTCAGGACTACCTTAGAGATAATGAATTATTATATCCTTTTCAATCTGGCTTCAGACCGCATCACAGCTGTTCAACTGCAATGGTTAAGGTTCTGGATGATATCAGAGTCCAGTTTGACCTAGATAAAATTACCATCCTCTGCTTGCTTGACTTCTCTAAAGCTTTTGATAAGGTAAACCACGTAGTCCTGTGTCACAAACTTAAGCTCTATTTTGGTTTCAGTGATTCTTCAGTATGCCTAATCAAAGATTACTTGAGTAACAGGAGCCAAAAAGTGAAGTTTGGAGAATGCTCATCTCAATTTTTAAATATATCATCAGGAGTACCGCAAGGATCAATATTAGGTCCCATTTTATTCAGTTTATTTATTAACGACCTGCCCAAAGTGTGCAACAATGTGTCACTTCACTTATATGCGGACGATGTTCAAGCATATTTTTCCAGGCCCATTGGATTAATGGAAGACCTAATTTGCAGATTCAATGAAGATCTCTCACGTATTCACCACTGGTCTGTTAGGAATGGACTTGATCTCAACCCTAGTAAAACAAATTGCATATTAATTTCCAAAAAAATGTATGACACTAATACAATGCCGCCTTTATATCTTAATGGCGTAACTCTCGCTTATGTCGATTGTCTGGTAAGTCTAGGATTTAGAATAAACCATTCTCTGTCTGCTACCGATCATGTCAACTATACAGTCCGTCACATTTATGCTGCCCTGCGTAAACTTTGGCTATCTGCAGATTTTACTCCAACCAAGATCAAGCTCAAACTTGTCAAAACCTTGCTACTTCCTGTCATTGATAACATCGCAGTAATCTATTGCAAGCTTGATTCGTTGTCGCATAATAAACTGACAGTGGCATTTAACGACATGGTAAGGTACATTTTTGGGCTTCGTAGATTTGACCATATTTCCCAATATCAACGTTTAGTTCTTGGTCGTACACTAAGTGATTTCTTGTCCTCCAGATGTTGCATTTTTATGCACAAAATTATTCATCGACAGCTACCACCTTATCTCTCTGAAAAACTCCAATTTGGGCAATCCACTAGGACTTACAACCTTATCACACCGTCTACCAAATATTTAAACTGTTCCCGTTTGTTTTACGTCCATGTCGTCAGACTTTGGAATTCACTTCCAATACATGTGAAACAATCAATTGGAGCGCGAAAGTTTAAAAGAGAAATTTTTAATTTTTTCTGTTAAATTATCATTTTACATCTTTCTTCTTTGTCTTTCTTCCTTTTCCTTTTTCCTTTTTCCTTGAACTAAAATTAATT
Organism: Myathropa florea; assembly: GCA_930367185.1. Classification (NCBI taxonomy): domain Eukaryota; kingdom Metazoa; phylum Arthropoda; class Insecta; order Diptera; family Syrphidae; genus Myathropa; species Myathropa florea. The sequence continues at coordinate 100,599,385 of OV884003.1, forward strand.
TTAAGTATAAATACTTGATGTATATTAAATTTGTTTTTAATTGTACTATAAAAGATCATTAAGTCTTACTTGTACACCGAAATAAATTGAATTGAATTGAATTGAATTGAATTTGGCATTTCATCACACATCGTTTCACACTTGCCGAACTAGCGGAAATTATTTAAAAATATTATCGAAATTTCGCCTCAGCTGTAAACACGCAACGTGAGGTCGATCGTCATTATACCTTCAATGTGCATTCAATTCTTCACTCCGCGGAAAAGTTTGTGAGTAAGTACACACTTTTGGACCTTAACCAACTGACCAGACGAAATAAAGAAAACATAGCCGGTGTAGCTGCCAATATGGAAGAAGACTCTAAAATGTCGATCCGACTCCGATCCGACTCTGATCAGCTGGGCATCGCCAATGAGTAAACCCAGTTTACTTTGCGGTTGGATTTGGACCTGCATCCGTATAAGATTGTGCTAACGCATGAATTGAATCTGAACGTCAACGCCGTGAATTTGCTAATAATGCGGAGATCCGGATTTTAACCCAAAAAATAACGAGGCTCAGCGGATACGTCAATAAGCAAAGCATTTTTCCAGTTCCCGCGGAATTTGCATCATAGGTATGCATGTTCAGGCTTCATTGATTTACCCATTTGTCCGCTTGACTAGAACACAACACTGAGTACATTTTGAGAGGCGAAACCGGTAATCAGTGCTCCGCGCGCAGACTGCACACAATAGCAGGCAACAACGCAAAAGAAAAAAACCCTCTTCCAGTCAGTCATTCTACAGCTACAGCGTGTCAAATGATCGATTCTAAATAGGTCTGAATCACTTCTGGACTCAATGATGTTGAACAGCAGCTATCCCTGTGCAACTGAGGGACGCATCTCCATCTGTACCCAAAAGCAACGAAAAGAGGGGTATGTGGTTGTGCATCGTGATCATCGTTCATCATCATCATGGTGGTGTTCCATTTCTAGTACATCCATGCAGACGTCCCCTAAATGCACCTTGTAATGGTAACCATCGATACATACACCTCCTTTGCCCATGCCAAAGCGGAACTTCCACCACCAACCGCCATACACTTCAACCACGAGTTCGCTGTTGTGTTTGAATCGTGGGAATGATTCTCAGTTGTTGGGTTAAAAACCGAACTTTATTTCCGAACCATTAAAATTGCGTATTTTATGTTTTGAGAACCGTTCAATTCTCCCTCTTGTATTTTTCAATTGACTGTTTTCTTGTTTCCCTCATGTCGATTGTGCCAACCCTGCTCGGAGGGTAGGTGCGGGTGAGACGCGCCCACAGCCATGAGTCGTTTTTGTTTTGTTTTTTTTTCCGGAACATGAAAAACTGCATACACTGCCAATTTACTTAACTGATTGAAAAGTGAATTGAATGTTTTTTAACACAACGCGTTGTATTACGCTGCCGAGAGTGGAGTAAAATTGGCGTTGGCCGCTTTTGACCCTCCCGAGTAATCATTTTTTTCCTGTGGGAATATCGATGTAAATTTAAAGTAGTCTGTGCTTCGTTCGCCAATTTGGTTGTTGTTAATTTCAACTTTCTGTCGGTGCGTTTTTTATTGTTTACACACAGAACATAGTGAAAGCAAAATTGAGCACTTCATGAGTGGGGAGATTAATTAATTTATTTAAAAATAAAATGAAAAATATGTTTACATACTTAATGCTAGGGACAAAATAATATTCTAAGTAGATGCGATAATATCCTACCCAATCCCAAATAAAAAAACTGCTGATGGCATTTTTATGTTGCTTTGCAGCCCACCTAAATAGATAAAAGGAAGTCAGCCAGACAGGCAGTTCGTATTAATACGGAGTTTGGGAAAGTCAAGTGCATGGATAGCGATCGAACTCGGATTATGCTGAATTGCTTGTCGAACTCACGATAGGTAATAATAAGATATTAAGAATCTGAGTGTAACTAACTGCCGAGGAATGCAGTAGCTTCAATGAAAACTGCTTTCTTATAACTACTACTCTGCGTTTATTTAAAACGTTTATGCGGGAATAAATATAACTTGCGCGTAAGAGGTGTTATGGCAGAGATTATGTCCGAAAGTTTTACCAACCGATGGGGCCTGAGTGGTTTCCACCCTGATTGAGCCTCCAGACGCATGACCATTCACACTTTCGAGCCTGACGCCTGAATGACCTCCTAGCTATCTTAAACCTACCGTAAAACTAAACTAAGCGGTAACTTTTACCGATCCAATTTGGAATGTAATCGCTATCACCATTATCAAGCCACCAAAAGGTGGCCAACTGCTTCTCTGTATCAATTTTTTTCACTTTCCCCAATCTCTCTGAATCTCTGCAGAGTTGGCGTTGTACCCATCATAGGCGAGCCACTTCTGCCTCGCGCTGTAGTGACGATGATGCAATACCGGAATATCATATTTATTTTGTACCAGCTGTGTGCTATCAATGTACGAGTAGGTGTCGGACAGAAGCCTGCCGGGATGACGATGGACAACTGGTAGTAGAGTCACAGTCGATACTGAGAATTTGTAAGAATAATTTTTTGAAAAATTTTAGACGGCAATTAATACACAACTGCCGACAGGCAGAATTTTCCTCTCAAGTTGGACGATGATAGACGAGAACTCCGTCCTCCCGTCCCGACGTGAAGGGGTGATGAAAGCAAGGTCAAGACTTAAATCTGAAGAAAGCTGCCAGGTATGCTGAAATCTTGAAAGCAGCTGAGAATGGTATTGCTGGGTCCATACATTGGCTTTTCTGTAAGACATGGTCAGAAGAAAACATGCCCTTTGAATGAAATCGCAGTATAGTTTACCCGAATCACAAGAAAGAGACCCCTTTGACTGGACCAATTATCGAGGGATGTAGAGATATTTTTTATCGTTTTGCGTAAATATGCCTGAAAAAGGTCCTTATCAGTCTAGTTTTAGGCCAGGGAAGTACACAATAAACCAGATTTTCACACTACAGCAGATTCTGGAAAAGTCCCAAGAAATGCAGATCAACACCAACTACCAATTCTTCGACTTCAAGGCAGCTATACAACGCCGTGACTAGTTTTGCCATTCCGTGTCGTGACTAGTTTTGCGACTTTTTAAACATAATTCTTAAGAAGATCGCGCAAAACTTATTGGACAACGTTTGAACCACGATATTCCAAAAGTCCGTACAACTGCATACCCGGATGATATTGATGTTATTGGTCGAACTCAGTGAGCAGTCAGTGATGCGTTTGTTGGCATTGGAACTGAAGCGGAAAAATGGGTCTGGCGGTAAGCGAGGGCAAAACGAAGTATATGCTGTCATCGAGAAATGACGCAAAACATTGATGACTTGGCCAAAACTTCACAGTGAGCACCTATAACTAACTAAATGCCTTTGTCTACATCGGCGCCGCGGTAAACAGTGTGAATACCAATAGCACAAAGATCAAACGTAGAATAACTCTTGCTAACGATTGTTTTAATAATAAGACCACTCTCAAGAGACCATGTTGACTTTGCACAAGAAGTTTATAATCCCATTCATGCCCAACGGGGAGGAGGCATGGACATTATCAAAAGCGGATGAGAAAACTCTTGGTCCTTTTTACGTACATGACGATTGGAGGACAAGTTTCGATCATGAACTATACGGGCTACACAGGGACATGAGTCGCCCCGCCCGAAAAATCTTCGACTCTGAGCATGTGGGACAAAGCAACAGAGGGCGTTAACGATTATGGTGGCACACACAAGTGGAGAAGATACGTAATTAAGGATTTTAATTCTGATTTTGTATACACTCTGAGTGTAGAATCAAGCAGAAGTAGCAACCGCCCAACACAAATAATAGAAAACATTTAAACAACAACAAAAAATAATGTAAAAATAGTTGTTGGGTCGTTGAGCTGGGCAATCTCAGCTTTTGAGACAAATTCGATGGGAACATTTTCATTTATCTCAGCAACCAGAAAGCCGAATTAAGACAGCTTGACGACTTAAAAAGAATTCCAAATATATGCAAAAATTATTCCTACACTTTCCCGAGCTAAGATATCGAGCGAAGAAGATGGCATGACCAGGCCCGGTCCCAGCTAAATGAGCGCCCTGTGCAAGACCTGCGTTTAGCGCCTACACCCCCCCCCCCCCTCCTCCCTTATTTTTTGAAACATGGTTGTCTTAAGTTTGAATTGGGAGAGCAATAACTAGATTGTGAGCAAGATAATCTCGGTTTGACCTATATATATAAAATTTAACACTTCTAAACATGAGCTTTCTGGTTTTACAAGGGGGACTAATACAGTTTTGTAAATGAAGGAATGAGGAACGTATTTTTCAAGCATTAGCTCGTTGAAAACTAATAATCAAAAAAATATTTAAATGTTATTTGAAAATTAAAAATTCGTTTTATATGCTTCAAGCTACTCAAAACTTTCTTTTGATCTAGTGTTTTGAAATAAAATTCTAACTTAAAACTTTTTTTTGGTTCTAAACAATTTTCGTAACATTCATCACCATCGTAAAGAAGATGTTTCTGGAAATTTAGAAGATGTTTCAAGTAAGCATCGAATTGTTTCAAAAAACATAACAGGTGCTCATTAGGCACCGAGCTGAATCATTGACTACTAAATTGAATCAATACGAGCTGCATGGGACGAAAATGCTCTTGGTCGAATTCTGTTTTGAAGACCAGCATCTTTTCCCTTCATATTTGAACCATTATCGTAACTTTGACTTCGACAGTTGCTTATTGAAATTCCTTAAAATTCAAGTTTGTTTAAAATTAACTTTGTAAGTTCCTCTCCGATCTTGTCTTTTCCTTTTAAAAACCTATTGTTCTCTCACGAGTGGAGGGGACCTACAGTTTAATGCCGACTCCAAAGGGTGAGATTGAGAAGCTTTTTCTAGACAGTTATACTCTTTGTGCACTGTCAATGACTCGAAAGAGGTGGAGACGTGAACAATTTTTTTTTTTGAAAAATTGTTTGTTTGTCTGAACTTGGATTCGAACCTAGACTGTGAAAGTCTAATGAGTATGGGTCGACGCACGAACCCACACGGCCACGGCGCCCACACCTCTCCTAACACCAAATCAAATAAGTAAAAAGTTACCATTATTAAGCTCGAACAACACTCCAGAAGTTCCTCGAAAAGTTAATGCTTGAGAACCAAGAAATTTATCTAAACTAATTAGTGTTTGCAAAACAGCTTAGCTCTATCTAATATTTTATTCCAGTTTAGATCGAGGTGAGTCTATTGTTGTTTCCGTTCTCAAAACTTTTTTGAAAAACATCCTGTATCAGTGCTTGACAAGACGTGGGAATTTTTGTTCATTGCAAATGAAATACAAACAAAATTATAGAGAATAGAGTTTGCTAGGCAATATGTCCACAAATCCCCCAGAAATGAAACATGAGTAATTGAATATTCTAATACATTACATTACATTCTTCAAGAAGAAAAAACCACAAAAAAATTTGTTTGTTTTGGGTGTATGATCAATTTTATGAGGTGTATATATGTAGGTGTATATATACCTACTGTACTCATTCTCCTTTCAAACAAATATGTATATATAATGAGTAAATCTCTTTCATACGTGCAGAAATAAAATCTGCACATTTTCTCTCCTCCATAGGAACTGAATTTATTATTTCCAGATTTTTTAATTGTTGTGCAAGAAATTATCTTGCACAGTCCTGTGCGCGATTGGCCTTTTGTGTGAAGAATGAAGAGAAGAGAGAGAGAGACGAGAAATGATGTAAATTGTATTGAGTAAGGCGCCATACGTGCAGAAATAAAACTTGTACGTTGTCACTCAAATGATTCCATAGGAACTGAGGATTGAGTTTATTATTTTGAGAATAGGAAATATTTGAGTGCTTGTTCAAGAAATTATCTTGCACAGTCTTGCGTGTGAATGGCATATTGTATGAACAGGTGAAATTATGTAGTTTATATTATTTGAAAATAATTGCGTTCAGAAAGCGTTTAAAAACGCAAAGGTAGCTTGGACGAACTAAAATTTTATGAAAGTCAGTATATCGATAAATTGCATATTGTTAGTTTAGGCTCACAATGCGCCCCCAAGCGCTTGGCGCCCTGTGCATTTGCACATCCTGCACATATGGTAGGGCCGGCCCTGGGCATGACATATGAAGACTGTTAGGCTTACTGAAGCAAACCTATGATGCATTCCCCAAAAGGATTCACTGGGTCACTTACACTCATTCTATGTTTTTTTTTAAGACAGTGACTTGCTTGACACTTGATCAACACAACCAGTCCATCTTATTTAGGTTTTTTAGTCGTCAAGTGAAAAAAAACTAAAAACACATGGCATATCTCAATCGATCCCCATCTCAAGATGTTGTTGTTCCCTTTCTCAACTTCAATTACAACCTTTGCTAGTTTTTGGGACGACTGGATGGCGCAGTTGGTTAAGTTCCTGCCCTAAGTTAGAGGGTTCCAGGTTAGAGAGTTCCAGGTTCAAATCCCATTGAAAGCTAATTGAATACGCGTTTATCCGGTTTTTCGAATCTGGTACAGTCACCATTTGCCGTGTGGATCAAATTAAGGGCACTATCACTGGTGTGGTTGATCAGTGGTAGTAGTCTGACTGTGGGTATCACAATGGACCGACATGGTCAAAGTGTGCTGGTGAATTCACTAGCAGCCCCCGTACCTAACCCTAACCCTTGTTGGTCTTGCTAAACATATTCTTCATAACTTCATGGGTTAACATCTTTTAAAACTTCCCTGCCCGCCATTTGTCAAACATACACAAACGCACATAATACTAATACTCGCTCTACCAGAAACATAAACGATTTAACACAATCGATGTCAAAAACCACAGGTGTATCAAAACCAGTGGGGAATGAAAGCACAATGATCGTCAGTCACTTGACAGCTGGTAAAGTATGATATCCAATGTCTTGTGTGATGATCTTGTGATTTGAGTTCAATGGAGCCAATGAATCCTCATCAGAGTTGTGTTGCATATGAAACTAATACCCACATTTTGCGATTGAATTGCACCTGAGAAAACTAATTTCATTTCTGTTCACCGCCGCAAAGCCTTTCCAACAAGCACTGATCATGTTGCAGCGAATGTTGGATTCGTCTCCGGCTCATTGTCAATGGCATTTGTAAGATGTTCCGCCTATATGATTCCCTGTGTTCTTCATAAAGTCAAAAAAAAACATTCTGTAAGTTTCGAAAAGCTACACGTGTAAGCTTTCATTAAATCGAAATAGAACCCAGCCACCTGCTGCAACTGTTTGGATTATTGACATTTCTTGAATTTTTCTGTCAGTGCTTTCCACAGTATATAGAAACTCATTGAATCAAAAACCTGCAGACAGCTACCTGTCTTTATCTCTTACGTACAAGCTGCAGCTTCTTTTATTAAATTCTTTGAAAATGGAGGCGGCTTTGCCAATTACACGCTTAAATATGCTTCAGATGCATTACCAGACTGCGAATGCCGCAGTCCGTTGTCGTACTCACTGTCACTACGATGCCGGCACTAGAAACCACAATTTCACTTTCAAGTCTGCATGAGAGACACCAGGAAAACGTATGAAATAAAACGACCAGACGAGAAGGTCAAGTTTCATAATTCATTCAGTGTGTGCATAGGTGGAATACCCTACACGATGTCGAGCAAGCAGTCCCACTTCCGACAACTTTCAGTTGTTGAGGACGTCCCACAACCACGCTGCACTAATGAGTGATTCTTAACGCTGTTTGTGAATTAGACAGGTGTAAAATCTCAACGGTACTTACAGATAATTAATCATTCTGTTTGGCAGTAGTTTTCTTATCCTTAATCATGTTATGTGAACATCGCTTAGTGACTTGAGCAACGGAAAAAAATTTTAAAGATGGTGTTAGCCAATGTATTCTGGTTAGATAGTTCTCTAGATAGCTGTACCTGCAAATGTCAGAGATAACATAACAAATCTTGAATAATTGACTCACTTTCACGCTAGTTCTTTCGTTGCAATAGCATGCATTTAAGTAAAGTCACCAGATACAGTATTATAATAATAAATATAATGGCGGCGCTACAGTCCTAGGTGGACCTGGGCCTAACTTCTCAGCAACCACTCATGTTGCGTGTGCTATTGTTCTCTCACGAGTGGAGCGGACCTACAGTTTAATGCCGACTCCGAACGACGATTTTAAGAAGCTTTTTCTAGACAGTTATACTCTTTGAGCATTGGCTCGAAAGAAGTGGAGCCGTGAAAAAATGTTCGATGTTTTTTTTTCGGGAATCGAACCGAGAATATCGAGTGTAGGAGTCGACACAACTATCTAGTACACCACGGCGCCCACTTATATTATTATTCTTATCATCGGTCTAGATAAATACTTCTTAAACACATCCACAGTGGTGTACACACAATTTTATTTTCAGTAACAACTCGTTGTGTATAGCCCAGGGAGATGTGAGTCATTGTATTAAATTAATGTCAGTTTACTTTTCGGATAATTGCTGAAATGTACACCATCATCATCAACCACACTATTCGTTAAACTGAAAATAACTTTCTTTGAAAATCATGGATCAGGATTGGTTGGCATTATTCGAAAAAATCGAATTCCAAAGGAAATTTTATCTATTTCCGAATTAAATTTAATTAACGAGTTTGTATATAATGCACTAAATATTTGATACTACTTGCATCAGTGTCGACCAACCAAAGTCCAAAACAAAAGCTGTTCTGATAGTATTTCAGTTTCATTTAACGAACACACGAGATACAAATCTACTTGCATATCATATATATAATAATAATAATAATGGCGGCGCTACAGTCCGAGGTGGACCTGGGCCTAGCTTCTCAGCAACCACTCGTGTTGTGCGTGCTATTGTTCTCTCACGAGCGGAGGGGACCTACAGTTTAATGCCGACTCCGAACGGCGAGATTGAGAAGCTTTTTTCTAGACAGTTATACTCTTTGAGCATTGTCAGTGACTCGAAAGAGGTGGAGCCGTGAAAAAATGTTTGATGTTTTTTTCGAGATTCGAACTGACGACCTCGAGCGTAGGAGTCGACGCACCTACCCACTACGCCACGGCCCCCACGCATATCATATATATGCACATATTTAATTACATAAAACATAAAAAACACCGTTGTGTTCATGTATTGGTAATCAAAATTTAGTTTCTATTTCATGAGCATTGTATTTCAAAAATTAAAACAAAACTTTTTAAGTGGGCACCGTTAATAATTTTTTAAAGAAGCAATTCTGAATATCTTGTTACGAATGAAAATTATTTCATTTGAACTCAAATCAAGCGCATGACATATGAAGACACGTGTCTCTTTCCAAATTTAACTAACTAATAAATCAATTTCGTAATTCCATTTGACGAATGCAATTAAATGGATAATAATTTTTAATAATTTATTGTAAAACACAGTCGTTGAAATAAGAAGGAATTCACTTAATTTTCATGTCATTGGTGATTTCAGTGAAGAATAGATGTGTGAATAACTAATTCCAAATTTTCAGTATCACAAAAACCAGACCAAAAAGCAAATTGCTTTGTATGTTATCTTGTAATTGCAGCTTGTTGCTGTTCTATCATTTTTGGGCAATAGTTTCAAAACCATTGGGGTCACCAAGGCCTGTGCGTCAGATGTTTTCCAGATTTTTGTTCTGTTTGGTGTGTTAACTGGAGAGGTCCTTTTTTCGACTTTGAGAATTTGGAACTTCGAACTACGGAGTTAGAAATTGGACCACCTCCTTATCCTATACTGAAACACTTGTAAAAAGTAACAGATAGTTACGTAATTTATTTCAATATGAATTTATAATAAACTGGGCAAGTGTGAGTTGTACTCGCACGGGGAAGGTTCCGTCGCACAATATTTATGGATGATTTCTGAATATCAAACGACGTTTCCAAACTATTTCAGTTGAATTTTCTTCTAACTTCAACCCAAATCAACCCTTCATTCATACATTCATAGATCCAATCAAACAATCATTCATCCATACACATATCTATACCTCTATCCAAGTTTCTCCAACACAGAAAATCCCTTCCATCATACATACATACATACATACCTACCTAATCACTGCTCATGCCTGCGGTGTGTGTGTTCATTTCTGTTGGAAATAGGGGTAGAGATCGAAAAGATAACACTCATCAACGAAAAGAGTGAACAGCATGAAATTTATGTGTGAAAATGAAAATAGTGATCATTTTAAATCTTAGATATCTCAAAATTTCAACATGAATTGATATTTTTAAATCTATCATTTCTTAATGCTTACGCTTCAAATGTCGATGATTGACCGTTTTTGGCCAATATCTCGAAAACTATTAAGGCCAGAGTGCTCGAAATTTTTTTAAATGAAAGTACTTGAGTTCTGAAGCGAAGTTTTTGTGATTTTTCAGATATTTAAACATTTTGGTTTAGAAATGGCAGGGGGGACGCATTTAAAAAAAACTTTGGAGCTCCATATTTTCCAAACGGTGCTTTGGATCAAAAACTGTTGAAGCATACCTATACCTCATTTCAAAAGATCTGTCGATTGATATATACAGTTAATCAAAAAAGTAAGTATACACTACCTCCTGAACTATATTTTTCTAAAGAAAACTAAATATTTGCAACAAAAATCAACAACCAATTTTTTTTCTGTTTTTACAAACGTAATACTATTTTTAAAAAAGAACAAACATAACAAAATAACAAAACATAAACAATAGAATTCAACTTAAAGTAATATGAATGGAAATTTACATCAAAAAAATAAGTATACAAACAAAAAAGAATACTTTCTGAAATGTTTCTCTGCTCTCTAGTCTTCTTATCAATATTTCGTTGGGTAGCCTTTGGCTTTTATAATTGCTTGCATTTGATTTGGCATCGAGTTAACCAATTTTGATGTTACTTTTTGGCTTATTTTAGCCAACTCTTTCTGAAGCACTCTTTTCAAGTCTTATTTTGTCTTGACACCGTGTTTTTGAACTTCCCGTGTCAAATGTTCCCATAAATGTTCTATAGCATTCATGTCGGGCGATTGGTTGGTGTTCTCAGCTGGTTACGAACATTATATAACAACTATTCCTTAACAATATGAGAGGTGTGTTTTGGGTCATTATCTTGTTGAAAGATAAATGACACTTCTTGATCCAACTTTCTGACGCTTTCAAGTAAATTAGTTTTCAATATGTCCAAATAGGCATATTTGTCCATTGTACCATCAATGAAAATTAAATTACCGACGCATTTTTGCCGCCATACACCCCCATACCATTGAGGAGCCACCACCGTGCTTTACAGTTCGGGCCATGTATGCGGGATCTAGCTCCGCGTTTGTTTTACGACAAACTTTACCACGTCCATCGGATCCATGAATGTTTCATTTGAGAATACGATCTTATTCCAGAAAGCTGGATCACAAATTACATGAGCTTTTGCAAAATATAATCGTTTTTGACGGAACTGTAAAACACGGTGGTGGCTCCGTAATGGTATGGGGGTGTATGGCGGCAAATAGCGTCGGTAATTTAATTTTCATTGATGGTACAATGGACAAATATGCCTATTTGGACATATTGAAAACTAATTTACTTGAAAGCGTCAGAAAGTTGGATCAAGAAGTGTCATTTATCTTTCAACAAGATAATGACCCAAAACACACCTCTCATATTGTTAAGGAATAGTTGTTATATAATGTTCGTAACCAGCTGAGAACACCAACCAATCGCCCGACATGAATGCTATAGAACATTTATGGGAACATTTGACACGGGAAGTTCAAAAACACGGTGTCAAGACAAAATAAGACTTGAAAAGAGTGCTTCAGAAAGAGTTGGCTAAAATAAGCCAAAAAGTAACATCAAAATTGGTTAACTCGATGCCAAATCAAATGCAAGCAATTATAAAAGCCAAAGGCTACCCAACGAAATATTGATAAGAAGACTAGAGAGCAGAGAAACATTTCAGAAAGTATTCTTTTTTGTTTGTATACTTATTTTTTTGATGTAAATTTCCATTCATATTACTTTAAGTTGAATTCTATTGTTTATGTTTTGTTATTTTGTTATGTTTGTTCTTTTTTAAAAATAGTATTACGTTTGTAAAAACAGAAAAAAAATTGGTTGTTGATTTTTGTTGCAAATATTTAGTTTTCTTTAGAAAAATATAGTTCAGGAGGTAGTGTATACTTACTTTTTTGATTAACTGTATGTCGAAGGAGTGCGATAATGTTTCAAAATTAATTGCAACTTCACCTATACTGGATCCACCCCCAAATGGCCCCAAATTTTAAATTTGGGTGCATAGGCAATGACATCTAGGCCTGGATTACCTAATTCCAAAATTTCATGCCGATATCTTTATAAACTTCGGAGATAAAAAAGTATGACAGACATGACGGACGGACGGACGCACCGAAATTATAAAGGTTAAAAATTTCGAAGTGGTGGATTTAGTATTAAATTCCTTTTAGCCTATAACGATAATGTTATAGGAATTTTTGTGAGTTCTGTAGATGCACCCTGCGTTCAAATTGTCTCAATTTCATACCGTAAATGGATGACATGTTGATTAGGAAAAATATTTCAACGACTTATTTTGGTCGTTTTCCAACAAAATGTATGCGAAGCAAATTGGACAAATAAACTGACTGTTCAATTTGTTAAGAACACCAGTGATCTGAAAGATTTATATTTCTGGTGTAATGTAACTGCAAATGGATGAACGCCCCTCAGGCTTTTCAGTAAATTCATTTGATGAAAATTAAATTCTACACGCCGGACGTCTAAGCTCAAGCATAATCTATGATTTTTCAATTTTTTGTTCATGACATCCCCGACTTTACACTATAGACGAGTCGGAAAACCAATTTCCTTCTCCCCCATCAACAGCATTTCCCGTGGCACATACGGGATGATACAACAAAAGAAAGTTCACCATCATGACGCCCTTATGAACATGCATTTACGCCGTTCGCATTGTCCACACGCATGCCACAGCCACACATCCCCACCCAATTTGAGCAAAAGTCTTCGATCAGCATTTTCGTATAAAAGGTGCACGATGCTGTCGCAATTTGCATTTTGTTACCTGCACACGACACACGCGTTCGCATTCAATTAACTCCACGACGGCTTTCCAATTTCTATCTCTCTCTCTCGCTGTCCGCCGTCTGAGGCTTGTCACATAAGCCCTCTTCTAACGAGATGAGCATCAAGGATATACACACGCAGCTAACGTCTGCGTTACTCATTGTACTACTTTTGTTCGACACCAGGACCACAATTGCAGTCGTCAATCCAGGACAGTACTCTAGGTTTCCAACGCAATCGTTTTACTCGCAATCTCTGTCCAGTTATGGTAATGAGCATCAAAACTATTTCGATAATGCTGGCGAGCTTACTTCTACGAGTGGTTACTCCAATGAGCCGTATAAGGATCAGCAATATCCACCGACAGGATATACTAGCAGTGGAGGTGCGTTCGACGATGGTGGCGATGAGCAGCCTTCGTACTACACGCATCGACCAGAGGATTCGCATCAACTACACCCGACCTTGCAGGACAACATAAATGAACTGTATTCGGCATTCGGGCAAGACCAGGACACGATACGTGACAACTTCGACCGACTGTACTCGGTTGGCGCGGCACCATCGTCACAAGTCTCGTTTGATAATATTGATTTTAATAACTCAGAGACAACGCGATATCAGCCGACTAAGGACATCATATACCCACCGTTGGACTCTCGGACAAACCAGCGACGCCAGCAGCATCAGACACCAGCTAGGCAGCACTATGCGCTGCCAGCAGACTATATGACAGCAAACAATAAAGTGTCCCCATTGATTCCAAGTCGCATAAATTCACTGCCATCCTCGGCGTATCTACATGAAGACAGAACTCCAAAGGACAGCATGTTGGCGTCCAACGTTGCCACTGCAGCCGTTGCACAGATGACAGTTACCACGGGCAGATTACCACCTTCACCTCTAGCGAGAGCCAACCAATTGAATGCTCGCTATCAGATGGACGCGGGACCATACACGGAAAATGAAAATCAGCAACAACATCAGCGGGATCAATACCATATTCCAAGAACAAGTGAGAAACACCATCGTTTTCAGTTTGAGCCCGAGAACAGCAGAAACAACGAGAGGGTATCCAACAGTTCCTCAAGTCGGACGTACTACGTGGCAGATAGCGATCTCTCTGCCTCCACCAGTAACCAACTGGACACCGAGTCATTGTCAGTGCTCCAGAGTCACCTTGTTCAGCTTCCGGCTGTATCGCTGCCATCGCATGGCTCAGCTTCGTTGCCAAACTACGGAATTCCAAGCGAACCGATTCCCATCAGCAAGCACGTCGAGATAACGAAACACATCCCGATTCCAGTCTTCAGACAGGTCCGCTATCCCTACCGAAAGCCCGTGCGAATCGAGATCCCCCGTACAGTGATTAACACCGTGCCCCGACCATACCCTATTCAGATACCGACCGTCATGAAGCCCGTTGCCGTGCCGATGGTGAAGGAAGTAAAAATTCCCATAGAGAAGGTAACGCCATATCCGGTGGAGCACAAGGTGCCGTATGTCGTTGAGAAACGGGTACCATTTCAAATAGAGAAGCAAGTTGCTTCACCGGTATACTACCCGTTTCCGGTAAGGGTGCCGATGGTCAGGACAATCGTACACAAGAAGAAGTCGCATCTTCCCCTGCTCCAGTATCGTCCACGGATTCACATGTAGTGCCAAGGAGGGGATGGGATGGTATGTACGCTTTTCTGCAAATGTTTTCTATCTCTATTTGCTTTTGTCTTATTTCACATTGCAGTTGTTGTTGGGGGCATTGGTGTCGATGTTGGTGTAGTTGCCTTGGCACAATGTACACCGGAAATGAATGAATGAAGTTAGGTGACACTTGTCGTCCTTATATTGACTCTGAATCATGGCTGACTGCCTGACTGGCATTGATAGCGTTGTTGAGCGTGGGGCGTGTTGAGAGGTTGGTGTGCCAGTTTTTGGACGGACTTACGTGTAGCGTAGAAATAATGTTTTGTTAACTTAACTTATGTTTACTTTAAGAACCTTTAAGCTAAGGTTGTTATTTATAAAATAAATATTATTTTCTTGAAGATTGTTTGACGTTTACATGAACATTTTAGAGTACAGGCGTTTGTTCCGGAATAGGAAAAAGTTGGACAACTTGGTCGTTCGAGATTATATGAGACGGAAACCAACTCGTGAGAGAATGTTGTATATGTGATTTGTGTCAAGTGATTTTTACAACATCATGCGGACGGGAAGAATTGAAATCCAAGACAAGGTTAAGTTCCTAAAAAGAATAAATTGCCTGTAACCCCAAAGTTTTCCATAGTGGTACAAGATGATTCGAACCACCATGTGAAAATCACAGCGAGGATTGGAAAGATCTTTGATTCCTAGTTTGTAACACAACGTAACCTAGCACGAGCACGATAAAGCCCACAAGCAGAGGGGACCTCAGCCCAATTGGCGAGCAAAACTGGATACAGTGCTAGCTGCAGTGGGTTTCTGGTTGATTCCAAGTTTCGTCCCGAAACAGATGAATAGCTGGAATTGAGGAATTGAAATATGTGCGTCTAATAATAATAATAATGGCGGCGCTACGGTCCGAGGTGGACCTGGGCCTAGCTTCTCAGTAACCACTCGTGTTGTGCGTACTATTGTTCTCTCACGAATAGAGGGGACCTACAGTTTAATGCCGACTCCGAACGGCGAGGTTGAGAAGCTTTTTCTAGACAGTTATACTATTTGAGCATTGTCAGTGACTCGAAAGAAGTGGAGCTGTGAAAAAATGTTTGATGTTTTTTTTCGAGATTCGATCCGACGACCTAGAGCGTAGGAGTCGACGCACCTACCCACTACGCCACGGCGCCAAAGAAATATGTGCGTCTTCGTCTTCTAAAATTTTGCTTTTGCAGAAATTGGTGTGCTGTTCTGGAATTTTGATACCACGGCCTAAGACTAATAAGTTTATGATGCAACACTTAGCTGGGAAGAGCTAAGAAGTTGCATCAACGGAACGCAGTATCCTCTTAATGAGTCGTTGCCTCCAAACTACCAAAAGCTTTGACAAGATGTACAGTGCCTTTGTTGATATGACACCATTTTTCACTTACAGCTTCGACATTCTGCTAATAATAATGGTAATTTCAGCACAACGTTGGTTTGCACTTTTTCTAAATTGAATTACTGAAGCAATTTCAAAACATTTTCCGGGAATCACGACATTCTCATCCCTCACTCGAGATGAAGTGAAACAATTCATTATTTCGCGGTTGACCCTTCCAATTAATCAAACAACAAATTAAGCATTCTCGATAGTCCGCTGTGTTTGGAAACTATTTTAATTTGAATGTCACCACGACCATCACTGTTACCACCGGTCAACCCTATCATCACCATTCCTCTGGTTGCCTGGACCAAGGCTGTAGAGGACGTTAACCACTTGGCAATGTTGCGGCGGCATGCAAAATCGTTTCATTTACACTATTTGAAAACTACTACTCACTGAAAACAGGACCGCATTACCATTTTTGTACGCTGCGTTGCACTCAACAAGTCCCGGTCAGCGCGCCGCGATTTTTGGATTTTTGCCATTTTCCCCAAAATTACAATGCAGCGGTCACAGCCGACAGAGGACAAGTAGTCGATATGATGTGAAATCCACTTTACGACTTTCGTCCTGCCTTTACACCGCTGTTAGCAATGCCGTGTGTTTACTGCACTTTTAATTGCGAGTTAATAACTATTACTCTTCCAATCAGACACGTTTCAAAACGCTACAGCCATTTGGTTTGTAGGATTGCACAAAACAATAACTGCTTGCGTTCCGAGCTGTGAGACAATACCAACCGCAAATTCTCACTAGGCTGAGTTTTGATACAAATGTTAAGTAAATGACGAAGATTAGTTGTGGAAGAATTGTAGTCACGAGTCAACTCCTAGGGTGATGCAGGGTCTTCTTCTTTTTAACCTTTAAAGGGTTAAAAGGGTTTTCCGTCATCATCTGCACACCTCACATGCAAATTGGAGGGCGAGGACATTCTAAGATGTTTGAAATGAGAAAAGAATTCAAAAAGTTGGCTTTCACTATACAGCTTGTTGGAGAATAAACAAAAATTATGTTTGTAAGACCTTCAGTGGCTACGTGCAAAAGTGCTTGTCTCCTAATTTAGTCAACAATACTTGCCCCCACCAAGTTTCAGGACCAAGAGGACATAAATTATGAATTTTCATTATAAAGAATACTCAAACTTTATAAGCACTTTTGAATGAATTCCCGACAGTGGTGTTGTAATTAATTAACCACTACTATGCATGTTGCACTACTATGCTTCCACCGCAGCTCATTGCAGAATTGAATTTTCAGAAAGACTGCCAGCAAAGTGTGCATCCGACATGAATAAATCCTAAACCGTGTCAGGCTGTTGCACTCCTTTGTGCTAGTGCACTTGTCGTGTATGTGGTGGCCCGAAATCGCACAGCAACCAAACCACTTCGTGTATCTCGAATACATTGTGAAAAGCGCAACGAAAGAAGACAAAAACCAGCAAAACAACAGCGCTCTTCTCAAGACCAACGGCGCGCATCGAAGAGTAAAAGAAAAAAGAAAAATACCGGAAAATGAAAGCGTAACAAGACAACAAGAACAAGAATGAATATTTCCATCTTAGATTTCCACACGACGACGGTCGTGGAAAGGAAAAGTTTCCATTTTATAACTCATCCGGCATCATGTGTGGATAAGCACTGCATGATACGCGCCGAGACACCCATCCGCCCAGAAGTATCTGTCTTCGGCATCCAGTTTCATATCCCGTACGTTTCTGTTCGGGCGCCCACATACTATCGCCCATTGCCTACTTGATTCAGATTTCACAATTTTAGGGCTGGTTTTTCACTACCACGAAACGAGCAGCAGTCGGAGGCATTCCGGTATCAAGGCAGAACCCCATGACCTCGTTGGAGTGGATAAACTTTTGCACTCGGAACGATTGCTGTAATTTCCCGCCTTTCTTTGTAATTAGAATGGGTGACATGCTCTCCAAACCCGATCGAGATCAACCACCGGCTGGTGAGGTAGCTAGCAGACAAATGTATGCCACTCTGAGAAATTCATACAGCTCGCATGGGCGCTGCCGCTGTTAACTGCAAAAGCATGGGAGGTAAAAGGATTGAGTCGCTTGCTTTGAACTCACAGCCACATCAGTACATGCCCGGGAAAGCAGAGCAGGAAGTTCAAATGAAATGTTTTGTACAAAACAAAATTCTTTCACGCATGCAAGGGAAGCTGGTTCAAGAGAGTGCTGCTCCAGATGGCTTCAGTTTACAATGACTTTTATCTGAATAAACGGATGTACAGTTGGAAGTCATCATCCACGAAGCTGCTGATTGGCAGAGTGTTGCGTTTGCATTCAATAGCTTAATTGTATCCTTGAGAAGGCTTGTTGAGACCTTGGGTGAAAATGGATTCGGTGTTGTGTAAGCGCAACATGTTGTGAACCGTTGGTAATGGAAAAGGTTTCGGATAGAACTTAATCACATTTGAAAAGATAAGTTCTTTGGGTAGAATATGCGGGAGGAACTGGATTCGAAATGAATCCTTGCTTAATTGTTTTCCATTTCGTCGAAGCTGTTTCCAGGGAAAGTTATTTCCCTGTTTCAGCAGCGAATATAGAATAACTTTACTGAAAGAAAATGTTAACACGTGAATTTTGATAAAAGTTTGGGTATAGGAGTTGTAACTTACAATCATTTCATTCTACTCTCAATATTCTACACCCCTATGTAAATGGTATTATTTTATAAGCTTGCATCTTAAAATATCAGCTTAAGTAAATAAATAAGTAAAAACAAAATATAAATAAAAAAATAATTAAATAAATAAATAAATAAAGGGTTACGACTTTAAATCCGAAGCAAACCGCAGAAATTTCGAAATTCATACATTTTGTATTGAAATCATAGAAAGAAAACACAACTAAAATGTAAATAAATTGTAAAATGTAGAATATCTAAATGAAATGTAAATTTTAAGTATAATAATAATAATAATAATAAAAATAGCGGCGCTACAGTCCGATGTGGACCTGGGCCTGGCTTCTCAGTAATCACTCGTTTTGTGCTTGCTAGACGAGTAGAGAGGACCGAACGGCGATATTGAGAAGCCTTTTCTAGGCAGTTATACTTTTTGAGCATTACCAGTGAATCAAAAGAGGTGGAGCCGTAAACAATTTTTTTTAATTTTTTGTCTGAACTGTGAAAATCAAGTGCATATGGGTCGACACAGAAACCCACACAGCCACGGCGCCCACAAAATTTAAAGTATTATACTAATAATAAAATAAAGTGGGCGCTGTGGCGTAGTGGGTAGGTCCGTCGACTCCTACGCTCGAGGTCGTCGGTTCGAATATCGAAACAAACATCAAACATTTTTTCACGGCTCCACCTCTTTCGAGTCACTGGTAATGCTCAAAGAGTATAACTGTCTAGAAATAGCTTCTCAATCTCGCCGTTCGGAGTTGGCATTACACTGTAGGTCCCCTCCGCTAGTGAGAGAACAATAACACGCACAACACGAGTGGTTGCTGAGAAGCTAGACCCAGGTCCACCTCGGACTGTAGCGCCGCCATTATTATTATTATTATTACTAATAATAATGAAAATACTCAGTCAATTAAAATTCTTTAGCAACCCCTTGAGTTGTGCGTACTATTGTCCTCTTACGAGCGAAGCGGCCCTAAACTTTAATGCCGACTCTGAACCATGATTTTGACATAGAGCATATGTCAAAAACTCGAAAGAAGTGATACTGTGAATGAATATTTTCGTTTGTATCGGAAATCGGAGCTAGGCTTTCACTAAAGGTGTCGATACAATTATACGCTATGCAACGGCACCCATATTATTTTATACCTCTGTTGAATTAAATTCTTGACAAATCGATTTGTATTAATAACAAGTATTTCTTTTTCGAAATGTTTTCTCAGTCCTCTAACCTCTATATCTCTCCCAAATAATACTTATCGTAAAAGGACCGATATAATCTTTCAGCAAAAATCTCTACCCTAAAATTAAAACTTTATTTTCAGGAATCAGAGAAAATTGCTGGAGAAAGATCCTGTGAGTACGGTGGTTGATCATCAACTCGCACTGTAATTCGTGAATAATTAATATGTTGAATGTTGAATGTCATTAATGGATTTTTAAGAAGATTCTGAATCATTATTTGAGACGGCGAATGATGAGCGTTTGGGATGAACAACAACTGCGCCCACTATTGATAAAATCCGACATTTTTCACTGAATGGAATGGGATAAGGTATGTGAATATCGAAAGAACACTTTCGTTGCATATTGGCTTCAGAATTGAATGTGTACAACAATTGCCAGCATCGAGCATCGAGGTTTTCCACCAAAAACTCATTCGTCAGACTGTGTCAATTCAAAATGATGTGAGAGATATGATAGATATGAGATATTTTAAAATTTTAACAGGAAAAGAAATATGTTTACCGACAATTTTAAAAAAACTTGATAAATTTACAAATTTTAAAACATGGCTGTATTTGAAGAAGAAATGCTGCCAAATGAAGACAGCGTACCTGCTTATACCTTTGCTGTTGCCATGATAAAGTTTCACGAATGCGAGTAGCCCCACAAAAACAAAGAGATCGCCAGATGCTAAAGAAATCATCTATTTCTCTTGCAACAAAGCCACGACTGGTCGTTTTTTGTGAGATCGGGCATTGTATTGTTAAAACCACACGCCTTCCACATCTATATTTTCAATTTGAAGCAAACAAATTCGGTTAACATTTACCTATAGTGATGAGAGTTGAGGGTGATGTTTAAACATTCCTCATTTTCGAAAAAGTAAGCACCAATGATACCAATAGACCTAATTGCATACCATTTGTATGTAATAGTTTTCTACAGTTATTGTACATGGGGATTTTCACTTCCCCATATGCGACAATTTTGTTTTGTTAATGTATCCACAGGGTAAAAAATAAAACTCACCGCTGAAAAGAATGTGTCTGATGTTTAAACACGTAGTTGGCATATGTTCTAAGGACTTAGTGGCTGCTGCCTTCAATGCTTGTTGCTGTTTTGATCTCAATTACGGCACTCGCTATGAAATCAGCTCCCTTAAACCAAACGAACGGCAGCCGCATATTTGGCAGAGCATGGATTTCGACGATGAATATGCATTACGACTTCTGCAACAGAGTCACTCTCTTCGATTTTGTTTTACTCCTTTGCGTATAATACGACCATAATCTGCTCGTAATGAGCGAAATATATTTATTAGTGGCTGTTTAAAAGCGACTGGAAAATCCGACTGGGCAGGCAAGATTTTCTGCGTGTGGAACTCGCGAATCTTTTCATTTGCATCATGTTTTCACCCAGTAACGTTCCGCAACGAATTGAGTAATGCGCTTTTTAAATTCTAATTTCTCATGAATGACGGATAATAAAAATTTTTTTAAGGTTCATCAGTAATGTTTGCATGTGAAAAAAACATTAAAATTACATTTAAGTCGTCCCTGTGATCCGAAAATGAGGAAAACTTGTCGAAAACGGGACGAAAAGGATGAAAATATACCTGCTTCACCCGAGAATCCGCTTTGAAAGTGGATTTTCGGTGAAAGAAGTCCGATTTTCGGGGCATCCAACCCATCTCCCTCTCGCTTGTGAAAATCGTATATTGTATCCCTCTCAATCATGCCTTCTTTCGCTAATGTAATCAGCCACTTACAGAATCACAATTTTTATAGAAAGTTTTTACAATTTTAACAGGTTCGGAGATTGATAAATTATTCCTATTGTAAATTGGTAAAACTTAAACTAAACAAATAGAGCCTCGGATGACAGGTCGGTTTGACGTATGTAATTCCAACAGGGATGTCAAATCGATACCACGAATTGGATGACCCTATTTAAAATATTATCTGCGACACCAAGGCAATGCAACCTTTATATATTTCGTTTATGTTACCATTGGATGTTGTGTGCAAATAGAATCCTTGGCAGATTTTATGACCGAAGAGGATGTTGTGTAACTTTTCAATTTAGATGTAGGAAACAACTTGTTCAACACTTTGACTATGGTCTATAACATTGCACTTAAGAATCCTACCTACCCTACTAATTGCTTTAATCCACACAGTTACGCTTCATGAATGCAGTTAGCCTTCACCTGCGTTTTTGTTTTTAAAAAGAATGTCATGGAATTCACAAAGTTTCTACCATCCTTTAACAAAAGTGTTTCTATACTGATTTGAAAAGCGAAAAAAAACTTACACCATATCTTCCATTTACCCCAAGCGGCAACGCATCAACACTCATGAGAAAGTCTACAATGTCCTTGACATTTTAAATTTGATTGCTTCTCGAATCAATCCAAGCATCATCTCCTCACAGCACTGTATGAAACCGACGGTGAGAAAGCCTCTAAGTAAAAATTAGTGTGCGGTATCTTTAAAAATCTCAAATTCCCAACCGTGTGTCATAGATTTGAAAAATCGTCTTCTCCTCTTTCAGACTGTGTAATGGAGCGTTCATTTCGACATCAATACCTCGGAGATTGATTGACATCATTCTCAATTCAAAAGCGTCTTCTTCTCACACACATTCGCACTTTGTAAACAGGTACATACTCGTACGTAGATATACCTACATTTGTATATACAAATTGTAACCATAGACGTTGTTGTGGGAAAAACCTGTCTTCTGTTGAGTGCTCGAGAGCCTTAGTTGCGCAACGGAGGTACTAGTGCGTTTCTCTAGTTGTTGCAAACTTGTGCAGTCATGCCTTGATGGTTGTAAATAATCACAGCTACTGTGCTCATTGTTCTAACGTTAGAGTCAAACTCCACTTCGAAATAGCTTGACGTCAAATCACGTTCGGTTTTCAAGGGATTTTCACAAAAACCAATCAGAGAGTTACCACCTGCCTGACGGTAGTTAATCTTCTTCATTGATGGAAGTGTGTTAAAAAAACGTTTTAGCCAAATTTCCCAGAAGACATTTTGACTCCTTCAGGATTAGGTTACATTTCAGTTTCTGTTGTGTACATCCGTCCTTGTATCACGTCATTCGCAGCGGATGAGTATGAAAATCAAAAACTTTTAAGCTACCACACATGGAACTAATGCTTTCGCCTTCATACTTGCTCCAACCAATTACAATTTCTATTAAATGTGTGTTCCAGCTCCGCCCCGACAATTTATGTACAACCTCGAACTGAACCACCCGCATTTGCAGAGTAGTTCGTCCGCCAGGCAAGCGGTTTTGATTTAGGACGAAAAAGAAAACAATAACGCAACCATTATCTTTGGGGATTATTTGAGCGTGGAGAAAAAAACACACATATGCACACGTGGAGTTTCGTTCCTCAGGGAAACTTGGGTGGCATTGTCGGTCTCTGGCTGCCATCTTTTCAATCAACTAATATGAATCCGAGGCTAGAAAGAGTTTGAGTTTTAGGGAGGTTAAAAACAAAAACTTGAAGGAATACACCGATAAACCAACAAAGTCTGGGAACCAAATGAATTTGATCAATTACATTGATTGCCCAGTGGAGTTGTAGGGAACTCCGATTTCTGATCCTAAGCAATCAGTTTAAGAGGTGGGGTTCTTGAGAAATCGATTGGAGGTGCAACCAAAAAATGTATGATTTAAAATTTCTGAAAAAGGATAATTCAATTTCCAATCTACATCTGACAAAAGGATTGTTGAGAGGTTTTAGTTTGTTGCAGAGGTTTTTATAACGATACATGTACATAGATTGCTGTGCCAAAAATAAGAACAGAATAGGCACCTTACTTAAGTTATAAAAACTGTCCATTACAAACATCGCTAAACTACTGGTAGATGGGTAGTAGTGATAGACGGTAGCCGAAAATTTGTTTAAAGAAATATATTATTAGTTATATTTATATATTATATTATTAGTATTACTCCCATTTCTACTAGCAGTATTTGCATATGTACCTCATTGACATTACAAATAATTGTTATTTTAGCATTTAATAGTTTAAATTTAAAATGTAGAAACCACAAAAATGCGTGTAAAAAAATGTGACCACATTGAGTTGATAGCTGATCCAGTTTGCACAGTTTTGATGTGAATTTGGCTACTAAAATTGTGGGAGATCATAAAGCCTAGTTTCTTCAACATTGGTACCATCACCTAGTGTCTAATTCCGGCATTACTGACAGAACAATTTTGGGATCTAAAAGTCGCTGACAGATCACCAAAATAGCTCCTCCCGTAAATGCTTTTCAATACAATCGATATAAAAAGCGAACATCAACGACCAATGCCGCTTTAAAGCCAACAAAGCATGTTTACAAAGATTTATTTTGTCAGTAAACCGTCTAATGATGCTCGTAAGCGCCATTGAAAAACCTGAAAAAAACAATAAACAACAACAGAAAATCATCATCAGCGATTAAGTACAGCCCGACTCGGCTGGCTTTGTAGAAAACAGAACAGCCGCTTTAGGGCACCGAAAATCATTAAATGATACACCAAAGACCCTCGTATGTACCCCCCAATTGTATATGTCTACAATGATTTACAGTACAGAGATATGGCTTAAATAGAACCTTACTGCTGAAATATTTGTTATAAAATTCCAATTATATATCACAGGTTTAGTCGAAAGTTAAAGGAAATTTCTTAGAAAAAACC
Source organism: Myathropa florea (assembly GCA_930367185.1). Classification (NCBI taxonomy): domain Eukaryota; kingdom Metazoa; phylum Arthropoda; class Insecta; order Diptera; family Syrphidae; genus Myathropa; species Myathropa florea. The sequence goes on from OV884003.1 coordinate 100,624,136, forward strand.
TTGATTCAAATTTTAATCCTACCTAATAGGGAAGTGAGAAGCGTGTCACTAATTTTATTTCATTAAAAAAAGAAAAAAGCAGGTATATAAATAAATGATATAAGGTATAATAATTAAATGAATAAATATTTTTTTTATGTATGTATCTATGTATGTATGCAGTAATTTTGAAATTTCTTGACGCATGTGTTTTTTTTAAAACTAAATAATGTCAGGAGTTATGATATCGACTGGCCACAACGATCTTCTGATTTGACCCCTCCCAAATTTTACTAAAATGTCAACATTCTCCGAAATTGTTGCAAAAACAAACATCGAACTGGAACAAGGAATTAATCTGGAAAACTCTACAAAAAGTCGAAAAGCCAAAAAGCCTATCGACCACTTCGAATCCAGACCACTATTTAGAGAAGAAGGGGAAACCAAACTAAAGCCAAAGCTTATTAACTTTGGGAGTGCAGCAAACTGGATCAAATCTAGTAAAATTCTAAAACATTGTCCAAAATACAAAGCGTCCTGAAATTGCAAACTTTACTGTAAACCATTATAACACAACAGGTCTCCCTAAGCCGAAGACGTGTAAGCCTATCGACCTATTTCCACATAAACCTTGGGGTTGCATTCATGAGCTCTTAGCTGCTGCTGACATGTTGTGTAAGAGCAAAAATGTGCTTTCAATTTTCAGTTTTCAATTTTGATTTGCACCAGCTGCCCTTTATCGTACCACACATTCCGAAATTCATATTGCACCACCAAATGTGATTGGCGTCAAAGCCCCATGCCGTCGTGCTAGAAACAGACAAGCTAGCATTGTTACCTGAAACAGCAAAGTTCAACCGACACACAACCGTGATGAAGGGAGATAATAATCTTGGCTCTTGGACATTTTTAATTACTTCATGTTAATTGTTTCGCCGCAGGGGATTACGAATTTTAATGTTAATAATGTTCTCTTTCCTCCTTCAGTGTACAGTAGCCACCATGCGGATAATCATTCTGATACATCGGCACCGCCCTACCGGCATGAATACCGCATACAGTTGCGGTATTGTACACCTTGTTTATGTAGCTGATCTTCCAGGCATGTGGACAGCAATGAGAATGTCTATATGCAATGTCAATGATTTAATTAAAATTGATGATCAGAGATGCATCTCCTCCCCTTCAACTGAACCCACTTGCCATCGCATTCAATATCGCCTCGTTGAGTAGGTGAGGTGGGCAATAGAATAATAAATTTAAGCAGCTTCCAGCCTTTGGGCCATAACAGCAAATTAGACGAGAAAATGTGTAAAACCAACCAGATGAACACCACGAAGAGCAATTGTAGGGACGAACGATTCACTTGAAATACACACCGATACATTCAGCACCACTGTCAGTTGCGCCCACTTAAGTGGGGCCCCGTTGCAAATGGGGTAAGAAATAAACACAACCCGACGGCTCTTAATGAAAATCGTAAAACTCGGTTTATGCATCCTTACCCGAAGTGAAGCTCAAGCCGCGAAAAAAGTCCCACGAGTTACGGTTGTTTTTTATGAGTAAATTGTTAATGCGAAATTAAAATAAATTTTAAGCACAATTCTAATGAAGGATAGCGTGCAAGGCGGTGTATATATGTACATAAGCCTGTTTGGATGATGTAAAGTCCTAAATCGTAAACAAAAAACGGGAAACAAACACAATAAATACACAAAAAAGTCGCAAAAGGACGAAGCGAGTAAGCGCGCTACAAACAGAATACGCCATCAACATGAATTCATGAATTGTTTTACGAGTTGAAAGCTCCGTAAAGTATTAGCGCTCGACGACTACGACGAGGACGTCAGCTTTGAAAGGAGGAAAGGGGAGCGCTGATGTTTCCCAACCCATGTTAGGCCCAAGCCACTTGTACTACACACAAGATGTGCGTCTAAGTCGCTGAATGATTCTTCACACAGGAATACGAACATTGCTTGCACGTGATTTGAAACTTAATTTAAAATAAATAGACCTACAATAACCCTCGACAAAAACGGGTCTATCGGATGTGTTACATGGCCCGTTGCCAGTGAATGATTACCAATGCAGACTTTTAGACTCGAAGTGGATTTCGTTTTGCTAGGATTTGAAATGGGGGACGCATTCGAGCGGCGATGAAATCTAATACTTGCGAGTGATTGATCGTGATGAATTTATTGTAGTTCTGGAATTCGGACTGTCTATTCTACTTGTCTGCCCCAAGTTAGAGGGGTTCCAGGTTCGAATCCCAGTGAAATTGAATCTGGTCCAGTCACCATTTGCCGTTGGGATCAAATTAACGGCACCGGAGTAGGTTGCTACCTGGCAGTACAATGGACCAGTTTTCGAGTCCGAGTGCTCCAGTGTAGTTTAATTACAAACTATAATTATTTTAGAAACAAACTAATTTATTTTAAAGTTTAAAATACAAACCTGCTGAAATTACTTATAATATAATAATAATGGCGGCGCTATAGTCCGAGGTGGACCTGACCGACTCTGAACGGCGAGATTGAGAAGCTTTTTCTAGACAGTTATACTCCTTGAGCACTGTCAGTGACTCGAAAGAGGTGGAGCCGTGAAAAAATGTTTGATGTTTTTTCGAGATTCTAACTGACGACCTCGAGCGTAGGAGTCGACGCACTTACCCACTACGTCACGGCGTCCACAGCTGAAATTACTTACATACTTTTTTATCATATGACCCCTGGTCTAAACCCGAGCAATTGCCGAGTTCCACCGCTGAAGGTTCCGAGCAAACTGCTTCCAGTATTGTAGGTCATGTTGTCTTGCATTCGCGATCACTTGGTCTTTATAACGGAGGTTAAGTTCGAGATTAGGCATCCTCCATTCTCCATTGGCATTCTCATCCTTCCAGACAGACAGGACCAAATATACGACGCCGAATTTTTCTTTCGAAGGCACCCAGAATCAGCTCTGCACTCCAGCTTTTGATTCCATACAGCAGGACTGGCAGGGTTTCTAGAGCATGATTTTGGTCGTTCGAGTCAGGAGTTTTGACGCAAGTTGTTTCGACAAGCCGAAGTAGCAGCAGTTGCCAAGGGCGATTCTGCATCGGATCTCCACCAAGATGTTATTTGTGGAGTTCACTATAGATGAACGATTTTGTTCCTATCTCTCTTCCGGGCGACAGTCTACTTTAGAGCAATCTTTAAGAAAAAACGTCTAAATATAATAAGTATACTTTCACAAGAGGTAACTTATGAACATTTTTTTTATTTTTTTATATGTTCTTATTTTTTAAAAATAAAATTAAATTTTATTTTGATATATGCAATGTTTTGGTGTATGACATTACGTTCTTCCTTAACTTAATGTCGAACCTTCGGAAAATGAACAATTCGAAAAAATCTGTTTTTTTTTAATATCTATTCATCTTTTCAGGATTCTTACAAGTATATCGTTTATTTTTCATTATTTGTGTTACAAGCTCATTCTAATTTGGAGACTGTTTCAACTCCGTCTCTCTCTCCCTCCATCTCTGTCTCCCTCCCTCTCTCACAGCAAAATAATTGAGCTGCCACTTTTCACACGCAGATATTCACGTTAATCTACTGCCTAATTGAATCCCGATCAGACGCACTTTATTAAATTGTACTACACCACATGTGGTCACCGCTCCAAAACGGTCATTCAGTCCTAACTTGATATCAGCCTACGCATACACGCTACGTCCACACATCCAAACTAACACTTAACCATAGAGCTCCTGGTAATCACTAATTTTGTCTCTAAAATCTCTATGACCGCATAAATTTGCTCTAATGATCGTAAAAATATTTTGTTTGCCCCTCCAAATCCTCACCCAAGGTGCGACCGGAGCGAACGTGATGCTGGTACCTGTGTGTGGCAACCAAAAACCACCCACAGCCAGACCCAACCTGTGCTGGCTTAAGTGGGACAAGAACGAATAACGGCAACAACTACCACCACCCGATGATTATTTTTACTACATAAAAGATTTATAACGGATTACAGTCGTAGGTAATCGTGTCGTTAATATCGTTCGCTCTCCCTGTCCTTGGGTCCAGCCAGGCAGATAATTGCCATAAACTACAAACAGGATCTAGGACTTTCGCCTAAAGTTCAATCAATAAACCAACTATCCTCAAGCCGAAAAGCCTTCCCCTAGGTTATCGTCGAGCAGTGCAAACAAACCGGTTTTTGGTTCGCAATGATGAGGGGCATTGCGGGAGGATGGTGCAGATATAAAAATCAACTGAAAAAGGATTCCAGGACCAGCAATTATAAGTTTTTCACTTTCACATCCACTTTCGGGCGAAGCACTCTTCCAGATTTTCAAAACACCTGTGGTATCCAGCGTACATGCCATGGCCAGACCACCACCACGGGTTACGGACATGGAAGGGTGAGTGGAACGATTCGGATGAGTTGGCAGCGGTGGTGGTGATACATTGTTTGCTGGGCTATCCGGCTTCCCTTGCGCCAAGAATCAACCCTTTCTTTATGGGCCACTATGGAAACTTTTGGAATGAATTAATGAGAGTGCCGGACTATATATCTGAAGGCGGTAGTCAGTAGAGTGGTTGTGACAAAGGACATCATGCTATTGGTTACATTTCGGCACACTGGGTATTTGGCGCTCACTTAGCACCTGCTAACCCATTAAAGCTGGATGATTGCCCGATGGCTGACTAGGGTTGAGGCGGTTCATTATAACTCTTTAAACGGCCATCCGTGTGAGAGAGTGGACAACGATGGAACAGAACGGGTTAATTTTTAATTTTTATCCGGAAAATTTGCGCAATTCCGTTGTAGTAAGTTGTTAATGGGGTGACTTAACCGTAATTTTGTGGGTGATTGCGTTGCTTTTCTCTCTTCCCCAAGCGGTCCCAAGTTGAATGGCGTTGTGGTCGATTTAAAGGAAAATACGTGAATCTAACCCTTTTGCGGGTCATTATCAAAAAATCCTTGGTGTATCTTTGTTGAATTTACTGTTATGGAGAGTGAAAGATACTTTTTTGGTCAGTTGTTGCTGGTAAACGATCTCTAATGGAGGTGGAAGTCGACGAGTGTCTTGGAATAGAATGGACGCATTTGCAAATTGTAATGCTGGACAATATTCATTAAAATTAATGGCAAAAAGTATTCCAACGGATATTGTTTCAGAGAAGTCAATAAAGTGAGGTTAAGTGCAGACATTTTTGGTCTTCAAAGTATAGATCGAAGTTTAATGAAAGTTGCCCTGGAGACCACTGAAAGATTCGGTCTAATTAAGTCAACGAATACATGCAAAATTGCTTAAGAAAATATTTGAACAACCAAATCCTTTTGGGGAAGCTTTCACTTTGTTTCGAGGGACCATCTTTATCTTCTTCTTTTTCTTTCATGTAATTCCTCTTTATAAGGACGCGGTGAATAGGTAAATGCATGAATATGCATTTAAGCCCATTTGTATTCTATAGTATGCTTACTGAACGCAGTGCTTGCATCTACACCAACACGAAAACCTGTTGTTTACGAGATAGGGACAAATGCAAATTCAGGAAGGAGTTGAATAAGCACATTTGTAGGGCACCTTTAATGGAAACAATGAAACATCACGCAGGTGACGGACAGGACACAGTCGTTCTCTTTAGTACAGAATTGGCTTGCATAGTTGTGCATAGTTCGCGGATGCCCAAGCATTCCATTCAATCTTAAGGGCTTTTTAGTAGGTCTCTTCATGTTCTTTCTTTGCTCAAAATTAATCCAAACGGTGGTGTTAACAAGCAATATTTGTTATATAGGTAATGATAAGCCCTGAAAATAATCCTTTAATAGGTCCATTAATGTATTCCGACATATGGCAAGAGTTAAGCGCCTTAAGTCAGCCATTGAAGATACAGAACGCACCTTAAAGTATTCTCAAGAATTTAAACCAAAATTCTTGAAGGGGCTGAAACATCCCGAAGAAGAAGAGCGGACGTGAGTAAAATTATATCCACTCCCTCTTTGGCACCCTCTCATTGTTTTGTTGGTGTAAAATTCATATTTATAAGGAACTGGGAGCAAGAAAAAAACAAAGCAACCGCTTAAATTTACAATTCTCCTCTTCAAATCATTGAAATGTGGGTTCATTTTAATGCACTTCGTTCCCGGAACCGACAACCACTCCCACCACACTGGCGAAAAGTTCTGTTTATGTAACACACAAAGTATTTTACATACGAAAGAATATGAAACAAAAGTCCACCTTAGTCATAAGTATATTGGATTATGGAAATGTAAGTCACAGTCTAGCAGCCGTGCGAGAAACATGCGCAACCTAAAGCCCTGGTAACCTTTAACATTAAAAGCATTTCATCTATTTCCGAGCAATGGTTTTTAATTTTTCGCTGCATAAATCTCAATATTGGATGATGATTACCACTTCATATGTATTCGGGGGAACTTTAGTCCTGTAAAAGCACCTTTCTTCCATCCGTATACACACCACCACCCAACACCCACTTCAACTTTGGCAAACTTCACTCCATCATTCGTAATTAATATTCGGCAAAGTGAAAATATTTTTCTTCTCTTTGCAAGAAGTGGGATTGAAAAACTTTTCCACTTCAAATTATTCAAAATCATTTTCCGACTCATAATGTGTTTCATTCTTTCATTACTCTCTACCCCAGCTCACACCCGTGTGCATCAAACCGCTGAGGGGATGAGGGGATGGTTAGATGGTTGAACGGATCGTACACCACGGGCGAAACAAGTAGTAACTTTTTAATTTCAATCAAACTTCACCGATTCACCTGATCGAAATCAGACATGAAGGGGTAATAATCTCCCCGTCATCGTCACCGTTATTTACCTGCGAGGCCAACTCAAAGCCATCCATTAGCCAGTTCGAAAGAATTGTTCAAAGACTCATTCGGTTCCACAATTATCCACAAGGCACGGGTAGCAAGGCACTGGAGAATGTCCTTTTGTTTTCCTCCTTCTCTTCGAATTGTTAACACTTGGCGAGGAGAGTCGTTTAATATCGGTTAAAGGAAACTTTATCCGTCCGCTGACGTTTCTCATGGTAGTTATATCAACGAGATGATACAGGTGTAGGTAATCGAACCATTTATCGAAACGAGCATACACCTACATTTGTATGTGTCCCAAAGAAATTCAACTTGGATGGGAATCAACACTCGGCGTGTGGGTGTACTTTGGTGTTGGGATAACTTGTGACGCAATGCTGTGCAGCAAAGACGAACTAATTTATTGAAAGGAAATCCAATTTTAGAAAATCGCTACAAGCTTATTGGACCATTGAAATTGCTTTTAAAAAGTTTTCACCAAAAGCAATTACATACATCAACAGGACTCCGGTGAGGGGCTACCGAAAACCGCCGACTCTGCAAGACTCTAACTAAGGCAAAAGGGGATTGAGGAGGCTGATTCGATGCCGTAGTTTATGCAATTGTTGGGAGACGTTTGAAATCACTTGGGGACAAATTGCCAGACACACCGATGGAGAAGAAAATAAGCTTTTAAAACTATTATCTAGTCATATGGTGCTTGGGATGGAGCTCAAGATGATGAGCATGTTGGAATCGATTTAAGGTAAAGAGGATATCGAAGTTATGGGTAAGTACACTGAAAGAGGGAACTATTACGTTTGCTGGACAACTTAAGCAAATGATGTGGTTAGTTGGGAGTTTCTTGTAAACTGTTGTCTGATAGTTAGTTGACCTAACTAGTTGTATATACATACAGAGCCCAACAAAAGTATTCGGAATTATGTTTTTCCTGGATTTTAGTATTGTTAAACAGAAAATAATTATTATATTTATAAAAATTTACAAAAAATTAAAAAAAATGCACATTCTCTTTCTACAACATCAAAAAAAGGCAATATAAGCAATAAGGGAGTGAATTTCTTGTCACAAAATTATTCGGAAATTTAACTTATAACTAATATAATTTCAAAAAAAAAATAAAACTTTAATAATAATAATAATAACTTCCTTAAGTCTTCTTAGCACCCCAGGTACAGCACACTTTCATCACAGACATGAAACCTACTATACCATTTCTCTATTCATTTCTAAAGCTGATTTTTTGGAATTTTTCTTATTTTAAGCGATTTATCACGTAGATTTAATTTCATTGGGCGGCCGGATCGTTGTTGTGACTCAATGCTATCGCGCTGTAGAATGCTCTGAATTGTAGATATGCTTTTATTTAAAAAAGACGATATTTCTTTTAGTTTTTCACCTTTACTGTGCATTCGAAAAATAATTTTTCTTTCTTCTTCTGTGGTTTCCTTTGATTTTCTGCCCATTTTAATATTTAATGTTAAATTTATTGTGATGTTTAAACAAAAACAAAAAAATATGCTCTTTTAATGCTTGTGAATGCTGATTATTGATTACAAAGGAAAGCCAACAACGTATTTTAAGAAGAACTTAAAACGGCAGTTGGTTTTAACAGTGGCAGCATTTTCGAATACTTTTGTGATAAAGAGTTCCCTCCCTTATTGTCTATGTTTTTCTTTTTTGTGTTGTAGAGACGAAATTTGGACTATCTTTTCTGATTTTTTGTTAACTAAAAAAAAATGTTGAATTGAGACTGATTTTTATAAATATTTGTTGTTTAAAAATAGTACTAAAATCAAAAAAAAAAACAATTCCGAATATTTTTGTGAGTGTCTGTATGCTAATTAAATGTACTAATTAATTCCACATCTTCAAGCATAGAATTTAAATCGAATATATCTTCTATGCAGGAAATGCAGTTTAGTTTCAAGTTTCAACTCGAACAAACATGTTCACCATGGTCTGTATTCAATGAAACATAACAAAATATAAAATTCAATCTTTGCATACAAAATATTAGAATAAATAATTTAATAAAAGAACGGAGTCACACACAAAATACTATTTTTTTTACAAAACATAAACAATTTTTCGACAAAACTTCAAATTCAGTAGAATAATATATGAGTTCAGGGCAGGAAAGTCTTGCGTTTTCTTACTCTAATATGACATAAATAACAAAAGTTACGAAACTAGGGGGAAAACAATCGTTAAATTTAATAGAAGTGTTATAAAAAAAACCGTTTTAGAATCATCAGTATTATACCTCAAAAAGCAAGAATGGAAGAAGGCATTTGTTAGGAATCCGTCTTTCCGTTTTTGTGAATTGTCGTGAAACTTAGTTTTGAAAATTAAAGAGATTCCTTGCATTTAGAAATTTTAAGGAGCATCGTGATGGCTTCGTAAAGGACGTTAACATGGCGTTTCCCGAAGGCTGGAGATATATATATCATTATTTACGAGTGTACCGCCCGGTCTGCAAACTTTTAAACATAAAACAACATATAATACAACTGCAAGCAAGTTAGTTGGAGATAAAATGTTTAAGAAGTCGAAGTCCAGACAGCGATGAAGTTATTTGTGTTTATTATGCTTCTACAGCTGTCAAAGCTATCAGTGACTTCCAGCTACCAAAATTAGCTATCAGAATATTCCAGCTGGGCGCAGTGGCCGTGTGGGTTCATGCGTCGACCCATGTGCATTAGACTTTCACAGTCTAGGTTCAAATCCAAGAGCAGACAAACAATTTTTCAAAAAAAAAAAATTGTTTACGGCTCCACCTCTTTTGAGTCACTGACAATGCTCAAAGAGTATAACAGTCTAGAAAAAGCTTCTCAATCTTGCCGTTCAGAGTCGGCATTAAGCTGTAGGTCCTCTCCACTCGTGAGAGAACAATAGCACGCACAACACGAGTGGTTGCTGAGAAGCTAGGCCCAGGTCCACCTCGGACTGTAGTGCCGCCATTATTATTATTATTATTATTAACATTCCAGCTAGCTAAATATTCATCATGCATCGCTCTACGCTTGACGAACGTGTGGAATTGCGGCACAGTTGAAAATACAGGGATTGATGCAAAATGAAGAAAACATAGCCACCGTAGCAGTCAGTATCGAAGACGACTCAGAAATGTCGAAAGAAAGTGAACCGTGTTAAAACGAGGCCGTGCTCTAAGAAGTACGTGTTAAGTGAGGCTCACCTGCATTGTATTTTATATATTAAATACATAAACATAACTATGAAAGTAAAGTAATTTAATAACTAATATAAATGATAATATAAGACTACTTGACTACAAATGCTAATAATTTCGTCGACACCCTATTTTCTGTTCCGTAATAATCCTAATGCAAATGAGAAATGAGGTTAACCGAATACTCTCAAGACAGCGGACAATTATATGTACAGGGCCGTCCTAAAACGTACCAGGAAATAACACAAGCTGTGGTCACTTAATATTCACACGAGTCCACAATTCCACCAATCCAATATCGCTACCCCAATTCAAAACTGCTATCCACATGGCCTGCATCGAAAAACCACTAGACAAATTAATGGAGAATTTCCATTAAAATCGTGTTGTACAGGCGATTGATGTGGTTTTCACTTGGTGCAGGTGACCCAATTGGAGTAACCATTCCACGAAACCAACCCCGATGGTCAAGGATTGTGAAACTCACCGAAATCCAATGGCATTTCTGCACGAAGGCACATACACAATATGCAAGATATTCATAGGTACAACCAAATAAATTAAACTATTTTCCCAGAATTTGTAAATTTTGTAAGTTTTTCTTGTTAAAGTGCATAATATTGGTATTTTTAAATTTTTTATGTGCAAATATTTAAAACATTCAATGAATTTCATCAGGTATCTGAAGAGGCAAGACTCGATGTAATAAAGCTCGGATATATTTAATACGTATACAACATGGTACATAATAAGTCGTAAAGCTGTAATCGTTTACAGTCAAACTCATTATGAAACGACCCATGGAGTTGTTCGACGAAAACTTGGAAAACTTGGTCATCTTTCAGACGTTAGCCTGGGCAACATCAGCGGGTATCAATTGTGGGCCTACACAGAGTAACTTCCCACTAAGGCTCCAAACTATAATTTTCCAGAAGATGTTAACGCAAAAGAGAACGCAGTCCCCCTACAGCTTTTGAACAATTCCAAGAATGTTTCATACAACTCGCTAAACAATCCTTAAGAAGAAGAACAAAAAATAACCAGAGACTTGGTGTTTGTTTCTTAGCCGAATGTTCCCGAAAATCAGTATACATACGAGTATGTAAGTATTGCTCATACAAACACCGCAAATTCGGAGCGGAAATCCCCTTCATTACGGCGGATAATTATGATTAGAAATTAGAGAATTAATTCGTCAGCTTTCCAGTGAAGAGTCGTATAAGCCTGTTTACAATTTTAGAGCCATCCGTCACCTGCACGTTGCAGATGCTTAAGTTTCATCTGGAGGACACAGAATCAAATGATTGCTTGAACATGTTCATTTGATACTGCATATCGTGTGAACATATGTGCATATATATATTAACAAGCTCGTATCCAATTCAGACTAATTCACACCGAAATGATTTTCATTTGAAATCCAAATGAACTAAGACCGGAAGCTCAAAGCGACACCTTTACGCAACACAGTGCCGTCTCGTGTGGTCATTCCGAAGCACCGTCACCACTGTCATCGCCATCGCCATCACCATCGCCATGCCAACTCATTGACTTTCAAATTAATTGGATATAATGGAATAGGTATGTACGTTGTCCAAGTGGGTGGCACTTATATCGCATGAATATTTAACGGTTTCCGAAACTCATACGAATGTGAGAGTTTGCTGCTGCCGTTGCTACCGGTCCCCTTGTGTTACGGGGTATAACATGTTGACCCAGCTAGCTGTGGCTCATTGTCGTTAGGCCAAATGAAGAGTTAAATTTTCCATATGACAACATGACCAGACAGATTGTGTGACAATCACCACGAGCCAAAGTCCATATTTTCATATAGAAGTCGGTAATTTAAATATTTCACAGCTTGCCGTGTCATATGCGGGGGAATTTCTGTCTGTGATTGGATGTACGATGATTAAAAATCTGCTGAGAGGTGCGTTTCAGTTTTTTATAACTTCGGGAAAAATCGGAAGCAAATATGAGGAAATGGTCATACCCATTTGCGTGTTAACTGAGTTTTGGACTAGCTAATGGTATTTTTTTTTCTTTTTGAATTTGTCTTTATAAAGGTGATCATATATCGCTTTGCCTAAAAACGAGTACAATACTTAAAACTATTAGGTTGATATTGCCCGCATGGAATATGCACTCGAAAAGATGTAAACACTTTTTTAAAATGTAATAGCGTCTATGTTCGCTTCAATTAATATCGTTCAGAAATTGTAACATGGGTAAACAAATTGTACAGAATTTCTAAACTTAAATTAATTTACGAATATCAAAAGTGGAAAATTAACCTTTTCTCACATATTGCAGTAATAGTTGTACAAATTATTTAAATCATTACACTGTTATTATAATTAGTTGTATGAATTGTTGTTAATTAATTATTAGTTATTAAATTGGTTGAAGGTCAGCTCGAGACTCTGTACAAAATTTTTGACTTCTCAAGAGACACCAATGAATTCCCCCTTTAATTATCGAAGGTACACGAGCATTTTTTTCAGGGTGGTGTAAATAGCAAGATCACCGTACTGGTAAATGTTCGTCCCTCTTTCATAAAATCACTACTCTGAGTACCACAATTCTTCCCAGAGAGGTGGTGCGGCAATAGTGAAAGTTGGTGTGTTGACTCGGATTCGAACCCAGGAACGTAGAAGTCAAAACATTTGTATTTTGGATTTTTAGTTTATTTAATCATCATGACTCACATACCACACAAAAATGCTTAAAGCTGGTTTAAATTATCTTTACAACTTCCTTGTCCTCATGCTTACATATTTTTCGGCATACATATAATGCTTCTTTTTTTGTCTAAATTCAATTTAATTTTTTTTTTTATTTCAATTTAAAATTTGTATAAACTTGCTTATAGTATTTTTAAACTTAAACTGATTTGACCTAACATTAAACTTAAACTATCTTAACAGTGTTACCTAATACGGACACGGACACCAGTGCGTATACGCAGTATATACGCCATAAATTTAACGCGACGCAATGCAGCTTTTGGTGGTATATATTTTTTTGTAACTTATTTTAAAGTTTGCAGAGGTTCAACTTTCCCAGTGACGGAGGCTCCTGATATGGGTAACCACCAGTAGGAGTACCGTTTGCGCAATCTCTCCTATAGCGAGCAAAGATCGCTCTACTTAAACGAACAACATTTTGTTCATACAGAAATTGCCTGCGAAGTATTTGGCTGCGAATTGGATGATTATAGTACGTCATTCTTTGGCTTTGGTCGGACCTATTACGTCTAAATAGAAGAGTGCTTCGGAAGGAATAAAGTCATTCAGGCGCACTCGCTCATGGCACAATAGATTTGGGTATGAGCAACATGCATTTGAATCAGTTTAAAAATATTATTAAAAATATTATTATAGATGGAATTTCTTGTACTCGGATGAGACAGGTCCGAAGATACAGCCTTGGTCAAGTGTATTAGGTACCCTCAACTTTTTGTCTTTGCGGCCAAATCACTTATCGGAAGTAATTAGTTTGAATTTTATGGTTTTCGGCGACAATATCTGAGCTTGTGAACGATTTTAATTTTTTTCCTTTTTAAGGATATGACGAATCTTAAAGAGTGCCTAATTCATTTAACCAAGGCTGTACGTCCTCCGAAATATAGTCATCTTTTCCTCCTGGGAAGGACTCACGTCGAACCACTCTGTACAATGGTACGCCATGACTGGTCGGATGAGAGCCATATAGCAAATAACCATCACCCTGGTACTAAGTTGTCCTGAACAAAATTATTTCACGTTTTCGGAAGTTGATTTTTAACTTCTAGTCGTCGCAAAAGCACTAAACTTCGTCGGAGTCACGCTGCAGCAATATATTGGTCACTTTGACCAATATGACGTATCGGCATACGCCATTAAATGCAGCATGCAGTATAGTGAACTAGTAAATATGCCCAATAAGATCGGCTAACCAACAGCTTCTGGTTGGAGACCATTTTTTATGTGAAAAATTGTGGTAGGAGAACCCCTTCTCCAGGTCAGTCAGACACGCGAAGATGGAAAATCATCAGAATATCAGGAAAATCAAGTCCTGCCTCACAAACCATTGTCAGTTGGAAACTCAAAGTCAATTCAACGGTCAGCACGGTACGTCACAACGGATTTATGATGAAAGTTTGAGTCAACTGCACACGGAATTCGTTGGTGGTCCGGATTCTGCCCAAACGGTTCACGAGAAAGAGCGAACCTGCTTCTGTTCAACTCTGGCAATGGTTTCCAAAAATGTCAGCGCTTTCTCTTGTGCAATGCATGGCGTCGGCGTGTAAGAAATCCGCCATAATGCTTCTCGCTGGAACGGATCCCTGGTTCTATATCGTACACTCTTCTGTTAATGGCTGTGGCATTGGCAAACGCTAATAAACAACCGATTCCAACGAAACAGGACGGAACTTTGTCGTGTGCATTTCTTCCATTCGATGTCGGAGATCAGTTTGAACGCGGCATGTATGGTACTTTGCTCTGACCTAAAGGGTTATCCACAAATCCAACCACTAAGAGAGGGAAGTTGTTTGGTTGTCTTTCGTTGGAAATTTAAAAGCATTTGTATCACGCCCTTCGAAGCACACGTTAAATTTCAATGAGGATCATGACTGATTATTTTGCAAGCAACACAGTTATCGAGTGAAGTGTCTTCTACTCGACCACTGACGAATTTAATCCATTATCAGCTATTATAGAGATAGTGCAACTTTAAGACCGTCAATTATCTTTATGGTAATACTTCATGGGTCAACTTGTGACGGTCACTGACTTCGTAGCCATCAACTTAAGGATCGCAAAGGGGGCAAACCCAGTGCCTCACTCATAAAGCAAGCAATGGAAGCGACAACGCACGTTCTCCATAAAAACAACATTCTTTCATGTCGGTGACAACGTAATGCGCTCTTTGGCCAAATACATCTCAGTGATATACGCAGTCAATTACCCTACTAATACCTCATGCCACGTACATCGACTCTCCCTAACACAAATTGTAATCACAAGCCACGTTCTATTGAATGTTATACCCACACATAAAACGCAGAGCTCATATCTCAGTCATTATGACTTCCGAGATGTGGACAAAGATGAAGACACTGTTGACACAATGACAATCAAAGTACCATGCTAATGAGTTAATTTCAATGAATATCATTGCGTAATTACCTTCCGACGGCATATTCGAATAATTAATCCGATTGAAGGACGAACTCCGTGTAATGTTGGAAGTAACAAGTTCAGCCCAGCGTACTTGAGGTGATGTCCCTCTATGACGGGCTCTTTGGCAGAAGTCGACAGCAGATGTTTCGAACTGAGAGAATGTCGTCACCAACGTTAATTAGCGAATGCTGAGTGGAGAGCAGTGGCGACCAGATATTAGCATAACGTCAAATTAGCAAATCCTTCTGACATTTATCCACTCGAACTCAATCAAGATTGCCGTATCCATTAATCTAAATTTTAATGATTAATTTGTGGCGAAGTACCCTGGGAGGGAAGTGGTGGGAGCAGTAGTCGTCAACGAGCGGAGGATGTACTCTGCTCACAGCGCGTCTTCGACCCCATCAACCTGCCAATAATTCAATTCTATAGATCAATTATTGTTTGTCCTAATTCTGATTTATTATTTTCATTCCGATGACATTTCAGTGCACTGCATCGATTTATGGCCGACGAATTGATTTGAGTGTGCTTGCTCCTGGGAGGAGAGCGTGGGTGAGGTGAGCGTGGTTGCAGCTCAAGTGGGAAGCCGTTTCTCTGAGAGATGGCTGCTGAATTGAGGATACTATATCTATGATATTGTAATCTTATCAAATTATTTTAATTCCATTCCCAGCTAATTGAATTATTGCTGGTGCATGACCAAAATGTCAAGCAGTGTCTGCAAATGTTTCTTAATCAACTCAATGATTAAATATTAACTACTAATAGAGTAATGCTATAAGTGAAGAAATTGAAGATGTAAATTGGTAATATCCTCGTTTTAAGTGATTGGATAATGGTCGCGTTCGTGGCGTATCAAGTACGACAAAAACTGCGAAGTGGAATCAGTGGAACAAGTGGAACAAGTTTAAATGTACTATTGCTGTACTGTATTTTCTATACAGTATGCTTTCGTTTGAAATAAATGTGTGCACTTGAAGAATTGACATTAAAATAAAACCACGTGCACTGTAAACATAGAAGGCCCATTGTGCTCCCTTTGTGGATCTAAGACTGCTGTTTGTTATAGCCTTGGAGTTAACGGTAAAGCTGTTTAGAACTTTAAGTAGTGCCCGGCCTCTTGAAAGTATAAAAGTGTCTGCACTTGAGATGATTCGTCTATTGATGCAGTGATGTACCGCTTCGTCTTGAAAGATTGTGCATTACTTTTCATCGCCAGCTACGATATATGACATGAAACATTTTATTGACATGCAGGGCCTTTTTTTGTGGATTTCATATCTTTGCAATAACTCGCTCTTATATATTTTTCCACCTCCGTGATAGAATATGTAACGAATTGCGAGCAGATCTTCCTCTTTCCCAAATCTTTGGTTAGAATGCGATGGATCATAGACTTGGGAATGCCAGTCATCTCCTCAATAACTCCCGCGGACACACAACGGTGAAACCACAGAGAGATGAAACATTTTTCAATGTTTCATTCATTCTTTGAGGTCCTCATTCATTCATTGTGAATATGTATGAAAAATGTGTCTATCATTTTTCAATAGATGAATCAGAGATGGCGCTGCAATTTGCTGTTAATTTAACCCTCTAACGGTTAAAACCGCAATTTTGACGCGAAAGAGTCGGGAACTTTTTTTTTCTGATAAATAATGGGCTTATAAATCATAATCTGAAATCAGAATTCGAAAAAATTCTTTTGGTGGACCTCCAGGTACAAAATAGGTAAGGCGGCCTCAGGGCAGCTATGACCGTTTAAGTCAAAGTTTTTTTCCCGCCACTTTGCATCGTAAATCATTGATTTCATCGTTTCACGTATTATTTCAAAATAAGTGCAGATTTAAAAGCTTAATAAAAGCAAAATGCTTAATCTATCAGGCTTTTTTATTGTTTTATTGAAACAGGAAGATAATGGATAGTAGAAAATGAAAAAGAGAATTACTTTTTGAGAACGGTAAAAAAAAACAAAAAAAAAATGTTGGCGTAAACGGTCATGGCTGCCCTCAGGCCGCCTTCGTATTTCTTTACTCAAACACGACATTTTCATTTTTATTTATTATTTGTTTTTTATTATGAAAGTACATGAATATGTCTACTTACTGTAAAATTCCCGACTCATTCGAAAAATTGGAAGTATTTTATTCCTTTATGAGAATTTTTTTTTACGTGCACTAATTTTGTTTGTTCGCTCACTGATTTTTCATATACAAGTGACAACCGCAGTACAACGAGACAAAACTTCGAAGTGTGCTGAAATGTAGTTCAAAATATGGCTTGAAGTATAATTGAAGGCATGGGAAACCGTCATAAAAAAAAAATCGCACATGGAATAAATGGGCAATAGGCGATGGCTGCCCTGAGGCAGCCTTAAACGTTAGAGGGTTAAACTTGGGCTTGAATAAATAATTGCATGGAATGATGAATTCTTAGTGCCCTAAGAAAAAGAAGAAGATGAAAAGGGGGTTTTTATTTTTCTTTCTTATAACGCGGTTTTAAAAAGTCAGCAGCTTTAAAGTTTTATCGTAACAGGCAACACCTCAACACCAGTTATCATACTGCGGTTTGTACTGGACGGAAAGTAGCGAAGTAGTTTGTTCAGATCAAGACAATGTTTATATTAGTGGAGCTTATATCCAATAATGGAGTATAATGGAGAATGATGGAGCTTATATCCAATAATACAAACATATGTAATTACATTGACTTTAAAAAGATCACTTTCACATGATACATGGTTAAATACGAAGTTTACTGTCCGTACTTAGACATACAGTTAATCAAAAAAGTAAGTATACACTACCTCCTGAACTATATTTTTCTAAAGAAAACTAAATATTTCCAACAAAAATCAACAATCATTTTTTTTTCTGTTTTCACAAGCGTAATACTATTTTTCAAAAAGAAAAAACATAACAAAATAACAAAACATAAACAATAGAATTCAACTTAAAGTAATATGAATGGAAATTTACATCAAAAAAGTAAGTACACAGACAAAAACTAATACTTTCTGAAATTTGTCTCTGCTCTCAAGTCTTCTTAGCAATATTTCGTTGGGTAGCCTTTGGCTTTTATAATTGCTTGCATTCGATTTGGCATCGAGGTAACCTATTTTGATGTTACTTTTTGGCTTATTTTAGCCAACTCTTTCTGAAGCACTCTTTTCAAGTCTTATTTTGTCTTGACACCGTGTTTTTTAACTTCCCGTGTCAAATGTTCCCATAAATGTTTTATTGCATTCATGACGGGCGATTGGGTGGTGTTCTCAGCTGGTTACGAACATTATATACTAACTATTCCTTAACAATATGAGAGGTGTGTTTTGGGTAATTATCTTGTTGAAAGATAAATGACACTTCTAGACCCAACTTTCTAACGCTTTCAAGTAAATTAGTTTTCAATATGCCCAAATAGGCATATTTGTCCATTGTACCATCAATGAAAATTAAATTACCGACGCATTTTTGCCGCCATACACCCCCATACCATTACGGAGCCACGACCGTGTTTTACAGTTCCGTCAAAAACGATTAAATTTTGCAAAAGCTCATATAAATTGTGATCCAGCTTTCTGGAATAAGATCGTATTCTTAAATGAAAGCAAATTTAACAATCATGGATCCGATGGACGTGCTAAAGTTTAGCGTAAAACAAACGCGGAGCTAGATCCCGCAAACATGGCCGGAACTGTAAAGCACGGTGGTGGCTCCGTAATGGTATGGGGGTGTATGGCGGCAAAAATGCGTCGGTAATTTAATTTTCATTGATGGTACAATGGACAAATATGCCTATTTGGGCATATTGAAAACTAATTTACTTGAAAGCGTTAGAAAGTTGGGTCTAGAAGTGTCATTTATCTTTCAACAAGATAATTACCCAAAACACACCTCTCATATTGTTAAGGAATAGTTAGTATATAATGTTCGTAACCAGCTGAGAACACCACCCAATCGCCCGTCATGAATGCAATAAAACATTTATGGGAACATTTGACACGGGAAGTTAAAAAACACGGTGTCAAGACAAAATAAGACTTGAAAAGAGTGCTTCAGAAAGAGTTGGCTAAAATAAGCCAAAAAGTAACATCAAAATAGGTTACCTCGATGCCAAATCGAATGCAAGCAATTATAAAAGCCAAAGGCTACCCAACGAAATATTGCTAAGAAGACTTGAGAGCAGAGACAAATTTCAGAAAGTATTAGTTTTTGTCTGTGTACTTACTTTTTTGATGTAAATTTCCATTCATATTACTTTAAGTTGAATTCTATTGTTTATGTTTTGTTATTTTGTTATGTTTTTTCTTTTTGAAAAATAGTATTACGCTTGTGAAAACAGAAAAAAAAATGGTTGTTGATTTTTGTTGGAAATATTTAGTTTTCTTTAGAAAAATATAGTTCAGGAGGTAGTGTATACTTACTTTTTTGATTAACTGTATGTACGCTTTTGTCTAACTTTCGACTTAAACTTTCCACATTTAATCGAATGAATATATATACATATTTACATCCGGAGGCAATCTTGAACTGAGGCTTGGGTACGTTTTCTTACTACATAGCATTCTGTGTTCAGAAAATTCTACCCAGATTGAAGAATATCTGCATCATGATTGATCTCTGCAAAAGGATTAAGTGAACTGCTTGGCATATAAGTATTGGTACCTTGCCTATTACGTTTGATTTAAAATGGATTTAATATAAATAAGAAATATGATTGAATCTAGGATTGAACATTGCGGCACGCCTAGCAGGGATGTCAGCCAACTGATTGTTAGGTTTTATAAAAGTCGTTGTAATCCGCTGTAATCTATCAAAGTCATTATTTTAAATAAAACATTTTTACTTAAATATGCTCCTTTCTTTTCACTTCACTTCATACTTCAATCTCACTTCAGTGGGCAGCGCTCTAATAACTCTTTAAAGTTCATAAATTCAGCATTTCGGACACATTGTGAAAACATTTATGCACGTTTTGTTTTTAGTGGCACGAACTTTAGAGCATTCATCCATTTATTCCAAATCAATGAACTCCACTCTGTAACCGTTGAATAAAAAACAAACCATAAATAAACAAAAAGTTAAGTGTATTGTAGAATACAGAACCAGCACATATGCGATACATGCGCAGATACATACACACATGCACCACTGACCTCACTCAGTCGCACTTAACTTTTATTGTTCAGCTTAATACGTCAGAATGCGGAAAGTCCATCGAACAACGTACCGGGACAACATAAAACCCAATGACCGGCTCCACAGCCTCAGTTTCAGTCCCAGTTCGGGCTCTTCAAATTAGCCAACAACTTGCAACTCCCAATCCCTATTTCGTTCGGTTTGAAATCCTTCTTGTGTGGCTTCTGAAAATAAATTTCTCATAAAAGTTTTCGCATTCCCATCGAAAGTCAATTGTACATCCACCCACTGGCCATAAATCTAACGATAAACATTGATAGGACATCATTATTATTTATTTGAAAAGAGTCCACCGTCGTGGCAATTGCCAATGGGACAGCAAAAAGGCTGGCTGGCAAACGAGGTAGAATCAGTGACACCCACTTTTGTACATATGCACAAACACATTCGTGTACATTCTCTGAATAGAATGTTGCTGACCATGGTGAAGGATCTTCCCATTCGACTCGGAACAGAAAGAGTCGTGGCCAATTGAAATGAAAAATCCCTTTTGAATTGAAATAAGTGGCTGGTGATCCTTTAGGACACTGCCAAGGCACCGGGCAATTGGAAACGCATCAGAGCGGACATTGTATCATCGGGCGGATCCGTGTGTGTACACTGTTTTGTGTTCGATCCTTTATGTTGGGTACTTTGTTTAACTGTTGTTGGATTTCAATGAACGAGCTCCTTCGGTGTAAGGGCGGCAATAACCATAAGTATATGAGAGTTGTCTTAATGGATCTGGTAATTGGGTGTGCGAAGGCTTACAGAATGTGGTGGCTTGTGTGTTAATTTAATTTGGTACACTTTATCAGCCTCGCTGTATTAACTTTTGTAAAGATTTCCTTTGAATAAGATTATGCGGTATCTGTGGGATGTCCAGCCTTGTTATTGTTCAACTAAATGACTATTCGCATGTTCTAAATGATTCTGATTGTTATCTAATGGAGGACGTATATTCAATATTCATGTGTGTGTTTTAGAAGAGGAGAAGCCATTTAGACATTGAACAGCTTAACTAGAGTTTCTTCAGGTACTAATTTACTTTCAGTCTTGGGTCCAGTTAACAAAAGAGTCATATCAAATGTACGATCAAGCTGTACATCGTCAAATAATTAAATCGTCTTAGGATAACAAATTCATTGGGATAGAATTGAAGCCATTCAACTTAACTACCCCAATAATAAATAGATTTTCTTCAAAAAAGAAACCCTTAGAATACATTTGAAACAAATTAAAGTATCCCCACACCCTATTAATCCCACAGACACACTTGATTGACACTTCTTTGCCATGAGAAGGGTCAGGTGATATCTAATCAATTTGTCATAACAATCGAAAACGTTTTCTTTTTGTCACGCCACCAACCCCAGTGTCCCATACCGTGGGATAACGAAAGGTTATAGCATCCTTGTGTGTAATCTTATTTCTTTATGATAAAAAACACAATTCATTCAACTTAAAAGATGTATCCCATGAGGCGTCGGACAAACCTGGTAACATGGAAAAGGATATAATGGAAATCACAGCATGTGCTTGTGTATGTTTATCCTCAATCATTGATTCAATATATTGAAAGGACCACAGAGAAAGGGGCAATCGATAGAAAAATATCGAAGACACTCGAAAGGAATCGGAAATACTTACTTTCACTTTATTACTCAGGGATAAGCGAGCGTTAAGAAAAAACATGTTTGTAAAGTGATACGTAGATATATTGGATACTTGAGTTGTAAAACTCGATCAGTATAGTTCCACAACCACGGTATTTGGCTGATTTATCACCGCTTGACATCTGGGTATTCAGACATCGTGTTGACCCGATTGAGAAGATACTAGAGGCGGAAGCGAAAGAGAGCTTTTGTGTCTGCTTAGAGGATCGAAAAAACATGAATGCATTATAGTCGGGGAGGATTACTCTGAGAGCGATTAAATGGATTTAGAAGAAGCAATAGAGCTAATCAAAGTTATAGATAATTTAACCTTTCAATCTTATCACAGTAGTGTATAGGTAAAATGCTCTGAACTAAAGAGTATCTTCATTTAAAGTTATTTTCAAAAAGTAGACACTGCATCGAATTGGCGACGAAGACTTAAAAATGGCCTAACGCAACACAACAATGTTGCTGTTTTGAGAACAGTGACCCCTTAATATGTCTTTCGAAATGAAGACTGATTCAGAGACCTGTTTGAGAAATACTCAGCTCTAAAGTAAGCCATCAAGTGCCCTCCTTTCCATTGCAAACCACAGTTACTAAAAATCTGAAAAAAACTTCCCGAAGAGTTAGTGGACTCAACCAGTTTGCTTTAACTCAAATTGATTAAAGAAAAATACTTTTCAATTTAAATAAAATATTTCAACTCTTAAAATGAACTATTCGAACAAGTATCGCAGATGGTTAACAGGGAAGTCTCTTTGTGAAGATTTATCTCTTCACCACGCATACATCTACCATTCGATACATAGCAAGAGTTGCTTATAAACATCATCATATAGACGTCGTGAGTGTAACCCCATCAAATGCTTTATATTCTCGACCTTTCCGATTCAATTACAATGGATCAAACTTTGTGATCAACAGTGAAGAACATTCTCTACATAAGTTCGAAATTCACAGTCTCTCATTCACATTCCATCGGACCCCTTTGAAGATTTCCCTTTTTTATACAAAACGAAAATATTAGGAAATATTACATTACTTTGTATATCAATCGTTTTTCCCATTTCATTCTTAATTTGTTAGCATCCCTTGAGGATGAATAACAAATGTTAAAGACACACTTTAAGGATGTCCTCATCTCTCTTACCTTGGGACCATCTCACTCAGTTTGTAAAAAATAAAACAGAATCGAGCCTCAAACTTGATAGATAACCCTTTCGATAATTTGCGCCACTTTCCCTTTCTGTTTCTATTGCTAAATCCATGCATGAGAGACATACGACACTTTTTTTGGGGAAAAGTTTTAGAAGGATCAAAACTAACTAAACATACCGGTGTGTGGTTGTCATTCGGTACTTTTGGTCAGATATGGTTAGTTATGAAACTTACATATTCAGATGCTTGTTTGAATGGGACAAAAAGTGATCCTAATTAATTTGCGAATAATGGCTTAATTCTTCGTCAATCAGACGCTCGATAGGGATGCAAAGGATGACATAAAGGATGCAAATTGATTTGACAGGGGAAAGATTTACTGAACTTGAGCGAGGCAAGTTGACATGTCTAGTAATTGCTCATTGAACTTGACTGAAATTTGATCTATCAGATCCATATATAGGTGTATTTTTGAATGTGGAATAAGTGAGACGGCACTTGAAAATAAATTAAGTCTGTCAAATCAAAGGAGGTGTGATGAGTCACGGCCTTGAAAATTTTAAGTAATTTGGGGATAATGTGTTTGGGGAATTTGGGGAACTTTTTTGTTCCTAGTTTAAATTATAATTCCAACACAAAAATATCGAATTATCGAATAGATAAAGAAGCCTGCAGTCTCGAAGATAGACAAACAGTAGTCAAGTCGCGGTCGATACTGAGAATTTGGAAGAATCATTGAAAGACTGCAGACTGGGATGAAGACACAAATACCTCTGTCAGGCAGACTTTTAATCTCAGTTAGGACAATGATATACCAGCATTCCTTCCTTCCGATCTGGACAAGGTAAAGGGAGCAATATCGAGACTGAAGTATAAGAAGGCTGCTGGGGCAGACGGCCTGCTAAAATCTTTAAAGCAGCTGCAGATGATCTGCAATAGTTGGGCGGACGTACCAACTCAACTGTAAGATATGGTCGGAATCTTCTTAGAATGAACAGGTCATCCCTAAGGACTCTTATTGGCGTTATCACAAGACACTGTGCCATTGGCACTCACGCCTCAAGAATGAGACTCCCTCATAATGATTTCTGCAGAAGCTGCAGAGACGAAGAAGAAGAGGAAAGCATAATGCATCTCCTCTGCACTTGTAGCGCTATCTCCTCTGGCAGGATAAAACACCTAGGAGCCTGCTTCTTCAACGACTTGAGCGAATTGCACAACGTCGGCATTAATCAATTAAAGAGCTTCGTTGAAAGCACTAAATGGTTTTTCGGATAGGTAAACTTGGGCCTAAATTGGCCTAAGTGTGACTGCTATCTACAGTCAGCCACTTCAACCTAACCTAACCTATGGTCGGAAAAAGGTGTGCATGATGAGTGAAATCTCAGTATCATTTGGCCGATCCGCAAGAAAAAATACCACTTTGATTGTGCCAGTTACCAAAGGATAATTGTTGTCCACATCGCCGTCTCTACCGTCTTGTATAAACGCCTGAAACCCATTGTCAACAATCTGATAGATTTCTTATTAATGAAGTTTCAGCCGAGGCAAATCGACAATAGACCAGAGTTTCACACTATTGTAGATTTTGTACAAAACACAAGAAATGCAGAAATGCATTTCTCTTCTCCAGCTCGTCGATTTCAAGGCCGCATATTACAGCGTGCATAGAGACGACCTATACCTACAGCGCTATGCCTAGTTTTGACACTCCTCCAAAACTCGTCGGGTTGTGTATTGGGTACTCTCGCTCAATTAAGGTCGGTAGCGAACTAATCAAAACCTTTCGATTTTGTGTTTACCTAAATAAGAAAAGATGCAAGCTATAGAGACAAATCATTTCTTTAAAGCAATTTATCAGCATTTGGTGCAATTAAATTTATCAAATTCCTCCGTTTTTGGCTTGAAAGTGATTTGAGAAAAAATGAAGTCTGCTTTAAAAAGCAAACGAAAATATTAAGAGAAGCAAACAATTTCTTTTTGAAATATGGGCTTTTTTATTTTGAGCAGATGAAATAAAATCTCCGCAACATCGCATCATGCGATGAAAGAAATTTTCCCCGTCTTTGTGTTCTCTGCTTACCTAAAAACGATCATACTTCTAAAATGGCAAGTTAACTGTGCCCGCGGCCTACTATTTACACTCCTCTAAAGTCGATCACTGCTAAGTTTGAGAAAAGAAGTTATGAATACATAAAAATAATAAATTCATCGTTCGTTTATCATGATTAGGGAAACAATCAAAATTGTAAGGCCTTGAAAAAACAATGAGCAATGTTTTACTTAAACGAGGTCAGGCAAACAACCGCCAGCGTCTATTTATGAAGCCTCTAAAAAGTAAATAGCTCAACTGCGATCTCGATAATTGTTAACGCTTCTAAAACTTTTCCGCTGAAGATATTAGCAATTTACAAAGACGTTCAGAAACGATGTAGCAGCGCAAAACCATGAACGTGTAAGCACGCATATCACAACTTATGAATATTGCCCTGAAGCAACTTCTGGAAAATGTTTGCTTGGTTCCTCATACAGCCCTCTAACCATCTTATCAACTCTTCGCCAAATCTCCTTTAACCGGCGTTAATTCTTATTCAAATTTCACTCAGAGTATTTTTCGTTTCTGATGAAGTGTTTACTTTTGAAATATAAACCATAAACCACCAACACCGCCCTCCATTTAAATTGAACTGGAGCCCACCCATTCACCATATGCCCACAAGAGGATAACACAATAAAATGCCATGAATTGATTGCATTATGCAAATCGCTCAGGTGGGAGGGCGCGTAACCCTTCAGATTCTTCTTGCATTCCTAATGATCAAAATCAGGAGCGTATTGATATTCCAAACTGTTAACCTACTCCATGCCCACCACTTCTTCCTCATTGAATCACTCAATCAGTCACACGTATGGTTTTGATTTAACTGTGTCAACACCTAAGGAAGGCTACATGTTCTGCGTGAGTAAGTCAGCCCTAATGTTGTTCGTGGGTGTGTAGGTGTTTGTATTTGACACACCCAGCATCGACGCGAGCGTGTCCTTTGAATGTTAGCTTTCCTCTTTTTTACTTATAATAATTTTGGTGTTATTGTTGTTTTAGTTGTTCTTGTTTCGTATTGGTTTAGGTAGGCCTTATGGGGTTGGCTAATAAAGCGAGAGCTAATTAATTTTCTGAACGGAGAAGCCATTAATTTGATTCAGTTATCAAATAGGATCAACAACTCCAATTCTCCTTCGGTCGCAGTCCGTGCTGTAAATGAATATTAATAACCATACATCAAGGAGTTTTTCCCACACATTTTTCGCATATGGAAAAGCTTAAATGGAACCTCGGTGGAACAGAAGTTCGGTGTGTGTGAGAATGTACGCGAAGTACTGTACGTTTTCTGAACAATTAAGTCCATCTGTGTTTAAGTAATTAAATTTCTCGTTCTAAAATAAGGTAAAATAGGAGCAGATACGCATGCATATGTATGTCAGGGAATTTCTGAAAGTCCCGGCGATGGTGTGTGCAGATTAAGGCGAAATTAAAAGTCAAATAAGGTACATTAAATAATGAAACACTTACACACACCAAAGTATGTGATACTGAAACCCAAGTAGATTATGTACGTAGAGTCATTATGTTTCCAAATTTGGAAATTTGGATTATGGGTCTTGTTGGAATTAAGAACGGTTTTCCTTTCTGATTGTTTTGTTCTAGAATGGAAAACAGCTAGATCTGGGTCAGTTTGGGGTTGATGCCGGTTGCGGGAAAATGTTCAATGATGAGCCCAACGAAAGATACAACGACTTCTGTCTAGCCATTCGTACAGATCAAAGGGAGACGTGCATGACTTAGCATGCAGATTTCAAAGACAACACAACTCTAGAATAATAATCGAATTTAAGTCAGCAAGACAGTACAAGAATACCGCGGCGGCTACGATTATGTAATGACGCACACACAAGGGAGATCTTGACCAATTAAGCGTACGAAACTGGAAGAGAAAATGTACATATGCTTGAGGCCCAGGCTTCTCCTGGACTATTGTGCAATTGAAGCAGACAGAGAAGAATACTCTCAAAGTCCGATTTTATATCTGTGTTCGCAATTGTTGTTAAAACATCTCTCGTGGCCAAATAAGTCAGCTGCACTGAGCATGGAGAACTTTCTTTTCGTTTTATTTCTGTGAGTAAAATAATATTTCTAAAACAAGAATTAACTTACTATAAAATTTGTTCAGCCGGCAAATTAATGAAATCAGCGGCCTGTATAGCGTTATCCTAGAGCAGCTAGGTTTTCCTAGCGACGTCTTTATTACTCAATTGCTCAATTTTGAGACAGTAGTTGGCTGTTAATCTCGGTACTACCACAGAGCGGAAACAGACAAAGTCTTTAACTACCTCGAAGTTATATGAGACTATTTGACGTTTTGACCGTCGTTAGTTGTCGATATTGTGCTTCTTTTCTGAATGACAACATATACTTCGTTTTAAAATAATAATAATAATGGCGGCGCTACAGTCCGAGATGGACCTGGGCCTGGCCTCTCAACAACCACTCGTGTTGTGCGTGCTATTGTTCTCCCTCGAGTGGATACTTCGTTTTGCCCTTGTGTATTGTTACACCCATGTTAGCCATCTCCATTTCGATAGCAGCAAATTCTTCCTTCCTTGTTGGATCAGTCACTTGGATGTCATTCGCGTAGACCAGCACTCCAAGGATTCGAGAAAAACGTGCTTCTAGTGGTGGCCAGTGAAAACTTCTCTAGAATGATGTTGAAAAAGTCACAGGACAGTGCATCTCCTTGCCAAAAACCTTTTTTGCATTGAAGGTCTCGGTGAGTTCCATGCCAACCTTAATGGAGCAACAAGAGTTCTCCATGGTCATCCTGCACAACCTGACGACTTTGGCAGGAATATAAAAACCAGATATGCAGATGTATAGCTCGTTTCTATGCACGTTGTCATATACGGCTTTAAAATGGACGAATATGTGATGAGTTAGAGTCGATGGCGGAGGATCGAGTGGCATGGAGATCTCTCGTGTATGCATTGCCCCCGCGACCCCTTTAGTGGAACATGCGGGTCTCTGAAAATGCGATGAGATGAGATGAGATGTGGTGGGTGTCGATTTGCATTTCTTTGGAAAATTTTACCTATTGTAGACTTCTCTGGGTTGAAACCAAATTGATAAGAAAGTTATCAGATTATTG
Organism: Myathropa florea; assembly: GCA_930367185.1. NCBI lineage: Eukaryota > Metazoa > Arthropoda > Insecta > Diptera > Syrphidae > Myathropa > Myathropa florea. Next base: position 100,652,515 of record OV884003.1, read on the forward strand.
ACAATCGGTTTTAGGCCTTCACACAAAACTGCAGCGAAGATCTTGTATGCGATGTGCAAAATACTGATCCCTTGACACTTGGTGCGGTTAAAGGTGTCTTTTGTGGATCAGGCAAACGATCCGTCGAACATATCTTATATATGGTCCGGCGCATGCGCCAAAACCGGTCATCCGCAGCTGCTTAAAAATGTTTAGAAGGCAGATCATCTGTCCCAGCAACTTTTTTTTGACTTGCCTCGATATCGTTACCTGACCTCATCTAGATCAGGAACGGAATTCTATTTTATCTCATCTCATTTTTAATGATCCGCATGTTCCACTAAAGGGGTCGCGGGGGCAATGCATGCACGAGAGATCTCCAGGCCGCTTGATCCTCCGCCATCGACTCTAACTCATCAGGAGCTATGCCCAAGCGCAACCAGGCGAGTCTTTGGACTTGGTCCAACCATCTCGTCCTAGGTCTGCCAAGCGGTCGCCTACCTGATGGAATCGCATTCAAGGCACGCCTCGGAAGTCGTGCCTATTTTATTACCGTCAAAATTGTGTCGTCATCGCCGTTTAACAGTCTGTAGAAATAATTCTTCCGATGTATCGACTGCGACTCTACTACTCACTTTCTGTCCGAACTTCTAATATAGTACCTCTTCATATAGTCGATCATGCGCAACTTGTCCTCTTTCTTTTTCTTCCTGGGAAGTTGTATCTCTTCCCTTCTCTTATGATCGTAGCTAACGATCAGCTCTCATAGTTTTATGCAGTGTTGCATTCTAGGTTTCTCGCTTTGCTGAATGTGCCTGCCTGCACCCGCCAAACCAGCGACAACACGTCCAAAAACGGACTCGGCAAGTAAATGCATTCAATAACAACTGTCAAGCTTTCAGGGCTTTAGGGCAGAAAATGTTCCTGTAAGTTGATGATAGCACACATCCAATAACAAAAAAAACCTTCATTCCATCAGTTGATACAAAGGCGCCTTCAGGCTTTATTTTATTGGATACCTGACACAATCGAACAGGATAAGACATAGTTTCATCCAGCAACCTAAAAGGTAACAATGGAAATTCTTCCTTAGAGCTATTTGTACAAATCCACAAGTATTGCAGAAAAAACATTTTAATTTACGTTATTGCTACCGACTTAAAAATATTCAGCAGCGTGCCGTTGAAACACTACAACTGATATCCTTTACACTCAAGGTGCAATTGTTTGTTAAATATCCTGTTCTGTAACAAATAAAAGTGATTGCATAGAACAAAGAAGGAACAGCAGACACTTCGATAAAACACTTTCTTTTACATTTCTCATCAGATCGAAGTGTAAGGAGAAGAAACAATATCAACAAAACAAAAAAAACGAAACAAATCAATATCCGCTAACAATTCAAGTTTACAAATCCAAGACTTTTTTGCTTTCATTTTTGGCAACACAAATGTGCTCTTCATCAAGGAGCAACTTTTAAGGAAGAAAATCATGCGAACACACACAGATCCGAACAATTTGTCCTTGTTGCTACACAGATAATCCGGTCTATTCAATTTGGTTTAGTTCTTTCATTTTTTTTTTTACTTTTTGAAAGTTACTTGTAAAACTTGTACCTATAACATTCTGCTGGTGGTAACTACAACCGGCGCCGAAAGGAAACGGGTGATTCTTTACTTCGGTTAACGAGTACGAAAGATGTAGTCCTCATCGAAAGGTAAGACGTAACTTCACTGCAGCACTGTATTCCCAATTTGAACTCTTGATTTGCTCTTGTTGACTTTTCAACTTTTTCACAGATGATTTTCGTTAGGTTTTAGACGTGTGTGTATCCGAAAGTATCTAACACGGTCCTGGAAGTGAAGTTGTACAACTTCCGAATGATATTCGTTTTGCTGGATTGCGATGCATTCGAAGGAAATAAGTTTCTGGAGTTTCGATTGCAAAGTTGTTCCCTTTTTTTGACAGGGAGTTTATTTTTTTCATTTTATTTTCTGCTTCACATGTCAGTTAAAATTTGTTGACAAGTCGTCAAGAGATTACATATATTTAATTATGTCATAAAGTGATTGATTTACATTGAATTCACATGATCATCCGATTACAACAAGCCGCATGTTGTTTTCAATTTGTATTACCCTTTCATCACTGTTTAAAATGTAAAAATGTGTTATACTATATTTTATTACCAGTTAGTTGTTGACACTATAATTCGACACCGGAATGAAAACTTATCGATATAATTACATAATTTATGTAGAAGAATTAAGCGAACCGAGAGGGTTATATTAATTACAAAATCATCGTCAAATGAATACAGAAGTAAAAGCATCAAACAGCTTTAGCTTGGTGGAGTCATACGCCAGGAGGTCTTGGACTGCATTGTAACACTTGCAGCTTATGGAAAGCCAGAGCCCAGCTTCTACTGCTACTAGTTCTTTTGCGCATGATATTGACCTCTAACAAGTAGAGGAACCTACGGTTTTTTTGTCTCTAAAGCGCGGAGTTTGAGAAGCTTCACCACTCGCAGAGCGAGAATAAGATTTGATGTGTTTGTCCCGGGCATCGAATGATGGAACGTCTAAGGAGAAGTTAACACATTTACTCACTACGCTACAGAGATATATAGATAGATGGAGTTAATGGAGTGGATGAAAAAAAAAATTCAAAGAATGAAGCGAAGAACGCATTCACAATAATAGCGAAGAGGAAGCTAAACTTTCGACTTTAGGTCTGTTCTCACTAACTAGGAAATTCTGTTCCTCCAAAATGTTTTTTTTTTTTTGTAGAAGAACGTGCTCATGTGAGAGTTATGGTTAAAACAGAGGTGCATCAAAATGTGTGCAGTGAAATCAAGAAACATGGCTTTATACATACTCGAATGTAAGTGGACACATGTGGTGCAACTTTAATTAACAACAAATTTCCATATCCATGGCAGAAATAATTTGTTTCCCGAAATTAATTCTCACAATTTACAGTGACAGCAAACGAACGCGACGAGATGTGAAAATTTACGACACATCAGTTTCGTTGCGGATTTTTGCACTCGACGCATGCAGTATTGCTGCACATCTGTTCCAGGCTTAAGAATTTTAGTCCATGAAATTTTTGTGGGCTGTTTGTTCAACTTCATTAAATCAGCTGTGATCTGTCAATGGTCGCATACATCAAACTAAGTATTGAGTGTAAGGACAAAAAATTAAAGGCAATTTAACAAAAGCATTGTATCATGTATGTGGACGCCGTGGGGTAATAGGTAGGTGCGTTGACTCCTACGCTCGAGGTCTAAAGTTCGAATCTCGAAAAAAAACACCTAACATTTTTTAACGGCTCCACCTATTTCGAGTCACTGACAATGTATAACTGTCTAGAAAAATAATATATAGGGTCCACAGCTGGTATCTAGTTTCATTTGGATAAGGTCGTGCCACGATCGTATTCTATTCAGAAGGAAACTCAGAAATTTTATTTTTCTTAATATGACCTGAGATGACCTGCAGGTTTATTCATTTTGCAGATTCATTGCCTGATTACTGCATACAACAGTACTATAAACGGGTATATCAACCTTGGTTTACTACGCAACGTAAAGAGAATCTCAAGCGCTCACCATTATGTGATCACTTAAACAAAACCAATTCCAAAACCGAAAGAAAACTTGGAAGTATCTGTAAACTTTCCCCATCTGCCATTAAATTAGCCGTCATCACATTTGGTATCATCACATCACCCACCACCACCAAGAACTTAAGTTTCTGTCGTCAAGTACCTTGTTATACACCACCACAGACCGACAATTGCCTTCTCACCTTTTACTCGATGAAACTACTTTCAGACGTTAGGAACGCAATGCTCTTGACAATGGTGGTGACGTTGAACTCCAAACAGTGGTCGGAAGAAACATTTATTCCTGATGATGGTCAAACGCCTGCCTTTGCCAGGCAACCAATTGATGAATTGAGTGGAAGAACAAACTTCTACGTAAGCTAATGAAATTAACTTAAAAAGGAAAGTTTAAGTGAAGTCCTTCGGATTTATGCGAAAAGTTATTGGAATTGTATTTGTCGCAGTAACAGTGTTGCTTTTGTATGCGAGAGTTTGTCTGCACGAATTGTGATGGTTAAGGAACCTTATTTCCGTGAGGTCCTCCCGTGTATTTGTGTGATTGTCAAAGTCACTTACAGTCTTAGAGTCTAAGATTGCAATTCGAAGTTAATTAAAAAGTTTTTCTTATTTTTTTCGTACACGTTCGTCATATTTTCTTGAACAGGCAAATGATTGATGGACGAAATGAAGGTTATGAGCAAGTTTCAACAGGACTTAAATGGTTGTACGGATGTATAGACATATGAAGGCCAGATAAATTTGTTTCGAAAAGTTTAAGAAGTAGTTTGCAGTTGTCTTGGTCACAATTTGTACATCGGTTGTGTTGGGAATACACAGGATATTTGCGAGGGAAACAGTTCTTTAAAAATGTAATTCACATCACCTGGAATAATTCACAAATATTTGTCCATCGGTTATGTCCTAAAGAATGTTAACCCTTTAATATGTATTTAATTCATTCTTTCTCATAGATTTAATCATAAGTTGATTAACGGATCTTAGGGATTTTCCACACGGATTTTGGGAGTTTGTTTATAGCATAACACTAAAAACAGAGTACGGGTAGATTGTCGATTACTGCATTTCTTTTTACGCAGGTAGGTGAACATTTTCATGATTCACTACGAGGACCGTTTGTTCATAGTAGGGTGATGTTTTTACTTACTGTAAACACCCACCATCAAAGTAAATTTTTATACTACAAATAAGTTAGACAATTATTCAGCGGTTATTATTATTATTCAACACAATAAACTGAAAGTTCCTGCGAACACCGTAACCATATTTAAGTCGATTTTGTCGCATTAGATCATGGGATTGAGGACTTTCAAGACGTCGCTTGGAATTAATTTAATTAAGAGTCTGGAGAACTGCAGCGTTTATATGTTTGTTTCTTTTTGGCACCGCTTATGCTTACCAATAGAAGTCTAAATTCATCAATCATTTTGAACTGTTATAATTCCAATGACTGTGGTACGTTGATGACGGTTCTTAACACTTTGTTTTAAAAAGTTTGTAGTACGTTTCTACAGGTTGACCAAATAAGAATAATAGGAAAGGAAATTAAAATAAAACAACAGCGGTGTGAGATTGATTCTGCCTTTATGTTGAAGCTACGTTCACGTCATTATGTATGTATGAAGTAGCACACTATTCAAATGACCGCCTCGGCTTCGATGGCAGTTTTTGACAAGTCCGTCCAATATGTGCTGTTGGTCTCGAGCACGTCCAAAGCGATTGTCTTGTTAGCGTAGACTAAGGAGTTGATATAAATAAAAATAATGGCGGCAGCCAATTGTTGAACGTTTGCCGTGAGCCTGTCCCCAAATTTCTTCTTCACAACTTCCAGTAATGCGTCGCTTTTATGGCATGTAGCACCGTCTTGTCCTAGACTCCGAACCAGTGGGACAACGCAACAGAGAAAACCCACGTTTAAGATGGTGCACCTAAGTAAAGAGGGACCTTAACTAACTTGGTGTGAGCAATTTGCGACAGCTAGCAAAACATCGTTGAGGCCCAGGTCCAACCCGGACTGTAGGGCCACAAGAAGAAGAAGAAGAGCGCCGTCTTGTTGGAACTAAATGGTCGGATATATCGATATTGCCGAGCTCTAGGTACAGAAAGTCGGTTAACATCGCTCTATACCTGAGACCATTGACGGTAACGGTATCTCCTTCCTCATTTTGAAAAAAATAAGCTCCGATGATTCTCTCTTCTCTCTTGCTGAGAAGCTAGGCCCAGGTCCACCTCGGACTGTAGCGCCGCCTTTATTATTATTATTATTAAAATCCGATGATGCCGCCATGCCACAAACCGGATTGGATTTACTGCAGAGTTTATATGCTCTTCCAGGCGGCGCTTCTTCAATCTTTGTGAATGCATTGATGCTTCATCGAACACTTGTGGATTGTGTTACCGCAACGGCGGTAATTTTGCTTGTTGGCATAACCGCTGAGCCAAGAGAGTCTAATTATCGAACTCATAGCGTAATCTATTGTCGTCCGTCTTCCATTCTTGTGTCAACACAATCTTATACGGATGTAGACTTAAATCCAACCGTAAAATAAGCCGGATTGACTCTCTAGCGATGCTCAATTAAGCTGATCGGCGCCGAATCGACAATTCTGGGTCTTCTTCGGTATTAGCCGCTATGATTTATTAATTTCGCATCAATCTCTCAGCATCATCGCTCAAGCTTTTCACGGTGCGACGAATTGACTGCACACTGAAGCCATGATGCCGATCAACTTCACGACGAAATTCACGTTCCGTATTTACAACTAAGCGGGAATTTCGATAACATTTTTTAATAATTTGCGTACGTTCGGCAAGCATGAAACAATTCATGATAAAGTGGCAAACTTTACTGAATATTTTAACAGGTGATCAAATCATTGGTAAATTTGACAGCTGCTGAAAGATAATAATTTGAAAGACCATCATTTCTATTTGGTCTGCCCTTATTACTTGGCTTTCTACAACCCAAGAGTTCGGTAGAACCCCAGAGTTGTATACAGTACTGCTAGACAGGTTTAAGCATTTTTTGTTTGAACACCATTTATAAAAACGAACAGGTTTACGTTCTTATAAGTTAAATTAATATGAGCGTAGTTCGCTTCTTTTACAGCGATTCGCCAAATTGTAACGATCTAATGGAATTTTATTGTTGACTCTTCAACTGTTTTTGCTATCGTTAGCAAATGTGCTGCCTTCGTCGTGCGATATATCGCTAATATAAAGTACGTAAAGAAGTGGGCTAACTACATTTCCTTGCGGTACTCCACACTTTATGGGTTTGAATATAGAAACACGAAGCTTCCTCTCTGAGAGATAGTTCGCTAGGATGCTATGTAGTTTCTTATGAAGAAAGTGATTTACAAACTTTGCCAAAGGCTTGGGAAACATCAAGAAATTCATCCGAACAAACATATTTTTATTCAATCGCTTTTTTCACTTCACTCACTGGGATATGTACTTGGCCGATGGTAGAACGCCCACGCCAAATTGGTGATGAGGAATAATGATTTTTCTTACACGACTGGACTTAAATGTCTAAGCGTCTGTCTTTACGATTTTTAATGTTTGTCGTTTCCCCTCGTGTATCATTATTACCCCTGCCTCTTTCCATTGACTACAAACATTTTCTAGTCTAAGGGCGGCATTGGTAAGCTATAGAAACTTGCTGTCAGTGAGGGGTTGAGGAATTTGTTCGCTATAACTATCGGAGAAGGATCTCGTAGAGAAGAATCCTATTAAGGCACTCGCATTCCTTTTTCATGGGGGATATAAAATGTCATAACATTTTGGCTAGATTTTGCATATTGCTATCTCATCATGCAATAAATTTCCCCTTATTCTATTCAAATGGTCTGTAAAAGCATACGAAACTCAGATTAACTTTCTAGTATGATGAACTAATAAGCCGATCAAACTTTCTGCCTCTAAAGTGGAAGGTAACTGACAGTAAAATACTTACTGGGCGCACTCTCTTGATATCGCTGTTACCAATCGAACTCATCCAGGTAACAATTGACGAAGAAGGTAATAAATGAAAATCAATCCCACCCAAGTTCGATTTGCTGGCATTGCTTCATTCCCATAACCACGCTTCGTATTACTTCTCCTTACGGTTTCCAGAAAGAAATTGGCTGCCTTCCAACTCATGCCATAGTCAAAACACACCTCTGTCATTTTGAATCCGTTTTCCCGTTGCACTTGAAGCAAATAATTGTGCCTGTTAAGCTATCATCCGTTCTTTCCTCTGTATACCGGATGATAGCGCATTCCCATTGCTAGATCTGGAGTTTATTTATTTCACCTTTTCCTTTTCTATCTCTGACATCCAGGTAAGATATTTTATCGATTCGTGCAGACAGGATGAACAGGATTCCAATTTTTCCCCTTGTGCTGCTTTGTTGTTTCTTTAATCTTTCGATTTTGCATTCAATTTTTGTCTTATCGCATTGGCGCGGAAACGTCGGAAGCTGCAAGCAGTGGCAGGATGTGGATACGTGATTTATCTTTCATACATTTGGACGTTTAAGGTACGCTTTTCGACGTGCAGATGGATGAATGCAAACAAAAAACAAAAATGTATCGAAATTGAAGAAGGGTTGTATTTTTGGGTGAAAATAATATTTTGAGGAGAGTAAAATCCGTATTCGAGCCTCAGAGGGAAACCTAAACGAAGAAAGGACGCTTCTGGCACGTGAGTTGCGCACATATACATAACCCGTGAGTACACGCATGCATCGTTCGATAACCAGTGAAGCATATCAAATTCAGAAGGACATGAGTTGAAAGCAGGTCAACAATTTTGGACGGGCAAGGGAATAGTAATGTAAAGAGCGTCTTTATCCCTAAATAAAGTTTCAACACCGTTAAATTGAAGAGTATAATATCGCGTTTATTTAGCGCGTATAAATTCAAATGGAGCGTTCCAACTATAAGCAAACTTCACTGAAAGAAAAAAGCGTTTCTTCTTTCATAGTTCTTGCTTCTTTCACCTTTTTGTTCTTCTACTTCGTGTAACCAACAAGACACTCCAGTTAGCTCGAACTTTTGCCAGCTGTCTCCAATAGCAGGCACTAAGTTGATCGAGGTCCTTCTCCTCTTGCGTGCGCCACCTTAAACTTCGGAGATTCTTCCGGCCGGACCTAAGTTCTCCTTGTGCTCTACATGGCCTAGAAATATTAGGCTCCTATGGTGGTTGTCGCTTGTTGGTGGCGACGATTGATTAAATTTTTGGTATTGTGTAAACGGCTATTCACATTAGTGGTGAACTGCGAAATTCGCGAATTTTGACACTTCACTTTTGAAATTTTAATTTAAAATTTAAAAAGTTCGCTCCCAGAGATTTCGCGAATTTTTTATTCGTGAATTTGTGGATCGCGAACGGCTGACTGTGGATCGTGAGTTCAGCTTGACAATTCCTTAAAAGGTTGTTGAATTCGCAGGAAAAAAAGCGAAATCAATAATTTTCTTATTTGAACTAAATTTTTCGAGTTTTTACTTCATGAAAAAATTCGACAAACAAAAATTCACCCCGATAACGAAAGTGGTTAAACGCCTTGTCAGAAAACGATTCTATGATGTCGGTATTTTGATTGTCTCAAAAAATAGCCATTTTACGTTCAAAAACGACTCTCAAAAGGCCTTGTGTCGTTGTAATAAAATGACTTTCGTGATCGGGGTGATTCTGACATACCAAAAAGTATACATTTCTGCTGATATATCCTGAAATATGGTTATTTCGAAAAATTCGCGTTCGCAGTTCGAGTCTTATATAAAAGAATTTTAAGATTCCACAAATTACATGGAGACTGAAGAGTTATCAGCTTAAGATAGATAGATCAACAAATAAACATTCTTGTACTATTCATTTCATTCATTCAATCATTCCTCTCCGCAGTTTCTGTAACGTCGCAGTGGGAACGTTCAGGTTACTGTCATTTATTATTAATTTTTATTTTAATTCAAATAACAAGGCAATTGAATCAAAAACATTTTATTCTTTTGCAAGCAGTTTCGTGGACCTCGTAGCAAACAAACAATTTTTGACGTACACGTAAATGGAAAAAAAGCATAAAAATGAACAAAAAAATGTATCCTTAAAATCAATCGCCTAAGCATTCGTCGAGGTGCTCATTGATGAAATTTATATCCACTTCCTTGGAGCAAGCTGGACATGGTCTGGTCGACGTATACACAAACTTCATGCGCCTTTGCCTTTCGCTGAGATTCAAATCGTCATCACTTGCACCTGAGGTCGAGTCACTGGCCGGTGGAATTTCATCAATATCCTCATCTGTGTACCCGGCGGCCAGCAGAATTTCTCTGGACCGTGGAGATAAAGTTGCAGGTTTCTTATAAGTTATACGTTTGGTTTTTGGTACGGATCCTTTAATCTTTGGTTTAGGTAATTCAATTTTCTCCGATATACCAACGCAGCCATTAAGGTGCTCCGACAAGTCGCTGCGCTTCATTTTCTCCTGGCAAATGGGGCAAGTGATGATGTCATTGTTGGGATCGGTTATGTATCGCGAACAGGAGGGTATAAGCTCGTTTTCTTTTTTGAATTCCTTCAAAAGAGTATCCTCGCCAAACAAATCGTCAACTAATGATGTATCAGCCAACTCTACGGATGAGTTTAGTATATCATCATTGTAGTCGTCATCGATAAGGTCGATGTCGTCTTCCAGACCATCAGATAAATCTATAGATTCATCCATAATCTCTTTTTTAATTTGTTTCTGCCGTTCGTTCGCGTCCGCAAAGACCATAGCTTTGCAAGGAGTACTACGGTCTGAAGTTAATGGTCTGGAATCACTCTCGTCTTCTGATGACGAGATTGCTATCACATCGCTTTCAGTTTCATGAACCATGACATCCTCATCGATCATCACCCAGTCCGATTTCTTCGAAACTTCATCTGCGACGAATGTGACCTCGGCACTGCCATTTGACGTTGATAATCTTCGACGTTTTGCATTTCCAGCGATCTCATTTTTATCCTTGTCATTTGGATTCTTTTTTGAATCCTCTGATGAGTTCCCAAATTTTCTGAGCCACACATCGCGAAGAAGGTTTCTGTCCACTTCTTTTTCAGCACTCGAATTGTGCGTTGAATTCGACAGTGAGTAACCTTTGCCAGTCATGGAAAAATCACGAGTATTTAAGGTTGACCGACGGGGTGTGTCATCTTCACCTGCGCAAAACAAATATGTAGGTGGTATAGAAAGCCTTATATTATGCAGAACATACTTAAGTCCTTGAAACCAACAACATTGGACAAGTTTCCTGTGGTGCGCTTCGTTTCGGACACCTTCGACTGGGTACTTGTTTGTGGAATGGTTGTGGTCCTTGGATTCAGAAGTAATGTACCGCCGCCATTTGTTTTCACAGGACCTTGAGAGTACAATATTATAAGCCACATAAAAATCAAAAACTGTGAACATACCCGTTGGTCGATTTGTGGTTGTAGCTGTTGGGAAGAACTTCCGCAAATCCCCTGTAGTTGACTTCGCTTGAGGCTTTGCAGTACTTGTTGCTGATGTTTTGGAGACAGACTTAGTTTTCTTTGAAGGTTTTTCGGGTTCCTTAATTTTCATAAACGTTCCACCGCAAGAATTTAGATGTTGCTTCCACCAGAAATCACTTGGACCTGGAGCACGATTCGAAGACCGCTTCACGTAGCCAAAAAATGGAGTGCGATGCTGGCAAATACCATTACAACGCCACCAGTGCTGTTTGTACACATTCACTTCGTCGTGGAATGTATGATACACCTGCAGTACACCATTATTTTCCAGTATCAGTAAGGATGTTTTGCAACCTTACCGTGATATTCGTCCCAGCAACTTTGTTGATTCCCTGCATGATTTTCTTAAAATTGGGTCCATGTCCACCGTTGCCCTCTCGAATCCCCAGGACAAAGCAATACGCATGAATCATTTCATGCTGAAACAAAAAGGATAAACACCATCCGAACTTAAAATTTTATTGCACTTACCAGCATCGTTTCCACAAGGTCTTTTCTTGATCGCAATTTCAGCAATGGCTCACTCAAGCGAATGGTTATTGCCATGCCTAATCCGTTTCTTCGTGAGTAACAAATACCAGCGCAGCTATACATGCGTTTACTCCATTCCAACGTTACACATCGGAGTCTCTTTTGAAAGAATTTATCATCAAATGCTTGGAACATTGCTTGTGTGTCTGGCGTAGGATCCAATATCTCCCATTGTGGATGAACTAGGTTGTTGGTTCGATTGAGGTAGTCATCATCAAGATTCGAACGATATTTACTACTTTTCTTTTTGGGCGAATCATCGGGAATTTCTTGAATATCCTGCAAACAGAAGGGTGAATTACGTTCATACTCAGGAAATAGTTGCTTTTTTTTACTGAATTTACATGGTCAGACTGCTCGTCATTCCATTTCTTTTGCATTTCCAATGCTAACAAGAAGTCACGATCCTGAGACATGATTTTACACTACTTAATTTGTTAGTTTTCATTTAGGATTAAACGAATAATTTCTTCCGTTATTAACTTCTTTTTAATATAAACAGATTTTGTTTTCAATTCGTAATAGGTATGTTCGAAATTTCAGCGCGCGCTTTGACAGTTGTCAGTTGTGAATTCTCTTAAGGCCTGCACACAATGGGATGTAGGGATTTTTTAAATGCTTAAGGTTAGTAGACAATTTCTTGTTTTAATAAAATTAAGTAAATGGTATACAGTGGATAAGTACGCACAAGTTTGAAGACATGATCATAGAAATTAATACCAACAACTGGCAATCTATATTATGTAATAGACTTCGCGTACTATGCGAATGTAAATATGCTTTCCTTATGTTATTGCAAATAAGGTTTCAACTAGATTTCTCCTTTGGACAGGTCCATATTCTTGTATTTTAAGAAGCATTTGCCTTAGCCCCTTGTTTTCTTTCTAATATTGTGTCTTCCGAAGGTAAATTAATTCGTCATTGATTTATTTACTTTATTTGTACCTTCAGTCTGTATCTGCTGTAATTAGAAATAAGAGTTGCTTATTCATTTTGTTGACCGTTTAGGGTATTCAAATAGTTTACATATTCGGTCCAGCCCCGTGAAACATCAATTAATCAGCGCATCATATAAAGAAATGAAAGATAGGCCTAAACTTTAAGTTGTGTCTGATTTACCTCATAAACTGAAAGAAGCTAGCCCAGAAATTCTGTAAAAAGAAAACCCTCTCTTTTTCTTCGGTGACGCTCCAGTCTGGGGTGAATGTGCTGCTCCTCCAGGCATCTTCAGCTGGCACGATTACCTAAATTTAAGTCGTCTCAGTTTGCATTGTCTCATAGTATAAAAAGAAAAATAATTCCATTGACTAAAACTTACAAACATACATATGCATATGACATTTGTGTGGCGAAAACTAGACCCTGCACTTAATAAAATTGAAATCAGACATCCTTCCCCTAAGAACTTTACCTGGAAGTACTGTTACTGAGACTAAAACGCTTGAAGAAGTTCATGATGAAAAACTCATATTTTCAACAGGAACTATGAGAGATATTAAAATATCCGTGTGCCGCTGCGATAATAGTTTAAAAGTCAGGCACAACTTCAAACCACAAATGGCATGCCACATGCAGGAAAAGAATATCACATATCCAGTCAGGTTCTTCGAAAAAAATATTAAGGGGGTTGAGGATATGCAAAGCAACTGGAGCGACATAATTTTAAATCATTTTAAAAATTGGAAGCATACTGAATTGAAAAGTTTTCCCTTCGATGCAGCCAATGCCTGCAGAAGAATATCCGAATGTTGTATCTGTGTGCTGGCACACTCTCCCACCTGCCTTGTGAAAGAATCGTTAAGTTAATCAAGGAAACCATTTCGCATATTAAAAGTTTCTTTTACGATGGGTCCTGTTTTATTTATTTTCCTGCTTTTTCCGACTTATGTCAGCGTTGGTCGGTTGTGCTTATGTCAGTGCATCTGCTGATGTTTTGTTTACTCAGAAACCAAAATAAAGAAGAAGCGAAAAAAAAGCATTAAGAAACCGATCTAGGTAATTGATACTTTTTCAATATTCATTCGTTATATTTGCGAAGGTTTCCCGGAAGCAAGGTGCTGGCCATTACGGTGTCTTTCGCCTTCATTTTTCAAGTATCATAAATCTAAAGTCTCCCTTGAGGGTATTCTGTGCTCTAATAAAAAATGGTTTCCTTGCAAACACTGTTGGCGTTGCTTGCGAACACAGCGACGTGTGAAAGTTTTGAAAGCATTGGGTACTACATATAGACTAAACTATACCTGTATCTGCGGAGGAAGTGTGACTTCTTGTTGTCCACGGACATTTTCCAATGAGACATCCTCTTGCTCACTTAATAATCAAAATTTGCCACAATCCGGATTTGGAATTTTCTTTTTCTTTGCTGCTTCCTCGTCTGGGGATTAGCTTTTTTTCAATAGACAGGCAATTAATAATATTCAGAATTGGGTGAGGAGTGAATGGAAACTTTGAATACGCTGCCCAATGGGGATTATAGCTATATTTAGAATCTTTCTGTTATTTTGTTTGCAGTATCTCGGTGTGGAATGTGTACAAGAATATTCCGTTGGTATGGATTAGAATGCCAAGGGAGGTAATCCCACATTGGTCTTGGAATGGAGGGGAAATCTGTTTTAATGTGCATGCAAATGCTGTGCTGATAAGCCTTGTTGGAGGGTTTGCGGAATTGTTGTTGGAGCTTTGCAGCGATACAAAACTTCTTAAAGTAGCTTAGGAGTTTGTTGTCAGGTTTTTGAGAAAGCCGGTCAGTGTGAAATGTGATTACCACCCGATGATCTAGGTGCTTTAGAAGACATCAATTTCCAAGCTTAAAAGTAAAGCTCATCCAGGAGTTTAGAAAAACTATGATCACCTTTTAGAAATGCCGGCGCTTGTCTTCCATTTTATAAGGTGACATTAGAACATGCGACTGACTCTGGATAGGTTGGTAAATTATTATAATTTAATAAAATTAGCACTAATTAATTTTGTACAGTATCCACTGGACTTGGGCCATTGTTGAAGGGGACCTAAAGTTTAATGCCGACTCCGAACGGCTAAATTGGGAAGCGTCTTTTAAGCAATTATACTCTTTGAGCATTGTCAGTGACTCGAAAGAGGTGGAGCCGTGAAAAAATGTTTGATGTTTTTTTTTCGAGATTACAAACCGACGACCTCGAGCGTAGGAGTCGACGCACCTACCCACTACACCACGGTGCCCCAATACTACTGTCAAAATTGTTATGCAGCCAAGCTTCAATGTAATTCAGTGGCCGGGTTTAATTTGCTGGAAGTAGTTCAGGTACCTACGAAAATGGTTAAGCTGAAAATTACCCTAACTCTGTAGTTGGTTTCTGGCCATAAAGATATTTAGGGCAACTGTAAAGCTGATGAATTAGCCCAAAAAGGTACTGAAATGTAAGTCTCGACTGCGAGAGGAAAAACTCATTAGCCATTAGAAAAGTTAAAAACCAATATCTCTGAACTAGCACAGGTATTAGACTCATAAATATTTGCGAGGCAAATTTAGACTCATCTAGATTATTGCCAGATGAAAAGCCTGTTGGAGTCGTTTTGTGATAATGGATGAAACCACTTATAATGGAGTTTAACTCACTCAAGTCGTTGAAGAAGTTGAAGTCAGGTCTCTGATGGACTTTACATGCTAAGGAGATGTATTAAAGTCTTCTCCTCCTCCTTGTCTCGGTAACTTCTGGAGAAGTCATTACATGGAAGTCTCATCTTAGAGCCATGTGTGCCAATGGCGCAGTGCTCTGTAACGTCATTGAGAGTCCTGAGTGGTGGTGTTTGCATTCTTATAAACCCTTAGAACCCTTAGAATTAAATTTAAGCTAGATTGGCCTTGTAATAAGGCACGTAGTACCTTCGGGCCAACTAATCTTATCGAACTTTAAAAGATGGTTGGCTGG
The DNA here is from genome assembly GCA_930367185.1 of Myathropa florea. Taxonomy (NCBI): domain Eukaryota; kingdom Metazoa; phylum Arthropoda; class Insecta; order Diptera; family Syrphidae; genus Myathropa; species Myathropa florea. The sequence continues at coordinate 100,668,082 of OV884003.1, forward strand.
TCGGTAGCACTCCATTAGGTTAAAGAGGCTTCTCAATTTCCTGGAATGCCACAATGCCCCGTCATAAGGCCATATTTTTTCCAATATGGCCAAATCCAAGGATTTAATCGCAGCATGGCAGCCGAACATATTGCATCAAATTATGTTCAAGTCATGACAGAGCCTCTTTAATTGACATGATCGCCGCTTGAAAGACGTTATAATGTTCCGGAGGGTGAAGGAATATGTTTAGCCACCTGGTCCCACTCTCTCATCCGGGTTGGATCCATCTTCGAAAATTTGTAGAGGACTATCCAGCATTGTCACTTCAGCTTAAGCTAAACTATCCCCAACAGCTGGCAGCACGAAAATGATTTTCCAACTTTATTTTAGCATAGATTAATACTGAATTTCCTGCACATCATGACTGACATGTCCCACCGACAAAACAAATCCAGAACAAGACCACCAAGAACGCAATGCGATGAAAAGTAAATTCGTTAAGTGAATAGTCCAGTAACCTAACTAACTGAATCCGGATGAAAACTTTATTTCGAAGAGACATGTGTTGTGTGGATTGCCAGAAAAATGCTATGTTTTGAATTCAACAACAACCCAATTTTTAAGACCCTCACATCAATTCACTTGATATCAATTTGTGGAAAACAATATTCATAATTTGCACATTTAAACGCTCCAATTAAATATTTTGACTGGCAACAACTTAATGTGGATCAAAATGAAATTATAATTAGAACTTATGCCCCCAACAATTTCGTTCAACAAATATTTCCCAGCTACCGCTGTTTCCTGAAAGTACAAAATAAATGTTAAGTGCCCTAAAGCAACAATAGAACAAACATTTGCAGGCAACTAAATTGACCTTTTTATGATCACATGCCGCTACCAAATTTAAATGAGAGCACACTTAAGCCCTCGAGGGTCAAACGCAATGAACACTCTTTTCCTACTCCCCTCCTTCCCCACCTTTCTCATTTATGCAATGGAAGATGACTTGGTCCACCTGCCTTCGGGGTTATTTATCTCCAAAAATGCTGTATCCGCCAAACCACCCAATGCTTCCACACCACCAACGAATTCGTATAAAATACGGAGAGCAGACTCGCGGCACAAGGAGCCTGCGAGGAACCAAAAAAAAGGAATATAATCCGAATCGCCTTGGAGAAAACTCAAAATGTAATATTTTATTATGGAAATCGCTGGGGTTAAAGTGTTACATACAGCGAAAGACTTCGAAGATAATACCCCCCGCAGATGTATCTTTGCCCACATCGCATCCTGCCAGCTCCACACACCACGAATGCCGGCTTATACACCTCATGTACATTACATTAAATTGCCGCCACCGAGAATCATTGCAGAGATGATCGTGAAAATGTTTTCTGCTTCCGTAATTTACCAGGATGATGGCAGGAGTGGGGGAGGTGGTATGCGCGCATAGAGTTCAGCAGTTCCCTCATATTTTCACGCAAAATTTATTCACGGGAAAAGGATTTTTATTGGCAATCGTTGAAATCTTCTTCCACGCTCTGCCCTTAGATCTAGGTGAACTCTGCACAATTGCAGATACTCTTGCCGCAGTGACACAGATACTCTTATAGAAAATAGCAACTCCCACCGCCACCGGCCCTGCATGTTCGCAGCTCCTTCTTTCTCCCATTTTCAAGTGGTACTCGGAATACCGATGTTATCCTGCAAATAGCATTATGAGCTACACAGGTTTATGGCGACGTTACACTTGCCAGCGGGATCATTACTCGTATTAAGTGGTAGGAAAATATTAAAAAATGTTTTTCGACTGAATGGCATCTAGTAAATTCGTGTGAGAAATCACTGAGAATTTTAGGAGATTTGAAATTTGAATTGTTACCCACATTGCTTATCCAAATGAACGTATAAAGGTGAGAATTTATGCAATGGGGTAGGAGTGGTCTGTATGTGTGGAATGTGTGGGAGGGTGGGTGTGGCTGTGCCTAGTAACGAAGCCGCAACTGAAATGAATTCCAAAATTATGCATAAGATATCCTTTCCTTTAGATTCAAAGATATCCTTAAGGGAAAAGTATGCTAAGATGGCATTTCCCCTATGAATTGTGTACGTGGCCAGCTATAAATCATGATTTTGATATCTTAGCTGAGAGAGGCTCTGTCTATAGCTTATCATGTTTTCAGTGCCTTACGGAGCAGGGTATTGTGAATTATTGTTGAGTGATTGATTAAGCAAAATAACCTCGGACTTGGCGAAATATTCCCGCTGGATTTGGTGGATTTTTATCGTTTGTAGGTAATATCCATCCTGTATATCGTTCGGCTTTTTGCTGACAGAATAATACCTCGATCAAACGTGCAGAAAAACATCATGCATTAACGCGTGCAGAAATTCACAACGAAACGGACGTGCAGTGAATTTAGACATATTGTCGCACTACGAGTAGTTTGCTGTCGGGTTTGCTGATTTCGGGAAACAAATTCTTTCTGTCAGTGAAAGAAAATAACTGTTTTGTTTTTGCTGTCGTCTTCAAATTGTAAACAATCACTTAACTGAATCGTCTACCTTGCTGTCTTAATGATCTGCTACAAATTGGGTGCATCAAAATTAGAAGTACAGTCAAAATTATAACGTTATAACGGTTATAACGACCTTGAAGGGACTGACGAATTTGGTCGTTGTAAGCGATATGTCGTTGTAAGCAATTTATTATGCTGTTGGATCACATATGATGGAACTCAGGCGGGACCTAAGATTTTTGTCGTTATAACCGATATGTCGTTATAAGCGATTTTGACTGTAGGAACATTTTGTATCAATACGGGGCCGTTTGGTAAACACATGTGTCCGCTTACTTCTACATCTGTTTAAAGCATAACGGTTTGGTCTTTTGAGTAGCAGGGATTGCCATGGGTGATTTTATGTCGGAAAGACATATCATTGGAGTTTTTTGTAGATTTGACGTTTGACCGGAGGTCAAAAAACACCTGAACTAAATTAAAATTGTAGATGCCGATCGTGATATTTTGTGCCGGATGAATTTTTCTCCTAGAACCAGACCGTACGTATTTTTTTAGTGTTGCGCGACAAAATCGAATAAATTTTCCTGGGATCACGATTCCCTACTTCTTCTTCTTCTTCTTAGGGCGCTACAGTCCGAGGTGGACCTGGGCCTCACTCAACAAGCTGGCCGAGGTCCGCTTGTGTGCTCCACCTTGTACGTGGACGTCCTCTGTTGCGTTGTCCCACAGGCTCAGAGTCGAAGACATTTCGGGCCGGAGCTAAGTTGTCCATACGCTCTACATGGCCTAGCCATCTTAGGCGTTGGATCCGTAGACGCCTGGCTACACTCATGTCGCTGTACAGCCCACACAGTTCGTGGTTGAACCTTCTCCTCCAAATGCCATCAACGCAAACAGTACCAAAGATCGCGCGCAAAACTTTTCTCTCGAAAAGACCAAGAGACTGTTCATCCGCTTGGGATATTGTCCATGCCTCTGCGCCGTACAGCAGGAGTGGGATGATCAAGGTCTTGTATAGAGTCAGCTTGGTCTTCCGAGAGAGGGCTCTTCTATTCAATTGTCTTTTGAGCCCAAAAAAACAGCGGTTGGCAAGAGTTATTCTGCGTTTGATCCCGGTACTGATGTACCGAGGGAGGCATACCACCTCCCCCACGATTCCCTACATCACTTCGAATAATTCGTTGCGATGAATGCAGTCCTCCCAGTTGGAGTTGGGATAGTGTTCTGTGTCATACTTCTGTTTATGTGGGACTAAATGGGGTCTATCAAAAATGTTTCGGTTTTCAATGCCAGGGGTTCCTTAGAGTTACCTATTCTTGAAAATTTAAATATCTAGTATATCGGCTGTAGGGAATATTAAAATTTCTTTCGAATGCCACGACCAGTTCATCGGTTATTCTTAACTGATTACAGTTTAGTCTCATTTAAAATACTTCTTCCCGTCACCTAACATCTTATCTTCTAAGTGTTTCTTAAGGTCTGATCGAAGACTTTGAAAACGTCCTTTCATAATGACTTCATAGCCCTCGACTGCGTTAGACGTTTTACAAAAAAAATTATATAACTTTTGGTTGTCGAAAATCAAAATCAGAAAACCATGTATGTACTTCTGCTTTCCTATTCCACCTGCACCATACAGTCACCGGTACAGTAACCACAACAAACCGACAAATGTATATCAATGTATTAAATGAGCAACACTTTAGTCGAAAATTATGTCCGGAAAAAGACACTAAGCAAGTCCTAGAGCAAGAACACGAACAAAAAGTGATGTCCTGCTAAAATGTGCGGTGTCGTTCAGACACCTCACTTCATTGCATCAACTACACTCCTCACCTCCTCAACTGTCTGCCTCAGCTGGAAAGGCATCCACACTCCCCATCATACATATCCAGAATATCCGATTGAAATTCATATTTAAACCCTTCGCCCGAGATACATATCTGTGTAGATACTCACTTCCATCGTTTGCCAAACAGCCATAAATACAACACACAAGCAGGATACGTTGCTCCCTCCAAATGTTACGAAGCAGACCACTCACATTAGTTTTCCATCCCGCAGTACAGTGCATGCACAACATTCTCTCTCCACCGCGCAGTCGGAGGAGTTTTCCAGAAGAGTATCATATCTCCTTCTATCACTCGTTCTTGCGAGAGTGTACTTTAAGAAGCATAATTATTGCAATAATCGTAAATAATTGTCTGGTGAAATATCACCAGCATTACGAGGGCGAAGGTCGGCGTAGGACGGCGTCAGCATGCTTACCTTCCCATAAGTGCCTGTCTCAACATGCCCACCATACACGCTTGCATATGGGCTTTGAATTATGCTGCCCAAGGAGTACATAATACTTTTAGGGCAATCTCATGCTCCCCCGACGTTTACTCCTTCATAGTGCAGATGACTGCCTTTTTGCACCAACTTCACCACCACCGTTCCACGCAGGCAGTCAGGCAACCAGGCAGTCGGGGACTAGAAGTCAACACTCCACGCCACTGTACACACTTCCATTATTTAAGATAGAGTGAAAATGAAAAACGATTCAGAATACTTTAGTGAAATGAAAATCCTGTAGGCGATTGGACAGGATTATATTTATGTACTCGTATATGTAGGTACACCAGCTCACATTTCGAGTGGCGAGTAGGTTGAGTCGAAAAGTGGTGCGGTTCTTGAATAAATAAGTATATTTTTCTGGGAAAGAGCAAGACGTGAGAGTTACTTCAAGCTTAGGCGGTGTAGTTTGTTTGTGAGTTAAATGTAAGTGGACAAAGGCAGATGGGGAACATGTGCGAGATGTTCTTCATTAAGAGTGTTGTGATCGCAGTCTTGTGTTCACATCTTACACGACAAATTTATTTCGAACTACCTAGCATATAAGTAAAACTATTACATTTAGGGAGTTTTCCAAACCAACTGCTAGTTTTTACCAAGTATTAACTCTAATAGCTTCCAAGCTACAAAATCAAAATCAACCACAATGCCCCATCACACCTTAGGCACAAGGATTAAATTACAGACAACAGCGCTTACATGACTTTGAAGGAAAGGACCCTATAAGCCATACTTAAGTGCTTTTGTCGATGCGAGCTGGGTGACAAAGATTTACATTTTAAGTGACATGCTGCACAAATGATTTTTTTCATTTGTTTGGAAACAGACCAAATGAACAGGATAGATGCGAAAAGCTTGCACAATGGTCTTGCCAGCAAAAAAGTACACCTCTTCGGAAGTATTTCGGGAAAACCATCCAGGCGAGCACGTTGATATCTTTAGGTATTATGCAACTGTACGATTAGTAATAGTAAAATCTCTCGAGTACAAGCGGAGGCAAAGTGTAATCTGGCAGCGTTGAGCTGACTGCGAAATGCTCTGCCTCTCGAACTGTTAGCCTCTTTAGAGCTAACGTTGTACCATGAATTTGCTGTAAGATACTTGTCCATTTGAACATGAAATTGTTCCGACAGCAAATGAAAACAGTCACAACCGTCGCTAGCAGACAGTTGAGATATTACTCTCGAATTTGGAATTTTCTAAGAGTTACTCGCAAGTGGACACATGTTTTGATCCTTATCGGAGATAATCTCGCAGAATTCCAGCACAGTTCGTATTTTGCGAGTAGCTGTCGAGAGTCGACACTGCTACAGTTGCTGACTGTCATACAAATGACGCTTACTATTCATTTTTAACTAAAATTACTTAAAAATAATGGCCTTCGTGTTGCAAAAATTCACGTAAGAATTAACTTTGAAAGAAAATTAATGTTTTAAATTGAAAAAGTTTTTTTATTTATAGAGCTTACAATGCAAGGTGTGTTCAGAAATTAACGGGAGATTTAATTATTTGAAAAAAAAAAACTATTTATTCTTCTACATTAATGTTGTCGCCTTCAAAATAGCTCCCTTTAGACATTATGCACTTGTGCCAGGGCTTCTTCCAATCCTCGAAAACTTCTCAAACTCGATTTTTGGGATAATCTTTAGATAATCAACGATGCGCTCAATGTCATTAATGTCATCAATGATTTTAAAACGACGGACCTTTAAGGCTGGCGATAGCTCATGCGGAGTCATGTCTGGCGAATATGGAGGTTGAGGCATCGTTATAGTATTGTTTTTGGTCGAAAATTCGCCGCTGTTTTTGTTCAAAATTCAATAATTTTGGAACAAATTTTGCTGCCGTGCGTTTCATACCCAAAACTTTCAAACAAATTTTATGCCAACATCATCAGCGACTTCGGCGATCGTTCATAACCATTTGTTTTGCTTTTTCAACATCGTTTGTTGATGTGCTGGAGCGTCCAGGGCGTAAGCCGTCTTCAACGTCCTCAGGGCAATCTTGGAAACGATCATACCACTCGTAAACTCTTGTTTTACTCATAGCAGACTCACCATAGGCCTTTGTTAACATTTTACACACTTTGTTACACTTTACTTACTTCATTTTTTACGCACAATTTGATACAAATTCTTTGATCCATTCTGTTTAACAAACGAACATTTCTGAGTTCATAAAAACACATCTAGCCTTAGCGACTGCCACATACAAAGTAAACAATGAATACAGCTGAAAGTTCAGGGGCCTACCAACAAAATAAAAAAAAATTACAATCGGACTCTCCAAACTCGGGAAATTAAAAAAATGCCCGTTATTTTCTGAACACACCTCGTGTAGGGAAACGTACAGAATAATTTATCGCGTAAACTTGCTTCTAAGATATTGCTGTCACATACACAGTCTTTCCTCTTCATGTCCTTTTTGAATAAATGAAATTAAATTTCTTAAATGCAGCGCTCTATTTTTTCCTTTGCAACTGTCGTGCGCTTGTTGGCATTGGTCTTAAATAAAAACATAGAAAAAAATCGTATCGTTCAATACCGATCACGAATATTGGAAATCACACTACCAGAAAAATACACATGTCCTAATTCAATTGCTTTTTGAGCTTGTGGCATGTGTGCCGTTTTGTTGAAATAGCATGTAGTCACATCCATATTTTGCGCATTTAGGAATAACACTTGATTGTCAAGTCAAACAACTGGTGCTCGACTATTTTCGATTGACAATTAATTTGAACGGTAATCGCTTCGAACTGATAACTAAAAAAAATATATCAAGTGGATCCGGTTATGAGAGTACTCTCAGGAACTTAGCTCTCAAAAGTCTATGAGAGAGCTCTCGATATTAAAATATCCCAAACATAAGTCTTATTTAAATTAAATTAAAGAGTCTTCGAATCCGAGCCATTGATAACGCAACAAATAACGTCCGGGTTATACATAGATGGCACAAGTGGAGAAGACCTCAACCAACTTGGTGTGCGGAATTGGAGGCAACAGGCAGTTACCGTGCCATTTAATGCTGTATATAATTGTATAAAGTTAGTTAAACTATATACTCGTATATTCTACGAAAATTCCCTCAAATTAAAGAATGCTGTTCAAGTTTGTCGTCAGTCAATGCATTTAAACTTTACAGATGTGATGTGAAAAGGTTTGAAGATATAGTTTTCAAAAAAAAAATGTGTATACTGGCAGCACTTGAACATTTTATCGAATTACGGTAACGACAACGCAGGGTAATGCGTGCAGACGACTCTACAACTGAAGAAGTGTGATAAACACAAGCAGTAACAGATTGATTTATTTTATCATGAGATGTTAACACAAACTGCGTGTTAACATACTTCTTTGATTGACATTGATTCCAACACAATCGTTGTAAACCATAGCGAGAAGTGAAATAGTAGATTTTATTGTGCGCCCTATTTTGTAATGTAATCTTCGCGGGTTTAGATCCGACCCATCCACTGACTGTTCCTGCGTTATGTTCAACTGTCGTGTGATTCGTAGCACAATTCTATTAACACCTGTGTCAAGATAAGAAAAATTATTTTCAGGCAGTTCATGTACATGGTCAAATTTATGTTTTAGGCTTCTGGTTCGTGGCAAAAATAAACCTCCTGTGAAAACGATACGACCATTCATATACGGCAGGTTACATTCAAAAGCTTTTAATCGAATTGGATTTCATCGGATTTCATCTGTTTTAAACATCTAACTAGTTGCGAAAGCACTTTCACTCACTTTCATTGAGGACTTTAAACCATATTGTTATTTCTCCCAAGCATGGAGAACCGTAGTAAACTAAATTTACCCTTAATTTTAAGGGTTGATTACAATTTCGTTTTAATGCAGCCACAAATATGAGTCGAATAAGAATCATCAGCATAAACTAGTTTCAGGAATTCATTCAAATGATTTCAACATCAGCAGCCATTTTAACTTACTCCAAACAATCAGAAAGCATCCGATACTCCCCATTGAATGCCCAAAACGTCAAATTACAATATATAACCGACCACAAATAAATGCGGCAATGTTAATTTCGAATTAGACATTAAGCCCAAAATAACCCTTGACACACTCGATCCCTGTTTCTTGTCCCAGAGAATACCACTGAGAGATTTTTAATGACCCCCCAACAAGCAGAATGACCAACAAATGGGCAGCTCTCAGAACCCTTTGCCTCTACGCACATAAATACAACATAATTGGACAGTCCTCTTGTATCCCATCCCAGTTTCGGGCATAATTAAACATCGTAAATCTTACGCATGTGAGACCATTACCTCTAATTTTTGACCCTTTTGAAACCTTAAACTTTTCTGTCGATGAGTTCTACCCACCTTCCTGATGCCTGGAGATGAGACGACGAAGATGGAAGACATCAGCTTAGGGGGATTTTGTAGACACATGGAAGTGTGTGCCTGAAGAACTTGACATCCTCTTTGGAATTTTACAAGAGTACAGTAGTGACCTTTGGGATATTTCATATTTCATGAGTAAGTGCTTCGCAAATTCCTCATTAAATCTGAATGGTCCGTAGATGGGCGAGTGCAAGTTATCAATACAAACAAACAACAGGGGTAGACTCTACACCATTGCTTCAAACACTACGTGTTGGGACGTAGACATGTGCATATAAGAAATGCGTATGAGGATACAGGCAAGAGTTGACGACTTCTAGTAGTTTATGCTTCATCGGCACTTTTTAAGTGCATTTGGATGAGAGGAAAATGGGCTTACGTATGGGAATGTGTGTTCATCATGTAAGTAAGCTGGTTATTTTTAATCGGGTACAAATATGTATGATGATAGTCTGGGCAGCATTGATTTACCCTGATGGAGAAACACTCAAAGAAAACGAAATCCGTTTTGAGATTTTGTGGGGATCTATTTCGGCCAAATAATGTTTTCGCGCCGCTTCCTTTCTCCTCGCACATCAAACGTTCTTGAAGTCTACAGAAAGTCTCTATAATTGCAAATTATATTGCTCTTGACATATCCTTGTTCTTTAAATTCAAGGTAAACATGTACGTAATACAGTTAGCGTTATCTTTTTTCAAAATTTGTTATCCGTTCTTATTAAAAGAAATCCACTCACCGTCAAGTTGTTCGAGTGCATGTAGACAATAGAACAGAAATGAAAGCTCCTTCTGCCACGAGTTCAAAATAAAGTTAATTCAAACAAAACAGGCTGACTTATTTATTTCGATTTAACTATCGCATTACCAGGAGTTTATTGTTAATTTTTCAGTCATTCACTTCATCAGAAAAATCCTTCTCTTAAACATGCCTTTTTAATTAAGTTTTCCTCAAATGTCATATTTTATAACCGACAGATAGTGACTGCCGGACACTGAAGGTCCTTGAATCAGTTCCCGATAAAGTTCTGTGGTTCGATCCCGGACACTAACATTTATTTTTACCGCTCTACGTCTCTTTAGTCATCCCCGGACCAACCAGCCCAAGTGGATGCAGGACAGTCCTGTATGCATATGACTCCTTGACATATGCAACTTCTCTCTCACCAGAGATAGCGGCACTTCGAGTAGAGTATCGCATTCGCCAACTATGGGACTACTACTTGAAGTGGGTGCTCAAAATAAACAGTGGCAAGACGGAGCTCATATTCTTCCGGACCCCGTCAATAGTCAGCAGGAGGAGATCATTGGCGACGAGGTGCCAGAACATTAGTATTTCTCTCCCGGACAACTCAACAATATCTCCCACGCAAAGGACGCGATATCTTGGAGTTAACCTCACCGAGAGGTTTAGATCCAAGGACCACGTGGACATCATCCTCAAAAGGGCAACGTTTGCATCGCATTTAATGCATCCGCTGTTCAAAAGGAGGACTGGTCTGAATCGAAAGACTAAGTTGCTGATCTATAAGCAGCTCATCAGATCCGTAATAACTTACGGATGTCCAATTTGGGTCACGATAAACCCCACAGCGATGGAGATAATTTGCCAATTCGAAAGGAAGATTTTGCGTACATGTGCCGGCCTTCATCGAAATCCCTCTAACCGGAAATTCCTCTCAAACAGAAGGATCTACGAAGAAGCCAAAATTATACCCATAGACCGGTATATTATCCAACTCGCCACCAAGCTGTTGAACAACCTAGTAGACCATCCCAACCAGGACATACAGGAGCTGCAAGAACATCCGCTAGAGCCCAGCTATTGATATCTCCTCGTCAGGGCAATCACTGACCCCAGATTTGATGACCTTTTCCACAACGAAGCAACGCTGTTCTACAAGAAGGACAACACAGGACACTACCGAGGCTATAAATCTCGGCACAAATTTTATTTTACTTTTCTTTTTCTTTTTTAATTTTTATAACACACTTTATTGTATTTTATACATAACTCAAAACATGTATTAGATTAAGCAAGCCACTTACATTGTACGTTAGGACAATTTATATGTCGTTTGAAATTCGTCGGGCCCCTATTTTTGAGCCGACACTAATATCTTAGTTTTAAGTCTAGCTGTAAGTCAATTTGTAAATAGTTTGGACAAAATAAAAAGCATTAATCTAATCTAAAAAAAAAATTAGTCATCCCCCTATCACAAAACAGCATCGTTAATTTTGTGTCAAAATTTATAGGGCCTTTCAAATTGGCTGAAGTTCTTTGTCGAAGATATCAAATAGCGACAGCCGATGACGAACATTGGAAATCACACTACCAGAAATGGACACATGTTTTAATTGAGTTGCTTCTTGGGCTTTTGGTATGTTTTGTTGAAATAGCAAGTAGCCACACCCATATTTTGCAAATTTGGGAATAACACTGGGTTATCATATAGCGAAAGTGAGCACAATTAACTGGTTTGCAGTAAACTGAAACATTAATTGATGAACAACAATCACGTCTTTGTTCAGCAGTCAAAGCCGTGACAAGAATAGACAGAAATGTATGCATTAGATGGCTATTAGGTCCTAGCCCATCAATGCGTTAACAGTCATCCTGCATTTGTTTACTGTCCTCCTCTTCATCAAAGATGGTTTAGCTGCAATGCAGTCTAGGTTAGAAATTAGATCACGTTACAGCCACGGCAGTTTTTTCAAATTAATATTAAGAATCTTCATTGCTTTTCCGACCTCAAATTCGGAAGAAGGGAAATGGAAATAAGCGTCAACTCAGCAGTGTATCTTTTTCTGTATATCATAAATTCTCGTTTTATAACCTGGGCGCCGTGGCGTAGTGGGTAGATGCGTCGTCTCCTACGCTCGAGGCCGTCGGTTCGAATCTCGAAAAAAACATCAAACATTTTTTCACAGCTCCACCTCTTTCGTGTCACTGACAATGCTCAAAGAGTAGAACTGTCTAGAAAAAGCCTCTCAATCTCGCCGTTCGGAGTCGGCATTAAACTGTAGGTCCCCTCCACTCGTGAGAGAACAATAGCACGCACAACACGAGTGGTTGCTGAGAAGCTAGGCCCAGGTCCACCACGGACTGTAGCGCCGCCATTATTATATTATTATAATCTGCAATCAGAATATGATACGACAGTTTATACATATGGCTCGAAGATCACCTGCGAAGTTGTCGGAGTTACGAGTATCTTTTCAGAGAAGCTACAGATAAATATATCCACTCGGCTACAACATTCCTCCTACCCATGCAAGAATCCGGTGTAGCGGGTATCTGCGTCGACTTCTACGCACAAGACTTGGTTCAATTCCCTACAGGAAAAACAATTTCGATTATCAAATTTCCCGGCTTTACCTCATTCGAGTAGCTGTCAATGACATAAATGTTTAGAAAAAGATTCTCAAACTTCGCTAATTGGAGTCGAAATTAAAATGTACGTCCTCTCCGTCTGTAGAGGCTATGGCCCGCGGACTGTAGTGCCGCCATTATTATTAATAGCTCAGTTGAAAAGTTGCAATATTCTTTTGTACGTCTTTCTCGCTTTAAATATCCTTTCCCCCTTCACAACCTTAAAACATAAGCTGAGCAGGTGTGAGTTGGTTCTGTCGCACACATTGGCAACGAATTCAAACTTTTTTATTTGAGCTTTCTTCTTACTGAGGCTCGTGTCGATTTCTCGATCTCAGATCTCAGGAATTTTGTGCACAAGAAAAATGTTTGACATCTATAAACCCGGGCGCCGTGGCGTAGTGGGAAAGTGCGTCGATTCCTACGCTCGAGGTCGTCAGTTCGAATCTCGAAAAAAAACATCAAACATTTTTTCACGTCTCCACCTCTTTGAGTCACTGACAATGGTCAAAGAGTATAAAAGTTTAGAAAAAGTTTCTCAATCTCGCCGTTCGAAGTTGGCATTAAACTGTAGGTCTCCTGCACTCGTGAGAGAACAATAGCACCCATAACATGAGTGGTTGCTGAGAAGCTAGGCCCAGGTCCACCTCGGACTGTAGCGCCCCCATTATTATTATTATTATAACGAAAGAAAAACAAAAAAGTAATAAATTCAAATAAGTCAAACATTTTCAAATTTGTTCCAAAAAATCCCACTTTAAGGTCATCACCACCACATAAATAGCCGAAGACGAAGGAGTTCTGTTCAATTTTAACTATCATAAACACATATTCGCCGAATCCGAACGGCGAGATTGAGAAGCTTTTTCTAGACAGTTATACTCTTTGAGCATTGTCAGTGACTCGAAAGAGTTGAGAAGTGCATAATTTTTTTAAATTGTTTGTTCGAACTTGGATTCGAACCTAGACTGTGAAAGTCTAGTGCGCATGGGTCGACGCACGAACCCACACGGCCACGGCGCCCACTTTCGTTGCTCAAATAAATTTTTTACTTCCGTAAGAGTAACAATACATTTTAAGAGAATCTAAAACTAGTCTATACACACAGCGATGGCAACCTTTAAAATCTCGACGCACATACGTTTTACACAAAATCTCACAGAAGATACTATAAAATTGAAATAAATAATTTTAAATGTAATTCACTTATACCCAACAATACCCGCACTTTTCATAATACCCATGGATTTAGGCCGAAGGTATTTTATTAAATTTTCTATGCAAAACTAGGACATTACACACTTATATCGTCGATTATAAAGGAATGTACGAAAAGGAGTCGAAAAAACGAAAAAAAAAAAATCAAACCCATCCATCATTGTGTCCTTGACAACAGAACCAGACAGAAAAAGACCCAGAAAATTCCCTAGAGATGAAAATAAATAGAACATGAAACAGAAATGTGGATACGAAGAGTCCTTAGAGTGGTACAAATATAAGATACTCGTATTCGAATGTGTATTTGTACGTACGTACAAATGTATGTCTTCACTTGAAGTAAGTCGCAAAATTCTAGGGCAGAGAACGGAAAATGTATGATACGCAGCAGAGAGCCTGTCCTCGGTAAGACTTGTCCTTAAGGGAAAATAAATAACAAACATGTGACTGTTATCCCGGTTTGTAGGTAAAAATCTGGTCTGACTCTGTACAATCCCCTCAGAAATGTGTACATATAAAATTAAAGGACGAACAACATTGCACACTGTGCTGTAGTTTCATCCATAACGACGCACGCCAGTTAGACTAAGACTGCATTTAGTTATTTTAAGCGGCTCATAGTTCAGCGATATAAGCGTGTGGACTTTTTTTTGCATTTTATATGGCTTAAGCTGGTCTGAGTACAGGACCTTACTTACAGTACCCCTAAAAACTATTAAGCTGCTGTTTATTTTAGTTTTACTGTGCTACTTAGAAATCCTTTTCAAATACTTTTTGCAAACGGGAATATCTTTTGTCGTTGTCACTCTTCGAAAATACATATTACATTTTCAATCCAATCCATCAGAAACAAAAAAACTGAAACCTCATTTTCTTTTCTACATACATTTGAGTACCGATGCGTTCGTGTATAATAAAAAGAATAATAATGGTGGCGCTACAGTCCGAGGTGGGCCTGGGCCTAGCTTCTCAGCAACCACTCATGTTATGGGTGCTATTGTTCTCTCACGAGTGCAGGGGACCTACAGTTTAATGCCAACTTCGAACGGCGAGATTGAGAAACTTTTTCTAGACTTTTATGCTCTTTGACCATTGTCGATGACTCGGAAGAGGTGGAGCCGTGAAAATATAAGAGATGATTTTCGTGAATCGGACCGAGATTTTGAGCGTTGGAGTCGACACAGGAACCCACTCATATCCCACTCACTATCTTGACTTAGCCACTAAGCAACCGCGCTCTTACTATAAGAAGAATAGAAACGGATTTCTTTTATTCACTTTAAAACCTGTTTACTATGTCAAGTTAGTTTCAGCTCTTTAACCAGTTTTGATACACGTTCTATTCATTTCTAAGCAACTGGCGGAAGGGTTATGTACCCAACAAGTTAAGGTGTTTAATAGCATTCTCATTAAAGGACCCCATGTGTTAAAAGTCTTGGACAATTTGTAAAATTAATTGCTGTCGTTGGCATGGAAACATTGCAGTTGTAATTCGAATTTTTTGTTTTCATCAACAGGAGTCGTGGATATACACGACACAACACTAAAGCTGTTATTCGCGTTTATGCTCATACTCATGCCACCGTCACCGTCGGCTTCATCGTGCCTTAATTGCATACACTCTTGAATGAAAACTTAATAATTGTGATTTTTAATTAGTCGCACTCAGCTTGCTCAAGCCTTTGCCGCGGTAATTTACCTATATTCGACAAGATGTAGAGCTTTGTAGAGCGGTGCCAGCAACGAAATACAATAAGGAAGGAGCTTATTTTAGTCAGCAGCTGTAAGCCAATGCATACATAAACGAAGTGCATAATTAGAATGTTAACTTATTGCAATTAATGCTTTTTAGTGTACTTGTTGCAACTCTGAAAGGTGTGAGGGTTTAAATGAGCACGTCTTTTCGTTTGATTACAAAGCCCGTTCGCAGCAGGTTAAACTGTCGGCTAATTAGAAAATGAGTTTGTGCCCTTGCACATAAAGGTTGTAAATTGCATAATAAAAATGATTGCTTAAATAGAGCACCTAGATGGTTGATAGCTGTATTCTGGTTTTGTAGAATACTAAAATTTACTCTTTTCTTTTCTCAGGAAAAACACAAATATTCTTTTGATGTAGAATTCAAAGCTCAATAGATATCTTCCATTATT
This sequence comes from Myathropa florea, assembly GCA_930367185.1. Lineage (NCBI taxonomy): Eukaryota > Metazoa > Arthropoda > Insecta > Diptera > Syrphidae > Myathropa > Myathropa florea. The sequence goes on from OV884003.1 coordinate 100,684,042, forward strand.
TTATTCGTTTTTGATTTACTATCAATCGTTTCTTTGTTGCAATCAAACAAATACTTACCTGAATTTGATTTGCACAGAAGTCACCTAGCCTTGTTCTGAAATAGCCTTCGGAATGTGCAAAACAGGGCCCTTACTCTGTGTTGATATTCGAATAGCACAAATATGCGAAAATGCTTTGCGATTCTACTTCTAATCGGTACTCTGTATGAAAGTAGAATCGAGTGCTACTGTTGCCAATTATATCCAACAATTTGCTAATTTCGAATTTCAACTTCGAAGGAAAAAATTGAAAGTGACAGTTCAAATTCAAACAGAGAACGATTTTATTTCTTAAAAGTTAATGTGTTTTGGCTTTATTAATCGAATTTTGGCCTAAAAATAATTAATATAAAGTAATAAGAGTGTTGAATATTGGTTTAATGAAGAAAAAAATATTGCGGCTGGAAGAATTGAATGTCGACAGGTGGTACATAATGCAGATAAATACTGAGAGGTAAGCAAAATGTTTGCAACAATATACAAACATACCGTGTTTATATTTATGTTTGTCTATAATTTCAGAAGTCTTTTGTCTACGTGAGGTTACATTAATGCTTGTTTTAAACAGCATAAAGCATGAATTGGCAGGTTGTTGTCGACGAATTGCAGTGCTAAATACATACATACAGGCCCGGTCCCAGCTAAATGAGCGCCCTGTGCAAGACTTGCGTTTAGCACCCACACTCCCCCCCCCTTTTCCGCACTATTTTTTGAAACACGGTTGTCTTAAGTTTAAATTTGGAGAGCAAAAACTAGATTGCAAGCAAGATAATCTCGGTTTGACCTATATATATAAAATTTAACACTTCTAAACATGAGCTTTCTGGTTTTACAAGGGGGACTATAATACAGTTTTGTAAATTAAGGAATGAGGAACGTATTTTTTAAGAATTAGCTTGTTGAAAACTAATAATCAAAAAAATATTTTAATGTCATTTGAAAATTAAAAATTTGTTGTATATGCTTCAAGCTACTCAAAACCTTATTTTGATCTAGTGTTTTGAAATAAAATTCTACCTTAAAACTTTTTTTCGGTTCTAAACTATTTTCGTAACATTCGTCACCATCGTAAAGAAGATGTTTCTGGAAATTTAGATGATGCTTCAAGTAAGCATCGAATTGTTTCAAAAAACATAGCAGGTGCTCATTAGGCACCGAGCTGAATCATCACTACTAAATTGAATCAATACGAGCTGCATGGGACGAACATGCTCTTGGTCGAATTCTGTTTTGAAGACCAGCATCTTTTCCCTTCATATTTGAACCATTATCGTAACTTTGACTTCGACAGTTGCTTATTGAAATTCCTTAAAATGCAAGTTTGTTTAAAATTAACTTTGTAAGTTCCTCTCCGATCTTGTCTTCTCCTTTTAAAAACCCAAAACAACAATAGTCAACAATAAGCGTAGAATTTGGCCTCTTTTAGCATGGACACAATGTGATTAGTAACAGTTGTAGAAAAGATACGTGTTATCTATTTTTTTTCAAATATTTATTTTGGGTTTCTTGATTCGTTATTCTCCTCAAGCGCTCTCCTAACACTAAATCAAATAAGGCTACTTCCTCAACAATCTGTAAAAAGTTACCATTATTAAGCTCAAACAACACTTCAGAAGTTCCTCGAAAAGTCAATGCTTGAGAACCAAGAAATTTATCTAAACTAATTAGTGTTTGCAAAACAGCTTAGCTCTATCTAATATTTTATTTCAGTTTAGATCGATTGTTGTTTCCGTTCTCAAAACTTTTTCGAAAAACATCCTGTATCTGTGCTTGAAAAGAAAAAACCAAAAAATATTTTTTTGTTTTGGGTGTATGCTCAATTTTATGAGGTAGTGTATATATACCTACTGTACTCATTCTCCTTTCAAACAAATATGTATAATGAGTAAATCTCTTTCATACGTGCAGAAATAAAATCTGCACATTTTATCTCCTTCATAGGAACTGAGTTTATTATTTATTATATTTTCCGATAGCCGTCAAATTCACGAATCAGTGACTTTATTGCGGGCAATTCATGAATTTGTGACGTTACCATGGGCAACCATTCATGAATGTGCCGCCATTTAAGTGGGGAAATGATAAGTCCAAATTAGTGTGAGTGAAAATGAGGAAATATTTGTGCATTCATCATCAACCGTCAAATTTATTGGAAGATTCGTCAATAACTGTCAAATTTATTGGAGGATTCATGAACAACTATCAAATTTTTGAGTGGGCTAGGGGTTTTCCATCTGGAAAGTTACGCATCTTTATATGACTGATTTGTGATATATACCTACTGTACTCATTCTCCTTTCAAACAAATATGTATAATTAGTAAATCTCTTTCATACGTGCAGAAATTAAATCTGCACATTTTCTCTCCTCCATAGGAACTGAGTTTATTATTTTGAGATTTTTGAGTGCTTGTGCAAGAAATTATCTTGCACAGTCTTGCGTGTGAATGGTATATTGTATGAACAGGTGAAATTATGTAGTTTGTATTATTTGAAAATAATTGCGTTCAGAAAGCGTTTAGAAAGGCAAAGGTAGCTTGGACGAACTTAAATTTTATGAAAGTCAGTATATCGATAAATTGCATATAGTTTGTTTAGGCTCACAATGCGCCCCCAAGCGCTTGGCGTCCTGTGCATTTGCACATCCTGAACATATGGTAGGGCCGGCCCTGCATACATACATATGATCAAATATGCTGCTACGTTGAAGTTCTTGGCAGCGGAAGGCTACTGGCATCCAATTCGAAGGGACACTAAAAACATTGTATAAACTGTAACTAGTAATAAATTAGTAATGGAAAATATAAATACAAACAATTTTGAAAATTTATAGTATCTACGTCGCATGCGTATAATTTAGGTTTTCCCTTAGAACCATATATTTGAAAACCTTACCGAACTGCAAAAAGTGAAAACATTTTCTTTAATATATTCCAGTACTTATTCAACTGACTTATAACACATAATAAAAATTTATAAAACAAATACAAAACATTTTTAATCCAAAAGCATTTGGCATTAAATAAGTCATTTTTAAGTATTTTAGTAAAAGATTCTATTGAGAAAAGTTTTCAAGTTTGTTATCATATACAAATACATATTTGTAAGTCTTTTTTATGGCAAAATACTTCGAGTTCGACAGTACCGATTTTGCGAATTAGAGTAGCAATACAGACTAAGGGCCCAGTAACACTGCAAATGGCTTCTCAGATGGATTGTACGGATGTTCGGTTCTCGTGTATGAAGTGACCAAATGTCGCCACCTAAGCAACAATCACCCCTATTGCGATAGTCGTTTTTATTAAACGACAATTGTCACTTATAGAAATCGGTATTGCGATAGTCATTACGATGTCGTTTTACTTGTCGTTAAGTGGAACGTATTTTTCTTATCGACAAATGTCACTCGTCGGTATTGTAACTCTCGTTTAAGTTTAAATAAATGAAAGTATTACGATACTTTTTGGCGATGACATTTTTTCAAACGACAAGCTGTGCGCGTTCAAATAAAATGTAAGTTTTTTGTTTTTTTTTTCCTTTTTCTGATAAAAAAAAAGCCTTCGATTTATTTTTTTCCTTATTTGAATATGATGTGTTTATCGAACGAGGACAAACAAATGCTTCCATATGCTCAAGCATCTCTTTTAAAATGATACTCATTGTTGGTTGTGCAGACCAAAATTAAAATCATTGCGTACACACTTCTGATAGCTACTACACTGTGCCATTGGCACACACGCCTTAAGAATGGGACTCCCTCATAACAATTTCTGCAGAAGTTGAAGAAGGCGGAAGGATAACGCATCTGCTCTGCACTTGTAGCGCTCTATCCTCCCTCACTAAGAAGCACCTTGGAGACTACTTCTTTAACGACTTGAACGAACTGCTCAACGTTGGAATCCATTAAATAAGGAGCTTCAAGGGATTGGACTTCGATCTTAATCTTCTCCTTTCTCTTATTAACTTTTTTTTCCTTTTCTTCCCTCTCATCTTCATTAATAATATTATTTACCACAAAAAGTGCAATACTATTCCATATTTAATATTCACAATTCACAAAATTGGCATTTTGTTCAAATGTCCAATGGTATTTGTTTTTTGTTCATTAAAGAATTTCATTTCAATTCGCCGACAATTTAAAATGAACTGGGCAAGTGCGAGTTGAACTCGCACCGGGAAGGTTCCGTTGCATAATATTGATGGATGATTTCTGAATATCAAACGACGTTTCCAAACTATTTCAGTTTAATTTTCTTTTAACTTCAACCCAAATCAACTATTCATTACTACATTCATACACCCAAACAAACAAGCATCCATCCATACACATACATATGCCTCTATCCAAGTTTATCCAACACAGAAAATCCCTTCCATCCATACCCAATCAGTGATCATGCCTGCGGTGCGTGTGTACACTGCTGTTGGGCATTTAGGGGTTCTGAGAGATAACACTCCTCAACGCATTGAGTGGTCGAATACAGTATGAAATTTATGTGCGAAAATGAAAATAGTTATAATTTTAAATCTTAGATATCTCAAATTTTCAACATAAATCGATATTTTGAAATTTATCATTTGCAAATGCTTACATTTGTGTCTTCAAAACTGCGTTTTCAGATCTTCGAAATTTGCATGTCGATGATTGACCGTTTTTAGCCAATACCTCGAAAATTATTAAGGCCAGAATGCTTGAAATTATTTTAAATGAAAGTGCTCAATGGAACCAAGATGTGAAGATTGTGTTTTTTTTTCAGATTTTTAAACACTTTGGTTTAGAAATGGCAGGAGGGACGCATTAAAAAAAAATTTGGAGCGCCAAATTTTCCAAACTGTTTTTTGGATTAAAAACTGTTGACGCAAACCTCTACCTCATTTCAAAAGATCTGTCGATTGATATATAACTCGATGGGGTGCGACACTGTTTCAAAATTAATGGCAACTTCACTTGTACTGGAGCAACCCCCAAATGACCCTACTTTTTAAATTTTGGTGCATGGGCAATGACATCTCGGCCTGAAGTACCTAATTCCAAAATTTCATGCCGATAGCTTTGTAATGTTCGGAGATAAAAAAGTGTGACAGACACGACTGACGGACGGACACACCGAAATTATAAAGGTTTTTGTAGACGGAACCTTAAAAAACAATTCTCAACTAGCATTACAATTTATTTCTTCAATCAGGTATATTCTCTTTTTTGTTTTACGTTCTCATATCCTCAAGACAATCTTAATCGTTTTCGAATTTTTCCTATTTTTTTCACTTTACTCCTTTCAAAGCACAGCTTTCTTCCTCAATATGGTCCAGACTTCACACATCGAACGGATCTTGAGACACTCACACTCTGATGGACGCTTTGGTCTTGATTTCGGCCTATTGCACTCAGAGAAACTGGGATAGGGATTTTTGGATGGCTTGCAATTTGCTGGTCCACGAATAACTTTACATTTTACACCATCACCTCGTACAGCGCGGCACCCCGGGAGAGTGATCTTCATGCATTTCTTGTTCTGCTTTCCCTCCTTCGAACGGGAGCACTTCATCATAGGCGATTTGTCCATGCATTTAGCGGTATCTGGACGCTTGTTTCTGGGTCTGCGCTTTAGGGGCGGATATTTGTTTTTTGGAAATTTACATATCAATTTTTTTACAATCCGCCTGCGGGGGCATTCGACCCAAGTTTGTTGGTATTTCCTTTTGGCCTTGTCACTCCTCTTATAGTACAACTGATCGAACCGAGCTGGTGGGCATATGGCCTTTGATGCTGGGCATGGTGGGTTTTCCCACATTGACTTAAATTCCGGTTTCACTGGTGGCATTCTCGGTGGCTTTCCAGTTTTGTTGTCCTTACAAGGTGATCGACTGATTGAACTCTTGGGACATTTAGATTTATCGTCGTAACATCCGCTGACGTTTCGTATACGTCCAAGCAGCTGTGCGCCTGCATGTTTAAATAGAGAGAGACGGTTAATAGTTAGGGCTAAAGTATTCATTTTTTTTATTTGTTTGGCTTTAGTTTACAGAAAATTTAAGAAAAAGAAGAATTTTTTAAATGTTTCTACTATTCACCAGGAAATTTTAAGCCTAATTGAAAAAATATGAAGCTATTTTGTATGCCTACTAGTTATGAAACACTTTACCTGAATTACTTTTCAAGTTGAATTCAAAGTAGCTCGACCTGCAAGCACATAAATGTTGGTTAAGAAAATCGAAAAAGTTATTGCAGCTTTTTTAAATTGGCTAACATCACTTCATTATGCGAGAGTGGAAATTAGTGAAAGTCATTTAAATCAATGACTTAACCACTGTTAAAAGCACGAAGAACACCGTTAGTTAAACTCTGCAACGGAAACTCAAAGCTATGAAAATAGCTTTTGCTTAACACAAGCTGTTGGCTTGTAAGTCTCAAAACAAATGGTCGTAGGTAGATCAGCTAGGAGGTAACGAAGGAGGAATCAGAAATCTGTTGTTGGAAAACCGGAAACTGAATTAATGTGCTACGTATTCCGCCCAACAAAGTCTATAACTTTGGAATGCATTCAGTCCTGACTGACTTTATGTTTATCTAAGACTCGGATGTTCTAAACCAGCAGACAATGAAAACGCCATTGAAAGAGAGTTCCCTGCAGTCAAAAAGACTTTCAATTCATCGAAGATGCAGCCTCAAATAAAATTGGATGGCAAAACCCTTAGGGAAATAAACTCAACTCACTTAAAATATCGCAGGGGTTAGTTTACATTATTTTTTTTAAAGACGAATATGAATCTTTCAAACAATTCCTTTGATTTTCATCACCTTTCCTTGCCTTCTCGTGGAGATCATGAACAAGAATATAATTTGCTGTAAATGTATTCAATCGTGTTACCCACACTCCACACCCAGAGGGCAAAAATTCCGACAAAGCAACAATCACCAGGAAGGGGGTTAGATCCGACAAATGCTTGGATTATAGAATCTTTTAATTGCCATCAAATCACTGTTGACAGATGACGACGACGGCGATGATACTGCCTGTAGTTAGATGCACGCATCCAGACGATGACAACTCCGATGTAGACGTTTGCATGGTAAACAATTGCTGGCGGGCCTAGTTTTCAATCTCTAGTCGACCAAAGCACCCTTGCAAAGGGGGTGTGAACACATTTTCATGTGATTGAATTCAAATTTGTGTCAGTTTAAAATTTCAAATCACTTCAAAGTGCCGGATAACAAATTGCAACCCCCTTAAGGGGTGAGAGCTATGATTGCAACCCCGCCTCCAGGACTAAAAGCGTGTTCAACAAGACTTTTCATTAAGGCAAGGACTTTTTATTTTTCTATTTTATTTAACATTCTCTCAAATGGAACTCTAACGACTTCAGTTGCTTGTACACGCAATTCAAACATGCATCCCCTGTTCGCGGGCTTCAACCCCTGCATGTGGGCGCGTACATGCTGCCTTATCGCCGTCGCAGATTGAAAATATAATTGTTTGTTTGTTATTTGCATATAAATTTGGCATATGGCCGGATACTCAAAATGGGGTCGGAACAAGTTCAGAAAAGCAAACCCCAGCTATAATACGGATATCGGCTGCTACTTAGCTCCTTAGCCGTTCAAGTAGTGAGAAATTTTGAAAATTTCGGGGTCGACAGGCATGGTCCATTGTGTGGACGGAATATTTTTGCGTAATCCTTGGCCGAGTGGAAAACGTGGCATAATGAAATATGCTAACGAATTATTTATCAACAGCAAACAGATCACCCGCTTCGAGTGCTTTTTACATATGGTCCTGCACCAGACCGCCAGGTTTGATGATGATGTCGGCGCCAGAGACGTTGGTGGTGGCTTTAAGTTGGTACACCAGACGGGCACAACATTTTAATTTGTACTTGGAAAAATATTTGCACACGAATAATGACAAGAGGGATGATAATTCAATTACGCTTCTGATTTTCAAAGAGAGTGTTTCTTAGCCTCAATGGGCCGTTCTTTGGGGTGAGTGCGCATAGCCGAGATTAGTCTCGACAGTGGAGATAGTATTCTGGAAGAATATACATATATTTATTGGTGTGGCTGGGTGCCTGGATGGGAAACAGCGATATGAAACGGGATTTCCTTTTATTTCGAGTATCAAATGATTTCAGGACTCACAGAGGCGGTTTTTTATAAGAACTTATCGATTTTTAAATGGATGCACTGTTACAGACGCAGCCACAACACACATGTCCTCTTGACATGAAAGAAGGTCCTTCAAGTGCGAATTGGTCTTAAGTGTTGTGTTTGCTGAAGAAATTCATTCTATTGTTGAGCTGGTCTGTGTAAGCGGATTAATTTGAATTGACCCGATTGTGTGTTTTTGTGTATGTGGGCTAATAGAATGAGGGTACGGTGTTTTTTGGGGCTAATGCCTTTCAGTTGAGCTGATGACAAGTCGATTTATTTGTCGCCTTACGATGACAATGGAGAACTCTGCAATTATGTAGTAGGAGGGATAATTTGTAGTCCTGTGTGTGAAGAGTGCGAACAAAAAGAATGTATTGGTGTATTGCATCAAACTGAAGTGTTTATTGTCAAGCACAGCATGCAGGTAAACACAAATGTGTAATAATTTTTTTGTGTAAGCAACCAAGCTTTTTTGTTTCATTTACAAATTGCTATTTAAATTTAATAAAAATGGTTTAGTTTTAATGCATTTTTTTATTTTTATCTTTTAGAAAAAAAATCTTACATTCTAGCAAAAAAATACTTAAACTAGATATACATTAAGGGGCTCTTATACTATCTGACTATCTATTACTGGCCCTATGCGGGCACTCTAAGCTAATCTATGAATATATAATAAATTACTTTGCCTTTTGGCTTCCTTTGCGTATTTAACATATATTTTTTAATAATACTAAAAATACTTATACTAAGAGAAATTAATTAAAAATGTAGTAATCTAAACATTTTTTTTTCATTATTTATATTCTTAACCTAACTTAACCTTTTTTTCTATTTTTTTTTTGCAGCTTTTGTATATTTGTTTCTGATTTTTTACATTTTTTTTTCTTAAAATCACCCTAATCTAATGCCCTAACCAAAATTTAAGTTGGCCGTAAGGGGCCAACATCTAGCTATTAAACTGACAACAAGGGCGTCTGATGAGGCTGCAACCACCAACAGAACAGAATCCGTTCTATGTGTGATAGCACACTCCGTTCTGTCGCGAGCAGAGATGGATCTACTGAATCGGGGATTATCCGGACTAACTCTTGCGACATTGCCCTCGTAGAGGAGTCGCTCATCCACCGTCCCTCGCACCACGTGGTAAATCAATGGACATCCGTCTACATCCTGGATTAAGCCAATCCGGACAAGGTACAAAAACGCTTCCGGCGGAATGAATCCACTTCGGCGATCGTTCTCATGATATGCTTCATTGGGGTAGTAAGCTGCAAATATCAACCCATTTTCCGAGGTCATGGCTCGTGCAACGTGTCCTCGAATCAGCTTAATAATAAAATTATCCTACTGTGATTATGGATAAGTATTTGTGTTATACGCTGCGGCTCGTCCAAAGTGATTAGATTGTTAGAGTAGGCTAAGGACTTAAGGTAGTCCCATAGAAAATATTCGAGTGCTGTTAAGTCGCATGATCGCGGCGGACAATTGAGATACGCTCGTCATGAGATGACTCAGTCGCCAAGTTTCTCCTTCACAACTTCGAGAGCTGCGGTGCTTATACAGTAAACAGTAAACAGTTCAGTAAACAGTAGCTTCTCAGCAACCACTCGTGTTGTGCGTGGTATTGCTCTCTCACGAGTGGAGAGGAGTTTAATGCCGACTCCGAACGGCGAGATTGAGAAGCTTTTTCTAGACAGTTATACTCTTTTAGCATTGTCAGTAGCTCGAAGAGGTGGAGGCGTGAAAAAATGTTAGATGTTTTTTCGATATTCCGTAGACCTCGAGTGTAGGAGTCTACGCACCTACCCACCACGCCTCGGCGCCCACTATCGGATTACGGCAGTGAAAAAATCTCTTTTGCTTACGAAATCATTGGTGGCTTTCAAGATATACCCCTTGGTCTTGCATTTCCGTCGGCTTATCTTTGAATATTTTTACTTCTCTGTACCGAGCATCACCTAATGTCAGAACAACAGAACACTGGAGACTGGATAACGTCTTCCATTAAAATAAACAAAACACAGACCTCTCCTTCAGTCAAACCGCAGCAGAAAAGTTTCCTTCGACCATCATTTTCTTCCATTTAATGATCTCCATTATGAAAGTCTGCCTCAAAGATAAATAAATATATATTTCAACATAGCGTTGAGTTGTTGAGCAGCACCTACAGCTGAAGAAGAGGTGAAAAAGATTATTTTCTATCCAGACTTTAAAAACGATAGTAGTGGCAAAGTTGAGAGCTCTTCTGCAGCATACTCACTTTTATAGCATCATCGCTAACGTTATATGCTTGAGAGCTATTCGTTCGAATCGAGTGTAGAGGGGGTTGAACGCTATCTACTATAGCTCTAAGCTGATGAGTGCTACATCCGGTGTAAATTTTCCCCTTTTGCAGATAGAAAGTTCAAGAAGTACTAGGTGCAGAGAACGTCACACATACACACACTAAATTGCAAAAAGGAGGTATTCACTATTCGGTTTTGAGTTGCGGATTTTGGTATCTTACCACTCTAACCAGCAAATGGAAGTTGTGGTGTAACTTTTCAGTTGTTTTTTTTTTATGAAAGAAAGGATTGAATTAAACTTTGAAGTTGCTTTCTTAACGTTGCATAATAGTATGAATTTGTTTGTATGTTTTCATATTTTCAGAAACAATTGTCTAACAACTTTTGAGTTAGTGTTGATCCAAAAACAAGATTAGCTTGGATATAATGCTTCACATTTTGCTTGAGGTAAGAGCTGTTATGCATATAACATGATTGTTTGAAAGTTCAAAAGAAAGCTACAATTTATTTGTATCGAGACTGAATTTAAGAATTTAGAAGTCATCCTTGCTGATATCATTCCTGTCCGCTGTGGGGGCGTGAGCGTAAAGTAGGCTGAAGTTCCCGAAAGACACTAAACCAACAACCGAATAAACGTTCCCTTCTTTCTGTCTCTACTGAAATCTCCGTTGCAGTTGTCCCAGTTGTTCATTCTTTTTTTTTGTCTAGCCCATCACACCGCACTTGCCGTGGCGTCTACTTTACAGCAGTCTAGAGCCTCCGCGATTTCGCCGGCTGCACTTGATCTCTAAAGGGACCACACGTGCAGGCCCGAAAGTAGCTGTCCGTTTTTCTTTTGCTGTGGTCATCATCGGTAAATCCGTCCATACACGAGGCATGTTGCTGACTTTGAACTATTAACAGTTTTACGTGATGAGACAGTCATTTCTTTAGCACTTGGAGAAAAGGGTCCGGTAGTGTCCTTATCCTCTTTGATACTGGGAAGGCTGCCAGTGATCAAGGTCTTGTACAAAGTCAAATTGGTCTTTCTAGAGTGGTTATATTACCCAAATGCCACTTGATGCCAAAGAAATAGCGATTAGCAAGAGTTGTTTTGCGTTTGTCCTCCGTACAGGTTTTGTAATGTTATGATCACGAGCGGTAGACGACGTCTCTCACTATTTCGAAGTTGTAGCTACGTATATGACAATCTAGCAAAGCCGTCGATGTTGTGCGGTCTTTCTCTCAGACAGTATACAACTCGTTTTGCTTTCGTTTACTGTCTGAGCAATTTTAGCTGCTTTCGTTCCAATACTAGGTATGCATTGATACATTGTGGGCACACCAAGCAGAAAGTCACAACAGATATAGCCAAGAATTGTGTGTATTAAAAGGGTCCTTCAACTCATATTCAAGGCGGATGCTACAGAATATAAAATAAGACATTCTGGAAACACTACACGGGAGTGTTGAAAATGTTTACTGTAGAAACATAGCCGATTTCATTTGGAACAAAAGTGCAGCAGACTTATTGAAATCTCACAAGGGTTATCTCAAAGAGAAACGCTTTCCACTCGAATGTGTACACTTAAGTGCACTCCTTCTTTGATCAAATAAGCAATTAACAATGCACCTTTGATCGGTGAGGTAACTGAGTAAAGCTTTGCAGGAACTGTGCGTCCGGAAGAACTTCATCAATTGCACCATCATTGGCAGTCAGAGCTCCTTTTGAAACCAATTCAATGCTCATTTGTATCGATTGTACTGCAGTTACGTAGAACCTACGTAATCAAGGGAGTTTATAACTACCTCAGCAGACACAACATCAATTCCGTTTGCCTTAATTGAGATATTTTATCTCCAGGACCTCTGGTTACGCCCAGGTGTGCTCACATAAGGATATCAACAACGAGTCACGTGGAACATCATAAGACCAGTAACAGCACAAAAACAAAACTAATATCCATCCACTTCGCACATACGGCTCACACTATCACCTCCCAGACAAATGGTCACACGAAACCCACAGTCAAAAGGAAAGCGTTCACCGAATTTCACCACACTTGTGCAGACAGCTCTTCTGTCATTAATTGCGTTTCCATGTATCTTTTCTCTTTGTCGGGGCAAAAGAAACCAGACCGGGAAAATTGCCCCACGATTTTCATACACCGGGTGTAATTACAATTACACATCCTAATGGATCCCTCTGGACCGAATACGTAACGACGTAAGAATACCTTGAAGCGGGTGTGTGACGGCAATGTGAGGCGATAAGTGTACCCAGTCTACAGATCTAGCTTTGGCACAGTCAAGCCCGGATACATTCATGCCGCAATGTTGAGTGGATGGAGTTCAGGAATCAGGCAACCTTCGATACAACGATTAACAGATTTTACATAGTTGTTTTATCGTTGGACTTCTTCTTCTTCAACGCCTGTGATTCAGCGAAGATGTCAAAGATATGGAGACGATGATTGAGTTTGCAAGAAAAACAAAAATGCATGCAACTCAATTACTCATAGTAATCAAAGTTAGTGTCAGTCTGTGTGGTTGGATGCGCACTCCACTTCCTATGAATTACATTGCAGGATATTTATATATTCATGTTGGAGGATGTGGTTTCTGGAGTCACACATGCTTATTTATACCCCTCATATCACCAAAACCACTGAAGTCATGAACACCGTCAACCACAAAACTTACCCTAGAGGAAATTATTGATTGTAGGCTACGTGAGCGCAACACGAAATTTGAGGGAAGTGATTAGAGAATGCAACAGCTGTGTTTTTGAAAGCTAATTCATCACTTAGCCAAGCAACGGATATTACGTTCTATTCCCAAATTAGGGTGAAAAACATTGTCATACATACACAGAATTAATTAACCATTAGGTACTTATGTATTTCGTATTCATACCCAAATATACTCGTACATGAGGGAAAATGCTCGCTAAATGTGTCCGCGAATTTATTATTCATCACAAAATTATGATCTTTCCAGATTTGAATTTGAAAGATGTACACATAAATTTCATGCTGTGTTCGACCACTCTATACGTTGATGAGTGTTATCTTTTCGATCTCAACCTCTTAATGGCCAACAGAAATGAGCACACACACCGTAGGCATGAGCAGTGATTAGGTAAGTGTATGATGGAAGGGATTTTCTGTGTTGGATAAACTTGGATAGAAGTATAGATATGTGTATGGATGAATGTTTGTTTGTTTGGATGTATGAATATATGAATGAAGGGTTAGTTTGGGTTGAAGTTAGAAGAAAATTCAACTGAAATAGTTTGGAAACGTCGTTTGATATTCAGAAATCTTCTTCTTCTTCTTCTTCTTCTTAGGGCGCTACAGTCCGAGGTGGACCTGGGCCTCACTCAACATGCCTCTCCAGCCAGCACGATCTTTCGCCAGCTGTCTCCAGTTTCGCACACCAAGCCGGCAGAGGTCCCCCTCGACTTGTGTGCGCCACCTTGTACGTGGACGTCCTCTGTTGCGTTGTCCCACAGGCTCAGAGTCAAAGACTCTTCGGGCTGGAGCTAAGTTGTCCATACGCTCTACATGGCCTAGCCATCTTAGGCGTTGGATCCGTAGACGCCTGGCTAGACTCATGTCGCTGTACAGCCCGTACAGTTCGTGGTTGAACCTTCTCCTCCAAATGCCATCAACGCAAACAGAACCAAAGATCGCGCGCAGAACTTTTCTCTCGAAAAGACCAAGAGACTGTTCATCCGCTTGGGATATTGCCCATGCCTCTGCGCCGTACAGCAGGACTGGGATGATCAAGGTCTTATACAAAGTCAGCTTGGTCTTCCGAGAGAGGGCTCTACTACTCAATTGCCTTTTGGGCCCATAAAAACAGCGGTTGGCAAGAGTTATTCTGCGTTTGATCTCGGTACTGATGTTGTTTGTACTGTTTACCGCGGAGCCGAGGTAGACGAAGTCCTTCACTACCTCAAAGTTATAGCTGCCAATGGTGACGTTCTGGCCAAGTCGTCGATGTTGTGCGTCCTTTCTTGATGACAGCATATACTTGGTTTTGCCCTCGTTTACCGCCAGACCCATTTTAGCCGCTTCCGTTTCAATGCCAGCAAACGCATCATTGACGGCTCGCTGTGTTCTCCCAATCACGTCAATGTCATCCGCATAAGCTAGTAGTTGAACGGACTTTTGGAAGATCGTGCCTCTTGTGTTGGCCAGTGAGTTTTGCACGATCTTCTCAAGAATGATGTTAAAGAAATCACATGACAGCGCGTCGCCTTGTCTAAAACCTTTTTTGACATTGAAGGTCTCGGTGAGTTCGTTACCGACCTTGATGGAGCAGCGAGAGTTCTCCATCGTCATCCTGCTCAGTCTGACGAGTTTTGCAGGAATGTCAAAACTAGACATGGCGCTGTATAGCTCGTCTCTATGCACGCTGTCATATGCGGCCTTGAAATCGACAAATAGATGGTGTGTGTCAATTTGCATTTCTTGGGTCTTCTCCAGGATCTGCCGCAGTGTGAAGATTTGATCGATGGTGGACTTCCCGGGCCTGAAACCACATTGGTAAGGACCTATCAGTTTGTTCACGAATGGTTTCAGGCGTTCACACAAAACGGCAGAGAAGACCTTATAGGCGATGTTAAGGAGACTTATCCCTCGATAGTTGGCGCAGTCAAAGGGGTCTCCTTTCTTGTGGATCGGGCAAACGATACTGAGATTCCACTCATCGGGCATGCTTTCCTCCGACCATATCTTACAGATGAGCTGGTGCATGCGCCCTACCAGATCACCTCCAGCTGCTTTAAACATTTCGGCGGGCAGACTATCTGCACCAGCAGCTTTATTAGACTTCAGTCTCGATATCGCTATCTTGACTTCGTCTAGGTCGGGGGGACGGTATTCTCTTCTATCATCGTCCGTTGTGTTGAGTGGAACATTCTGCCTGACAGCGGTATTTGTGTCCTCATCGCCGTTCAACAGTCTGCAGAAATGATTTTTCCAAATTCTCAGTATCGACTGCGAATCTACTACTAGCTGTCCATTTTCGTCCCGGCAAGCTTCTGTCCGAACTTTATATCCATTCGATAAAAGTTTTACCCTTTGGTAAAACTTTCGGACATCATTCCTGCCATAACACCTCTCCATCTCCTCGATCGCGCGCTTCTCGTGCTCTTTCTTTTTCTTCCTGAGAAGCCGGTTCTCTTCCCTTCTTCTCTGTTCGTAGAGCTCACGAACAGCTCTCGTGGTTCGATGCAGCGTTGCCCGGTAGGCTTCTTGCTTTGCTGCATGTGCCTGCC
Organism: Myathropa florea; assembly: GCA_930367185.1. Taxonomy (NCBI): domain Eukaryota; kingdom Metazoa; phylum Arthropoda; class Insecta; order Diptera; family Syrphidae; genus Myathropa; species Myathropa florea. Next base: position 100,699,783 of record OV884003.1, read on the forward strand.
TGCACTCGTTGTCAAACCAGGGGTTTTTTCTTGTTGGCGTTTTAAAACCCAGCACATCAGTAGCGGCTTCTCTGATGGCTCTTTGACAACGTTTCCATTCTTCGTCTATTGTTAGTGCAGGCGGCGTCGAACTTTCGGAGAGTTTCAGGGAGACTCGATCGGCAAAGTTCCTGGCAGTCTGTTGCGATTGTAGCTTTTCGACGTCAAACCGTGGTTGGCTTCCTCGACTCCGTTCTTCTCTCGATATTCGTGTCCTTACCTTGGCTACAACAAGGAAATGGTCCGAGTCGATGTTGGCGCCTCGGAACGTTCGGACATCAAGAATACTGGAGGAGTGTCTGACGTCGATCGCAACGTGATCAATCTGGTTGACGGTTGAATGATCAGGGGACCGCCAGGTCCCTTTATGGATGTTGAGGTGTGGGAACCGCGTGCTAGCTACAGAGAGGTTTCGCCCCGTAACAAAGTCCACCAGCCTGAGTCCGTTTTCGGACGTGGTGTCGTGCAGGCTGTGTTTACCGATGACTCTAGCAAAGATGTCCTCTTTACCCAGCTTAGCGTTGAAATCTCCTAGAACGATCTTGGTGTCGTAGCTGGGGCATTGATCGTACGTTCTTTCTAGGAGATCATAGAAGTCATCCTTGCTATCGTCATCTTTGTCCTCCGTTGGGGCGTGGGCGCAGATTAGGCTGATGTTGCCGAATTAAGCCTTGATGCGGATTGTTATGAGGCGCTCGCTTATGTACTTAAAGCTTGAGACTTTTTGCCTAAGTCTGCCTCGAACAACAAATCCACATCCAAATAATCGCTGCCTTCGCTCTCTGTAACAGTCGCCGTAGTAGATATCGCAGTTTTTCATCCTCTTTTTGCCCGGCCCATCCCATCGCACTTCCTGGATTGCGGTAACGTCTGCTTTATAGCAGTCTAGGGCCTCCGCGAGTTCATCGGCTGCACGTGGTCTGTTCAGGGACCTCACATTCCACGTGCAGAACCGAAAGTCATTGTCCTTATTCCGTTTGCTGGGGTCGTCAACAGTAAATCCGTCCGTATCCGAGGCATATTGTTGCTTCTCAACTCGTTACTTTTTTACGTGGTGAGGAAGTTAACCCCACGCACAACCTCCAACTGGGAGGACAGGTCCATTTGTTTAGCCCCCGGACAAAGGGGTCCGGAGGGATCCGGTGTCGGTAGCCTCTTGCAGGCTGTGAGCGCCGCCGTTGGCCCTAAAAGAAGAGCTCATCCGCCGCCATCTCTATTCCAAGGTCCCGACCTTACCATGGAAACCAGGTAGCTCCTGCTGACTGGAGTTGTGGATGCCGCCGTTGCCCAATCAGTTGACCAGCTCCTCCGCCGCCATCCTAAGAAGAGTGATGAGCCCTGGTAGACTCACACTCCCCCCTCTCTCGTTTGCAGCCGCCCAGACGTCCCACGAGGATTGGTTACCCCATCTTCTGTCGAGGGTACTCGGCTCCCGGATTTCACCACGGGGAGGTGAGAGTAGGAGTTCGTTAATAGAGGCTAGGTGCAGACGCTTGTGTCTGCATGGTTCACGTATTAACGCTTCGAAATCCGAAATTCGAAATATTCAGAAATCATCCATCAATATTATGCGATCAATATTAACTCGTACTTACTCAGTTTATTTCTTACAAGGGCAAGTTCTAAGACAGCATCATTTCCCTCGAGCAATTATTTGTTCACCTAATTGAGTTGTTACAGGAAAACAGGACGATAACATACATTTTTTAAACAGACAATAACCATTTCCTGAAGAACTGAATAATCATTCCCTAAAAACGGAAACGCTAGATTAATTTTTCCATTAATACTGAACGTTTGACTTTATGGAGACTTATGCACAATTATGTTTAGGCGATACCGACTTTTTTACACGTCCGGTTAAAATATAAAACGTAATTATTATACAGGGTGCCCGGATAAAAACTATAGGAAAATAATTTAAATAAAACAACAACGGTGTGGGATAAAAAATTGATTCTGGCAGTATTTCGAAACTACATTCATGTCATTATGTATGGAATGACATGTCATTCAAATGACCGCATCGGCTTCGCTGGAATTGCTTCACGCTGTCAGTACAATATGTGAGACGCTATTTCGGCAATAGCGTCTCGGATGTTAGCCCCGAGCTTGTCCACAATTATTGGCTTTTAAGCGTAGACTAAGGACTTGACGTAGTCCCAGAGAAAATAATCGAGTGGTGTCAAGTCGCATAATCGCGGCGGAAAATTGATATACCCTTGCCGTGAGTTGACCCAGTCGCCGAATTTCTTCTTTACATCTTCGAGAGCTACGGTGCTTGTATGTATGTTGCACCCTCTTGTTGGAGCCATAGCTCGGATATCGATATTGTTGAACTCTGGCCACAGAAAGTTGGTTAACATTTCTCTATACCGGAGACAAATGAAAACTTAATTTATGGTATCTGTATAATGTAAGCCAATATAATTAAAAACAACTTCATTTTATTATTTTCTATATCATTTATTTCAAACTACATACACACTTTGGACCCTTTCACATGGGTTTCTTCTGAAGTTTCGAACAATTTCTGCGTCATCCCTTTTGTGATGTTACCCTTTTCCTGCCTATTCCACTTTTATTTTGTAGATTTCCTTAAATTTTGAGACTTGGTTGTAAATTGTCTTCCGGGTGCAACCGTATTTTTGCGCAAGTTCTGTGGCCGAAGCACCTCTCTGAAACTCTGCCACAATTGCAGCTCTTTTTTCGATGGGAAGTTCGACAGTTTTTGGCATTTCGTACCTTTCTGTAGTGGCTACAGCAACTGAACACTACGTAGAACATCAATTTACCAAACAATATTAAAACCATTACTCTCCAAATGCAGTTAATTACACTTGTGTAAATAATTTTGCCATCGTTCAATGGATGTGTAAATAATTGTGCCACTTATTTTTTTATCATTTTAACAGTTACGTGTTGGAATTGGATTATTTTTTTTTGCTTACTGTTTAAATAAAACAACAAAGATTAACACTGGAAAAAATTATGGATTACTTGTTGTTATTTTAAAAGTTCTGTAGCTTTGAATGCTATTCAGGACGTAAGAATCATAATGTGTAAATAATTTTGCCATTGACTGTAGGTCCGTTTCTTTTGGCTTCCTACTTCACAATTAATTATTTCCTATATATATATTCTTGTACAGGCAGCCCTTTTGCTCTCTTTGGATATTTGAATATTATTCCTAGACAACTGATTTTTTATATCGTTCCTAGAAATGCCACAATAATAAGCTAGTTTATATGTATGGACAAGAGTTTTAAATTTAAGTCTGCTTTCTAACACAGAAAATCCCTTCCATCATACCCAATCACAGCCTGAGGTGTGTACATCGCTGTTGAACATTTAGGGATTGAAATGGATCTGAGATAAAACTCATCATCGTAGCCAGTGGTCGATCACAGCATGGAATTTCTGTGTGAAATAAACTTTGAAATCTTAAATCTTTGATATCTCGAAATTTGCACATAAATCGGTATTTCGATATTTATCATTTTATTAAACATTTGACCAGACAAAACTGCGTTTTCAGATCTTCAAAACTCGCATGTCGATGTTTTACCGTTTTTGGCCAATATCTTGAAAACTATTAGACCCAGAATGCTTGAAATTAGTTTAAAAGAAAGAACTCAATAAAGCCAAGCTTTTGTGATGGATATATCACTCTAGGGGGCACATCAATGTTTAAAAGTTAACGGCAACTTCACTTATACGGGAGCCACCCCCTTATGGCCCCACTTTTGAAATTGAGTGCATGGGCAATGACATCTAGGCCTGAAGTACCTAATTCCAAATTTCATGCCGATATCTTTATAAATAAAGGAGATAAGAAAGTGTGACAGACACGACAGACGGACTGACACACCGAAATTATAAACGTTTCGTTTTTGTAAACGGAACCTTCAAAATGCATGCTAATGAGAACATACTTTGTTAAAAAGACCACATATTTTGATTCGCAGTTTAAACACAAATCACAGCTTGGAGAACGCTTGTTAAGAACCGCTTATTGCCTAAAGAAGTAGTCTTTGGTTCTTATGCCAGCAGAATGTTACGTATCAAGGTTGTGTTCGCTTTTCAAGTAACATAAAAATCCATTTAAATTTAAAAAATGCATTGGCTTTCGAAAAACATCCGAGCGAAAATGCCTGGTGCCTCGCTTAAAATGGTTAAAGAGACGGACTAGAATCACTTTGTTTTACATTTGGATTTGCATCTACATTCATTCAAAGTTTAACCCACTCAAGAATTGAAGTCAGCTGAGCACGGAATGCATGAAACATGTGCCGATTGGGGGCTTGAGTATAAACGTTTGGATGACCAATTTTCGCACAACATTTTCTTCAGCGATGGGTCTCATTTCTCACTTGGTGGATACGTTAACAAACAAAATTGATGCATGCCATGTGTTAATCGAATTCCTTTGAACTTATATCGAAGATATGTGCCACTTTTCTTTAATTCGACGGATCTTAGATTTTCTTCACTCGTTTGATTCACGATCACATATTCTGTGCTATCCTTGAATCAGCCGGATGTGAAGTAATTGACATCGTTTTTTGCATTTTCGAAGTCATACATTCACTTTATTTAAAATTTGAAACTTTGATCTGAGCTGAATATCGTCTCGCTCACTTTCATGATGTAGCCTTTGAATTTTGAAAACACCAGAAGAATTTGTATTATTATCTAAACTTGTGGCAGGCTCACTTCACTTGAGGCAGGGTTTCAAGAAATCTATTATTTTCTCTCTCATACCAAATAAGTGATTTTGGTTACAGGCGGTGTGCGTCTGTATTTCTGTCAATTTTTGTCATCCACCGCAGGATAGCAAAAATGCATGTCAATTGTCAGCAAAGATCCTTTTGTTAAACCTTATGTACCGTGAAATATATTGAATTCATTTCTATTCCTTTGAGTGCATTCCTTTTTGCCAAAAAAATGTATGTCTTTTTTTATGTTCTACCATTCACAACATCAGATTTCTTTTACGTGATTGCTTTTTTGGCATTTTCATCCGAGTCCAACGCTAAATGAATCCAATATTTCATTATATCGAGCACCAATTCCTTTCATCTTTATGTTAAGCGTGAAATATAAAATCCTGATGAATCACTCAGCACGTAATCAATTATGCTAGCACAGTTGGGGACTGATTGTGTGAGAAAACTATTTCAAAAGATACATTTTTCAAATCCACTAGGTAAATGAAATGGGAAGTGAGTAGTCGTGCTTTGCACCAGGTGTTCCTGCCGTTTTGGACGGACATTGGAATAAGCAATTTTTACCGAAAAATCCAAGTGTCAACAGGCCAATCAGATGTGCTCTAATTTATACTGTTAATTCAAACTAAGCCATGACAATTCTTAGGAAGGATCTGCGGCCATTTTTGAAGTACCCTTCCAGAGAATAGGAACAATTTGTTTGAATGGCGGAAGCTCCTCTTTCGCTCAACTAATGAAAATTCAATAACCATTACGGATAGTCGAGGTGAACGGAAGAGGGAGGACAAAAACAATTTGCATTTTTCTGCGTACTGACTGTAAGTCTAAACTCAAGTGGAATGGGAAGTTCACTCAATGCCTTCAGGCATTTGATGATGGACGCGAAGTTTGCTGCCAGCTTGATTGAATGGACTCGGAGTCACTTTATCCTGGAGTATAGCTCTTCCACCGTTTCGTATTTTTTCCTAACGTATTTTTTGCTGCTGGTCTCTTTCCATCTTCCATGGGAAGCAGGATGTGTTTCTATGTTTGATGAGATTTTTTTCCCCTTCATAGGCAGCGGATGAAGACACGGTGAGAGGAACATTAAGTTCTTTGATGGGATTTTCGTGACTAAAATCGTAAAGGTTCCATGAGTAGAAGAGATAGCATCTGGCATCCCGGAGGCTTGTGGGTGGATATGCTATGTGTCTGTTTGGGATAGCATTTTTTAAGTTGCAAGATGAAAATATATGACAAAATCAACGGGACACGTACGGCACTGAAATGGAGGAATGCTACCAATTTGCCGAAGCAAATGTTTGATATTTTTTGAAAGAACATGAAATCGGTTTTTTATAGACCCAGACAGTGATTGGATTTAAAGAGTAGTTCTGTGCTGTATTTAAGTGTGGGATGACTTGGGTTGATGGGGTCGTTGAGACTTTTATTGCTTCTTAAATGATGAAGTCCTGTCAGGCGGAGATGTATGATAAAGATTAGGGCTATTAAGCCACGTGAGCAAATATCCCACAAGTGCTGAATGGGGAATGATTTCCACGTTTAATGGTTAATGGTTTTACTGGCCTTTGAGAAGGTACTATCCTACATCAAGAATTTGAAAGTAAAGGATGGCATTGTCGTTATTTGTTCGTTATGTTATCTTCCTACTGAATTATCTTTTTAATCCAAAGTATTAGGCAAGTGTGGTCTTATATTGGCCAAGATATTGTGTTTTAGTAGATAGCACGATTTATTTTTATATATATATATTTAACCCTAGGATGGGCAGCTGGGCCTAATCAGGCCCAATTTGAGTTTGAACATATATAATTTTTTTTTCCAAACCAATAGGACCGAAACTCCCTGACTTCTTGTGGCGATGTTTGCTGAGCACAACGAAACCATATCCGAGTCGTCCCGGCCCCAGTTCGCGGAAAAAAATTAAATTTGTGTGTGAATATCGAAAATTAACAGCTGGGCCTAAGTACGCCCAATGTAATTGTTACATATAAATAGCATAAGTAATAAAAAGATAATAATGTAATGCACACGCGATCACCGCAACCCTTGCAAACACATGACCATATGTTTATTGAGGTCACTTCCTCAATAAATATCGAAATAATAAACGATCGCCTGTGCAATTGATAACACAAATGTACCGTAGGTAAAGTATCATTATGAAGTAATGATGGGGGATATGTTAGTGTTAGGATAAATCTCAAACGGAAAGCACGAGTCAACGATAATAAATATATCAACCCGAAAAATATAGTTTATCATACTTATAAGTAAACAAGTGCTTTATTCATTATAAATTAATTATTATTTTTGGTGCTTGTGTAGAGAAAAATGACGGAACAAAGTGATATAGTTCTGAATCGGGCAACCAGATCTGGACGGCTAACTGCAGAATACATAGCGATATTGTTGGCGGAAGATATTACTGACGAAGATTATCAATTTGCTAATAATGATGATGATGACGCAGATTATGTGCCGGATAATGATGCTGCCGATACGAAGAGGCGTAAAGATAGCATATACGCCAAGTGCCAACATAACCGTTGACAAGCAATTGTTCCCCTACCGCGGCAATACACGCTTCACCCAGTAAATACCCTCAAAACCAGCCAAATACTGCACCAAGGTATGGTGGGCTTGCGATGCACGCACAAATTATCCTTCGAAAGGAAAAATATATACTGGAAAATTACCTAATGCAGAGCGAGAGGTGAACCAAGGCGAACGAGTGGTGTTATCATTGATCCAACGATATCATAATTCCGGTCGCACTATCTATTGTGATAATTTTTTTACCTCATTGTCTTTGGCCGAGCATTTGCTTCAAGTTGGACTGGCCATTGTGGGAACTGTTCGCTCTAACAAACGTTTCGTTCCGGCTGATTTGGTTTTTACGATAAGAAATACACATTGTGTTCGTACGTAGTAAAGCTAAATAAAGCCGTCATTGTGTTGTCGACATAACATTATACCTGTAGAAAATACTTCAAAAAAACTGAATCAAATCTTGGACTACATAAGGCACCAATTTTGACTACACCATTTTAGATAGAATCACACACAACCTCTGCATTAGCTGCATCTGCCTTAACCGCTGCTGGGCAATCGAAAAAAGAACGGAAGGATTGTGTTCATTGTAGAGCCGAAGGCGAAACACGCCGTAAAACATTCCATAAATGTATTTTTTGCCATGAATTTATGTGCCTGACACACGGAGAAGTAGAAATAAGGCTTCATGCAATGCCTGTGCTACCAATAATTGAATTCTGTATACTTTTTCCACATATATATATGTATATCCGTTACTTATAGATAGGTACATCATGTATTTAACTTGGCACAATATAAAATCTATGACAAAGTCTGTTTTTTTCATTTATTCTAATGCATTTTCCATATAATTCATATGGGCCTATCGAGGCCCAGCAGGCTATGTTACCGCCTCACAAACAGCTGCCCATCCTAGGGTTAATAAAATCAGTTTTGGAACGATATTTTCTACTATTTGGAAATCTTGCATGGTCATCAATCAGTTGTTAGGTAAATGTTTCCAAATGCGTTAAAAAACGTGTCATTTTCAACGATTTCTTGAATGATTCATAAAACCACAAAAGAATGTGTGTGAGCAGAGTCTAAGTCTATTCGAAATAACCTAAATTCCTTTGACTTTAGACCATATCTGTCGTCGTTACATATTAATTATCTTATTGTCATAGAATATAAACTTTCGCTCTATTTTGTGAGCAGTTGCTTGTTAAAAAATTTGTTTGATTAAGTAATACATTTCCATGAAAAAAATCATGATTGGTGTTGGTGTCCAATTAAACACAAAATTGTTGGATATAATAGGGTCCTCAGCTGGCCCAAAGCCATTTCTCTGATATAATTCTAAAAATTAATATTTTTTTATGTATATTTTTATGCTGTTTTATTTTATATTATATTGAATTCAATTATAATTTATTTAAGAATATTAATGTAAATTTAAAACAACAACAAAAATAAAATCGAAATGTATATTCTTAGCTTTTTGCTTTATTTCTACTTTTAGAATAGAAGTATATTATAATAGAATGTATGGGGTAATACATACATAAGATACTACAAGTACCTTACTGCTGAGCATAGTTATAGATAGACTTGCCTGTACGTTAAAGGTTAAATGTTTCGAACGATTTCGAAACAGCCCACCGTATTGACCCCATGTTTGTCCTTTTTCAACTATTCTTCTCAGTCAGGAAAACTCTCTGGATTACTCTAAAATTCTTCTTTCATTTCTGTTCCCCGTATTGGACCAGCATCTGCTTAATAATAATAATGATAATAATGGCGGCGCTACAGTCCGAGCTAGACCTGGGCCTAGCTTCTCAGCAACCACTCGTGTGCTTTTGTTCTCTCACGAGTGGAGGGGATGTACATTTTAATGCCGATTCCCAACACCGAGATTAAGAAGCTTTTTGTAGATAGTTATATAGCTCTTAGAGCATAGTCAGTGACTCGAATGAGGTGGAGCCATGAACAAGTTTTTTTGAAAATTTGTTTGTCTGAACTGGGATTTGAACCTAGACTTCAAAATCTAGTGCGCACGGGTCGACGCACAAACCCACATGGCCACGGCGCCCACCATCTGCGCCAAGCACCTGCTTAATGGATGTCTAAGTTATCGATGGAATTTCCACCGAGTAATGACCCAGAATCTCTTTTCTCTTGAGCGCTTCATTAGAGCAATATGTCTCCTGCAATTTAATCCTTCTCCAAGCATAATCTGTATGCTGCATCTTCATCAAACCCCCATATGTCCTGTGAATAGCGTCATCACTCACTGTAATCGTCCTCGCTTCAACCTTAGAATTTTCCTTTGGCGTAGGCTCATGTGGAAATATTTATTTTAGTTTTTGCTTCTTTGGTGTTTTACCATGGCCCATTTGCTGATGAAATAATCACCCACTTACCTGATCAAAGCAACAGGATCTGGACCAATTAGCTCCGAGAATGATCCTCGCTTTGGTAAAGAGTCCGCTTTTTCATTGCCATCGATCGCCATGTGTCCTTTTACAGAAGTCAGTGTGTCATCTTTACAGATACATACTCAATGAGTTTTAGCATGCACTCTAAAGCCAATGCTGTGGTCACAAGGCATAACCGCCTAAGTCGGTTTTTATACTTTTTCAGGAGAGGCGGTCAAAGTTTCAAATCATCACTACTACTACTACTTCGCTACTAGGTTTTTTTGGAATAACTTCTGTTTAAAAAAAGATACAGACATACAAAATTTAGTGAAAGTAGATTTAAACATGCTGAACATAATGCTACTTTTAACCCATTTTTGTCCTAACTCGAGTTAAGCGGTTATGCTTTGTGGCCACAGAATGATGTATTGATGTCTGTTTGGCTCTAACGTCTAATCACTGCCTGATTGTCCATTGCGATGAAAATATTTTTTTCCGCCACTTGACTTTCATTTAGACGATCCAACGCATGCAGAAATGCAATCATCTCAGCTTGATACACTGATGTATTTTCCCTCATTGCTATGTGGCAGGTTACTTCTAGTTCCTCAGAGAAGATGCCTGGGACGACCTTGCCTTCTATCTTGGATCCGTCCGTGAAGACAACTTTGTTCCCAGTTTTCTTTTCAGAAAGTTATCCTTTACAAAAGTGAGTATTGTCGACCCTTTCTGTAACACATACACTTGTTCCGTCCATGCCCTATTCTCATTTTTTTTTTTTTTATCAAATCGTGAAAGTCCTATGTTCATAGGTTGTGCCAGGTTATATCCGCTTGCCAGCTCGCTTTATTCCAAGTGAACCGTCGCTATTTTCCTAATAAATTCAATTCAAGTTCAACGGTAGCAATCTTACAAAAAACTTCCATTGCGCTCGTTGGCGTCGTAGGCGCAAGTCAGACAATACCCAAATATGCTAGACGTTGGACCTTATCTAAGTGCTTTCTAGCAGTTATCTGGCATGCCTTCTGTCACCATACTCCCGAAGCATAGGTAATGATTGGCCCAACATCCATTGTGTAAATCTGTGATAGTATGCTGACCTCGGTGATATCCCGAGGAAGATATATCAGTTCAGTTCGGTATCAGATATGTATTTCTATTAATATGTATGTTGGCCATCGAATTAAATTTATGAGACATGTACGTAATTTCATAAACTTTTCAAGGTCAATAATTTTGCAATAAATTTTTTTTTTGCTGAAAGAGGAGAACTGCCAAATCGTTTTAATAAGTGTAAGATACTTTCAGTAGAGCTAGAGTTTAGCCGATAGACATATCCACGGAATTATAAGCTTTGAAGGGTATCGTCCTGACAGCTTGCTCTTGAAGAAAGATTGATAGTTGTTAAAAGTTCACTGGTTTCATCCTATTATTATATTAAAATCCTCCTGAACGCAGTGATCGATAGTTGTTAATCTGTATTCATTAGTACAAAACCGTAAGTATCATATTCATTGGTTACATTGTAAGTTTCCCATCCAAAAAATATTGATTGCACTTTGAATCAACTCTTGAATGTACTGGAAACAGTACTCAATTGAGCCCAAGTAGAATAAAAACATGTACTCGTAAGCCGCTGCTTAATGAGTTAAACGAAGATGAATATTTAAGCACGTAAAGAGTATAATTCCAATTAACAGACAAAAGCCAACCGAATGTAGCGTAATTCCCATCAAATGATGAATACATCAATCCATCTGAGCACATAGGCAATAAATCAATGCAACTGAACATTAAAGGATACGCTTCGTTCTATAGACTTGCAGGTCAAAATGAACTCTGACAAAACGATACTCGTGTCGTGTATCCGATCGGCTGTGTATTTTATTTACGATTTTATTCACTCAATAAATTTAAATTTATTTTCCCTCCGAATGTTGGCTCACGTAACATTCTGCCTCGTGATTGTGAAGATGCGCTATTGGAGCACTTCTTAATCCACTTCGTATAAATTAACATTACGTGTTCATCCCCCTACTACCCGGCAAGATATCAGCGCTCCCCCAACACACCCCTATGTTGCCGCCTCCGTCAAGGTGATAATATATTTCCCATCTGTTCAGTAAATACACATTATAAATCCTTCCAGAACGGGAACGAGTCCTAGAACTGTCATTCTAATCTGAGGAAAGTACTGCACAGCAGATATGGAATCGCTTACGCTGCTAACTGCTATCTATGAGTTAAAGCTTTTTGCATAATGAAAGGCATTCATCCGTTGTGCAAAAGTACGTACCAGAGGTAAAGAGACAACTTTCAAGTAACATCCCTGCTGTCCTTGTCTCTTCGAGGAGTTCGTGTGCTTGTAGCAGCGCGGTGCGGCGCAGCGACAGGCGGGGAGGGGAGGTTCGAGTTTATGTTTAAATAAATTTATTTACCATGGTAATGTGCACAGTGCAGGCACGCTACAGGAAGTGTGTATGTACCCACGCGGGAGGCTGCCAGTCCTATTGGATGGAAGTACTCGATTGTGTGTTGTGTTTTTGTTTTTGTTTAGAGCTCTTCCTTTAGGTATTTTATTTAGATACACCTACATTCAGGTACGAAGTTGAAGTTGAAGGTCGTGAAAAAATTACAAAAATTCGCTTGAATTGGCGGAAAAAGGTGTCCAGGTGGGTGGTGTGCGGTCTTCGGGGGTGTGGAGGGAGAACACTTTTGATCCGGTAAGAGGTTCTGGTTGTTTTGAGATTTCTTCTTTCACCTTGCATTTGCTTAAGGAAGCAAATATAAAACGAGCAACGAATTCCGACATTAAGAACGAGAAGAAGAAGAAAATATACTTATTTCCCGGGTTCCTTTGTTCGGTTAGCTCTTTAGGAAAAGAATCTTCTCCATCAACTACTGTACAGTGCTCTTCTGTGCTATGTATGTAGGATGTTATTACGCCAAATCCTTTTTTAAGCAAGTACCTCCTTATATGTGTGAGTGTATCAATGTGTCGGTTGTGTATTTATTTACGGATGCATCTGTACATACATATGCATGTAAGTTAACACGCCACTTCACCATTCCCTTTCCCATATCTGTCTCATATAAAATTCACATTCCGTAAAGCTGCTTGCAACATCTCTATTCAATTGCTCTGATATCACATTTTGTCAATTATGCATTATTGATCATACAAATGCACTTCTTAGAATTATGTCTGGATTGATTTGTAATTCCAAGAATCCGAGAAAAGCAATGTAACCAATTCTTAAGTATAAAAAGAAATGATAATCTATAAAAGGTTCAGTTGTTGAAAATCAGTGTAACTTGTGTTTTTTTCCCCAACCGCGAATACATTGCGATAACTTGTATATAGGTACATGTCTGGCTGAGATGTGAACGATGGGACTGAGTTAAGTATGCATTGCGGAAAAAGAATAGTAATGAGCAAATTCAAGGTCTCGCAGAAGGAGTGAGAGCTCCCATCTTATGAAGTCTTCCGGTTTCTCTTGAAAGGTTTTGCCAAGAAGGAGTTACCTGTTTTTCTTAGGAGATGCGTGTAATTTTAGTTTTATTTGATGCACATTTTTCCTTATCTTTGGATTGATATCTCCTCACGGAAAATTCGACATAAATTGTATACTAATTTCCTGGGTGCCGTGGCGTAGTGGGTAGGTGCGTCGACTCCTACGCTCGAGGTCGTTGGTTCGAATCTCGAAAAAAACATCAAACATTTTTTCACGGCTCCACCTCTTTTGAGTCCCTGACAATGCTCAAGGAGTATAACTGTCTAGAAAAAGCTTCTCAATCTCGCCGTTCGGAGTCGACATTAAACTGTAGGTCCCCTCCACTCGTGAGAGAACAATAGCACGCACAACACGAGTGGTTGCTGAGAAGCTAGGCCCAGCTCCTCCTCGGACTGTAGCGCCGCCATTATTATTATTATTATTAACTTCCTAATCGGGAATATTGCGATAAGAAGCCTTTCTTTCAGGTGGGTACTGTAGCGCAGTGAGTGAGTCCACTTCAACGTAGAAGGTCAATGGTTAGATTCCGAATACGCAAACTTTCATTTTCGCGCCACCAACCCTCTCGAATCACTAATTAAGCTCAAAGAGTAAAACTTTCAGCAAAAGTTTGTAAGAACTACCCGTTCGGAGTCGGCATAAAACTGTAGGTCCTCCAAACTCGTCAGAAGACAACAGCATGCACAAGACGAGTAGTTGCTGTAGAAGCTAGGCCAAAGTCCACCCCGGTGTCTAGCGCCACCATCATTATTATTTAAACAATTTGCACTAAATTAAAGTTACAATCCATGTAACAAAGATACAAGGTGTATTTGTATAATATCGTCCCTCGAAAATTGCTTCAACTCATGTCTATTTTGTTATGCCTCTTTGTTGAGGTGTTTTTCACCGGCAGTGTCAAGACATCCATCTAACATCACAATTTCAAAAAATGGCGACGCTGTCAGTGATATCCAACATACCTCTTATTCTTATTTCATGGTTACAGCCTTTCGAATCAGGTCGTCTTGGAAACAATTATTCCGTCAGTTATTTAAGATTTTTGCGGATGGAGCATTTCAAACGAACACAAGATACAATCACATTTTTTAGCTTAAAGCATGGATTTTTACAGAGAACTGAATACATCCCTTCTATCTTTCAATTGAAATAACTTATGTGGAATTTCATGTTTCACTGCCTAGGATTCTCGCTAAAAGTATTTAATGAGAGAGGATTTACTCAATTTAAATGCTTCAAAAATACCAATATAATTCCCAGAAAGAGAAGTCGAATGTGCAAATATTTTCCATTTTATCATGTTCTGTTTATTTTGGTCTATTCATAAATTTATCTCTGTTACAGGCACATGACCGAGAAAATATTCACGTTACACGTCATATAAGCTCTTATAATCGGGTTGTCATATTTCGCAGATTTAGTATGGAATGTAATGCAATAAATTGCACTCGACTATAGTCTGGATAGTGGATTAAGTGATGTGTAATATCGATTTTCATTATTGTGCGTTAATGATAAAGGTTGAAAAACACGATGAAAATGTACATTTGTTTCTTAGAAAGATTTCGCTTCTGATTTTCAATTAATAATAATAATAATAATGGCGGCGCTACAGTCCGAGCTGGACCTGGGCCTAGCTTCTCAGCAACCACTCGTGTTGTGCATGCTATTGTTCTTTCACGAGTGGAGGGGACCTACAATTTAATGCCGACTCCGAACGGTGATTTTGAGTAGCTTTTTCTAGACATTTATACTCTTTGAGCATTGTCAGTGACTCGAAAGAGATGGAACCGTGAACAATTTTTTTTGAGCCAGGATTTGAACCTAGACTTGGAAGTCGAGTGCATTTGGGTCGACGCACAAACCCACTCGGCTATGGCACCCACTTCAATTGATTGATAAAAATTATCTTTGAATTAGCAATTAGCTTTAATTGCTTTGAAAAACTCTGTATTTGAAATAATTCTTCGTCTCTCTGTTTCAGGAAGTATTGTACTTAAATTAAGTGTTTATATTTCATTGACTTTTAGTCAATTTTCCCGATCTCCTAAAATAGTGAAGCCCCTGTAAAATGTATGGTCTTCAATTTTAACTTCCGATATTCCTAATTTTAAATAAATTGCATCGTGTTACATGCACTTAAAGGCATAGGAGCATGGCATGGACAAAATAACGAGCTTTCTATCAACAACGAATATTATCCATTGTCTATTTGGGTGCATTATCATCAAATATCATGCGGAGTTAAGTTAATGAGTTGCAATAATTTCATAACACCCGCTGTGTGCGATTAATTTACCCTTTCCAAGAGCATATAAAATCAATTAGCCAACATCTAGCAAACAATGTGAGTAACAGATTGTCATCAACATCTAATATAAATTAATTAACCTGAAACAAATAGCAATCGGGAGACAATAGGTGCAGTGTTCCGTGATTTAATGTTACTGTTAGATACATTACGGAGAAAAATGTATCTACAGTGTTGTATAAAATTGTCATTTGTAGGCTGATGCAATATTCGTTGCATTGCATCACAATCGAAGGACTGGACTGGACTTGGTCCAGTGCGACCTTTCGAACAAAGGGTCGCAACTGAAGCACGATAATATGATGCACATGTATGTATCAATGAGCTGTAGAAGGATGTGGGTGTAGTCCAGAAGGCAGAGATCAGTCGACTTAACTGGTTTGGTCGCATCGAGCACATAGATAATTTTTGGTCCGACTAAGAAAATCTTCAAGCCTCCTGGTTTCAGAAGGAGATGAAGACTAAACCTTCAATGTAAAGACCAAGTGATCGCGGACGCAAGACCACTTGGTCTTGATGATTGGAAGTAGTGTGTCCAGGATCGTCAGTGATACTTGCTCACCCTCAGACCCTCAAAGAGGTTGCGGGGTTATTACATTTTTCGCGAATTAATTTGCAAAGTTTTGATTATAATGCAATAAATTCCCCATTGCTGACCATGCTCTTAATTATTCCATACAATTTTTGTATTTCTACTTTTCGCATTTTTCGAGTCATTCTATCGATAGTCCATTCACAGGTGATTGTTGAGTAAACGCGTCAAGAAGCCTTTTCATTTGCCAAAGACGCATGACAAGTCTGTGCATTTGCCTATCATCCATCTGTACAGCATTTAATCTAATCTAATTTTCAAATCAATCTACCTCATCGCTCTGTATCTGCTACAGAATTAATGTTCGCCAAAGTTACAAAAAATCGTCATTTAAAAGTCATCACTTGATCATTCTTAATCAGCATTCTAAACATTCTTCCAATTGTGTTTCAATTGGAATTTTTGACGTACTTTTCAAGAAATTGAGTCCAAAAGGACACGACACAATAATCATTGAAATGTGAAAAATGTGTCAAGTCATTCACATATCACACACTGTGTGTCACAGTTATTCAGACATCAATGACGCAGAATTCAATTCTGGAGTGTGGAATTCTGGAGGAATGTTTTGAGTAATGTTTTCAGCCAATGGAAGGAAAGAGCCATACAGCAGCAATAGAGTCGCTGTATGAACAGAAAAACGGAACGGAAATTTTTGTATTAGAGTAATTTTTCAAAAGCAGTGAATCAATGGTGCTTTTGCGATGCGCAATAATACCCACTGCGTTGACAATTAATTGTTTTTAAACATCAAGTATTGGGTATTGTATCAAATGTGTTTGCAAAGGTAAACTGTCAATGTTTAAAAATTTACAAAAAGGGTCTAAATAGGTTATACAATGGTGACAACCTATAGCGGTTTTAAGACCCACCTAAAAATAACTGTACAAAAACGTAAGCTTATGTCAAAAGCAAACAAGAAGCATAATTAAAATTGAAAACTGTCCATAATTGCTTATTTACATTTATATATGTACGTAAAGAGCGATTATTTTCGCTCTCGCGTAAGTAGGCAAAAGTGACCGAACTTATCGAGTTTAAGTGCTCTTAAGTTTCTATACGGTCATTATAGTCATTCCCTTAGACTCGAAAATGGAACATTTTAATTCAAACTTCAAGCTTCCAAATTGTCACTGTCAAACGCACAGCGGATTCTGGTAACGATGAGAAGTATCTGCTTGACGTACTTGTTGTAACAATTGGCCGAGTACAGACGGTATTCGAGGCTTTGTTTTAATTTGCTTTCATTTGCAACACGGCGGCGATGGATTCTAGTCTCATCACAGGGCAAAATTTCGCCCCATAGGATTTGGAGCTTTGATTTGTAGGAAAAAGCTAAATCTATTAAATACGATTGCATAAGTACCTTAGTTCCCTCTGAAATTCAAGAATCTCCAGTGCAACATTTGCAACAATAATGTATTTAAAAAGAAAAGTTCATTTTAAGTACAGTAGAATGTAGAAAAATGTAAGGGTTTTATAACATGAAGAGTTCGGAAAGGTGAACGATGAACGAACGAAGATGAAAGATCTTTCCGAACTGTCCATGTTATAGCGTCGTATAAAAGTGTATAGAAATGTATAAAAGTGTATAAACGTGTAAAAAATTGTATAAAAGTATATAAAATTGTATAAAAGTGTAAAAAAAATATATGAAAGTGTATAAAAGTGAAAAAAAGTGTCTAAAAGTGTATACAATTTTACAAGTACCTATAATAATAACTGCCTATTCTCTATGCATTTCTTTGACTTTTATACATTTTTTTCAGTTTTATACCTCTTGCTTGCTTTTATACACTTTTGTACACCAGCAATATTTTTCAGATGTATAATACACACTTTTATACGCGTAAAAAAGTGTGTATAATACACCGAGTATTATACGTCTACAACCCTGTATAGCGTTAATTTTTTCTAGATTCTACTGCACTACTGTACTGTCGCCCGGGCAAAAGGTGGGAAGAAACTTATCTTTTGTCCGGGTCACAGTCGACTACAGAGCAGTTTTTAAGAAAAACGTCTAAATAAGTATGTTTTTTACTTTCATAAACATTTTTTTTATCATTTGATAAGATTCTTGTTTTTTAAAAATAAAATTAATTTTTATTTTGATTTATGTAATGTTTTTATGTATTGCTATACGTTCTTCTTTAACTAAATGTTGATGCTTAGAAGAACAAACAATCCGAAAATACGAATGCGGCCTGTTCATCTTTTTGAGATTCTACTGCATATTTATATTGACAAAAAAAATACAAAAACTCGCATACCCTATGAGACGTAAAAGAGAATGTATCTCCGACATTCGAAATCTCAGTGTTTATGTTACGGAAAGATTAACTCGATTGAGACAATGATACCCAGCGACGGGATATAAATTATAGGATTCACAAAGGTAATCGTTTCATATGAGAGCCCAGTTATATGTTTATGTACATCAAAAGAGCGACGTAGACGGATAGGCATACACAGAGGCAGACATCACACCGAATTATTCAGGTGCGATTTGATAAATGTCGAGACTTACACTCAGATTTGATTGAAGGGATGTATCTCTGGATTATTCAACGCTGTTTGAAACTCCTAAGATGGATGGGAGTGATTATAAGATATAGAATTGGGAATGTGCATGCGGTTGGTTGATGGTAAAGTGGATGTCTGGAGGAAGGAAAAAAAAGTTAAGATGGGTTCAAATAGTGATTTCGCAAAATGAGAGAGATTTTTTCCTCTCCATAAAACTTTTGGCAGAAATCACTGCGTTCTGATTGACAGGTACATAAATATTTTATGATTCAAGACGATACATGGGCGAACATTAAAAATGTGATCTCACAATAAATAGATAATATCGGTCGTGAACCTTTGGAAAATAAGTCGCACGTGGAGATGCGGAAATAATGATGCAAATGTGGGTTTATCGTCCATGCATGTGCGATATGAGCCATGTTTATGCCAGTGTCAATCAGTTGCTTAAGGAAGTACAGACCTCTTTCAGGATAATAACTGGGATTGACTTAAGATGGACTTGTTCAATTTTATATTATTTGGAAACGATCAGATGTTCACATGAAGTCGCAAGCGAGAAGTTTGATCTTTACGTACACAATCATCAGTGAACGGCTCTGTTTCGAAAAAAAAACTTTTGTATAGTAACCACAAAGGAAGCACACCAATAAACAGTGTTCGAGCGCCTTCGGCAAATAAATTCATTTCAGTCTTCGTTTGCGTGTGAGGATAGCAAATGGAAGAACATTCGCAATCAAAAGGATCACAACAAGCCTTTCCAGCTAGCACGATCTTTCGCTAGCTGTATCCAATCGCGCACACCATGTTAGTTGAGGTCCCTCTCCACTCGTGTGCGTCATTTTTAACCCGGACGTCCTCTGTCGTTCTATAAAAACGAATAAGGGGACGACGAAACCGCGCATTTTGTGCATTAAAGTGAGAAGCAAATTTAGACAGTAATGATCCGGCTCTATGCGTCTGCTGTTCCCAAGCTTCTTGATCGAGGAAAGGAAGACCGTCTTAGTCATTCCAAATGCAAGAAGAATTATTGGTTCAGGAAACTGATTTAAAGTACATTTTATCTTTCTTTTGTCTAAAGGCTTTTTTCATACTTAATTTGTCGTTGTAAATTAAATTGGACTTACCTTCGGTCTTCGATGTGAAACGAAGCTTAAATCTCAAGTAACTATCTAAGTCATCTACAAATAGATATAACCAGCAAAGAAATCGGATACGAACCTAATTATTCAGGGAGAAATTTCACGCCTACCTGCAGTTGATCAACGTAATCAACTTACCCAAATTGATTTCTAATGGACACAAAACGAGAATCAAGAGCAGCAGTAAGATTAATTACGAGTGTCGCCTTCGTTGTCAAGAGCATTAATAAATAAGGAAATAATTTCCTCCCATTCGTCTCCGAATTCGATTGTCATCCTCTATGTCCAGGACAAAAATAGCGATAATCGCCAGACAGAGCAATTTGTCTTACTTTCCCGTCACATATACCATCCGGAAAATGGACATATGTAAGTAATACAGTGGAGTGTGTTTACAGAACCATTCAAGCAGACCAAGATGCTGAATGCCGTTCGGCAATACCCCATCCGAAGTACAATTTGATGATTGAAATGCTGATCCAATTAATTTCCACACCAATAACAACAACAGCAGAACATGACCGAGAACAACGGTGCACTGGAAATTTGCAAGCAACAAGACTACACCAAGACCACCCAACAGCAGCACCAACAAGAACAAACTTAGTAAATCTACGTTATTTCATTACACAAATGCTGCTGGAGTTTGCGTCCTTTTCGGGACTACAAGTGGACAAAAGGTCGGACATGGAGCAGACGGAATCGGAACACATCATTCAGCATATCTCATCGCTTGACGCAAGCAGAGGTGCAGTCCAGTTCGGGTCAGAGTGTGGAGCTCCCAACTCTGACGTTGACAGCCCACTGTTCTTTTGCCTGGTAATTCATGTCAATCCTTTCAGCACACAGGGAGTGTGTGTTTGTATGCGTGTTATAATCAAAAGAACAAATAAATGCGAAAATCGGTAGTCGTCTTATGTATGCCATACCACACATAACTAATTAATTACTTACGGCAAGGATTAGGCAGAGGAGAGAATCCTTAGCACGTGGTTTGCCCATCGATCTACGTTCGCTTGTGTGTCCATTGTACACGTGTATGCAAAATCTATAAATGTGTGTTTAGAACGTTGAGCGAGTTTGTCCACCCAGAATAAGACAGTAGTAGCACCAAGATAAATGGTGTTCCACTGCTCGTAAACAATGATACGAAAACAGGACTCAGGATTTGCGTAGACCTAAAGGTAAATTTTTGGTTGGAAGTTGTGTGGGACACCACCTTTAATGGGATTTTAAGAAGTGTCGTTAGCTGATGTGAAAGTAATCTTATTGACCCAACAAACATGCCTGTCAATGTAGCTGAGAACACCTCAATTTCGACTAACACTCTGAACGAAAAGGGTAGTGGTGAGACCTTATAGAATGCTAAGTGCTTTGTGTGTACTGGGTCTGTATCCTCATGTAGGGACATGCATGCGAAAAGAAGGATTGAGTGAAACCATTTGAAAATCAGGTTAAATGCATGCAAGTGCTGTTTGACCTCTTATACTAGATTGAGCTTTCATTTTAGGTAATCGTTAACCCGTTGGTCCTCCGGAAAACGTTGACATTCCTTTCTGGCTTCACTTTATTGCAAGGTATGGTGCACAACATGTCAGTGTTTTTTTAGATGATTGGACCGAAAACTGTAGATGCGGCATTGTAAAGAATTAACAATGTACTGTTCAAATTAAAGAAAGTAAATGTATTCCTTCTTACATTTTCTTTACAGAGTTGTGAGTGGTTTCGTATTTGAACAAAGAAATCTTGGCGTGGAGTGGGTTATGTAGAAGAAACCACTTATAGACTACGTGAGGACCATGAGAGGACTGCTAAAAATCATCGAGAAATTGGGTTTTGGAACTGATCGCTTCATCTTCTAAAAGTCTGCTAGGCAAAGTGCACCTAAGGAATGTGTCCTTAATGCAGACTCCGATCGACGAGATTGAGAAGTATTTTTTTCTAGACAGTTATACTCCTTGAACATTGTTAGTGACTCAAAAGAGGTGGAGCCGTGAAAATATGGAATGTTTTTTTTTGGATATCGAACCCAGACTTTGAGCGCAGGAATCGACGTACTAATCCACTACGCTACGGGGATTGAGCTGAGAGTTCAATAAAGTTGATTTGTCTACAGAATTTCCTAAGTTTTAAAGAAGAAATTGCTTCGGAGGAATTTCCAAGCGAAAGTTATTTAAAACAAGTTGAATTTTGCAGGACTCTTGCAAGAACGGTGAAATAAGACCAAATGAAATAAGGCCAAATTTCAACATTTTTCCCACGATGTGTTATAATAAAATTTTGCTCCAAAATCCAGGGTTGAAAATATTTCTTTCGTTTTCTGAAGTGAAGCGTCAAACTGGGAAGCTTATTTAGCCTCGAAAATTATATAATATCAAATTTTTGGAATTAGGCATTGGGTATTTCACATCACGTGTGCGCCGTGGCGTAGTGGCTAGGTTCGTCGACTCCTACGCTCGATGTTTTTGGTTCGATTCCCGAAAAATCACCTAAAATTTTTTCAGGGCTCCACCTCTTTAGAATCACTGACAATGCTCAAAGAGTAGGTCCCCTCCGCTCGTGACAGAACAGTAGCACGCACAACACGAGTGGTTGCTGAGAAAATAGGTCCAGGTTCACCTCGGATTGTAGGGCCGCCATTGTTATTATTATTATTTCACGTCATCTGCAAGAACAGGAGTTGAAGCGTTAATTCTAAAGTTCTTAGTTATAATGCGGTATTTAAATCCGTTAACTATAAGCAAGGACTGTGAAATCATATAAATTGTGCAACTCATATAAGGAAACATTATATACTGACTTTAGAACAAGCTCTCTTATCATGGCGGATCGAAGTAACACTCATGCTGAGTATTTGTCTGTGGCTGAGTGTACTGAACAACTTTCTGGTTCATTTTCATCTGTTGGTTGTGCATACATAAATATATACGTACGCACACAAATGCACAGTACGCTCATGTCATGAAACATCAATCCAAAAGAGAAAATTAATTTATATGAGAGGCCCATCTATGTTGCTGTTACCCAATTTCACAATTAAATCAGCTTACCTGGTCATGAAGTCATGAAACTTCGCAGGCGCTATTTCTGATCTAACGAAATTCCTTTTTTAGAATATTGATCTTTCTCCACACCACAGACCACCAATAAGATAACATCCTAAGTCTGAGTCATATGTTTCTGAGAACCAAAGATGGAATCACTGTGAACAAATCCTTGACGAATACTCTGAATCACCGCATTTCAACTTCACCCCTATAAACGGAAAAGTTGAAAACATTTGCTGAAACTATTCGCTTGTCCACTCGATAAATCGCGAATATTTAGATACACACCAATTTCACGCCATTCAACGTCGCACAGCTGCCGGCTTATAAATAAGAGCTCCTCCTCCACAACATCCACCCAACACTAGGCAACACCAAAACAAATTTTCAGAACTTTTTCGCACATATTCCCCCGCTTCGCACAAGAATACATTCAATTGAACCCACTAAAAAGAGAGAGGCACACATAAAATAATATTTCGCAGGCGGTAAAATTTTCTGCCACATTCCACATGAGTTCCGCAAATGTTGTTCCATCATAGTAATTGAATTCCCTACATACGATATTCCTGTGCCACGTTGTAAACCATAAGAAATGCGAATGCAAAAGCGAACAAAATTTCAATAAACTTTAGCTAACGACAGGATGAGGAGCAGCAGGGTGGGAGAACAACGCAACATAGCTCCCATCGAATCCGGCATAGCAGGATCACCCCGTACTGCACGCGTGAAATTATTTTATAATATAAATATTTTCTTTTTTTCCCGAAGTACGGAGGGTGAACCCTATCAGGTCCCCATTAGAAGATGAAAACATATTCGCAAGGATACGAAATAAATCTCTTTTACCGCTCGCTGGCGTTTTTTGTGAAACGTTGTTGTTAAAATATGTTTTGACCGAAGCAAGACGCTCGCCGAGAGGGTGACGAAAGGGACCACGAATCAGTGCACACCCCAGGAAACGATATACCACGAGCAGATACATCGAAGGGGTCGCAAATGAATGCACTTTAGATACACGTAGTGTCTATCATCGAACCGAAAGCCGGTGACAAGTCAGGGAAAACAATGCAGCCGAACAATGCGAATGCTAAGAGGATTTGATCCTGAAATCCTCGAGACCTCACCGTTGACATAACCCCAGTTGGTCGCCATTTAGCGCGGCGAACAATACAGTCTAAGTGCCATCGGCTGGCAAGTCGACGTCTTATCGACGGGCCATCGGCGGCGTCCTCGTGCAATGACGACATCCTTAAGGGTTATCTCTGGCATATCCCGCTGTGCTGCGTACACACCCACGGGTTGGAGTTCAACTGGCGTAAGAATTTATGACCCGCACCCCCAAAAGCCATATTCGAGCGCATAACGGCGACAATGCCATTCGCGTAGAACATTCATTAGATTTGGAAACGGTCAAGGGATGGAAATTTATTCGGGGCCAGGCCATATGCAAACGGATTCGCTTGAGTGCCAACTGGTTATTGGTTGGTTTTACTTTCTTTCTTTGTCAGGACTTAGGGGCGATTCTTTGATTCCCACCCCCGCGGTGAAGGAGTTTTCCTTTCGATAATGGAAACAAACACATCCGGACAAATTGGATTTATTGCCATCCCCATCCCATGAAAGGACATTAGTTGCTTTATGTGACGGAAAAGTGCATGAACCACACACATAACTTAAAGCGCTGGCTGCGTGTGTATGCAATTAGCTAATGTCATGTCATACAGTGGCAATAAACAAGGACCACTTACGGCACTGGTAGTCTGGTCCTGGCTGCACACCAGAAGAGATAACAATCGAAAATTGTTTTATTGGAAAGCCCAAGGAAGCGTGGATAATCTAACTGCACTGGGGATTCTGTAAGTACATACACTTTCCTGACACTGACGTTTGTCGTTGCACAGCCGAGACGTAGCATGAGATAGCAAATAATTTTGATGGGACCCGAAGATTTATTGATAACAGTTGACAGGAGTGTACGGAACGTTCGTAATTGGATACACGGGCCTAGGGGACGTTTCAGTGATTCTTTCTTTCCAAAGGAGATAAGTTGTGCAAAAGTCTTTTAAAGACATAATAGCGCGCGAATGAGGATCCCTTAGATATGCAATGTAATGTCGATTTTTCAGAACAGATAACCATCTGGCTGTTGACATGAGAGGAGGAGTCGTTTGCTGCGATTGCAATGGGTAAAATGAGGGAAAAGATAAAAGTGGGGCGTGTCAATGGAAAGATGATAATTTGCGATAATGTTGCACAATGCTCCGACAAGGGTTGTCAATTCGATTTGTTCTCTTGATGGGTTGGCTAAGTATGAACATACATGCTGCAGATGTTGTCTTACTTTTTTGATTGATTAGAGTTATTTTATATTTTATTTTTTTGGAGGAAATCCTTTTACGTCTCAACGCACATTTTTATTCCCTATGAGAAAGTTAATGAGATATTTTACTATGAGTATTTTGCATCGTGGACAAGGACTCATTTTTTGTGCAGCAAAACTCTTTATCTTATGATCACGTTTCCTTGGTTTTGGGCTCAATCGAGCACCCACCGTCAACTGAATTGAAAGCCTCTGAAAAGGCAGACCTCTAATAAATCCATGCGATGACGATGAGATTTGAAAGGAAGATGTGACCCAAAATACAATTTTTAACACAAAATTTACCAAATTAACAAATTAACAAATTAACTTAACAACTATCGTTACTAAATATTTAGTCTTCGTAATCAGCCGTGCTGGTGGGCTCAGTACGCCAACCGGCTGATCTAAGAATCGCAGCTTGGCACTTTAATATTTGGAAACCTCGTGGACTTCGGTAGCTACTATCTTGGGTGTGTCTCAAAAATACCGTTATTCACTTAGACCTCGATAGGGCCCATTGTAATGTCACTAGCTGGTAGTTGAATCACCAGTTCCACATTCGACGAATCAAACCCTTTCGAGTTCGTAATCGGGCGTAAGTGGATTGTCTCTTGGTGATGTAGAGAAGGATTGTATCTTCCTCCTCCAATCGTTGTAGGCAGATCCCATCCCTCTTGAATAATGGGTATGAGACAGAGCCCAGTTATTATGCCTACAGCACTACTTATTTCTTTCCTACTTCCTAGCATTTTTGTTCTCTTTAGACTTAGTGTAGGACAAAGTAGTATGCTTGTCCTAAGTATCTCAAGTATCTAGTTCCATCCATCTACGAATATTGATTTCAATGACGTCTGAAAATAACAAGGAGTTTAATAATAATATAATAATAATGGCGGCGCTACAGTCCGAGGTGGACCTGGGCCTAGCTTCTCAGCAACCACTCGTGTTGTGCATGCTATTGTTCTTTCACGAGCGAATGGGGACCTACAGTTTAATGCCGACTCCGAACGGCGAGATTGAGAAGCTTTTTCTAGACAGTTATACTCTTTGAGCATTTGAACTCCGAAACAAGGAGTTTATTACTGGTAATAAGAGATAAGGTGTTTCCTGTTCAGTATCAATTATTCATTACTAAGGCATTCCTTTCTGAGATTATGACTTTGTAATTAAATTCGATATCCTCAAAGGGTGCGATGTAAACCATGTGCTTCGATATCTTTGATCTAGATTATTTCCACAGGTGCTGCTCCAACAGTTGCACTTTCTTAGTCTGTTCAGTGATCGCCTTGGTAGTTACCTGATTTCTAAAGATTTCCATGGGAAGCAGATGCAACATTGTTTCCACGGCGGCTGATGGTGTAAATTAAATTTCCCCGTGGTGCGGATACAGCAAGACATCTGCATTCTACCTATCGTTTTAAGATTGTCCTTATTTTTCAGTGCTAGCCACCCACCAAATTAAACCCGTCTGGTCATGGCTGTTTACGTCCAGTGTGCTATTCTCAGATGGAGTCCCCATTTGGGACGGAGAGACTTTCACCAACTTCCTAAAGATTGGCTTCCAGCCTAATTTGCTGTGTAGTATGATCCCTTAATATTTGACATGTCAAGTAAAAATTAATTCTTGTTTTTTTTTTTTTTTTTTTTTTTTTTTAAATGCATTTTTTTATTTTTATTTTTAAAAATCTTATGTTCTAGGAAAAAAAATACTTAAACTAGATATAATAAATGGTTTCTTATACTATCTTACTGGCCCTATGCGGGTACTCTAAGTTAATCTAGGAATTTTTAATTTATTTTGCCTTTCGGCTTCTTTTGTAATTTTACATATTTTAATAACATCTACTAAACGAATACTTATACTAAGAAAAACTTAAATAAAAACTTAGTAATCTAAACAATTTTTTTATTTATATTCTTAACCTAACTTAAAATTAGCTTACCTTACTTAAACTAACCTAAACTAAACTAAACTATCTACAATTTTTTTTTTTTTGGATTTTTTGTACTTTTTTTTGGATTTTTTATATTTTTTTTTTTTCTTACATTTACCCTAGTCTAATTCCCTAACCTAAATGTAAATTGGCCATAAGGGACCAACAGTTAGCTGATTAAGCTGGCGACAGCTGGGACGTTTGATGGGGCTGCAACCACCAGTAGAATCCAGGAACTTTGTCACACTCCGCTCTGTCGCGAAAAGAGATAGATCTGCTGAACCGAAGATCATCCGGACTAACGCTTGCGACATCGCTCTCGTAGAGGAGTCGCCTATCCACAGTCCTTCGCACCACGTGGTAGATCAATGGACATCCCTCTGCATTCTGGATTAAGCCAATCCGGTCAAGGAACAAGAACGCTTCCGGTGGAATGAATCCACTTCGGCGAGCGTTCTCAATTAATTCTTGTTCTTTAGCTCTGATGTGCTCATAGAGGTTTTTTTTCATATTTCATTGTGAATAGTACGATCTCCATCTTAGATTGGTTTGCATCCAGCTCTGTTTGTCAATTCATCTAACCTGCTTACATTTACGTCATTACGTCTTTGATGGTGTGATGAAAACTGTTTGTTACAACTTGGGCCATTGGTTCGCATCCGATGTAAGGTATTTAAATGAAAACTTCATCCACTACCAGTATTCAGAGCAGAGGAGAAAATACACGTAATTTCTCCTACCGACTACTGGAAAATAAAAAAGAGAAATCTCTTGAAACGTCATTCCCAGTTGACCTTCTTCGATTTATTGGCAGTATTTTCTGAAATGGAGTAGGAGAGTTCAAAAAGAGAATAATGGGCGAGAAAGGTGGGCTCTTTGTGGTATATGCGGCCTTTCATCGGTTTTACGCAATATCCAATATAGAATGACATTTAAGCTGCATATATCGTGTTATTTTCTATCTGTCAAAGGGCAATATAATGCCAACCATATTTTAATAAAGTGGCATAAAGGCGCAAACTGATATTAAACTGATCTGAATTCGAGTAGTTTTTCGTTGCGTTTAAAATTACAGAATAAAAGAGTGTGTTATTTTTTTGAAACACTACTGGAGACTCAGACTCAGACTCAAAACTGCTCCATTGTACTGCCAGGTAGCAACCTACTCCAGTGCCGTTAATTTGATCCCAACGGCAAATGGTGATAGGACCAGATTCGATTTCACTGTGATTCGAACCTGGGGCCCTCTAACTTGGGGTAGGCACTTAACCAACTGCGCCATCCAGTCGTCCCTTTGCCAATATAAGGTTCTGTTTAACCACCGTTGGGTATTGCATTTTTTTATTGTAAGTTCTGAAAGCCTTTGAGATCGTTTGAATTTGATTCCTTGGAGACTTCAATAGCTTCCCAAATAGGTATTTGGTTCTTTAACTATTTTAAACTATAAATGTTAAATTGTTTTTTGTAGTAGCAATAATGACTTCATGCCCTTAGCTGGAACACATTTGTAGAATCTAAAATTCGCGCATTCGGTTTTCAGTGATCTAGCATGTTCCGTGTTCACAAAGTTCTACGATCTTTTCCTAATTTCGGTTTTGTTTTTGTAAAACGCATCCGTTTAAATTCAAATATTTAATTTCAAATAAATTTAAATGTTTTAGGTACACACAAATAAGTATTTCTCAATGAAATAGGAGCATTCTGAATATTACAACGTTTGTAAGAATAGTCTGCACACGCGAATACAATCTTAAAGAAAAAAACATGTGTTCCAGAAGATAACCAGATGTAGTATACTTGCCTGCAACATTTAAGGTTTTTTTCAAAAACCCCAAGGTGATGAAGATCTCCGTCACCGTAGGTTGAAGAACCCTCATCAATTTCATAGAGCATCCTTGTCCAAAATGGGCGGAGAACACGTGTACATCACTAGTGAGTTATATACCCTATTGCTAAGGTCAAGAAATTCAATGATGAATGTGAGGGAAAAGAATTCGATCCCTTTTTTAACAGCCACCATCCGAGATTCCCCGGTCCAATGACAGAGTATACATATGAAACACCTTAACGCCATTCGAACGCGAACCTCGCAAGACTTGTTTCTTTACAATGTCTGAACACATCAATGACTCCAACGCCTCTATCCTTTAGATACTGAAATCCTTTCTATTTCAAAAATAAATTTTCTATTACCGGAAAACTTTTTGCTAAACTTTCACGTACCAAAATTCGACTCAATGTTCAAGAATGCATGAATATTACGGGATAACATTCCGTAACAGTTGTGAGAACCAAATTTAAATAAACGCCTTCCCCACCGTTTTTACGTTGCCGGCAAATACAAAGGTACATTATAACCTCGGCATTTAATTTAAGCCCATTTACTGAGTGCCACCTCGAAAACTTACAGTTCAGTGTCTGCAAGAACTTTTGGTTCGTTCTGTGAGTGGAGGGTGATTTTCCGTGTCCCTTTCCCTGAGAGGACCTTGCATATAAAGAACGAGGCAGAACATAATATCCTATTTCCGAATTCCACTGCATAATCGTAAGGACGACCGAGCAAACGTAAAAAAAGTCAAGAAGTCGAAAAAAAAGGCAGTAGAAACTTTTTGCGAAGCGGTGAAGTGGTAATAAATTTCAATGTCACTTCATGCTCTCAATGACATTGATTTTTCTTAAGAGTTGTTCTCCTCGCAAGACTCCTTCTGCACTCCTTTCTAGTTCTACGAGTGTGTGTGTGTGAGGGTGGGAGGTAACGGAGTTCAGGGCAAAGGTGATATTAAGTTTTAATGCTAATGAAAGTGTGTGCGAAGAAAAATTACATATAAACGCAGGCTGTAGCGGAATCTTGCGGAGAAAGCACGGAGGGAGAGGTAAAGGGCAAGTCAGCCAACCGAAAAGAAGACATTTTTATCATTTTATTACACCAAAAATGGCATGTCCTCGCAGTCAACGCAGTCATAGTAGTCGTCGTAGCTGCCATCGTTGAAGACGTGTCCTCGTCGTCGCCTTCGTCGTCGTTGCCGTCTCCTCCTTGGTGAAATGGAATCGAATAAATTAGAGGTGATGTTGGCACTCATATCACTGGCGCATTCTGTCTCTGCGAAATGAAAGGAATTCCTTGACTTTTGTCCCACTTTTATGTAGTGAGGACGAGCACGATGCGGCAGACGTGTGCGGTAGGCTCGAACTTGGTGGACCCTGCTGACAGCCAGGTATTCCTAGCTTTAGTCGTTGTCATATTGAACAGTTTCCATGTCTATTCTTTTTTTAGCACTCGTTTGCTTTCCTCTCAAATGGCTTCAAAGTAACTGAACCTAGTAGAGCATGCCATGTACATGAGTTAGAAACATGAAAATTGTAAAAAATGAATATTGCTCGCCATTTGACATCATTATGCAGATTGCGGCAGCATTTTATAAAGTCTCTTCTCTCCAGTAACGATATGTGCGAATATGAAACAGTCATCTGGTGTCACATTCTTGGTACAACTACGTATATTATCGGTGTGTTTGGTGAGTAATAAGAATTTAGTGTCTACAAGATGGAAGTGTATGCAAAGGTGAATTAATGGCAGGCAAGGTTGTGGTGCAAAAATGAGCAAATTACGACTTGTGGTTATGACATATTCTTGAAGATGTATCAGTAAACTTTGTGCAGTATTTAACCTTGATATAAAAAGTGTATTAACCTTTTACTTCGATGCTGAAGAGGGTATGCACTCTCTTCTTACAAGGAGTTTGTCCTTTTTGATGAACAATAGCGTAAAGAATTGCAGGGGAGGACAGTTTCAAACTATTCATCTGAGAGATTATGAAATATTTAGAAGCATCAAGTTAAACCCGTTGATAGGAGTAACAAAATAACATTTTGTGTTTTATTAATTCATAAGGGGCATCGTTATAAACTCTTTCAATTTATCAAAAGACATACGAGCTTAACTATTCAGTAAAAGTTTAGTGAAGACCGATACCATGATGGCGTGGATCTTGAAAGTTGCGGATAGCGACGATGATGACATACACTTTTTTAGACGAATACATTTTATTTGCGTGAGGCTTACAAACCACTACCATGACCCCTTATTGCACAATTTACATCGTAGAACAAGGAAAATGTACACATAAAAAGTACATGTAATGACTATGCCGTCAAACCGGCTAAGGAGAACTAACTCCCGTTCTTTGACGTTGCCGAAAAAAGAATACAGTAATACATAAGTATGAGTAAAAATAAACATTTTTCTTGTTAACCAATCACTATGACGATAGAGACAGGATATTAAATTTAAAGTTTGAATTTGCGTTATCCTTAGTGAAATATTTTAATTATTAAACCGATTTAAATTCTCTGTGGCGCCGTGGCTTAGTGGGTAGGTGCGTCGACTCCCACGCTCGAGGTCTAAGGTTCGAATCTCAAAAAAACACCTAACATTTTTTTCACGGCTCCACCTCTTTCGAGTAACTGACAATGCTCAAAGGGTATAACTGCATAGAAAAAGATTCTCAAAATCGACGTTCGGAGTCGGCATTAAACTGTAGGTACCTCCACTGGTGAGAGAATAATAGCACGCACAACACGAGTGGTTGCTGGGGAGCTAGGCTCAAGTCTACCTCGGACTGTAGCGCCGCCTTTATTATTGTATTAAATTCGCAAACATCGTCACAAAACTCTAAGCAGAATATCTGTACGAGAGTTGTTCGAGAAATCGATGACGGATGACGCACAGGGGATTTTTTTCCAGTTTTTTTCTTGCTTCTTTCAGGACATAGACAAAAAAATTGGTCTGTAAGTTTTGTACAATTGGTTCACTAAATTTCGTTGCGGTCGTACGAGTACAAATGATGCTGGGACGTCCAGACGGTGTCACAACAGAAGAAATTGTTGATAAAATACATTGTGTTGGACAGTAGCCGGGTATAGGAATAATCAAGACAGTGGACTTA
The DNA here is from genome assembly GCA_930367185.1 of Myathropa florea. Taxonomy (NCBI): domain Eukaryota; kingdom Metazoa; phylum Arthropoda; class Insecta; order Diptera; family Syrphidae; genus Myathropa; species Myathropa florea. The sequence continues at coordinate 100,731,882 of OV884003.1, forward strand.
TGCATACGAATTTGCGTGAAAAAAGTCTATAACGCGTTTGAGAAAATATATGAATATTTTTTTTGGAATGGATAAACAATTTGAAATATCGTTGGGAAAAGTGCATTGCGCCGAGAGGAGACTGCGATGAAAAATAAACTAAAATTTGAGAAAAAAAACAATTATCAGATTGGCAACTAAGTACAGTAGATGCTCAATATAGTGAACATCGATATAGTAAACAATTTGTGAAAACACAAAATTTTATACAGGCTATTCTAAATAGTGAACAAAAAATCTCGTTATAGTGAACCTATGTTTTTTTTTCTTTCTTTGAACCTTTCAGCATGCACAAACACGTCTAAAACTCACTAGTGCTATGCAGTGGGTAGTATTCATACAATCGTTCTAATTTACCGGTTGTATCTGGCACACAGGGGCGTGGCGGGCGCCGTGGCGTTGTGGATAGGTGCGTCGACTCCTACGCTCGATGTTGTCGGTTCGACTCCCAAAAAAAACACCAAACATTTTTTCACGGCTCCACCTCTTTCGAGTCACTGACAATGCTCAAAGAGTATAACTGTCTAGAAAAAAGCTTCTCAATCTCGCCGTTCGGAGTTGGCATTAAACTATAGGTCCCCTCCACTCGTGAGAGAACAATAGCACGCACAACACGAGTGGTTGCTGAGAAGTTTGGCGCAGGTCCACCTCGGACTGTAGCGCCGCCATTATTATTATTATTATATGGCACACAGTTTGGGGTTGTTTGAAGCAAATACAAAATGCGCGTTACTTGTACGTGGAATGTATGTAGTATTTTACGTATGAGTTGTTTTTCTTAAAAATAAAATATTCTTTCTTATAAATATTGGCTTGTTTTTTAGTAATTGCGAAGAAAAATTTTAATTATATTCTATTTTTGATAAATTATACTTCAAAACATAAGCATTTTGATGAAATTTGCTCCAAGCAGTCTACGCTCGTTACAATGAACAATCTCGATGCAGTGAACAGGCCCGGTTTTTATTAGTTCACTATACCTGTATTTGCGTCTACTGTATTTGCCAATTTTTCGGAAAAATAAAACACTTTTGTTTTTAAATACAACGAATAAACTTCAATCAATGATATATTTTCCATTGTATTCGATGACCTTTTGCCATTTTTCTGGCAACTTCAGTCCACGTTCGTAGAAATTTTGATCTTTATCGGCAAAAAACTGAATCCAGTGCGATTTCACAGCGTCATCGTTATTGAAAGTTGTACCATCCAAAGAGTTTTGTAAAGACCGAAATAATTGATTATCTGATGAAGCAAAATCAAGTGGATATAACATCAAATCCCAACCAAAGCGAGTGACCAAAGATGTATGTGCCCTAGCGTCATCCTAGTGAAAAATGAAACGCTTTTGATGGATCAACGCTGTATTTATTCTCCAGTTGTTGACAGTACACATCCGAATTGATCCTTTGATTCATTATAAGCAGCTCAAAATGCACCACACGTTTCCAATCCCACATCGCCGTTTAACAGTCTACAGAAATGATTTTTTTCAAATTCTCAGTATCGACTGCAACGCTACTACTAGTTGCCCATTCTCGTCGAGGCAGGCTTCTGTCCGAACTTTATACCCATTCGATAAAAGTTTCATTCTTTGGTAAAGCTTTCGGACACCATTCCTGTCGTCACACCTCTCAATCCATCGAGGAGCTCGCTTCTCGTGCTCTTTCTTTTTCTTCCTGAGAAGGCGGTTCTCTTCCCTTCGTTTCTGTTCGTAGAGCTCTCGTACAGCTTTTATAGTTCGATGCAGCCTTGTCTGGTGAAAACTTGAAGCATTTAAGTATAAATCGAAATTCGACCCTCTCGGAAAGGTAAGTGACAACAACGGTCAGTTGAAAACATTGCCGCTGTGAGTGTGACTGAAAACCCAGAGTTCCAAGTCAGTTCCAAGGCGACCAAACAAATTTGGCCTATCCACAACCTTTCGCAAAAAAACGTTTTCTACATGCATTTAATATGCGGTTGAAATGTGAAGCAGCGTACTACGCACAACACCGCACTTTTGCTGACTTGATGTTAGAAATGAATGAGGTATCATCATTTTTGCGCTAAATTGTCTTGAGGGATGAGGCCCAATTCCGTCAGTCTGAGTACATAAATTGTTTCACCTAGGATAACAAAAATCCATGACAAAAAATGAAACGACCTCTTCATACACAAGATGTGAAGATTTGGTGAGGTTTTTGCGCCGAGACGGTGTCATTGAATTGCGATACTGAACCATATGGACTGAATTTGATGTCATGGACGTGGACGACGTATATTTTTACCATGAAGACGCCACTTGCCGCATAGCTGGTGAAACAATGGTTCGAATGCATGATAAATTTCCCGAACGTGTGATTTTTCGAAATGGAGACATCAATTGGCCGCCGAAATTTTGTGATGAAAAAGCATTCGATTCAAGTTGTCCGATAGTTCTGTGATCAACTATGGGCTTGAAAGTTTTCACATCTGATAAAATAGTTGATGAAGCAGTAATGGTACTGGATGCGAGGCACCACATACATATGCATAAAGAATGCAAATCTGACAAACATGTAGAACCCAAATCTGAATCTCAGTCAAGTAATGCATAAAGAAGCTTAAAGTAGTCCAAGTTCTCATTAATTATCAATAGTCAAGTGGAAAAGAATCAAAACTCGATTGAAGTTCCGATCAATCCGGCACGATAGGTGGAAAAAAACAACTTTTGTACTTAGGTATTATTGTTAAGAGTATCATTAACTTACCTGTTGTATCTTTGTCAAGTGAAAAGACTCAGTATTTATACGTACACCGTAATGAGCAACCATTGATTATGCCTGTTAATGTCATACTCATCTACCAATGTATCTGTACGACTAAATTCACTATTACACTTAGAGTTTTGAAAACAAATAAGAAATCTACTTACACTTGGATAGCTCGACTAATTAGCAGTCGCAAAAGCTGGAGCTGGCCCAAACAATTGTCAGAAATTAATTAACTTTGCTACATAATTATGAGCGATAACTCACTACAGACCAATTAATCACGGAAAAACAAGCAAAGTTTCACCAATAATTGGCTTTCAAGCGAAACAATCTCGACGCCTGCTATGTGAAAAAGTGTTTCGCCCATCCCACAAAAAGATCCTTTAATCGGCCATTAGACACGAGCAGTCGCTAAGGCCGCCATTGTCGCGCCGCTGCTATAGTCGTCTGTAGGTAGCTCACGCAACAACTGAATTACATTTTTAATTGCTCTAATTAATTCATGCCTATTGTTCTGCTGTATTTGCCCTTAAAACTGTTCCTTCATTAAAAACACAAAAAGTGCGTACCCACTTGTAGGACGTGCTCTGCTGCCGCTCCTGCAACTGCTGCTGTTGTTTCTGCTCCAAATTTACAATTACACGGGACGGGGATGCGTTACAAAGGTCCCAAATCGAACGTGTTTGCTGTAATGAGAGAGCGCTCTGAGTGCGGATTAAGAGCTCTTCAATGCTCGCTCATTCTAAACTCATCCATAAGCTGCCCTTGTTGGAGTCCCATTCAACAGTATTTTGAAAGCGCCCTGCAAATGGCAACAACGATAACAAGGACGATGGCCAATGCCACCAGAGATAAGTATTCGCATCCGAACATTTCATTTCAAAACTGAAATTTGAAATTTCATCTCTGATTTATATTCGCACGGGGAGTGATTGAGCGGCGCCATTCGATAGGGCGAACTCTTCAGTTATTTCCTCCACTTTCTAAATTGTCCTTTGTTCACCCTAACATTCGATGGTCCATTATCAGTTCGATTGCATCATTATTATCGTCTAGAGAAGACACGCTGGTAGTGAAAAATAACGATGCTAACACTGCAATGAAAGTATCCATGTATGCGTGTCCGGAAAGGGTTGCACACAGTTGTAAGGGTTGCGTCAGCTAAAAATAAATCATATCCAAAAATAATTTGTTAATCCCATGAATAACGTTTGCCTCTTTTTTTTTGGTTCGTTCTCCACCGCACTTTTATCCGGGCGTCTTAAGCATGATTGTATTATTTTTCGGGGCGTGGCGGTGGCGGTGGGAAGAAACTGAGAAGCGACGGCACACGTCTGGCACGTGCTGTCTTATCGCTGCACTGGCGGCCGCTCTGAAATGAAAAAACAACAAGGACTCGACGAATAGAGATTTCTAATTCGATTTGATTCTCGAAGGATGCGTCAGAGAATGTTGTACGAGTCGTAAGGGCTGATATTTGATTTATGGAATCCTTCCCAGTTGGGAGGGTAGAAATTTAATTACATCGTCAAGTGAGTGGTTATGGCTAAAAAAAATATGCGGACGGCAGGCCTCAAATCGACGTATCGGTGACCTATGAACTATGTATGCGTTTGTTTAGATTTAATGAGCATGTGTAAACAGCGACGGGCATACGATAGGGTGGTGTGTGCGGGAGCAGCTTTAATCAAACAATCCCAGGAAGACTTAGTTCGGTGTGTGTTCCTTGGATTTTTTTTTGCTTTTTCCATGAGCTCAGCTAGCAGCATGATATATGTGTGTGCCCTGAACGTTGCTGTTTCTCTTATTAGTTTTCAATATCACTGTACACTGCTGTGAGGAAGTGCGTTCAGCAGGAAACAATATTGTTTTCTCATCCTTTAGCTTTCCGGATGTGAGCAGGCATTATTCGATGATTTATATGTGGATGTTTATAGAAACCTGCATGCAAACATATTTACGTGTATAATTTATTGTAAGAATAATGAAACCGGTTTCTCTGGACGCTGACTTATGGGCGAGTGTGCCTGTCACACACAGCCCAAATCACTGCGGTGGAAGGAGTTACATATTTCGTTCAATTTGTCATTAGATTCTAAATCAGTTTAATTTTCCTAAAATATGTTTTTCGATATACTGCAATTGCAAGGGAAGTGATTGATTCAATGTTTGGAAGGAATTTGAACGAAATTCTTAGTTCGAATTCCTCCTTTCTCCTTTCTTTTGGAGTTTGGTTATAGTTTGGTGCGTAGTTAAAAATGAAAACTTATGAGATTTTTTTTTTAATTTCTGTTATAGGGTTATATTTATTGATTTTAGGTCCCGACGGTCATTTTTCGTCATTTCGAAGCGTTTCTTTAAATAAGATAAATCATTAGTGTTCAGCAAATTTTGAACTCATTCTTAAAGAAGTAAGTTGCTTTGTAAAATCAATCAAAATGAGTTAAGAGTCCTTTAAGAAGGGAAGATTTGAGGTAAAGAATTCAGGAAACATCTTTCGTTCTTTCACCTTGAGCCCCGTGTGTCCACTGGTGGTAGACATGGGTAAATAGCTTCAGCCCTGTGTGGAAATTTACACCCTCGGATCACATGCTCCACCGATGGTCATTTTTACAAGTTCACATTTTTGTAGATACTTACGAGTAACTACAAACAGATCACTTCAATTTAAAAATCTAAAAAATAATGACCCACTACGCAACACAAAAAGAAATTGCAGGGACTCAACGTCTTAATTCTTTTGTTTTTGTTAATTCTTGACATAAAATGAACAGCATACAAAGTCAAAGATAACTTACTCGAATTAGTGGTACATATACAAGGTGTGTTCAGAAAACAACTTGAATTTTAATTTATAAAAAATATATATACAGTAGACGCTCGATATAGTGAACATCAATATAGTGAACAATCCAATATAGTGAACACACAAAATTTTATACAGGCTATGCACTGTCACTATCACTATTTAAGTGAACAAAAAAAATCTCGTTATAGTGAACCTATGTTTCTTTTTCTGTCTTTGAACCTTTCAGCATGCACAAACACGTCTAAAACTCACTAGTGCTATGCAGTGGACAGTATCCATACAATCGTCCTAATTTAACGTTTGTATATGGGTTTGTTTGAAGCAAATACAAAGTGCGCGTTGCTTGTAAGTGGGATGAATTATTTTGTTGCGTTTTGAATTTTTTGCGTATGAGCTCCTTTTGTTAGAAATAAAATATTCTTTTTTATAAATATTGGCTTGTTTCTTTAGTAATTGCGAAGAAAAATTTTAATTATATTCTATTTTTGGAAAATTGTACTTCAAAACATACGCATTTTTATAAAAATTTGCTTCAAGAAGTCTACGCTCGTTACAATAAACAATCTCAATGCAGTGAACAGGCCCGGTTTTTGTTAGTTCACTATATCGAGCGTCTATAATAATAATATAATAATAATGGCGGCGCTATAGTCCGAGGTGGACCTGGGCCTAGCTTCTCACCAACCACTCGTGTTGTGCGTGCTATTGTTCTCTCACGAGTGGAGGGGACCTACAGTTTAATGCCGACTCCGAACGGCGAGATTGAGAAGCTTTTTCTAGACAGTTATAGTCTTTGAGCTTTGTCAGTGACTCGAAAGAGGTGGAGCCGTGAAAAAATGTTTGATGTTTTTTTCGAGATTCGAACCGACGACCTCGAGCGTAGGAGTCAACGCACCTACCCACTACGCCACGGTGCCTACCGAGCATCGAGCGTCTACTGTATTTATTTATTCGTCTACATTAATGTTGTCGTTGTCGCCTTCAAAATAGTCCTCATTGGATATTACGCACTTGTGCCAGCGCTTCTAGGAATCCTCGACACCACTCGTAACCACTTCTCAAATTTGATCCTTCAGTTCTTTCAGCGATGCATTTACATTTATGTTTGTAAAACGACGGGCCTTTCAGGTTCTCTTTACTTTTGGAAATAGAAAAAAGTCACATGGAGCCATGTCTGACGAATATGGAGGGGGCATTGTTACAGTATTGTTTTTGGCCGAAAATTCGCCGCTGTTTTCGTTTAAAATTCAACAATTTTGGAACAATTTTGCTGCGGCGCGTTTCATACCCAAAACATTCGAAAAAATTACACGCCATGAACCAATAGATATGTCAATATCATCAGCGACTTCTCTGATTGTGATTCGGCAACCGCTCATTTGTTTTGCTTTTACAGCATTTTTATCGTATGTCGATGTGCTGCGGCGTCCAGGCCGTTCGTCATCTTCAATGTCTCTTCAAGGCCATCTTGGAAACGCTTATACCACTCGTAAACTCTTGTTTTACTCTTAGCAGACTCTCCATAGACCTTTGTTAACATTTCACACACTTTGTTACACGTTAATTCATTTTGCCACAGACAAAGTAAACAATGAATACAGCTTATCATTTTATCAAAATTCTGGTTATACCAACTTTTGACAATCGGACTCTCTAAAGCCGCGAATTTTAAAAATTCTCATTATTTTCTGAACACACCTCGTATGTATGAATAGCAAGCGATAGGTAGTGGATTGAATTTAACTGTATTATTTACTGTATGATCGAAGAGAATGATACGCGGCGTAAAACCACATGATCCATGGACGATCTCAAAAAGAGACAGCAGGAATAACATCAGACGGTATTGATAACATCCGGCTTCTTTCGCGAGATTGTACATGGTCTATAGTTCCCTTTTCTGAATGAGCTTTAAATTACCCATTTGCATATAACTCTTTACGTTCGTGTTTGCATTTCCATCAATCCGTACAACTAGTCAACATTGGAGAAATAAGATTTCAAGATTTCCTTGATAAAGAGCCGGTTTGTGAATTTTCAGACCAATTTCGTTGGATTAGCCGAGCACTTACGAGTTGAACTCAAGTTTTTTATTACAATCATCAATTAGTTGCACTCCTTTTTGTCTAATCCCATTGAAATCAGGAAAGTATTGTTGTAAGCTCATACCAGCAGATATGCGTCTTCTCGTGTCGAGTTCTTACGTTGCGCTACTGCATACCTCTTTCTAGGAAATAAGGATTCCATCAAATCTGTGGATTTGAAGTCTATTTCCCACAGAATACTCGATGGCAAATCAAATTTTATTTTAAAATCCCGCTGAAATGGTAAATACCAAGTTTCTCAGACCGTCTGAACTCTCGAAAAACGTTAAGTGTACCGCAGAGCGCAGATAATGGATTTGCCGCAGAAACGAGTACCCCATCAATATTGCAGTCTACCGTCGCTTCGTTTCGGAATCGGGTGTGCAATAAATCACTTAATGAAGAATTCCAGGGAAGCGCGACCAAAAAGAAAACGAAGAAAACATGAAAAGTCATCCCCCAAATATAAATTGAAAATTAACTTTGAATGAAAATGCAAATTAGAGTGGAAAAAAACTTCTGAAAACTTTCAGATGAAGACGAGCTGAATCTGCCTAACCTTGAGTGCCATCTCCGACAACATCAGCTCGTCGTATCATCTATCAGCCACGCCCAGTACTCACCACCCACAGTCGCCACCGGAAGTGAATGATTAAAATTGAACAGTGAGTGGATACCCACCAGCTTTCTTTCGGCAGGTGTATGGGAGGGGACTTACAAGACGAAAGACAAGAACACAGTCCAAGCACCTGGAAAGAGAATTAGGAATCGAAAAAGGACGAACAATTAATATATATTAATATTCGCTCAAAGCTTCCTCTCCACGGAATGATTCAGCTTATCTCATGCCTGACTACCCTTACTGATGAGAGGGGGGGGTGGGTGAGGTTGGGCTTGACTTTTTCGCCACCTAAACATTTTACGGTTTTAATTAATTTTTAAATATTTTGAATTTTAAGATGACGCAGGATAATGCCATTCTTTTTGTTATTGTCCTTGTCGCTTTCTTGTTGTTAGGATCCTTGAGTCTTTTAGCTGCTTGCTTTAAATATGCATGTATGTATGTCTGTATGCGAAAGTGACTGTGGGCGTGCGTATGTTCGGAAGGCATGACAAAAACGAAAATTGCTGTGTTGGGAATAATAAAATTAAATTTCATTCCGTCTCTGTTTGCAACCGCCCTTCGTGCTCCCACCGCCATCCACCAACTCATGCCCATCACTCGGAAAGGCGATGTGCTTCTCCCTCCGACGCGTTTTGTTTATTCCGCAAATAATCATAATAATAATTATAATTATATTTGTAGTATGCAGTGCGCAAAAAGGACTATCAAAATGCTGGCAGAGCAGTCGGTGATGGTGATGTTGGTGATGCTGGTCCTTCGCAATCGAATGGAAGCAGTAAGGACACAGAGTACCGAAATTGTGAGCTCATTTTACGAGTTACAGCAGCAGCGGCAGGACGCGTATGGTAGCATTAATTAGACGCAAAGGTATGTAAAGGTGTAGGGAATATGAGTTTTTTATGTAAATTTTTACGGATGCAATTCACGTTTCTGTTATTTTAGAGGTATGCACTTGAGAGGACAAAATACACCAAATGAATTATCCTTAGTGCGAAATTTTGTTCTTTTAACATCTTAAGGGAGCCGTAAAAGAAGTGCACATCCTTCCGAAAAATAAACTTGTTTATAGAGAGATATGATAAGGATAGATGAAGGCCATCAGCACAGAGTTCAGCTTTGAATTTAGTATCTAGATTTGAGTAAAGTTTCGTCACGTATTCTTGTTTTTAATACTAAAAAGTGAGTTTTGTAAGATAGAAGTCGAAAAGACAATCAGGTATGCTATCTTGTTAGTCGGGTGTGTTTCAACTTGAATTAACAACGTAAAAGGAACAAGACAATTTCTACATTTTTTTTTGTAAATTTTGATTTATAGATGTTTTTGAATGAGTTCGCATGCACTTACCATTTTTTGTAATTGTTCTTGACAACTGAAACATCCCGCTGAGACCAGGGTCCTGTACAAGATCACGGAATAGAATTACAAAAATACAGACAGCTACGGTCAAGAAATAGCAGTGCTACATACGTCAAAATAATCGTTGTGTTACTTCTGTTACTAAAATATTTGTTAAAAAATAAATCCACCATTAGATCGTTTTAATTTTGTACAATTCTTTTCAAATATAAAATTAAAAAACAAATTTTAAATTATATTTTTGTTCCCATTGCTTTAAGTTTGAGCGCAACTGTAATCTTTGGTCAATAAAAAAGTGCACATACAGTTAGCGGCAAAAGTGAATGTGCACTGTACATTCAACCCCTAAACTAAAAATCCCGGAATAAGCTAGGTCAGACGTGAATACATAAAAATAAATACAGAAAAGTTTGTGAATCTCTTTGCCAAAACATATTTTTTGGTGATGAAATACAATTTTGATTTTTCGGATAAGAAAAAGAAGTTTGGAGGAACAAAAAAAAACGAAGCCGGAACCTTAAAATATTTGATCAACAATAAAACAACCGAACGAATGTTCGAATATGGTTTGAGGATATACGGCGGTTTATGGCGTCAGAAATTTGGGTTTCGTGTGCAGAAACGAATTCTCTCATGAACATGGGCCCTTCAACGCTGTAACGACCCCAAGCACGACCCACACCCCAAGACAATGGAATCATTCCCTTCATTCACTGAATCTAAATCGCTTTGGAATGCCTTAACCAGGAATTGGCGCAAATTCCAAAAGCTTTTCGAATTCATGCCGAGAAGACTGCAAATAGTGTTGAAGTCCTAAAAAAACAAGTGCTGTTTTCTATAAATAAAATAAGTCTTTTAAATATAGGATAACACTAATTTTACCTTTTTTTGATTTGATTTGATTTTATTATTTTTTGAAGTATGCTTTGGAGCTTTTATTTGATGAATTCATGTCTGGCCGCGCTTAATCTGGTGAAACTTTATTTAGAGTACACTTGTTTAGCAAACATCTCTCTAAAAGGCATGTTGATATGGCGTGTGTCTAAATCTAAGAATATTAATCGGATTTTCATGCACAAAAAATCTCAAAATATGCGCTTAAAAATACAAAATATGCATTAAAAATTAAAATTAAATTAACTTAATTTCGGTTCAATTTAAAAACACTTTTTCTTCTGTCTTTAAGAATAAGTTAAATTTCTTATTTTTATTATTTAATAAAATAATAACTTACAACGAAATTATGGCTCGACGTCAACTGGGGTTAGTGGAGCATTTTTGAAAGAAGAAATCTTATCGACTGTAAAGTTTTTTGGGTAATTTTCGTCATTGCAGTCCAATGTGAAGATTTTAATTACATTTTGCATTATTGCAAATCCTTCATTTTTTTACAGAACGCACTGAAGTTTTTTTTTTAATGACTGCCCCCGTTAATGACTCTCCCCATCAAATTCCCCATCTTGTAACAATAGGCCGAGGCGGAAGAGTAGTCAAAGGATATTTTTCTTTACAAATTTCGACGCGTGATAGTGCCTTTAAAAATATTTTTTGACATTTGAAATTAATTCATCGACGTTCCGAAAATTACTCCTTATTTCTTCTGCAACTCGGTGCATTGCATGTGCTAAGCAAGTGACGTGCAACAATTTCGGATCAAAAGAAAATTTGGATAATCTAGTCACGTTCATACATGCAGATTTGTTTATATAGTGCATTATAATATGGGGTTGGAATATCGTTCAAGATTGTAAAATGAATAAAAAAAAAAGATAATAGTTTTAAGCTTATATAAAATTATATAAAAGAGATATACTTTTACTGTCTAGTTAAATTTTTTAACAATATGCTCTAAAAATATGAATTTATTATAAAAATATGCAAAATATGCACGTATAGTAAAATATGCACAAAAATATGCAAAATATGCATTTATAGAAAAATATGCAAAAATATGCACTAACGGTTAAATGTCATTTTAAAGGAAATTTCATGATACGTATACATAACAAGTTGCCTTGCATGCAAGGAGCAGTGCTGTCAGTTTGTGGTAAATTTACCTTTTCGTGGGAAATTCCAAATCCCATTCCACACATTTGGTAAAAAGGTATTTTCATACAAAAAGGGTAAATTTCTTCTGAAACTAATATCTCTCTAAGAAATCTATGGTTGCAATACCCTAAATTCAAGGGATGGCTGAAACCTATACCACAAAAAGCGAGGTGCAGAGCTAAGAAGCAGAAGTAATAAAGCACGGTGGAGGAAGCAAACATTAAACGAATACAAAAGCAGTAAAAAAATTTGTGAAAAAAATGGTATAGCTCACATTTTTTGGAAGTGGTAAATTTTGAGAGGTATGGTAATTTTTCCTCTCAAGTGTGGTAAATTGTACTTTAAAATACCGGCAGCACCGGCAAAGAGTTCATAGAAAAACATGCATTTGCATGGAAATCCGATCGCTATTAATCAGCCTTGCCTTTAAAGATAAAGAAGAAGAGCGGTGCTACGGAGTTGAGGTTTTTACACAACAGACAACAAGATCCGCGTCAAAGATCTTCTATCTCAAATCTCTCCATATGAGTCCCTACCACCTTAGGGGCTAAGTCCGCAGAAGCCTAATTAGACTCTCTCTATTCGACCAAGGCCTCTACTACGTGTCGCAAGACTGGGTAGATCATGGCGGACTTTGGTGGATCATGGTCTTACGCAATACCTATTCTGTCACTGGAAAGAGTGATCTAGGGATAATTTTATGTGGAACAGGAGTAAACGAAGACCGAGAATTCTCGAGCTACAGCTGTTCATGCTGATGGCTTGGACAAATCGCTGGTGGTGTGCGTCCTTATTCTTTGAGCGCATATACTTTCTTTTGCCCAAATGTACAGATAGGCATATTTCTATACCAATTACCGTTTGCCAATAATTATGCGGATCTTGACACTAGATTTGGCTACCAAGTTTTTTCGCAAAAATGTTGCGAATTTATGAATCATAGATTCCTCAAACTTTTTTTCACGTTTTGTGGACACGACTTGGTTTTGATAAATGGCCTTTCTTTAATTTTAACTTGTTGCCGCTGCAGATGGATACACATTCGTTTCTATTTGAGTGAGTTCTTCTGAGTAAGAGAAGAGCACTGATATTCCTCACTGATATCCCTTTTCTTGGAAACCTATTAACATTGCAATGAAGTAAAAGTTTGCTAAACATGCTTGGGTAACTAATTGGTAACAACATTTTGGTAACTTTTCTTGACAACAGCCTTGCAGAATGATAGTATGCTACGATTCATGCTCCACATCCACAGCAGGTAAGTCGAAAGAAGTTGGCCAAAGTCACTGGTCACCAAAGTCAGTTGGAGTCTCTTGTCACTTGAATGGCGGATGGTTATTTCTTGTTAACTCAGCCACAGGCTAACTTTTGTATTTGACATGATGCCTTAACCACCAACAGGAGTAAACTTAAAAAATGATTTTCTCCACCACTAATTAGGAGCAAACACCACCATAAGCATTTCTTCAAACCCTCAATTTGATGGGGCAATGCTCCAGCCAAAACAAAACCAACAATTAAAATTTGTCGACATAAGTTCTTCATTAGCATACCGACAATCGATGGTAGGGCCCACACCACCAGAGCATTAATTAATTGAAACACAATGCCATTGAAATCAGGTATTCAATCGGTATGCAATAACACCGCAAAATTAGTTTATTTGAAGTAAACAACCCACGGGCGCTGACACGGGTGTTGGGGGATGCACTAAGCACAGTACAATGCTGCGTTTCACCCAATCACCATCGCCTGTGGTAACTGTCGATTGGTAAACCGAGAACAAATTGAATAGACTCCTTGATGGATTACAATAAATAACCCCAAATTTGGACTCATCTATCAATCACTTAGAAGAGCAGTCCGGACACCCGACCCTGGTTTGACATGGAACGAGGCTGATGTGTTCGAATTGGATGTTAACAGCCGTAATGTTGTCTTAAATGGACAACCTTGCAGTGTGGATAATTAAATTAGGATAGATTTTAGCTCTGATTTGTTGTGCTACCCCTTTGTGAATTGATTAATTACGTGTTTGCGTAGCAAATTAACCGCATTTTCCATGAATGCTGTAGGAACTGGGTAGATGGAAAGCGGTGATGTACATTGCCATCTTGTCGGTTGTTGTGGATATTGCTTCTGTTGACGGGTATTGATTAGAATGCATTTCTATTTATAGATCCGACATCACAGTGGTAACGTATTGGCGGTTCTTGTGGGTAATTGATTGTATGCACATAAGTTCCTTCAGCTGGAAATTAGTGCCAAATCGAAGATCACCAATAAGCCTCGGTTTTGTTTATATGTAAGGTTTGTGTATTTGCTTGTCTAATCGATTTCCGAATTTATCAACGGGGTCTAACACAGCCCATTACAGCTAACCGATACCGAAAGATCGAAAGATGTAAATGGTCCAGTTCATGCTTTGGAAGTCTATGCCCTTCTTTTGGTTATGATTTTTGAAAGTCGTACTTTATTGTGCAGAACATACATTTTTGACCACATACGGACATACGATTTCTCAAATGCTGGTATCTGTTGAAAAGTACTTAGGAAGTAAAAAAAACTGGGCAAGTGCGAGTTGTACTCGCACGGGGAAGGTTCCGCATAATATTGATGGATGATTTCTGAATATCAAACGACGTTTCCAAACTATTTCAGTTGAATTTTCCTCTAACTTCAACCCAAATCAACTATTCATTCATACATTCATGCATCCAAACAAACATTTATCCATACATATACCTATATCTCTATCCAAGTTTATCCAACACAGAAAATCCCTTCCATCATACACATACCCAATCACTGCTCATGCCTGCGGTGTGTGTGTTCATTTCTGTTGGGCATTTAGGGGTTAGATCCAAAAGATAACACTCATCAACGAATAGAGTGGTCGAACACAGCATGAAATTTATGTGGGAAAATGAAAATAGTGATCATTTTAAATCTTAGATATCTCAAAATTTCAACATGAATTGATATCATTTCTTAATGCTTACGCTGAGGTCTTCAAAACTGCGTTTTCAGATCTTCAAAATTCGCATGTCGATGATTGACCGTTTTTGGCCAATATCACGAAAACTATTAAGGCCAGAATGCTCGAAATTGTTTTAAATGAAAGTACTCAAGCGCAGTTTTTGTGATTTTTTCAGATTTGTAAACTCTTTGGTTTAGAAATGGCAGGAGGGATGCATTAAAAAAACGTTGGAGCTCCATATTTTCCAAACGGTACTTTGGATCAAAAACTGTTGAAGCAAACTTCTACCTCATTTCAAAAGAAATGTCGATTGATATATATGTCGATGGGGTGCGATAACGTTTCAAAAAAAATTTTAAATTTGGGTGCATAGGCAATGACATCTAGGCCTGAAGTACCTAATTCCAAAATTCCATGCCGATATCTTTATAAACTTCGGAGATAAAAAAGTGTGACAGACACGACGGACGGACGGACACACCGAAATTATAAAGGTCCCGTTTTTGTACACGGAATCTTAAAAAGCACTCACCCAAACTCGCAGACTCTCAATTCGATTCGATAACCTTCAAAGATTAATGATCATTTCCGAGACATTTACCTTGATCATTGTAGCGAGTTTCAGCCAGAGATAATGCCAATTCGCGACACACTGAGCTTGTGATGTTTGCATTCAGTCAGCAATTGCATACCAATTTCTCACTTATCTCTAGAAGAAATGACAAAGAAGTCAAACATTCGCTTCTTTTGGATACCAGACTATAGAGACATTCCATGCAATTGTTAAACATGTGAACTTGTCGATATCGAAGATGAAAGCCCATTGTTGCTTTAAGAAATCGCTGCTCATAAGACAAAAATAGATGTGCAACTGGCACCGTGTGTCTTACTTCCAGAATGATCTGGTTTAAACTAGATCCAAAGCGTTTCAAATACTTGGGGTCTCTAAATAGGTATAACTTGGTGTTATGGTAGGTGTCATCACCGGACACTGTCTTTTAGGTGAAAATGACAGAAGACTGAAGAGGAGGTGAAGAATGTTCTTCACCTTTTGTGCACCTGTACGGCTCCATGGTCCTTTAAACGCCTACAACTGAGAGCCTACATTTTTGGCAAAATCTGTGACTTCAGCAAAGTGCACGTCAGTAAACTATTTCGCTAAAAATGAGTTCCAAATGGCTTCCTATGAATCGATTATCTTGGCCTTGATGCACTATATATACATGTACATATATATACATATATATATATAACAAGAATGCCTGTGGGCACTGTGGCGTTGTGGGTATGTGCGTCGACGCCAACGCACAAGACTTTCAAGTTAGGTTTAAAATAGAAGAAAAGAAAATTGTTCACGTCTTCACTTTTTTGTGCCACTCAAAGAGTACAACTGTCTAGCAAAAGTTTCTCAATCTCTCCCTTCGGAGTCGTCTTTAAACTGTAAGTCCCAATGCAATGTAAACTCACCTTAAAATGATTGAAACTCAAAGTGATATAAAAATGTATTGTTATGCTGATAAATGCTGTAAAGCAGCACCTTAAGTTTGATAGATAAATTGTTTGGATTTTGACATAAGACTTTCTGAGAATATTTTCGGAATTTTCATACACTATCTGCTGGCCTGAAGACAAGGATGATCCTTCCAAACCAGCCCAGTATGAAGGCCACTTTACCACTGAGTGTCCGAACCAAGACCACAAGTTTGGTCTGTTGTGAATAAAATTCCTACATCCATCTGCTGGTGGCCTTTTTCCCTCACACAGCCAACAATTCGCACACTTTCCCCAATCTGTGTCTACGCACATGATGCCGACACCACTTCCCTATTCATAACCAAGTACACCATCAAATCTCAGTATAAATTGTCAAATGCACATCATCATATTAAATTCATCTCCAGAGATTTATGAGTGCATGAGTGTGTGTGCGTCACGGAAACATGCTATGCCTGACGACATAGGACACACTCCTTCGTTGGTATCTCGTTCTCATAACTCGATTACGAGCGTCAGAAGAAGAATTCTCCTTGAAAATGTTTATGTCCGACCATATGTCACTTTAATGTCGCCCTATACGATGTCAAGGCACAACTTGAAGTGAAAACAAACCAACAAAGAGTAAAGGGAAAGAAAGCACAAAAGGCAAACGCAAAAAGGACCAAACGAAAAATCATACCCAACAAATATAAATAGCATTCTACAATTGCCAAAACATTATGATTACCGCCACTAAACATTCACCCGACCAGGAAAAACCGGCGACCAAACGGTCTGTGCCTCTTCCCTCAACCTCACCCCCTTTGTCCGTTCAGCTTGGGTAACCACAACAACTTTGTCCACTCCATCCATCCACCGCAGGATTCTCGTAAACTTCTTCCGCGTTTAAGCAAACCCAATGGCACAGCACAGCCCTCTACTCCCGATGAGTCCTGTCCGGAGCTGCGGCAGGAGACCTTTCCTAGTGATGTTGCGTTTTTTCTTTCCTTCCTTTCTCTTTCTCACTTCAGCTTCCCTGCTTCGCCACCGTGCACTCCTTTCGGTTCTTATACCACTTTCGGTCAAGACAATAGGCATAATTTGAGCAGAGGGACCTGTGCGAAAGTTTTTCCTCCCAGACCTGCTGCATTGGTAATGATTTTTTTTCTTCTTACATGCCTCCTCCACCGCTTTCCGTTCGCTTTCGATTCCGTTTGACTGGCGTTATTTTATTTCCTGGCACTTTCGGTCCTGGTGATAATCATAAAACCATGAAGTAGGCCGACAACCGCACACACAAGCGTACATATGAAATAAATGAGATTCGTTGGCATCTGCCTTCTTAAAGACAGACCAACAGTGTCCTTAAATGCTTGAAATGTATCCTTGGTGAAATTCGCCATTCTTGTGGCTTGAGCTTCATCGAACAATAAAAATATCTTCACATGAACTATTACGTAAATGCATGTGTTTGTGCGTAATAGCTGGAGGGGGTGAATATTACGTATTAAGGACGAAATTATTGCTTCGTAATTTATGTAGGTAGAGTTCTGTGGTGCCTTTTTACTCTGGCTACGTTTGCATCCCTTAAATGTGGGATTTTATTTGAGATGTTTTCCTTTTTTTGACATCTACAAGTCGGGGTTGTGTCCGCAGTGAAGGATGGATCGGGGTTGGCCCAATAACGCTGTGTGTTGGTCAACAGGCATTGTTGGAAATGGAAATAGCAGTGTCGGTGGTGCAAATCGAATGACAATTTGTGAAAATGGGGGTGCAGTACACACACCACCCTTTGGAAGGAAACTCAATTTTCGTTCGGATTTGGCAGTGATTTTCATTTTCAGCCACAGAAATGAAAAACATAATAAGCAGACTATGATGCTGCACAATTGTGTTTTTTTGTGTATCGAGGTAGGCTTAATGCATAATTTATACCATTCGCTTCTATGCATAATTTTTGGATAGGATTATATTGGTCAAGGTACGTGTTTCGAGGGTTGTCCTTTGTATTGAACTGTCTGCAGAGCATATGAAAAGTCAAAGTCATGCAGCGTCTGCATAACAAAACACCCATTAAACTACATATACGAGCCTATGAACACGGACCGAAAGAAGAATAGTCTAATAAAAGACAGGTCTGAAGGGATATGTAAGGGGGAGGGCGAAAACAAGAATTTTGCCAACAACAGGATCTCAAAATCCGTGGGATGGGAAATAAATCCTATAAGTTAGGAGAATGAACAAGGAAACCGGTTAGGAATATTTTCCTATGTACAACTGGACCCCGATGACTAATCGCGATCTAAAGCAGGGCACAAATAAATAAAACAAACAATTTTTAAATAAGAATTGTATTCTTACTGGTATCTTTGAAGGTTTTTGGACTTTTGATCGACGGCGACAAGCTACAAGTTTCGTACTCAAATTCACTGTTCTATAAAAGATTTACCCTTGTTATTGGCGAATGACGCTTGTGATTGATAACTTAAGTGATTTGATTTTGGGTCTCTCCCCAAAATGATTTCATTTCGTCTGTATGTCTACCTGTCGTCACTTTTAAGCCTCCATAACATTGAAACCCTTTGAAGTTAAGACGTTCAATTTGGACTGAAGATGTATCCACAATAATTTTAGTATTATGTATTTGGAAATTTTTCTTTATTTGTCTATGATGTGGGCATTATTTCAATAGGGCTAAAAAAGTGTACCTAAAAAAGTCTGCTCGTTTGGCATCAGATTCAAAAATTTGTAATTTCTGAACCATGATGTACATATTTGACTTGTTCAAATTAAAGACCCACGCTGAACGGCCGTAAGGAAAGTTAAAGCAATTAAAGTAATTGATCGAATACATACAGTTTTTTTTTGGATCCTAGTTTGTTGCATTTTGTTGTTGTTGCAGACAGGAAACATGCATTATTTTTTCTGATTTTTTGTTAACAGAAAATAAATGTTGAACTGAAGCTGTTTTTTTTATCATAATTATAATAATTATTTGTTGTTTAACAATATTAAAATCCAGAAAAAAAACATAATTCCGAATACTTTTGTGAGGCACTGTAGGAATGATAAACTGTTGCCATAATAGCTTAGCTTCGCTCAGTTTCGATAAGTTCGTTCAGTTTTTTTTAATTTATGTGAGAACAAAATCAGTCGCTTTTTTGCGCACATAAACGACAAGTGGTGTGAGATTGAACTGGAAATATTTCTTATTCGCTCCAAAGCTTCCATTTTTTGAGACAATCAATGATTCTGGAATAGAGGTCTGCAATTGAAACCAGTTTCAAGACATTCATATTTTTTCGAGTACATTATTCATTGGACTCACGTCTTGAATCTTTTCATTTCAATCTTCATTGAAATTAATACAAATTTCCGTTTTGTTAGCATTATAATTTAAGAACATTATTTGGTTTACCAAAACTGGGTCGGAACCAATGACACTACGTTTTTCTGAGATCAACTGTCTAGCCGAAAAAAGGCGAAAAAGGCGCAATGTCATGGCGTCTTTACTGTGTGAACTTATTCTTACTTAGCTCTGTTCGTTTGTTAATAGACAACACGACCATAACTCCTACACTCGATGAAAGTAAGAGACAGACAGCACCCAATTCTTTTGTATTTCATTCGGTGCACTCGGTGTACTCGGTGTATTTTGACCAGTTATGCGTGAACTTGATTCATTTGAGTAAAACATCCATGAATCAGAGCGAAATCAAATAGTGTATTCGTTTCGTTATCAGGTGATCGAATGATGTACAGTGTTTGTTTCTCGAATAGCAGTACTCATTTTCAGTGCACACTATACCGAATGATTTCAATGAATAGAGTACACTGAAGTACTGTACACTGTAAGAAAATTCAAATGAGTACATTCATGCAGACCTCTATCCTGGAATACAACGAATTATTTTTATGCATTTTAAAAATTTTAATATTCAGCTGCTCATTTTTCTTCCGGACTTTAATTTTGTTTTCACAATTCTGTTTGCAGACCAACCAAAAGACGGCTGAGTTTTGCTTATGTTTTCAGAAACAGTTGCGTTAAGGCCCAACTATAATAGGCATGAGCGCGCAGGAGCTAGTGTCACATTTTAACGAAATGTTTCGTCATGCTTTCATAAAACACACGCATAGCCATAATGAACACATGCGCGCATGGCTAGTAACCGCCATTGACAACATTGTATTGCTTTTCTTGCTTTTATTTCCTATCAAATCATGAATAATTTGCAGTTGCGCTCCTGCCATATTAGGATTTCTATGCGTTTGTGCGCCTTCTGTCAAATTCGCATATGTGCGGTGCGATTCAGAGCGCACTAGCTCATGCTTAACGAAACATTTGTTTGTTTGTGTGCCACTTGTTGAATTCGCACATGCTTAGCGAATTGTTTCGAATTGTTCGTGAGCTCTATTATAATCGCTCTTATGGGGATGCGTATATTCGCTCACTCACTCAAGCGCGTTTGATATTAGCTCATGCGCGCTCATGCCTATTATAGTTGGGCCTTTACTTTTGATAATGCTTCTGCTAACTTTCGTTCTGTTCTGAAATTAGCTTAAATTTTTTTGAGTCAGATCTTTAAGTTCCAAAAATGCATCCAAATAAATAAATGATTCAATAAAGTTAGTGCTTCACCTTTAGTTTTCGCTTGATATGAGAGGCGTGGTGATGGATTGAGGGATGTTGAGGAGTATTTGCATAGCTTCTTGTGCGTGATATTGGAGGAACCTAACGTTTTTTTGCCAATTTGATCAGGTTAGTTGTGAATTCGCCACGGCGATCATCAATCGCAGAATTACTTTTGTCAACTCCAAATCTTGGTCCAACTTTCGCTGGATCAAGTTGACTATATATAAGATATTGCGGTACGAAGTGTGTGCATGAACGCTTCAAGATTCCATGGAGAAATCCTGAATAATCTTGGGTAGATGGAAAATTGATCAGAGGTACTTTTTTAAGCATATTGATGCACATTTACTTTCATCGGACCTTCAATTGATAGCAAGATCATAAGTGTTAAGTATTCGGAGAACACGTTTCATTCAACCATTATCAAGCTGAAATTGGGGCATTTATGGCCAAGTCATATTGATGTCTGTCGCCAGATACCCTTCAAAATAAGAATATATTATAATACCAATTTTTGACTTAATTGAGTTACATAGACCAGAGAATAGAAGTTGTAGTTATCCCATGGATTAGCGCATTAAATTTGAACGGCCGTAACAGCAGATTTCATGTCCATCCGCCCAAAAACAATCCCATGAGAAATTCTACATACAACACAACATACCACCAAACCTATGTTCATCACAATCAAAACGCAACGAGTACCGCGTCGACAAATGAAAACTAATAAGAATAAATGTCCTTCGCTCATTTCTGATGACATTAACAGACGACACGACGAGACATTCGCACATCTACGAGCCGCAGCTAGACCACCAACATCACCCTCATACCCGCACTATCAAATATTCATTTCATTTATCGCCACCACCATCAGTATGCCGGGCCAGCAGTATCCTAATACCACATCACCGTATAGTCACCAACGTGCAAATGCAATCATTTCACGATTTAGTTTGGTCGCGCGGCATTCTTCTAATCCTAAGTGAAGCCCATTAGGACAATATAGGACGCCCATAATCATAAATAATAAAATAGAAGCGAGTCGGTTTGAAGGATTCTCCCTCATCGCTCTGGCAGAGAGCATATGAGTGTACCTTGTGTCAGAGGCAGCGCATATGCACGTGTTGGTGTTGGGCGGAAATTAAATGTACCCCAACGCCACAGAACTCTTAGTCGACCCAAAATGCTTTCTTTCAGGATGTTCCCGTGAAATGGTTGTTATTCTTTTTGCACTACAACGAGCTACAATGGATGGGGGAGTTTCATAATAATGCATTGTGAGTGTCAGCAGCGGATATAAAAAGGATTTTCACGGATTAAAAGCTAATGAAACGCGGCACCGCAAAAACGTTGGGTGTCATGTGCGAGTGGGGCCGTATATATTTATTGTGATTAATTTTAGGACTATTTCGGCTGTTTGGAATGACGATCACATTCGCTGGATGTGCGAGAATGAGTAGCTGAAGCTTTGAACAGAAATGCGAGAGATTCCTTTTACTTTTTCTTTGATTTATGAGGCCTGTGTTAATGTGCGATTAGAATCGATATTAGGCGAATGAAGACAAATTGGAAAATGACATGAAATAACTTGCGATTGGGTGGGCTTTCAGTGAAAATTATTGCCAACATAATTCACACACTGTATGGAATTGCTGTGTGCGAGCTACAGCAACACGTGACTGTGCTGAAAAAATATACCACTTATTCGGAGAAAGAATTCTGAAATGCTCAGGCTAACTTATTGTGAATTGGAAGTTGCTAAATTCTGATAATCATTCTTGCACCTTGAGATGAAATTGAAGGGGAACCTGAAAGGTGCTTGGCTGTCATGTCGTTTATTTTAAGCAGAAGAAAAATTCCCCATGATTAATATAAAAGCACTATGAGCAATAGATTTTTTAAATTTTAAGTGATTGTCAGCGTTACTGCTACCCATAAAAAATAGGGACTATAGATCCTCCTTAACTTGAAAGCATTTGCTTTGAACTAATTGCTAATGGTTTTAAAGACCTCTTGATAAATATGCTGTTGTTAGCATTTAAGGCAAGGGAAATGAAAGTTGGAGATGTATTTACTCCAATTTGGGACAGTATTCACCAACGACAACTTCAATGTTGGTTGTTTAAGGAGTTTGAGAGTTTAATTTGAAGCAAATACGAACTCCACAAACAAAATTTGTATGGAGATGACATGGGTCAAAGCTCCTGGTTCGAAGAACCAAAATCTTGCTCTGCAAAACCCTATTTCTGCCAGTCTCGCTATGTGGAGCAGAAAGCTGGACGATAGGTAGGACTGCAGAGTTGACTCTTGGTCCTTTCGAAAGAAAAAATTCTACGTCGGATGTTTGGTCCTGTCTGCGAGGAAGACGAATAGAGGAGAAGATATAACCTCAAACTCTAAAGATGTGGATATACTCCGGAAGACTAAACCAACTCGGCCACATCGAACGCATGAACACCAATGCTCCATCCAAGAGAGTCTTCGAATCTGAACCTCCTGGTTCGAGAAGTACACGAAGATCCAACCTTCGGTATATGGACCATTTTATCCTGGACGCAAAACAACTTGGTCTTGATTAATAGCAGCAGCGTGTGTGGGACTATTAGCGATGAAAGGTCAGGCTCAGAGGCTTCATTGGTCGTTAGTATTTACTCCGATTTGGTATTTTGTTTAGCAGAGTTCCAATATTGCACGAATCTTGTTTCAATTTGGACTGATAGTAGAACTCACCGCACACCATAATTAATTTCGGGAAAATTAGGCTTATGTCAGAAACGAACGAAAACTAATCGGAAACATCGACAAATTTCACATTGCTTCCGAGAATTTAACCAATATTCACCTGTCATTTGTGTTTTCTGTCAACCCAAATAGTGCTAAAACATTAACGGCGTTACAAAATTGGAAGATTTACAAAGAAATTACATATTCTGATTTCAGTGTCGTGCCGATTGTCATTTATGTACGTAGAAAACAATTATTTTCGTTCCCACGTAAATAAGAAAAAGTGAACGAAGCGGTTATTTTGGTCATAGTGTAACAATATAGTGTATTCGCTCGATTATGTTAGTTGGCCTATGTTTCCTTACAGCCGTTATGGTTGGGCATTAAGCCTGAGTTTAATTCCGATGCGATTTTGTCAAACATTCTGCCCAAAGCTTTAATGAAATACGTGCAGACCTTAATCATACCGGTAAGTTGAAAATACATATCTTAGAGAAAAAAAATTTCTTGTGTATCATTAGATCTGCAGCAACTTATATAAACCCAATAGTCTTCATTTTCATAAGAACGACAAAATTGTGAAGTTTCATAAACGACTTGCCCTCATTACAGCTCCGCCTTAAAAATTCTAAAACACGGTGAAAGAAAGGTACCAGTAGACGTAGTTTTCAATTTCGCATTGAATTAATTTGCAACATGATAAGCTTTGAAAGCTCTGTTCCCTTCCGCGTTGTTACAGCTAAGTGCACAAAAATTTGCACGCAGAAAATGTGTCTTAAGATGGGCAAATGCTTCCTCATCCGCCTTCTAAAAGATGCATACTCCTGAGCCGGTAACATGAGCTTTTAATAATTAAATTGTTTCTTCAAATATGTTTAATAATAATGGCGGCACTACAGTCAGAGGTGAACCTATTCTAAATTTCTCAACAACCACTCGTGGTGTGCGTGCTATTGTTCTCTCACGAGTGGAGGGGACCTACAGTTTAATGCCGACTCCGAACGGCGAGATTGAGAAGCTTTTTCTAGACAGTTATACTCTTTGAGCATTGTCAGTGACTCGAAGAGATGGAGCCGTGAAAAAATGTTAGGTGTTTTTTCGGGAATCGAACCGAAAGCATCGAGCGTAGGAGTCGACGCACCTACCCACTAGACCACGACTCCCATTCAAATATATGTACATTCATACAGAATACATATACAAACATGAGAATGCCTGCATCATCGTCATGATGGTCCTAATTACTACTCCTTTTGACCAAATTGGCTGTTCTATACGTATGTTCGTTCCGATTGTCATATTTTGAGCTAAAGGCGCTTATATAAAACATTATAGCTATTGATTTGAGATTAAATGACGTTGGCACAAATATAGCATTGTAATGAAACTTACCACCAATCAATATCCCCTCTGCATCCATTTGCATGAGATACATATTCAAATCATAAATAACCTTTGGAATTTCGTAGACGCAATCATCTGAAACCATATGTTTGCATGTAATGTATGCTGCTAATGCCATTCCCGATTATCCTCGGTTTACTTTAATTAAATAGCTGCAGGATTAATCTTGCTAACAAGCATCCATATGTAGATTTACACAAATTTTACTGAAATCCAGCACAATCAATACATAAATTTGTATACGAACTTACTAATCTTATGCAAGATGCAAGGGCATCAGCAGCACCGGCAAAACAGACGGAGACTTAGTGTGTATTTTTCGGTTTGGGCAAGGGGTAAAACTCGGCACCAAGGAGGAAGAGGATGTGAATGAAATTTTGTCGCTGCCATTCGGTATTGATGCCTTTATGTGCATGCCACCTATCCGCACTATTCAGTTCCAGTTCCAAGGGAAAAGACCGAGAGAGCGGCGTACATCAGGATGTTTGTTTGTCGGGTTAATTCTTGGTTTCTGGCAGTCCTGGTAATAGTTGCTGTTTACGTACGATGTGCTTATAATCTGCATCGGAAATCTCATTAATATTCATATACCAAGGTGAGAAGAAGATGAAGATGCACTCGTCTGAAATCCCTGGTCTGATTTGGTTCTTGCCTCTGGCGAAATGTATCTAATGAATCAAGTTGTCAAACAAACAAGTACCCGCCCAAGAGCTCACACGTTCCTACTACATCAACGCATTAACGTTCAAAGTGTATACGTTTGCTTTTACATATTGCACACGATCAACATGCTGCAATAGTGTAAGTATAATCAAAAGGGTTTGAGGAGATGCGTCCTGAGATAGTACATTACGCTAGATCACACACAATAATACTCACTCCTTGAAGCAAAAGCCGCTATCCTACTGGCAGAAGACTGAAATACTTACAACAAACAGTAATTTGCGGTGTTTAAAAAGGATGAGGTTTGGGATTGTGGAAGAGGATGTCGGGAAATCCTTGAGGCAGGAACGTGCAATCATCCAAGGCAGATGGGGAATTATGGAAACGTGTGCAATCGAATGGATTCTGACCAATCTGTATCACAGTAGATATTTACTAATGAAGTAATTGCGGCCTTCCTGTAAATTGCTCACTCAATTATTTCAGAATTATGCACTGTGTTTGTTGTGGAAAGAATGATAGATAACTTTAAAGACAGATACACAAGTGCAGATACAAGACGGACGATCTGTCAGTGTTTGCCTGCTGCGGTAAAATGGTCTAAGCAAATATTTGCCTACTGATGACTGAGGTAAGACTTTCAAGTTCAGTAAATGTGTTGTGGGTCGTATCAAATGACACCTGCAAATTGAATTTCATTAAGTTGAAAATGAAATGCAATGAGAATGAGTTAAAAGTTTTGCATATTCATTGCTCCACAATGTTTAAAGGGATGTTACTGCCATAATTTTTAATTTGAAGTGATCTAATGTTCCTAAGTGGTAAAGAAGTATTTTCCACAAATGGAGCTAAATAAAACTGTGAGAAAAGTTAAAAAAATAGGGACATTTTTTAAGAAAAAAATTTATTAATAAATCTTGTTCAATTACCTACCAACTTTAAACTTCCGTCTTACTCTTGAAAGCAAACAAAGTACAATTGCCGCCCCTAAGTTAGGTTTGATTGGCACTCGTAGCCTCATATAGGCGAACCACGAACTCTCTGAAATACAAAAAAAACGAGCTAGGTTAGACTAGGTCAGCCCTAGTCTGTTCTACGCATATCTTTCTGGAAATTGATTTGTTTCAACGACTGCACAAATGGTGAACAGACATCATTCCACTCTTCTTTTGAAAAAATACCGTGAAACGCTCTACTATGCTGCCATCACGTACGCAGATGACTTGATTGCATACATATCAAGTTCAAAAATCGGGCAAATTGGCACCCTCCTGCAGCATGACTTCGATTTGATTCAGAGATTTTGTGATAACTGGAAGTTGGTTATTGATTACCAGAAGTCAGAAACCATTCTATTCAGGACGCCGTTGTCCAGGGCTTCGGCGGATACAAAAAGGAATTGACGCAAGTTCTCAGTTTTTGGGCCACATGGACAACCACTGGCGAACCGAAATGTAGTCAAATATCTGGGGATCTGGCTAGATCAGTATTTGTATTTTAACAAACATATTGATGCTGCTCTGGACAGAGCCCGAGAAGCTTTTGCCCTTACTAAGAGACTGTTTTATAACAGCAAACTCAATGCGAGGGTGAAGGTAATTTGTTACATGGCCCTGATCCGGCCAATGATCGTTTATGGCTGTCCCGTGTGGTTCAACGCTTAATGGAAAAGATTTGGTTGTTCGAGAGGGCTTGCCTTCGCCTTTATAGAACTCCATGGTCCCAGTACAAAAAATTCTACTCCAATGAAGTCCTATACAGGGCGAACATGATAAGAGTGGATAATTTCTTGATAAATTTGATTCGGGTGCATACGGCAAGAGCGATGAGCTCGACCAACAACCTGATTTCCGGGGCCTTCTATCCCAACCTTCAGTACCACGAGAGGGTACGGCACAATGGCTTCGTTCCCCCCGAGGCATTCATCTATTTAGATAGAAATGGCCTGATACAGGATAGAAAAGCGGTTCCGCTGATATTCCACTTCGCCCGCTCGACTGTGTATGGGCGGCTCAACTACGACCGAAACGTCGCACAGAGCGCTGAAGAGCGTATCCCATTCAGCAGGGTGGTCTCAACCTGCGATGTTGAAGATGCTAAAAAGCAGCATCAACGATTCTGGTGGCTAGGGAGAAGAACTCCATCGTCAAACCCTGTGGTTATAGACCCGGTATAGTTATGTTCGCAAAAAAGGAAAGTCGGTCCTCTGTCTTGCGGTAGATCGGGCGCTTGTCCCAGGACGCACGCATTGGCTGACTTACATACTAGGTTAAGTGTAGTATAGGCGTAGCTGTAAGTTTTATATAAAAAAAAAATTTGAATGAAAAGTACAACAAAAAAAATATGGATATAAGGTACAATAATTAGTGCTGCTGATGTTGTGGGGTTAAGTTAGTTAATGTAGTCTGTAAGTTAGTGCTTAGTGTTTTTAAGAAAAACGTACAGCCTCTAAGTTTTTTTCAGAATATTTTCGAATAGTTATACAATAAAGTAATATTGTTGTAGTTAAAATAAGTAATTCGGTTAGGTTAGGTCGAAAGACATTAAGATTAGTCTTAGATTAGCTTAGCGTGCCTGTGAAGGGCCAGATACTTCAAATATCTGTTCACATTATAAACTAGTTTAAGCATTTTTGTTCTTAGTATTTAAGATATCATAAATAACAATAAAAACAAAAAAAAATGCAAAAAAAAAACTATGCTGCCATCATTAATTTCAATTTAAAGAAATACCTTACTTCTTGACTACACTTCAGTTGGCTTCATTTGAGTTTGGGTGCATATGTTCGATGTTAGTGCATCGACGTACCATTTGTATCATTTAGACTAGAAAATATGATTAATAATGTCACCCAGTGCACCCAGGACATTTCTGTCATGCACAACATTTCACGGTTCCCTGACTTTTTAATTACCTACAAAACGTTCGTTTACAAAAGCAGCGGACAAGGGTTACACGCCTTAGATCATTAAGCACGATTACAAATCAACCCGGCGATACATATTATACAATGTAAACACACACCATATTGCTCGTTCATTCAAAATACACTCACCACCAAAAGACAAACAAAATTAATTAACGCCATCGTTTGAGTTCGCACCCGCACTCGCACCATCGCCGAGTCCCGAAACTCCCTAATCCTGGAGAACCCCCTTAAATGATAAAATATTGAACTGCCCTATATGTCATGTCTGAACGAAATCACTCTCTCGTCGAGCCCTGTCATAGGCGGGGTGCCTGCGCGAAAAGGTTTCAAGCGGCACGCAACTTAAATCAATGATGACAGAGGGTAATCAATTAAAACAAAAAAACGAAACGACAAAACACGTACGTGGCACATGGAAGTTGTTTATTTGCTCGCTCACTCATCTCGCCTGCGTGAGCAAGAGGTAGGAGATGTGACAGAGAGGACGATGAGGGAAATGGTCAAGAGATGCCATACGCTCTCTTTATTACACGCCCTCTCAAAATTATGGAGATTAATTGGATTTCTTCTTTGAATGACACGGGTGGGCATGGTAATGCAAATGGATTTTCCGAGGGAAGTGCCGGAGGGGGAAAGCCTGCCAATAAGCCACGCCAGTATCTCTTTGCCCCCACTCACATTACCTTCCACTTTCCAACAGGATCTTGATGAATTTTGTGTCTAATTAGGAAAAAATTGAGGGAAACGAACGAAGTGGCCACAACAACAAAAGCACTCACTTACAGTCCCCGTAATCCTTATACCCTGTCTGACCCGGGTCTGGGTCGGCGAAGGATCCAACCCAAGTGCCCGGATGGTGATAGAACTTCACAAATATTCACTCTCCATTTATTGAAGAGATTATGACGAATGATGGAAGTAGGATGGTTGCGTGAATTAAGGGTGTACCCAGAAGAGACCACTTCAAACTCGGACCAGGACTCGGAACTGTCGGGCGAGATAGCAAATTCAATTTTCCTGCTAATCCAAATGTAAATTAAATCCTATTCTCTAAATTGAAATGGAACACTAGCTAAGTGTGGGCAATAGTCGGATGAGAGGTTTTGGCGTTCGTGTGTATGATTGCTACATCACCATTTTTCATATTTCATTGCTTAAGCTCGTATGGGTGTGAGGGCATCTTTACGAAATCAGGAGAAAAAATACAAAGGAATAGAGCGGACCGTGCAGGATTATCTGTATCAATTGCCTTGGTTTAATCCTTTTTCCTTGATGGAAGACTGAGCGCCATTGTGCTCACCGATAGAGCCGTACTGACGGAGGTCTTGGCAGGGATGCGAATTAAGGTCAAACGTTTGTTAGAATCGGTTTGGATGTACATTACATGGCTGGGCGTTGTGTGCGTCGTTCTCACACGAAAATATTGGAGCTTGCCGCTTTAAAGCAACAATGCATGAGAGATGATTGATTGCGTGTATTGGCATTTCTAGTTCTGGTCGTTGTGAATGGGTTTGGCGATGATTGGGTAGATGTATCTTTCATCTTTGGCTGGGCAAATCATAATTCCACCATTGGACCGAATGATTTATTAAGTTTACTGTTGGTGTCATCCATTATTGTTCGACCCTTGTCGAGGAGTTATCGATAATTGTTTTGGACATAACTAAGGAGCCGGAAGGAAGGTGCTTGTGATACACATTGCAGTTCGGCGAAAGTTGCAATGTGTTGGCAGAGTTCAGCAGATTATGTTTTTAAAAATATTGAAACTCATGAAAAACAGGGGCATTGCTTTTTGTTAGGGTGATGGATCTTATGTTGAAAATGAAGCGACTTAATGGAAAGGCAGTAAAAAAAGGGAGTAAAATATAGATGACTTGACCAGAAAGTCAGAAGCGGTAGCTACAACTTAGAGTTGGTCAAGGACTTCGAACACCTCGACTCCGTGCTAAAAATTGCGAATAATATTAGTATAGAGATCAAACGCAGAACAACTCTTGCCAACCGCTGTTTTCTGTTTTAGGTCCGACAGGCATTTGAATAGTACACCGCCTTCCCGAAATACCAAGTTGAGTCTGTATAAGACATTGGTGAACCTAGTCCTGCTCTATGGTGCAGATTCATGAACAATATCGAAAGAGACTAAAGAAAATCTTGTTTTTTTTGGAGAGAATAGTTTTGCGTTCGATCTTTGGTCCTGTTGATGGCATTTGGAGACATGAACGCATAAGCCTCTGAAACAACGTAAAATATGACATCCATATTGTCTTTACTTTCCACCAATTCCTGTCTGGTTGATTGCTAAAGGTACTAAAGAGTGTACTCACGGTTTTCCGCAATTGAACGAATTACCTGCACACTGAAGACATGATGAGGACTCACCTCACGACAAAATTCACGTTGTGTATTTACAACTGAGCTGGAAATTCGATACATTTTTTTTTATTAATTTCCACACGTTCGGCATGCGTAAAACGATGCACGGTGAAATGGCAAACCTCACTGAATATTTTGGCAGCTGGATGTCATTGGTAACTTGACACATGACAATTGGTATCTGGTCACAATATACCTACTTATTCGAAATCTTTATGCCATTATTCTAGGAGGAGAGAATAAGTGCTAAATGGTGGAAAATATTTCATTCAGAATTCGGTCAAGATTAATACTCAGCAGTCATTCATTTTTGGATCGACTTTATTACACTTCAGCAAGAAAGGGAAATGAAACTTTTAGAAAACGTTTTCATTACAGGGAGCCATATCGATTAAAATTATGGTTAATAATAGAGTTCATGAGAGTTTTCTTAAAAGTTTGAAGTCGAAACAAATATGCACGTTGGCTGAACCTGGAAGATAACTAGGTTAAAAAAATACGAAAAAGTGTACATACAGTTGCGGTCAAAATAATAGCAGTGCTGCTTAAATTTAGTTTTCTTCGTCCACAGTTTCAATATTATTAAATTTAATCAATAAATATAAATATTTTAAAACGATTTATGGATGATATTGTGTAAGAAGGCTACGTATAATTTTACGTTGCTCTGAAGTGCAGTGTTTTTCGCGGCCCATACTGTAACTAAATACTATCAAATTTGTATCCAACCTATGGGGATTCAATTATTTACCTTATGAATTCAATTTATTTGAATACAGATAGAAACAAGATAAGAAAATATAACCAATTGCTTCAAACTAGCTCGCACTGCTATTATTTTGACCGCCAAAAAACACACTATAAATGCATTGAGTGACATTTGGAAAGAAACCGTTATATGGGAGAACATTTTTTTTCTTGGAAACTTTGGACATAGTCTTCTACTACCAAAAATAATTTTAAAATGGTAAAAGATTTGCAATTACTTGAATTATTGAGTAATATATTACTCAAATAATGCTGAAAATATACTTCAGAAAGCAGCACTGGTATTATTTTGACCGCAGCTGTACGCTTAATAAAGGGTTTATATAAACTAAAATTAAAGTTTGCTTACGAAACCCAAAATCAAACTATTCATTTCCTTTTCGGTTAAACAACTTCCTTCTATTAGTTTATCTCTTTATCTTATTTTCAATTCCTTTCAACCGTATACTACCACCGCTGTTACACGACTGAATCTCACTTACCCGCTACACTCTTTCAGTGTTGCCGTAGTGCTAAAATTTTGATTTTAATTTTCAAACAATGTTCAACTATTGATTTAAAGTAACGCTAATAAACATGTTACGGAACTTCACCCTATCGTCATTTCGTGTCTTACCTGTCATTGAAGTTCACACCCGTACGCGCAACCCAATCAACTCTTTTGCGGATGACAGCACGTTTAACTTTTTTTCCTCGTTGTCAACCCTTCAGTAAATAGCGTTAAGATTTCAACGAAAAATGCCAACCCGACTCAAAACTGACATTGATGCAATCATCAATTGGGACAGGAAAAATTGAATAGAATTCAACGAGGAATACGTCCACACTCATGTACACATTTACATATTCAGCATCAAGGAAGAAACTGTAGTACATTTTAACAGTCGTTGACGTGTTTGCTATGCAACGAACGCCAGAGTGATGTGTAGAAAGATATCTTGAAATGTCCTATGCAAATAAGAAAATAAAATTGAGTACACACCCATATATTTCAGGATGGATAATTCTATGTAATTCAAGTACTTCAAGCACATCCTCTTTATCAGTCTGGGTTCAACATTATATGTATAATCAATTATTAATTAGCTTAACTGTTTTGAATCAGCAGATTGGATTACCGGATTATCTTGGCCCTTTTGTGAGTATTGTTGCTGGGACTAGTTTGATCGTTAGCAACTTATGATTCTCAAATGCCCTGTTGTTGTTAAGAAGCCGGAGATGATATAAGTTCCATTAAATCTCTCTTGGCACATTACTCGGTTGATTCGGATTTATCCATTCTTTGGATGAGTACCAATTAATGTTGCTCCAAGCGTTTTTCTCCTTCATCCAAGGTCTAGCTCTTCATACGCTGTTTACGTACAATTACAGAAGCACTTTTTTGTTGCCCACCATGGAGGCATTGAACTTGTCAGTTATTATCGAGTACCTACATAAATCGGTACACTGCCAAATCAAAATTATGAAATGTGCCTGAATATGCGTATACATTTACTGGCAAAAGTTAAAAATTTAGCCGGTGGTATTGAATCCTCTTTCACTCTGTTTTGAAAGTCCTTACACGGTCAATCGATTGATATCAAGCAAAGTGTACGTGGAAATTGATTTACCGACTCCGAACGGCGAAGTTCGAGAAGTCATTTCTAGATAGTTATACAGTTGACGCTCGATATAGTGAATTAATAAAAACCGGGACTGTTCGCTGGAGCGAGATTGTTCATTGTAACGAGCGTGGGCTGGACCAAATTTCATCAAAATGCCGATGTTTTGAAGTACAATTCATCAAAAATAGAATATAATCACAATTTTTCTTTGCAATAACTAAAAAAAACAAGCCAATATTTATAAAAAAGAATATTTTGTTTTTAACAAAAACAATAATAATAATAATGGCGCCGCTACAGTCCGGGGTGGACCTGGGCCTAGCTTCTCAGGAACAACAAAAACAACTCACCCGTAAAAAAACGTAAACGCAACAATAATGGCTGAAACACAATAGTGCGTTGCGCTAGTCGACTTCACGTTACGGAGAGTGTGCGTTGACGCACTGCGTTAATAAGCTCCTCCCTCCCTCTCTCAAATACCAAATAAAAAATATTCCGTCAGCTGTTTTCATTTCTGAAATGTCAAATCAAAAAATATTCTGGTCAGACAATTCAACGTTAAAGAAATTGATTGAGGAAAATGAATGCCAAGAATGTTAAAAAAATTAAAAAAGTGATTCTTGTTGCTAATTTGGCGTATTCATTCAAATTAGTTTTGTCGTTGAAATAATTTTAGTCAACTGTTTTCATTTCTCAAATGTCAGTTGCCACAAAATGTTCTCAATTTGGGGAAAAACTCTCAATTTAGGAAGCATTTCTCAATTTCGCTCTCACAGCGCATCCCTCTGTCAAAAAAATATCCAACATGTTGAATAATGACGTGCGTTGGGATTACGTTTTACGTTTTATTACGATCCTCTCATCTCTCTCATTTTTCATTTACGTAGGTTGCTGCAGTATTTCGTGCATGTCCATTGAATTGTGTGCGTTGAAAGACAGCGCTGACGCTGACGCACTATTGTGTTTCAGCCATAAGTCATTCCATATACAAGCAACACGCACTTTTTATTTGCTTCAAACAACCCCAAACTGTGTACCATACACATAACATAACTATTCGTGCAAGATTCTCGCATAACACGATG
The DNA here is from genome assembly GCA_930367185.1 of Myathropa florea. Classification (NCBI taxonomy): domain Eukaryota; kingdom Metazoa; phylum Arthropoda; class Insecta; order Diptera; family Syrphidae; genus Myathropa; species Myathropa florea. The sequence continues at coordinate 100,766,222 of OV884003.1, forward strand.
AATAGAACAAACGGTATACAATTTTTTGTGTTCACTATACTATTGGATTGTTCACTATATCGAGCGCCCACTGAACTTTTTGAGTTCTGTCAGCGAATAGAAAAAGGAGAAGTCGTGAACAATTTTGTTTTAGAAAAATTGTTGCCTGAGCTGGTAATTCAACCTGGACTGAAAGTCTACTGCGTGGGAATCGGGGCACATATGTACTCACTAAGCTACGGCGCCCACCCGCTATGTATAGGCGGCCACAATTCATTTTAGGATTTAAAATTCACAGCTACAATATCTGCAAAAAAAACAAACTCTAATATGAATGCTTGATTTTCACTTATCTCAAATTACCTGCGACTGACATGTTTCTTCTTCCGCTACACAAGACACAAAAAAGGAGTTATGTTAATCTAACCCCTGAGGCTTATCAATCAGCATGACGCTATTTAAGGAACGATATTTGCTTACATTTTCGTCGATTATACTTCATCATAATTTTATGACGCACGTAGGCATTTTTACAAATATTCGTAAGAAGTTGACGTCAATCGATTTGCGTGCATGGGCCGCTTTAGAATTCAGCAACTTGTTACTTGAATGTTCTCCGTAGACTCAGGTAAGGCTCCAGCGCATTCCATGTATAACTCGGTCTGATTTAATTTTTTAAAGCTCAAGTAATTATGAACAGCAAAGGCAAAGACCTTTGTAGGCAGTCCCTCACAAGCGTTCATGATATTTCATTAGCATTGAGTTCTCTGCCGTCCAAAAATATGCAAATAAATAATTTTGTGACATTTACACATTCTTGCAAAATTGTATCTGGAAAATGTTAATTGTGCCACCCCTACTTGTAACCTGTAATAATAATGGCGGCGCTACAGTCCGAGGTGGACCTGGGTCTAGCTTCTCAGCAACCACTCGTGTTGTGCGTGTTATTGTTCTCTCACGAGCGGAGGGGACCTACAGTGTAATGCCAACTCCGAACGGCGGGATTGAGAAGCTTTTTCTAGACTGTTATATTCTTTGAGCATTGTCAGTGACTCGAAAGAGGTGGAGCCGTGGATAGATGAAAGGTATTTTTTTGAGATTCGAGTCTAGACTTCGAGCGTAAAAGAATTCAAAAACGTTATTAGGTCATATGTTTGCTTTGCGTTTGTTGCTCGTAGAAATATAAAATTAAAAAATCGAAAATTTAATCTTCAAACTATGTACAGTGCGACCTCAATGACAGCAACCCTCGATACGTGCAACTCCTCAATAAAAGCAACACCTTAAATCTTACCATTGCTGACTCAGTAATTGCAACTCTTCAAAAAATGGCGACTCAATAAAAGCAACTATTGTTTCATGAACTCATGAATACATATTTTTATAAGGGACCAAATCCTAAAAGAACCCAAAATAATATCATCGATTAACGATTTGTTTCAAGAGTTGACAGTTCCCAGGACATAACTGATTCGATTGCCGAAAATGAATCCAATTTGGAACCGACTAGTAGTAATCCGGAATCAGAAGTCGAAAGTGATGACGAAAAAGAATTTGAAGCAGAGACTGCAATTCGAGCACTAAACATTTGCCTACAATGAGCTGAAGAAAATTATGCTTCACATTTTAGCTCTGGAAAATATACGACAGTCTGCTGTGGAAAAGAATTCTGCGTCGAAAAAGACATAATCAAAAGTGTCCCAATTTAAAAAAAAACATTTAAAGTTTGAATTTTTTTATTGTTATGAATTAAATTAAATTATCAGTTTTGGTCTGCTTACCAATGGAAAACACGTTCTTTTTACAATACTATTCTGACGTTTTTAACTTTTTGTCTCATTTTTGGCACCTACAATTTTTTGACTCGATTATTGCAACAAACTCAATAAAAGCAACTGCCCTAATTTCTATTAGTTGCTTTTATTGAGGTCGCAATGTATTACAAAAACAAAGAAAAAAAATTTAACAACTGCTCATCATAGCAGTAATGTAGTACTTTGTATGCTTTTGTTTATTTAATTTTAGCTTTATTTCAGACAAGAATTTTGTCAAAAGGGTGACATTTTTAGTTTTTATTACTATACAAATTATTTTCTTAAATATATGTACATTTTTGTCAAAAAGTAATTATAAATTTAAGTTTTGCAAACAGACTGAAGCGATTTGTATCTCAATGCATTTAAGATATTGTTTACGCTTAACGGATTGGAGAATATTTCAATTCGTTTTTTTCAGGATTTTAAAATGTTAAATGTGATTTTGTTTTTTTTTCTTTTCAAGAAAATCGGGGGTGAGTACTTTATGGAACTCCACCCTGTGAATCGAATGGATTAACGAAATTATATTCAAATTCAAATTAAGATCCATGAAATGAACGCAGTTTTATTATGCTTGCCTTAGAGTACAGGCATGGATCTTTAATGTTTGGACATGATAATTATTCATGCTTACGCATTGATGTGATTTCAAAATAAACGATATTTAAATAACTAGTTGAACCCACATGTGCTTACACCAAAAAATTCACACGAGTGCAAGAACATCCTAAAACACAAAATGTCACAGCTGGTGAATCCTTGTCGTGAAAGCTAATTAGTTTCATAAGTTTGTTTTAATAAGAAAATGGATATAAGCGCCACAATCCATGGCAACATCTGTCACCGAATTCCATTTCCCCAGATCACCTAACGCCAAACATATCTAACCTGTTTTCCTTTGTAAACTCCCTCTGGTAGCGGATTGCTTTGAAATACCACATTTATAGTATTAAACATGGACGCTGTCATTTAGCAAAACAAATCCGCTCTCCTAGAGGCTATAATCGTTTAAATACAAATCTCCAGTCAACTTTGAACCCAATCCGGTTGATTCATCCTCGCCAAATCCCACGGAAGCTCTTTAAATTTGTACTCATCCAAACAGGAAGTAAATGGAAAACCCCCGAACTGAAAAACAAAAACGAGAAAATGAAAAGAAAAAAAAAAAACAGAAAAACAGGATATCCAACGTCACACTATCAGTTCTGGAAAACAGGCAGATTTATTGGCATGGGAAACGCCTTTTAGCTTCGTTCCACACGCTCCGGTGGTGGTAACTCCCTCGTGCTTCTTGTTTCTACAATGATAGCCCTTCAAATATTGAATAACAAATCCCACCATAGTCCGAAGTATCACTGAAGGGTGGGAGATTATACTGTATAAATATTAAAAGCCGCCGAGTTTGTTACAATGTGTGGAGTCGTCCTCTTCCTGCGTCACAGCGAAATCCCTAGGATTGGACTCAAGCACACCACATGCACGCACACATGCAGACGTGCAGCCAGTCCAAAATGCATACGAAGACAGGTCACCACGAACACGTGTGTAACTCGAAGCACACAGCGTTGTGGTATGGCAGCGACGAGGACGAGGACAACAACAGTCCTCTGGTGCAATACACACTGTGACATCTAACGCTTAACCTCTCTGCCAACCTCTGCCATCGTGGGTAGTTTGTTTTGCTTGTTGGTGGTCTGCCGACAGCGGCAATACTGTGCGTTTTTTCAGTAAAGTCAAGAGAGGGTGTCTGGCGAATTCATATGCACCCTCCTGCGGTAGTTTTTCTAACAGAGTTCCGTAGCACCGTTCTGAGAAATGACAGTTGAGTATGTGCAAGTCTTTTTGGAAACGTGATAAAAGGCAATATATTAAGCTGCTGCTCAACTACCCCGCACCACACATAATCTATTTAAAAATTATTTATTATAATTCAGGTCCAATCAGCGCGTATCCCTTGTGAAATGATGAGGGTTAATCCGCCATAACCCCGAGAAAATCTTGTTATATGCATTACAAACCACTTTCCTTGTTCTTGAATTGAGGTCTGTTTACTCGTGGGCCGCACACACACACACTACGACTACACTCAGCCTGTCTAACCATGGCAACCGAGACTTATGCTGATGTTTGAATAAGAACGTGTCCTGGGGACGGATGAGTGTAAATCAATTAATTGCATTTGCCAGCGTTGCATGTATTGCACACACAGCCAAGCGTATAGTGACAATGTTCACTTGACATGTCGGGGGTAAGTGCAATGCGATTTCCAGTTTATCCTGATCTGTGAACTCAGTTCGGGGTACAAGGGATGGAACAGCATTTTTCAATTTGTTTTATGTTAATTTTTGGAAAAATAGCAACCATAAGAGGATTGCGTTGAAGGGATAAGCGGAAAATTAATTGCTTCTCTGTATGCTGGCCTTTAGACAAATGAGTCGAGCGCAGTCGGACTGAATGCACCTTATTGACAAAGACGGTTTTTAGGGATTACTGCCATGATGAATGTACATTTTTATGCGGATAGTACTGCGAGAGTTTTTATGTTTTAAAATCGCAGCTGTACTTGGAAGTGAAAGCTTATGCGGCGCTTAAAAGACCACCCCATATTTTCAAATTGTTTGAATTCTTCGAGGGGCAAGAGTGTTAATTTTAAATTAGCACCGCGAGTATTACACAAACATATACAGAAAACCCATCACCGATCATCATCTAAACATTACTTCTCACACTGCAGGGTGACCAAATACAAGTGTGACAAAATACCCTATGATTAAAAAAAACACTAGATAGCTCACCCTTTATAATGATACTGGACGGACAGCTCTATGCGAGCAAACGCTAAGTCAGCATGTCATCCGCATTCAACACATAAACATAGAAAGTATATGAGCCTTAAAATTTAGCTGACTAAGTAGAAATTAGGGATTTCGAAGCGTTAATACGCGAACCATGCAGACACAAGCGTCTGCACCTAGCCTCTATTAACGAACTTCTACTCTCACCTCCCCGTGGTGAAATCCGGGAGCTGAGTACCCTTGACAGAAGATGGGGTAACCAACCCCCGTGGGACGTCTGGGCGGCTGCAAACGAGAGAGGGAGGAGTGTGAGTCTACCAGGGCTCATCACTCTTGTTAGGATGGCGGCGGAGGAGCTGGTCAACTGATTGACCAATGGCGGCATCCACAACTCCAGTCAGCAGGAGCTACCTGGTTTCCATGGTAAGGTCGGGACCCTGGAATAGAGATGGCGGCGGATGAGCCCTTCTTTTAGGGCCAACGGCGGCGCTCATAGCCTGCAAAAGGCTACCGACACCGGACCCCTCCGGACCCCTTTGTCCGGGGGCTAAACAAATGGACCTGTCCTCCCTTGTGCGTGGGGTTAACTTCCTCACCACATAAAAAACTATCGAGTTCAGAAAGCACAAGCTGCCTCGGATATGGACGGATTTACTGTTGACGACCCCAGCAAACGAAAAAAGGACAATGACTTTCGGTTTTGCACGTGGAATGTGAGGTCCCTGAATAGACCACGTGCAGCCGATGAACTCGCGGAGACCCTAGACTGCTATAAAGCAGACGTTACCGCAATCCAGGAAGTGCGATGGGATGGGCCGGGCAAAAAGAGGATGAAAAACTGCGATATCTACTACGGCGATTGTTACAGAGAGCGAAGGCAGAGATTATTTGGATGTGGATTTGTTGTTCGAGGCAGACTTAGGCAAAAAGTCTTAGGCTTTAAGTACATAAGCGAGCGCCTCATAACAATCCGCATCAAGGCTAAATTCGGCAACATCAGCCTAATCTGCGCCCACGCCCCAACAGAGGACAAAGATGACGATAGCAAGGATGACTTCTATGATCTCCTAGAAAGAACGTACGATCAATGCCCCAGCTACGACACCAAGATCGTTCTAGGAGATTTCAACGCTAAGCTGGGTAAAGAGGACATCTTTGCTAGAGTCATCGGTAAACACAGCCTGCACGACACCACGTCCGAAAACGGACTCAGGCTGGTGGACTTTGTTACGGGGCGAAACCTCTCTGTAGCTAGCACGCGGTTCCCACACCTCAACATCCATAAAGGGACCTGGCGGTCCCCTGATCATTCAACCGTCAACCAGATTGATCACGTTGCGATCGACGTCAGACACTCCTCCAGTATTCTTGATGTCCGAACGTTCCGAGGCGCCAACATCGACTCGGACCATTTCCTTGTTGTAGCCAAGGTAAGGACCCGGATATCGAGAGAACAACGGAGTCGAGGAAGACAACCACGGTTTGACGTCGAAAAGCTACAATCGCAACAGACTGCCAAGAACTTTGCCGATCGAGTCTCCCTGAAACTCTCCGAAAGTTCGACGTCGCCTGCACTAACAATAGACGAAGAATGGAAACGTTGTCAAATAGCCATCAGAGAAGCCGCTACTGATGTGCTGGGTTTTAAAACGCCACCTAGGAAAAACCCCTGGTTTGACAACGAGTGCAGGCAGGCACATGCAGCAAAACAAGAAGCCTACCGGGCAACGCTGCATCGAACCACGAGAGCTGTTCGTGAGCTCTACGAACAGAAACGAAGGGAAGAGAACCGGCTTCTCAGGAAAAAAAAGAAAGAGCACGAGAAGCGCGCGATCGAGGAGATGGAGAGGTGTTATGGCAGGAATGATGTCCGAAAGTTTTACCAAAGGGTAAAACTGATAGAAGAGAATACCGTCCCCCCGACCTATACGAAGTCAAGATAGCGATATCGAGACTGAAGTCTAATAAAGCTGCTGGTGCAGATAGTCTGCCCGCTGAAATGTTTAAAGCAGCTGGAGATGATCTGGTAGGGCGCATGCACCAGCTCATCTGTAAGATATGGTCGGAGGAAAGCATGCCCGATGAGTGGAATCTCAGTATCGTTTGCCCGATCCACAAGAAAGGAGACCCCTTTGATTGCGCCAACTATCGAGGGATAAGTCTCCTTAACATCGCCTACAAAATCTTCTCTGCCGTTTTGTGTGAACGCCTGAAACCATTCGTGAACAAACTGATAGGTCCGTATCAGTGTGGTTTCAGGCCCGGGAAGTCCACCATCGATCAAATCTTCACACTGCGGCAGATCCTGGAGAAGACCCAAGAAATGCAAATTGACACACACCATCTATTTGTCGATTTCAAGGCCGAATATGACAGCGTGTATAGAGACGAGCTATACAGCGCCATATCTAGTTTTGACATTCCTGCCAAACTCGTCAGACTGAGCAGGATGACGATGGAGAACTCTCGCTGCTCCATCAAGGTCGGTAACGAACTCACCGAGACCTTCAATGTCAAAAAAGGTTTTTGGAAAAGGCGACGCGCTGTCATGTGATTTCTTTAACATCGTTCTTGAGAAGATCGTGCAAAACTCACTGGCCAACACAAGAGGCACGATCTTCCAAAAATCCGTTCAACTGCTAGCTTACGCGGATGACATTGACGTGATTGGGCGAACACAGCGAGCCGTCAATGAAGCGTTTGCTGGCATTGAAACGGAAGCGGCTAAAATGGGTCTGGCGGTAAACGAGGGCAAAACCAAGTATATGCTGTCATCAAGAAAGGACGCACAACATCGACGACTTGGCCAGAACGTCACCATTGGCAGCTATAACTTTGAGGTAGTGAAGGACTTCGTCTACCTTGGCTCCGCGGTTAACAGTACAAACAACATCAGTACCGAGATCAAACGCAGAATAACTCTTGCCAACCGCTGTTTTTATGGGCTCAAAAGGCAATTGAGTAGTAGAGCCCTCTCTCGGAAGACCAAGCTGACTTTATATAAGACCTTGATCATCCCAGTCCTGCTGTACGGCGCTGAGGCATGGACAATATCCCAAGCGGATGAACAGTCTCTTGGTCTTTTCGAGAGTAAAGTTCTGCGCGCTATCTTTGGTCCTGTTTGCGTTGATGGCTTTTGGATTAGAAGATTCAACCACGAACTGTATGGGCTGTACAGCGACATGAGTCTAGCCAGGCGTCTACGGATCCAACGCCTTAGATGGCTAGGCCATGTAGAGCGTATGGACAACTTAGCTCCAGCCCGAAGAGTCTTTGACTCTGAGCCTGTGGGACAACGCAACAGAGGACGTCCACGTACAAGGTGGCGCACACAAGTCGAGGGGGACCTCGGCCGGCTTGGTGTGCGAAACTGGAGACAGCTGGCGAAAGATCGAGCTGGCTGGAGAGGCATGTTAAGTGAGGCCCAGGTCCACCTCGGACTGTAGCGCCCTAAGAAGAAGAAGAAGAAGTAGAAATTAGATATACAGGCTTTAGAAGGTAAGTTAAGCTGACACACGGCTTTAATAGAGTAACGCGCAGATGTTGAAAAATAATCCAATATGAAAACTATGCTTACTATTTGTAATAATTTTGTTATAGCTCGAGTTGTGTCTAGCTTCTGCAGAGCCACTCGTATTGTGCACGATGGTTTTCTTATAAGTAGAGGGAACATACAGTTTTAAGTCGACAGTAAATGGCGAAGTTTGAGCAGCTTTTCTGAACATCTAAACTTCCTGAGCATTGTAAGTTACTCAAAAGAGGTGGAGCCGTGAACAAATGTTAGATTTTTTTCGAGTTGGTGTATTGATTTAAATCACCGGCCTTCCGTGTGAGGGTCGATGCAACTGCTCACCACGCCATGGTTAACTGACGTCGAATACATTCACTAAGTGTTACAGGGCGACTGGCAACATAAGGATACAGAAAGGGCGAAAGCCTTCAAGTTGTCAAATATTAGCAAAGCTTTGAACTTTTGTAAGATATCTGAATGTTGTGTTTTCTCACTCACTTTGGAAACGCATAAAAAAGAAATTTCCAACATTTCCAGTAAACAAACAAAAATGGTGTGGATGCAAATCAAACGCCCAGAAGAACGTCTGTGCTCCTATATTATTTATAAGAATCATTAAGGGTCACGTTTAGCTTGGAAAAAATCCGCTTGAGAGAAGGTGCCATTACCAGGATAATTATATGGAACATACACCGTGTTACTGCAATGGCCCATGGATTAGCGTACAATTTACATTCAATTTTGTGCTCGGATATCCTGAACTATAACATTTTGCAATAAGTTCTCTGCTGGTAAGACAGTCTTCGAATTTTTTTAACGGATTGATTGAAACGGCTACTTCCAAAAGAAGAACTTGAAAAAAGAGTTCGCGTTTGAAGAAGAAAAAAAGTGCTCTTCCATAAGGACAATTTTCCAGTTCATGTGGAAGCTGTGGCCAACATTCACGAATTATGCTTAGAATTTATTTAGAATATTTAATAAGGTGGTAAAGGTAAGAAACTTCCCCAGTATCCTTATTATATTGTTTAAGGACTATTGAGTATCGTATTGATGAGGACTGAAAGTCTTTGATTTTTAACGAAGTACCAGAGTGTTTTTTCTTAAAAATTCATTGACCTAAATAAGTCGAAACTAGCAAACTGTTTGGAAGTTTGATAAATTTGGAATTTGTTTCAAGGTTGATTCTATTTCTCAGATTTTATACTTTTAATTTAACTAAGGCCTTCTGAAACAACTTATGCTGGCAACTGACAAACATATCCATTTATTTAAACATTATTAACAATGCTCCAGTATGTTTCACGTGATTAACAAATTTATAACTGACTCCAAATGATTAAGTTAAATGCACCACGGAATTGACAACAATCAAACGGTTATTATAGACAGTGAACTCTCTGACAGTGAACAGGACACCGGCGGTAACAACAAAAATGTCCGGTTACAAGGAAAAAAAAAACAAATTTTACCAAAATCAAAATAACAAATTATGTTCTTAAATTATATTTCGATATAAACTAAGTTAAAAAAATGTATTAAAGAAATACGATCATAAAAACAAAACAAAAAATTTACAAATTCAGTTTGAGAAGTGAAGTTATAGTTAGAGGTTAAAAAAACGTTTTAACGTAAACATTTTCCGAAAATTATATTTTTAGCAAAGATTTTGATTTGGATTACATTTTTGTTCTGTAGAGATTTATTTTCAAAATATATTTAAATAACTGTCAGCACATCCATGGTCAGGCTGAGTTTTTGTAAACACTATAAAGTGTTCCAGTTATGTTCAAGAGTTTTCTAAACTTCCCGCATTTTCGAAATTCAATTCATAGAACTATATATAACAATACTAAGACAACCTTTCTTACCTTCACTGAAAAGGATGCTTGCTTAACAACATTTATTTAAACGTTTGCATTAGGTTTGCTACATGAATAGATTCGAGAAGAGTCCACCTCATTTCAGACTTCAGGCGAAAACAGTAGTGAGGTAAAAAAAATCCCAAAACATTTAATTTGACAATATGTGTACATATTCACATGCCCAGTCTTGTCTTGATCTACGTTTCTCTAGATCGGAGTGAATCTCAAGTCTGTACTCGAAAAAGATACGATCCAACTTTTATTTCCAAAGCTTCCTCATTCAACCGGCCAACGTATTATGTTTTTTTTTTTTTCTAATTTTCATATTTATAGTTGAAATTGCTTACATTCTTGAGTACTAAAGGTCTGCATTCATTTGCTTTCTCTAAGCATGTACAGTACTTCAGTGTACTCTATTCATGACAATCATAGGAGTACGAATACTGTACAAGTAAGTATTACATTCAAATATCCAATCACTGTACACCATTCGATCACTTGATATCAAAATGAATACTGTTTGGTTTCATTCACACGAGTTAGTGCTTGCTTCAAACAAAACATGTAGCATTTTAACTGTTAAAAATATACTGAGAACAATTAATGCATTCATTTAAAATGAGCAATCGGATTCTAGCTTTGATCAAGTAAAGATAACAAAGTTATTTTCCTCTGAATAACGCATTATTTTTTGTTAACAAAATGGAAATATATAATGTAAGTTAATTTTATTTTTGAAACAAGTTCAAGTACGTCTTATTTAGATTTAATTTAACGAAAATGAAAAGAAATGCATTAAAGACGAAAGTAAAAGCATCATGCAGACTTATGTAAACGAAATATCGGAACACGATGATCACGAACGAATACTAAATGAAGTTATAATAATAATAATGGCGGACCTACAGTCCGAGGTGGACTTGGGCCTAGCTTTTCAGCAACCAATCAACAACTTGTATTGTGCGCGCTATTGTTCTCTCGCAAGTGGAGGGGACCTACAATTTAATGTCGAGTCCGAACGGTGAGATTGAGAAGCTTGTTCTAGACAATTATACTCTTTGAGCATTGTCAGTGACTCGAAAGAGGTGGAGCCGTGAACAAATGTTAGATTTTTTTCGAGTTTCGAACCTTAGACCTTGAGCCGACGCACCAATCCACTACGCCACGGCACCTAAATGAAGAGTTGCATAGTCTTTTATCAGACAATAAAGACTTGTTTCAAGATTTTATTCCACCTGTGGAAGTTATAAATTCTTCTGATAAAGTTAATATATAAAATGTAAATACAAATGTAATTTTTCATTATGATTTTAATGTATTAAAATGATAGCGCTTGCACCAAATAAAATATCTTTTATATATCTCTTTTATATAAAGTTAGCTGCCACATTTGATCGGCTCCAGCAAGTAGTGCTGCATCAGAGCGAATATTTTTCTCAGCTACACAATTAATATCTGAAAAAGGTGTTCAATTGTTTCCGACCCTATGTTAGTGAACCAAATAATGTTTTTACTAGATTTGTACCGAATAGTGATTTAGCCGGATACCGGATACCGAATATTCGGCCTGCAGCTAGTCCGGATAGCCGAATATAATATAAGAATATAAATATAAGACCGGTACGAGTAAAACCAACTTAAACATGTTTTTTTCCTTATCCTCCACAAGATATTCTTACTCTCTACACAGCAAAGTTTTTGGGACATTTTTGAAGAGGTTGCAGAAGGCAAAGAAGATTGAGTTTTCTGTCAAAAAATACCGCCAACGAGCTAGACTTGTATCTCAAAACAGTTTATTTTCAACGGAATAGTGACACTTGGGTTTGGTGGTCAGTAAATAGAAGACAATACCCAATTTTCATCTCCATGTGGCAGTGTATACAGTAACAGACTCTTTTCTGAAGCATGCATCGTATACGAAAACAAACGTAATAAATTATTACCCCTGAATGCAGAAAAACTAATTTTCATTCATCATAATTTGGCTTTAGTAGTAAACCTCCAATATTAGATTGTTTTTCTATTTTGTTGTTTTTTACTGAAAAAACGACTATCCGGTATTCGGCCGCATATCAAAAGACTATTCGGCTCCGGCCGGATATTACAAAAGAAGCCGGATAAGCCGGATACCGAATATTTGCCGGATATCCGTCACACCTCTAGTTTTTACATTCATATATTAATAAGCCTGAGATTCATTAGAATTTGGAAGAAAATTTAAACATACAGTACGAACTCGGTTAATGTAACCCTCGATTCGCGCAACTCCTCGATTTTCACAACACTAAATTCGTAGCACACAATGATTCTATAAGTGCAATTTTTTTAAAAAAATTTACCTTGAAACTTTTTTCAAGACTTTCATTGCAGACCTCTATTGAGTACGGTTTAATACATTCGACATTCGTGATTGAAACCAGCATTTTCCCGTCACTAAATCAGGTGACTTTTTCGTCTCTGTTGTCTCTGACCGACACAAAGCTAACGTTGCTTCTTTCCAATCTCATGTAAAAGCCCGCTAAATCTTCATCTTATGAAATATCTTCACGCTCTGAAATGTCTGTGTTTCTAGGTAATTAATTTGGCTTCAGTATATAACCCTATATCAGCCCCAAACTTTGGGGGATTATCTGCTAGATAGTATCCCCCAGCGCACGCTGAAACTTATAGAAGACAGTACTATTCCGATGTTGTTTGACTCGCTGCCTCATCACCCTCATGTCTTTCCCCCCCCACCCTCCTCCACTATTTCAATAAACAATGCTCAAATAAAGTAGTCAATTGTCAATTGCCCTTTCAGAATTTACCCGTAATATACGTCTCGTTATGAATTTTCATGAGTTTAACCCTTCGGAGGTACAGTAGTATTTAGAGTCTCGCTTTTTGGTCGAACCACATGAATATATATCTTCCTAAACCAATATTTTCCACTCACTGTAACTCATAAACATTTAAAATCAATCTGCTCCGGCAACTGCTTTCGCTCACTTTGTGAGGGTTGCTTCATTACTTGGAACATTCATAAATTCGTTTGCGTGCGTCGTACACATAAAAAAAAAGTTTCACATTTGTGTCCTCAATGATTCACCAACACCCGCTACACATTTAACAGAATCGACTACAAGCATTTTTAAGTATTCATTTCGGTGTTTGTATGTTTTGTCTTTTAAAATACATAATTTGAAAAAAAATATCTCGAGTTAATTGTAACATTTTACAGTTGGACTATAAAGAAGATAAACCAGACAACTTCTTTGAGATTATTGCAATTAAACTTCCAATGGACACAACAGTCTATGCTCCGATAAACGTAGCTCCAATAAAACAAAAAAGAAAAAAGGAAGCAAATCAAATAACGAAACGCATCCTTCCCTTCGGAAGAGACACAGCATAAGCTTACCAATTACTCTCAATTGCATTTGGTCGATCTCATTTCATACCGGCAGTCCCTCTCTGGCATTCACGATTTTACGACAAGGTCGTTGACGTTTAAGTTAAATTATGACCAAACATCGATATCTCCTCCGACGCCCAAATGTCTCGCTTCTCTCAACCTACGTATCATAAAGTGGCACTGCAATAACAAACAACAACAAAAACGGAAGAAAAAGAAAATGAAATAGCCGTTCAATATTATTGCTGTTTTTCGTTAAACAATTTTACGACAAGTGTTCCTACTTTCCGAAGTCCGCATTTTGCTAAAAAAAAAATAAGAAAAAGAAAAATGAAACAGAGGCGTGCATGCCTTTTAACGACATTTTCAATAGCCAAAGATCAGCAGGTATCTGTCGCTACACACCCTTACTTAGCCACTTGCTTCATGACTTAGATTTAGTACATTTTTATTGCGCACATTCAATCCAGCCAACAAGAAAATTGACCAAAACCATCGAACAGACTGGTCCACCTACAGTCTTATCAACTTCTGCCAACTCGCCACAAGGACACATGCACCAGAGCAACCATCCCTTACAAGCCGTAAATGTAAAATGAGTACCTTTTGATTGCTGCAATCGAACGGGATGTATATTTTCATTCTCCCTTTCTTCTCCGCTCTCAGAAGAAGAGGAGGAAAAAGTCGAAAAGCCACTGGCATTAGCTTGCAACAAAGTTGCGCAACATGTGTATACCGTCGTCACATTCGGAGTTGAATTTCACTTTGGAAAACTGTGGGTTTTCCCCGCTTGATAGCAGGCAGTGGTGAGTTCGAGGCAGTTTCCCTATAGACTTTGCAGAAACTGAGCGAGCAAGCAGGGAAAGTCTCGCCAGCAACCCTTGGCGAAGGTATCTCTTTCCATTATTTTCTCCCCCAATTCGCCGTGTACAATGCCAACAGATAGGAAAAATGTCGACATTGTCGGGGTTATTTTTTCCTATCAGTGTTTAGTTGAAAGCAGACTTTCCGGCTATATCGACGCGTTTTCCCGACCCACTGCAGCAGAGCGGGGTTAAAGGTTCAATTGGACTCAATTATTGTTGTGTTTTGTGTTTTGTCAGTGAACTTAAAACAAAGATTTGCGATCAGTTGGCTCCGAGCCATCAATTTCCCGCGTCTCTTATCGAAAGTGATCAGGGCTTACAGAAAAAAGTGACTTCTCTCGCGGGCGTATATTGTCCCTAAGTGCTACTGATAAAAACAAGAACCACTGAAGAAAAAAAGTAAAAGAAAAGAGGAAAAAAGATTAAACGTCCATCAACGGTGCACCCAAAAACGGATTAACGCTGTTAGAGTTCGGGTAGAGTGTGCGGTGTGCTGCATTTTTAGACCCGCTGTTGCTCTAAGTGATACCGTCACTTCTCGAACCACCAGAGAACGCGTCGTTCTTCGTCCTGGTTGACACATTTTATCTCCTCTATTCTATCGTTTAGTGGGGTCTCTTCTTTTTAGTGCTGATGCTCTCATTGAATATGCGCCACCTAATGGATTTCTGTTTATCTACCAAGGACTCAAGATGATTTCAATGTTATGATGGGGATTTGTGCGGTCTCGTATTAAATGCTTTGCGCCAGTGAATACTGATAAGAGTGGAATTTGGGGACGTACACGGCATTGATTGGGATTTTGTTCGTACAATAGAATCTAACCACGGCATAACCACCCCTAGAGACGGGAGAGAGTGGGTTGCAAAAGTACTTAGTGGATTTAAATGTGTCGCGCTTGTTCATAGTTTCCGTTCTCTATCCGTTTCGGGTGTTGTTGCAACAGTTTTTAGTTTTGTTGTTCTTGGTCTTTTTTTCTGTGTTTTTCTTTCGATTTTTCGTGTATTTTGTGGCCCTTAAGTGAAGTGGCTTTGGTAGTAAAACCAGGTTAAGCCTTCGCAGTGCATATTGTTTTCACGGGCTTGAAAGAGAAAAAGCAACACGATACTGAGAGAAAGTGTGTGTGAGATAGGAAAACAAATTGAAAGTAATTGGTACTGATTGGATAATACGAAGGAAAGTGTGTGTAGTGAATGGGAAATTTGGTATCGAAAGGATTTAGGATTAACGATTGGGTTGTTCTGTTATACCTGCAAAGTGGACCATCGAACTTGTGGTAATTCGTGGTAAGTGTTTTCGAATCGAATTAAATCCAGATTTAGAGACTTTTCGAATTGTTTCCTTCATAAATCCGACTAGCGGTTCAAATTTACACTTGGCATTCCTGTGTGTATCTATTGAGTACTTTTTTCATAAGCCAATTGTCAGTCTGATGTACACACTTCTTAGAGGTGATGCAGAAGAAGGATTCGTAGACGTCAGTTTAGGTTGGGGCGCATGTTTTTTAGTTAATTTGGTTCAAAGGAAAACAGTTTCATCCCCACATGTGTATCCTGTAAGTCACAAAAGTTAAGACAAGCATACACATACGTATGCATTAATTGTGATTGATGATACGTATTTCGACTAATCATCGATTCGCTTAAGCTCACATGGTCAAGGTTATATTTTGCACAATCATATATGACTCTTAAGGAAAATCGGTGTGCTCAGGACGTTTATTACATTTCTGGCGAAAGACTATTATTTATTTCATGGATAAAGTGGATCAGATAAAATTTCTGAATTTTGCTGACGCATATAACCCAAATCTATTTACGAGGCACCTATAAAGAGTCCTCGACTTATACTCGGTTGCATAGATTTATAAAGATCAACATTGATGATCAATTACCTTTACCTAAACGCTGTTGAAAGGAATAGAATACTTCAAAACTGTGATACAAAAATGTGGGCGCTGTGGTTAAGTGCTTCGAATCCTA
Organism: Myathropa florea; assembly: GCA_930367185.1. NCBI lineage: Eukaryota > Metazoa > Arthropoda > Insecta > Diptera > Syrphidae > Myathropa > Myathropa florea. The sequence continues at coordinate 100,782,428 of OV884003.1, forward strand.
CGCTCAAAGTTTAGGTTCGATTCCCGAAAAAAAATTAACGGTTCCATATCTTCCGAGTCACTGGCGATGATCAAAGAGTTTAATTGTCGAGGAAAAACTTCTCAACTTCGCCGTTCTAAGTTGGCGTTCAACCGTAAATCCCCCCACTCTTGAGAGAACAATAGCACGCACAACACGAGTGACTGCTGTAGGTCCAATTACCCTCAGGACTGTAGCGCTGCAAATTAGTATTAGTATTATAATGGTAAGCCGTATCTTTTATCCCAAGCAATTAAATACGATCAAATAAATAGGATCAATAAACCTTGGAAACCGTCGGAGATACATTCACTTGAATAATAAACAAAAGTCCCTATTGTCCTTGTTCATTCGGAGATCGACGATCGATCTTTCTCGCATTTTGTACTTTAAATGTCGATCATGATCAACAATCGTCCGTTTTGTCGATCAACTAATATCGTGAAGAACTTCGTCGTTGACCGTTATTTTCTGGCAGAAAATAGCGAAAATCAAAAATTTTGTTGGTATTTAAAATAAAGTATTATTTATTAATTAAAATACATTAAAGTTGTAATTATATATTTTTAATGCACATGGATGCCATGTTTCAATCCGCGTGCCGGGCAAGTTTCATAGCACTGGGACCGTACCGAAAATACTTAAAAAAACTGCAAAAGATAGGCAAAGAGTTATAAGTGTTTCTCAAAACAAAACATTTCACTTCACATACATCTGCAAAAACATTTTAAAATTTATTTAAAAATAAAGTAAACGAATCACGTTAAATCAAATATTGATGCACAAATAATTTGAAAACTCACAACTGTCAGAACATTTTAAAATAACATTTTAGTCAATGCCAGAGTTTAAATCAATCGGCAACCGCCGTTTCGATTAACGATTGGCAACAACATCAGGAGCATAACTTTTGAAACGTTTCGATTCTGTGTTCTTTTCATCACGAAAAGCTAATGAAAGGATTTCACTATTCATTTTTAATGAATTTAATTTCAACATTATCTTTCAGGTAATGCGTATGGTAGCCAAATATCTGCTTTGTAATATTTGAAAAAAATGTTAACTCATCTTCATCTTTTTTATGGCGTCCTCTTTGCGTTGTCTCATGAGCGCGGAATCTAGGACACGGAGATGGAGCAGTGTTGTCCCTGCCCTCTACTTGGCCTAGCCACTTAGTTAACTCGTCACCTCACCAACCACTCGTGTTGTGCTTGCCATTGTTCTCTTGTGAATGGAGGGGACCTACAGTTTAATGCCGACTCCGAAAGACGAGATTGAGAAGATTTTCTAGACAGTTATACTCTTTGAGCATTGTCAGTGACTCGACAGAGGTGGCGATGAAATTCAGTTATATCCCCTAATTCGAGTAATTCTATTCCGAACTGGTGTAGTTGTGAATAACATTTTTCTTTCTGATTTTATTTAATCTTGGCATTTATTAAAATTTAGATTACGGTTTGGAAATATGTTAACATTATTTTTTAAAGATAATATCTCTCAAATCATTCGCTTCCAACTAATGAACAAATTGAATCTTATATGGAAAAGGTGTAACTGCCCTAAAATTCTTTGCAAAAACCGCCTAGACATCACCAACTGCTGAGAAGTTCGCCTGGTGGAAGTTTCGGAGTTTTCCTCACTACTTGCTTGCACCCTAGCAATGTTCACATCATTTGGAACTGTACGAGGTCTTCCAGCACGCGGAAGATTACAGAAAGTCTCTTGTTGCTGAAAATGCTGGACCAATCGATAAATTGTTGAAGCACTGGGCGCATTTCTGGGCGCACTGGGCGCATTTCGAACACTAAAGAAATTTCGATATAATCTTTGTGTCTGACTAATTGAATGTCGACTTCCAAATTAAAATTGAACCCCTTTTTTTCTTTGTTCTGTTCTGAATCTTTCCATCATAATTTTTCCAAGTTTTTCAAAACAATTTCAAAAAACAAAAACGTAAACAAAAAAAGTATTAATTAATTAAATCTTAACGTTTCTTATGCGCCACCCTGTACATATGTTGGAATGATGTTTCATGTTAGTTAATTTGCTCTCTTCTTTGAAATATTTTCTTGTTTTTAAGGTTCCGTCTTTGAAATCTTAATAATTTCGCTGTGCCCGTCCGTCTTGTCTTGTCACTTTTCTCGTACATTTATATCAGGATATCAGCATACAAATTTTAGGTACTTTAGGCCTTGAAATCTTTTTTCATGCTCCCGTATAGGTGAAGTTGCCATGGTTTTTGAAACATATGTTTGATCGAGTGATATATCAATCGACAGATCTTTTGAAATGAGGTGGTGGATTGCTTCAACACTTTTTGATCCAAAGTACAGTTTGAAAAATATGGAGCTCCAAACACGGTTTTAATGCGTCCCCCATTTCTGTACCAAAGTGTTTAAAAATCTGAAAACACCACAAAAATATCGATATATAGATTTTTTTGGCCTTAATAGTTTTCGAGATATTGGCTAAAAACGGTAAATCATCGACATGCGAATTTTGAAGTTTAGAAAACGCAGTTTTGTAGATTTCAGTTGAAGCATTAAGAATTACGAATTGTGGGCGCCGTGGCGTTGTGGGTAGGTGCGTCGACTCCTACGCTCGAGGTCGTCGGTTCAAATCTCGAAAAAAAAACATCAAACATTTTTTTCACGGCTCCACCTCTTTCGAGTCACTGACAATGCTTAAAGAGTATAACTGTCTAGATAAAGCTTCTCAATCTCGCCGTTCGGAGTCTGCATTAAACTGTAGGTCCCCTCCGCTCGTGAGAGAACAATAGCACGCACAACACGAGTGGTTGCTGAGAAGCCAGGCCCAGGTCCACCTCGGACTGTAGCGCCGCCATTATTATTATTATATTATTATTATTAAGAATTAAGATATCATATTTTATTTTCTTTTTCAAATAGAAACTTGTTTTTCAAGTTCTTTTTCTTCCTTTTACTATGAAGCTCGACTGCTATACACATTAAAATAAAGTGATGTATTATTTTTTATTGAAAAGATATTGTAATTCAAATTATCTAATGCAGGTTAGTGGTAGGTTTTTTATATACGACATCCAACAGTGTAGCTCTCTTCCTACCGAGCTCACCACCCTTGTCCAGTTCCAGTTCCAGTTCCATTCATTCCATAATTATTCACACAGCAATCAAAACAAGTACGATTACGTGCGTAGAAAATTTGATAATGAATGCAAAAACACAAAATATCAATATGATTGTTCTGAGTTAATTCTATTGTATTGAAATAATTGAAATGGTAAAATGGACAGGTATTAGGTACTTTAGAACATACAAACAATTTATTCAATTCACACTATTAAAATGAATGACTAACAATCACGGTACAATTCTACCAAATTAATTTTTAATTGTTTAAGTCTCCTAATTGGACATTTTCAATGGATATTGGTTTAAAAGCTTATTAATTTTTTGGACCGTCAACAACCAGAATTTAAGCTGATACAGTTTCAAAAATTTTAAGAAACATCCATCCTAGACCAGAAGTTAAATTTGTGTTCTTCTTTCTATCTGCAAGAATATTGTCGTTGAACCTTTTGTGAAAGAAAAGCACGGTGACTTTGTTGAATGCGAGAGCTTTGATTTGTTTAATTTTAATGTGTCTTAAAATAAGTGGCATGATAAAATTTGTCTACGATCATAATAACATTTGAAGAAAAATGTCTTTTACTTTAAACAGATTTTTACTCAAGACATTTAATAGAATCTCAACAAAGAGTTGTCATTTTTAATTGCTACAAAAATACGTTGATTATAGATTATATACGTCGCCTTTCGGAGTCGGCAATAAGTCCCCTCCACTCGTAAGAGAACAACAGCATGCAAAACACGAGTGGTTGCAAAGAAGCTAGGCCCAAATCCGAATCGGACTGTTGCGCCGCTATTATTATTATTATAATGTCTTGCAATCATCTTCGATACTATTTAGTGCTTCAAGTACCATGTACCAAGTTTTGCAGCGGTTCTTTATATCAATGTTGAAAATTACATTTCTATATAATGGATCAATATTTAGAAAACCAGATATTCAACAACTCTATTATTCGAAATTATTCTTATACGAAATCATTTTGTCAAACATAAAAAATAGTTCTTATTTCCGCGGTAATGTTTGATTCAGTTTTATTTTACATTCTGATCAAACAATTAGTTTCTTAAATTATTTACTTACGGAGTGCTTACTCAATCAAAGCGAACAATCATGAGATGATTGGTATTAAAAATTGTGAAGAAGTAGCCCTTTTTGTACTTTTTGTACCAGGTAATGAATGGCGACTTACTTAGTGTCCGAGAAAAACGTGTAAATTATAAATGATTGCTGTATTATCTTGTATTATCTTTTGACATGAATAATTTAATAAGTTCTTACAATATTAAACAAATTTCTCATGCCAATGGCTGATTAGTCATTCAAGATCAGTTTCTATAATTGGTGAGTAAATTGTGTAGCATGCGGGCTACAAGTACAGTTTGAGAGTAAGAACCCGATCATATGACCACCATAGTTATTATCCAGTTCAAAAAGTGTTTTAGATCGGATAAATTTGAAATGCACAAAAATAATGTACACAAAACACGAGTGGTTGCTTAGAAGCTAGGCCCAGGTCCACCTCGGACTGTAGCGCGGCCTTTATTATTATTATTATTAGTCATGACTTGATATTGATAACTTCATTAAAAAATATACAGTCAGGAACATTCAGTTTCATACAAATGCAATTTTGAATAATAAACTTGATTTAAATAAAGTTTTTTCTATCCCCTATTTCCGAGCATTATGAACTAAATTTTTTAAAAATTGTCAAATACTTTTCTTTGTTCATATTTCCATCAATAAATTCAAAATTTTCAACTCCTTCATGGCTCATGGAATCCCATACCATCACTGACTGACCACCATGCTTAGTACCCGTATGAAACTGAATGTTCCTGATTGTACATATCTTCCTGCAGCGAAATCAATAATTATCTCATCGCCGGAGATAAAATTCAACGAACATTTGATTTAAAATTTAATGCAGACATGTCATATTCACTGACAGCATAGAAGTTCGTTTCGAAAACAAGAGTATCTGTTTTCACGTAACCATCGCATTTTCGCAAACTTTTAAAAAAAACACTTTTAAATGACACCCGAAAATATCATCAGAAACAGATATATTATATCATGCCAAAAAATATCTGCTCTAGACGGCTTTTCTTTTCTTTATTTTCCTAATTTGTATGAAGAGTTAAAAGTGACACAATCCCTTGTCGCCCGCTATCCATTGTCTCTCCTCCACGTTTACCTCAGTTGGACTACCAAGTTTTTGGTAGTCGATATATTTTTTTTACAACAGGTTGATTTTGATAGTAATACTTTCATCTATAAGAGCTGTGAATTGAATTCAGAATTGTCTATAAGTGTTCACGAACTTGTGATGCTTTTTCGTCATCCAATAGTTAAAAGTAGAAGCTTTATTTACCTTGCTTTGCCATTAAAAAATTGTGCGTTGTCTATGGTGACGTACCAGAACGTTTAAGAGCATACGATGACAATAATGAAGTAACAAATTCATATCAACTCTTCCATTCTACTTTATACTTCCTTAAATGATGCAGTATTTATTGCAAATTCTGTCTTGAGTTCAGCGAGTAATACGCCCTTTCACAAAGTCCGCAAAATCAAATATTTTCATCTATTTTCAACCATTCTACAATTCCACAATTCACTAAATCTTGAACGAGTTTTATGATTCAAGATTCAGGTATGCGCCGATGTAAACAATGACAACTTTCGCTTAAGGTGCTTTAGTAGAAACTTGTTCATCCGCAGATAGCTGACCGCACGTAAATGCAGTAGCTGATTGTTTGTTATAATTAATTCGTTCCCAATTCTTTTAATACGCTTGAAGCTTCGGGAAATCTGTTCGATGGTATCAGTTATCGTCGCAATGTTATGCCGTGCCGAGCCCTCATCATATTCAGCTGTCTACAGCGTTGGCCAAATGTATTAGGCACACTTTAAGATTCGTTATATCTTCAAAAAGTAAAAAAAATATTGAAATGAGAGGAAAAAATAAAAATCGCTTACAAACTCAAATAGTGTCGCCGAAAACCAAAAAATTCAAACTAATTACTTCCAATAAATGATTTGGCAGCAAAGACAAAAAGGTAAGGGTGCCTAATACATCTGGCCAAGGCTGTATGTCTAGTCCACACATGATGAGGAAGAGTTCCCGTAAATAGCTTTTTTTGGTTTTGACTCATAAACTTTTTAAAATTACTGACATTTTGATGCACATCATTTTTTTTCGGAGGATTTTGGAAGCATTACTGGAGCATTCAGACTCAAAACTGGTCCATTGTACTACCAGGTAGCAACCTACTTTAGTGTCGTTAATTTGATCTCAAAGGCAAAAGGTGACTGGACCAGATTCGATTTCGCTGGGATTCTAACCTGGGACCCCTCTAACTTGGGGCAGGCACTTAATCAACTGCGCTATCCAGTCTTTCTTTTTGATGATATTTTTGTTCGAGTCTGGTCAAGCGATTGTAAATGGGGTTCATAGAGCGTATCCAAGCTGAAACGTAAATGCGCGATCGGGTAAATGTGTTGACTTAAGGGACTTGTACGGCTGTTAGCAACAGGACGTCTCACTTTACCGACATTTGCACGCGTAACTCTTCAGACTCACGTTCATCTATCAGGACGATAGCGCTTTTAAATATTTTGCGAGAGAATAGCCTTTATAGTTACAAAATAATTGGCGCAAACCATAAGCTTGAATGTATTGCTTTGATAACATGTTATTCAACATCTTACCGTCCGTCTTCGCATTTGATTGTATTTCCAAGATTTACCTCGCAGCATTCAGCTCATCGTACATCTTCCTTATTATTTACTATACATGCGACTCATGTAGCCACTTGTTTATGCGACTTGACCTTTTCTACCTTCCACCGGCCTCGTCAACATCCCAAAAAAAAACAAGCGTCTTCTTTTGAATTACATTTCGGGCGATAGTCATCGCATTGGCTCCTGACAGTGCCTCTTAAGAATCTCATTATGCAAAACAAACCAAAGTCATTTGTTGAAAATTTGTAACTTATCCCTTCGGGACAGAAGACTAGTATACTAATTCCCTTCTGAACAAAGGAGTACACCATCGAAGGACAAGCAAAGAGGGAGGGAGCTGTGTTTAAACCTTGTCACTCTAATTCGATTATCATACATCACCGCTTGTCTCTGGTACTTGTCGAAAAGAGAATAATCTTAAGGCAGTCGTTATGGGTTATAGTAGCGGATGCTCCTACTTGATTAAAATCGCTAACGTCAACTAAGCCCCAGGCCGCTGGTACGACAGGTCTATACTCTTATAGTAAACACAATCATTATCCTCGATCCTGTCATGTCATTGGTTTGCTTCGGCTTGTAGTTCATTGTTGTCCTTGTACCGTGTTAAACAGACCCCATTAGCTTAGTACTGTGCCAGGACTGAATTTGCATGAAGCATAATCATTCCATAATTACAAAATGCAGAGGACTGTCGGCGTGCTGTCAAGACCGTCGTGGGCAGTATGTCTCACAAGGATAATATGAAATAGTTTAGTAGCTGTCCTGGAATCAGGTAGATACATAATATACATTCATATTATGAATGCACGTAACATAGATAATTTATGTTCACGTACTTTAGAGACAACAAGGCGTTATTATGGTTTCGTCGTCCACATAAGTATCATGCAAATGCATACAAACGTAGCAGTTAGGCTACTTCAATATATTTGTGGTATTGACTTCAGAAATGGAAATTCCGTTTATTTATCCGCTTGGATCATGCTAATTGGGAAATCGTTATTGAGCGTGTCGCAGGAATGTACTTAAACATTTGTAGGCTTGGAAATGTGAGTTAAGATGCTGGGTTTGGCTTGAAAATAACCAAGCAAAAGGATAAAAGGGAGGTCTTTAACAAAATTATTCGTTATTTTACTATAAATTGGCAAAAGTACGTTTGGCTTTGTTGTCTCTAACCATATCTAAGGCTATATTACTATAGGCTATAGTAGACATACAAATAGCTTCTCTGAACATCGCCAAGGAGAGGTTATGACGTACTCAACTAATTGAACGTAGTTTGTTTGGATAATAGTTATTTTTTGAAATGTTAACAAATCTCTTCAGAGGCAGCATTTTTTAAACATAATCTTACGGGGAAGTACCTCTTATTCGAGGTACAATGTACGGTACAAATTCTGATAAATTGGAAATTATTTTACATACATCCACTTGTACTTGTGCCATTTATTTCTTCTTATTTAAATTTTAATTGGTTTGCACCACAAGTTAAAAAATATAACTACTCTTTGCGTCGCTATTAGCAAATATTCTTATTTGACAACTGAAAAATTAATAATAATAATAATAATGGCGGCGTTACAGTCCGAGGTGGACCTGGGCCTAGCTTCTCAGCAACCACTCGTGTTGTGCGTCCTATTGTTCTTTCACGAGTGGAGGGGACCTACAGTTTAATGCCGACTCCGAACGGCGAGATTGAGAAGCTTTTCCTAGACAGTTATACTCTTTGAGCATTGTCAGTGACTCGAAGAGGTGGAGCCGTGAAAAAATGTTTGATGTTTTTTTCAAGATTCGAACCGACTACCTCGAGCGTAGGAGTCGACGCACCTACCCACTACGCCACTGCGCCCACAACTGAAAAATTATTGAAATTAAAAAAATAACCACAAATGTTTACAAAATGTTTGCTTTTCAAAGTTTTGTTCAAACGCAAGTTGGAGAATATGGAGTTGATATCACTTCCCTTCCGACAAGATATTGCATAAAGAAGGCTTCTTTAGAGGGAGTATAGACTCATCTTCGCCGTGTGTTTAGCTTTGGTGGCAGAGTGTGGCTGGACACTTCTTTTTCTTATAGCGTTACAGTTTGGGCTGGACCTGGGCTTCAACCAACAAGCCCCTCCAGATAGCACAACCTTTTGCTAGCTGTCTCCAATTACGCACACCAAGTTAGTTGGAGTCCTTCTCCACTTATGTGCTTCGCATTAATCCAATCGGAGTATTTTTGAGACACTACTGGAGCACTCAGGCTCAAAACTGGTCCATTGTACTACCAGGTACCAACTAACTCCAGTGCTGTTAATTCGGTAAATGGTGACTGGATCAGATTCGATTTCACTGGGATTCGAACCTGGGACCCCTCTAACTTGGGGCAGGCACTTAACCAACTGCGCCATCCAGTCGTGTGCTTCGCCTTAATCGTGGACGTTCTTTATTGTGTTGTACCACAGCCTCAGAGTCGATTATTCGATTATTCGGGCTGTAGCTAAGTTGTCCATATGCTCTACATGACCCAGCCATATTGTCCATGCCTCTGTGCCGTTAAGCAGGAATGATCAATGTTTTATACAAAACCAACTACTTTCTGAACCACAAAACAAAGACAAGCAAGAGTTTTTCTGCGTTTGATCTCGGTATTGTGTTGTTCGTAATATTTACCACGGATCCAAGATCGACATTTTTGTAGACAGCCAGGCTGCACTGAAGTCAATAGGATCCTGTACAACGAGATCAAGGGCTTTCATGAATTGCCGCATTTCACTGAAGTCCATCAGCCACTACAAGGTCAAACTCTGCTGGGTCCCGGGCCACAGCTTAATCGCAGGGAACGAGAGAGCGGACGAATTGGCCAGACAAGGATCTGAAATGAACATCAGCGAAGCGGTGACGGGGAAGAGACCGAGACGATCCAACATCTGCTTTGCCACTGCCCAGCTCTCCAGAATCGGCGCCTGGCTTCGCAGGGCCAGAGGTTCTTCACAGAGACTGCGGACTTAGCGAATACAGACATATCGGATCTGCTAAAATTCATAAAGAGCACGGGGTGGTTTCAGCCATCGCGTGACAGGATAGGTCATTAGATTGCATACTCCGCAATTGAAGGGATTTACAATGGGCCCCATGGCCTCCGAGTGGAAGTGATGCCTTAACCATCACACTCCCCTTCCAAAACCTAACCTAACCTACCCACTACGCCATGGCGAAGTCCTTGACTACCTTCAATCTATAACTGCCGATTGTGACGTTCTGGTCAATTCGATGACGTGGCGTATCCTTTCTGGATGACAGCATACTGTTAATTTTATCCTGATTTACCGCCAGACCCATTTTAGCCGCCACCGTTTCAATGCCGGCAAACGTCTCATTGACGGCTTGCTGCCAATCACGTCAATGTTATCCACGTATGCCAGCAGTTGTACTTTTGTTGCACTTTTGGAAGATCGCACAGTTGCACTTTAGGAAGATCGTGTCTCTTGTGTTGGCCAGTGAGTTTTGCAAGATCTTCTCAAGAATGATGTTAAAGAAATCACATGGCTGCTGCGCGCCTCCTTGTCTAAAACTTTTTTTAACATTGAAAGTTTCGGTCAGTTCGTTACCGACCTTGAAAGTGCAGCGAGAGTTCTTCATCGTCGTCCTACTCAGCCTGATGAGTTTGGCAGGAATGTCAAAACTAAACATGGCGCGGTGTAGTTTGTAGACGGCATCCAGTGTTTGATTAATCTCGTCAATGTCACTGCGTATGCCAGCAGTTTTATGGACTTTCGAATGTTCGTGCTTTTAGTGTTGGCCTGTGAAGTGGCTTCTCAAGAATGATGTTAAAAAAGTGTGGCAGGAGTAGCGTTTTGTAAAGTTTTGTTCATCAAGGTATTATGTTTCAGCAAACCGAAGTTGCAACTATTCTGAAGGAATTTACATTTAGACCTCTACTGGGACTTATGGTTGTAACTAAAAGTAGTTGAAATACTTTACTGCCTCAATGTTTTAGCTATCGCTTGTAAAATTATGTTTTTGATAAACATTCTTCGTATGTGGAAATCACTCGTAAAAGAGAAATTCTCATCATCACCTTTTTTGTGAATGTAGTATTCGCTGTAGTATTGTAGTATTCGCTCCAATAGTCGTCTTCGAATATGTTGAGACAAATGATCCATCGCCATCTTTGTTTTTCTATGGAGAGTTTTTCTTTGTTAAAATGCTCGGCTCGCATTTGACTCCTTTCCTTTTGCGGTCAATTAATTTTGAATGTCTCTGTCTGGCAGAAAATCTACTCCTCGCTTGCTGCTAATCGTTAACCTCTCATCGCTGAACTAGTACTTGAATTGAATCCTACTGGCCCATCAAACCATTTGTTAAGCACTTCTTTGCGAGCATTCCCTTTTTCAGAATAAAGAACATATACATATTGTCAAAGATTCAAAGGAAGACGTGAAGTTTGGCTTCACATTCTTTTTGCCTCAGTAAGAAATATCTGTGGCATTAACAAATTCAGTACAATTTAAAAAAATATGTAATTGAAAAAATTAATTAACATTTAACTTTAAACATAAACGTGATTCGACTTAAACTATATACATTTGAAATACAAGTTTTCGCAACAACGGCCAAGGCACATGGCAATTCTTGACATTTTTAGTTATTACCACCTGGGTAATAGCACAAACTGAAAAACTAGACTTAAAATTAAAACAAAATAAAATAAAATATTTATTTATTTATTTAAAAATAATATATATAATCAAATAATAATATCTAATCCAAATTAATAGGCTAACTGGGTAGCCAGAGCATCCAAGGCGCAAAGGCTAAAAATAAAAGAATTTATTAAAGTACGCAAATAAAAATGCATGTTGCTCTGACAATAAAAACTCAGACGATCAGTAAGAGGAAAACAAAACCAAAGGTAAAGCAAAGCTGACTAACTGTGACTAACTGATTAAGTGAAACGCCTGACGATCAGCTTCTTCAGACTCACAATCCAACTTAAATTAGATATGAAAAGCTTTAGACACAAAAGTACACGTGTCCGACCTCAAGTTCAACGATTTAAAAATTCTCTTTGTCTACGCTGTGAGACCGCAGTCTACTTCATTAACCTTTCGTGATTTCAAGAACTCGTTTGAGTGGGTGATTCACAAATATGATTCATAAAAAAGCAATGAAAACAATTGTCGTTTCAAGGACAGAGACCACTGATTCCGAAATGGTAACATAAATTCTGGACACAATGTTTTATCAAGAATAATTTTCTCTGTTGCGTTAAAGTCAAACCAGTGGGATAGGTTTTTGTTTGTCATAAATCTAGCTCATTAGCACTATTCCATGTATAAGAACAAAATGTACTAACTCCCCCCGCAAACAAGGACCGAATCAACAGAGTGTGTAACAATTGTTCTCAGACATACCCGGGAGGCTAATAAAACGCTTCTTAATCTGAACAAAAGCAATTACTCAAAGTCTCCAGGACAAGGAGGGGGAGAATTTTTTCTTACACTTTCATCCCACGGATAAAATGAAAAATGTGTTAATTTACCATCATTTCTCCCAATGGAACAGGACAATCCCGAGGACAGATCCCTCTCCTCCGTTTTTGCCATTCAATCTCTCGGCTGTTTACTTGTGCTTCCCTTTATGCGATTCGATTGATGGCAAACAGAAAAATTATGACGCAAATTATTCAAAGTTCCCTTCGAAGCGTTGGAAAAAGAAAGAAGACGACTTTCAAAGACACCCACGTTGAATAGCATAAAGCGCAAATTAAGTCATCGAAAGTTTGTCGAGTAATTACACTGAGAAGTGAGAAAGCGCAACAGGACGAGCACAGCTGGAAACTATTAATTAGAAATGAACAGTGTTTTTGCACTGCCCAAGGCTGGATAAGGACACTGGTCGCGACAGCTACGCATCTCTACCTTCCTTTCGTTCGCTTCCAAAGTGTTAATCTGATGACTAGAAGTTAATGACTTATCCTACACATCTTAATGAACTTGTAACTATAATTAATGACGTCCTGTGTACCTACCGTTACGAAGACAGCTAAAGGGCTACACCGAGTTGCCAGTGTCAATATTTGCCGGATCACAACACGGAGAGGACACAAAGGCAATGCACAATGTCAAATGAGATTGCTTTAATGCAAAAACTTTCGTCTGACAAGAGGGCATTTAGACTAGCAGCATATGTCGTGACGGGATGTCCAGACACCCAACTAGGATTTAAATGCGGTTTCTGTTGTTTCTTTTCGTCCCTGTTTGCATACATTATAATAATGACAGCGACAGGGGGAAGGTCATAAATCAATCCAATTCCACAGGAAACACACAGAATGAGTGTTGCTGGTGTGCCATCGATGTTGTCGTTCATATAAATCTCCCGATGCTAATGCAAGGGATATTGATTTTATCAATTTTCGAACGGGAAACCAATATGACAAAGTGTGATAAATGCTTTATGTTGATTTGCAGACAGATATTGAACGGATTTCAGTTCGGTTTTGGGTGTTGCTGTGCACCACTGCTGGCCAGTGGTATGGCTGAGTGGATAAATTATGTTATGTTGGTTTTGAACAAATCTTCTGTGATACATCATCGATTGGAAAGAGAGAATGCAGACCCATTTTGATAATTTATAATTTGAATGTGCTGGGTTTTGGATAGATGAGGAATTGGGATAAGCCCGATGAATACCTCGTAATCCACTTGGCATGAGTAAATAACATCTGTGTGTGCTTTATAAATCAATTTATCTATATGGAAATACTTTATCTCTCTGAATGAAATAGTTGATTCACTTAAAATTCCAATTTATCAATTATCCTTTAGAACATTGTGTCGATGGAGATTACTTGATTGACACTCTGCGAGATTTTGTTTCTGCCGGACTAGTGTAGAATCCTACTTGCACTTTTAAATCCTACAACGATCTCGTGTTTTTATCATTGCATATCGAACACGGTCTATAGGTAGGAAAACTCATAGTTGACACAACTGAATACACCCCCCCAGGAGATCCCGGTTTCAACAAAGATGTAAACGTATACAGTGACGGCTCAAAAATGGACTGCGAAGTCGAGTCGGCTGTTTACCCCGAAGCACTCAACATATCCACTTCTTTGACTCTTCCAGACTTTACAGGTGTTTTTAAGCGGATAACGACGCAAATCGAGAGGCCTGTAGTATCGTAAGTGCACATCAGAGCACTAAACCGCTACATAGCATAGTTATACTGTGAGCGTCAAATGAAAGTGTACACCTATATGGTGACATTAAAAGACTAGTAAAATGGGTTCCTGACCTCCGATTTTGGAAATTCTTGATGTTTTGAAAAGGTTTTTTAATTTAACAAATAATTTTAATTTTTTTTAATAAAACAAATTAACAAAACAAAACCGTTTGACAAATAACACAATAATACATTTTCAATAAGAAAATAATAAAAAATGCTTCATTTTTTCGCGTCAAAAAAAGTGAGCACTAAACAAACAAACTTAACAACTCAAAATTAGTACTTAGCCCGTTTCCCTTTCGACTTTAAAACAGCTTTTAGTCGTCTTGGTATTGACTCAAACAACTTTTTTGTCGATCCGACGGGAATTTTTTGCCATTCTTCCTTTAATATTGACTTCAACTTTGGATTTATGTATCCAAATAATCCCACAAATGCTTGATCGGGTTAAGGTCTGAAGTTTGATCTAGTTGCACCACCGTAAGATTCTAGATGTCTAGATAACACAGTGAAGAACATTTTAGACAAATTCACAGTATATGTTGACAGTCAAGATGTTGTTAGGGCTATCGAGTCGAACTCCATAACATCAAAGATAGTTAGGGAATGTCGCTATGAGGTGGCTTCGCTGATGGAACAGTGGAGCGTCGATTTAGTTTGGGTTCCAGGACAAGCAGTTTGGGAAATGCGAAAGCTGATGAACTCGCAAGACTAGGAACCGTACTTCATCCTTCGACTGCAATGATTTCGCCGATTCCGCTTGGTTGGTCAAGTAAGGAATATCAACGTATATCCTGAAAATGGTCAGGCTTACATAGGCTAGTTTAAATAACTGTGCAACGTGTAAGAAAACTTGGCCAGATTATAATTTGGCTAGAACATCAGATATCCTTTACAAAACTCGGAGTGATGTCGTAAGCATAACAGGGATCGTCACGGGTCACTGGCCAATAGACGAACAGGCAGTCAAATTGGGCATCCCCTATAATAACCACTACCGTAGATGTAATGTTGCATCAGAAAGGGAGAACTTGTCTGACTTTTTTTGAACCTCGCTAGAACAAGACAACGAGTTCTGGGAGCACATTTTTTTTTTAATCTTTCGAAGAAATTAGATTAGTGATGTGATATGAAGAAAGTATTTTCTCGAAAAAGAATTTTAATGCATGTACGAGGAGATCCTGTAGAAGGTGCATGATTTGATTGTATGGTAAACAAATCAACTTTTAATCTCATGGCACCTCCTCTCTCGAATCTGGGACAACGCTGTGAGTGTATAATGTAAAATTATCACGTGAAGCTTCTCAAAAGTTCGGAGTGGACTTAAAACTGTAGGCCTCCCCACTTGTAAGGGAATAAAAGCACACACAATACGAGTGATAGCTTAAGAAGCTAGACATTTTCTCACCGTGAGCTGTTACGGTTGCAATCATTATGTTATCATTATGATAGCATACACATAGCTCACCGATGAAATGAACAGCTTTTGCTTTGTTCCGCATCAAAAAATGAATTTTGTTGAAAAGTTTCGTTTATTCAAGTACGAATCAAAAAAGCCTGCAGCGAATATATTTTGATTTCTCGAGCTTTACTGTAGCCCCGCCAGATATTTCGTGTCGGTGCATATTCTAAAGACTTAACTTCCTACTATTTATATATTCTTTATAGAAAATTAATCCTTTCAGGTGTATTTCGTTCAAAACTCTACTTAAGTATAGGTCACTTTGTCATTGCTTTGTAGTAAAACATGCCAGCTTCCAGTTAAAAGCGGTCAAGTTGTAGTTGAGAATTGTAAGCGAATTATTTTTTGTAATACATTCTGACTTTAGTTAATCACACGCCCAAACTCACAAAACACTTTCGAACATTATGCTTTGATTTTCGAGCAGCACATCCAAAAGTGAAAACAATTGTTTTTTGATTTTGATGGAAAACGTTGCATTTATATGTGCTTAAGTAAGAAAACGTGCATGACGTTGATGATGTACCTACCTATCAATACATTGAAAATCGTTTACAATTACGGAGAAATATGTACTTATCATTGCTATTTATTCTGATGCATGCGATTACATCCATTCAGTTAAGCGAGTTCTCATTGTGAACTCGGTATTATTAATACAGGTTACAATCATTAAATTTCAAGTGAGTGGAATTGAATGAAGCTTCATGTATGCGAATGCGAAGGATACTAAAATATTTCGAGGACTTTTGAGCATTGTTCGTGGAAATATAGTGTTGCTTTATGCTGTCGAACTGAATCCCATCCATTCAATGAAATCGACACACTGAATGGGAAAAATGTCCGTTACCAACTGAATGGATCGCAATTATAAATGAATTAGTAAACCCTTGTTTAAGCATGGATGTTTATGCTCGTACGTATTTAACCAGTACTATGGCTTTAAGCTTCCCATTGATTAGTCTTCGGTCTCCTTTTGCTCTCTTTGCTAGCACCAATAACTACTCAAACTTTAATGAATTTGGACTGGATTTGGGTTTAAGCACTCGAACGTGATTACAGCTGTGAGATTGGAGATTCCTGAAAAGCAAATCGATTTACAATACATGTTTTCCGATTTTTTCATGATTCCATCACTTCGATTCTATCGCTCCGAGCCAGTAGAACTCATGAACATGTCGATGTATGAAAAGTTTTGAAACAGAAAATTGAATATTATAATATTTTCGAAGTTAATTTTCGTAAACTACCTTTACTACACTGTCCCCTTCTATTGCCTGTCATTTTCACAAATGAGTATCCTTATGAAATGTTGTCGATTTGCGTTCACTGGGAGGTGTTATGTTGAGTTTAAAGAAAAAAGATTGATTTCATGAACGAAAAATTGTATTACAGCTCGCTTTTTTATCATTATTCTTAAGAGTGTTGACGTCCTCCTTTGTGGGTGCTTGCCTAGATATTTGCCGAAGGACGAAAGGTTCAACAATTCTAGCCACTGCTTCAATGGAGATGCCCTGTGGATTTAACAACGTTACTTTACTTGCTTATATACCGTAACGCAAACTTTTATTTCGTTTAAGGCATAGTTGATCTGTATGCTTCATCCATTGTGCTTTCAAGGACGAAGCACTCTCTGTGTACTCTCTGCTGCAGCACAGAAAAAAGAGGTTTCACGCCTTGTCACCGCACGTATCTCATCCTGTTTTATTAGCAATTTTTTTCTACTGACGGGTTTTTGTAGTTTCCCTTTTGCTTTCATTTTTCCAGTATTTACTGACGTCCTTCCTGGTTTCCCATTCTCCATTTTGCGTTTTTTTTTTCATTTACGATCTTTGAAGAGGGAAGGAGGCCTTGAGTTACGTTGTATCCGAAGATACCATGGTGTCTATAGTAACTTACAAAACTATTCTGACTAGCGGCAAGCTCTTCCATCAGTTAGATAATAGGAAATGTTAAGGGAAACCGAGACTGCTCGACTGGGATGTTGGAGGTCCATGCAGTATATTTAATAAATTACAGCTGCAACTCCACATACGTGCGTGGTTATATCCACAGAAGTCGCGGAGGGTAGAAATTAATTGCAACTGTTTGGCTGGAGGCCGTGGTATATGCATGTGGCCATGCGAACAAAGTGTAATGTGAGGTAAAATATTAATGGATGGAAAATTTATCCTCAGCTTTAGATTAATTAAACTACTCCGTTGGTATGTACATATGAGAGTCTGCAAAAGGGGATAGACGACACTATAACTTATAGAGGAGAGTGATTTGTTTTTCTCATTTAATGATGGAAAAATACCGCTTGAAAGTAAAAAATATTAAACAACAAATGGAGCACAGTGTCAGCATACAGATACATATCAAATCGCTGGCATCGATTTGAATAAAATCGAAAAACCATACCTAACCAACGAAATGTTTTGTGTGAAAACTGTGCAATTAAATAATAGCTTCCTTTTGACACAAAAAACAATAATTGAGTGTATGGAAAGAGGTTACTTCTTACTTAGCTACCTCTATAGTGGGTCTAAAATGTTTACACTCAAAAAATGCGCAAAAATATATTTTTTGATTCTTTTAAAGTTATGATTGCTTAAGAGTTTCAAAGCTAATTTACGAATCTAAGCAAAAAAAAAGATTCGTGGTTCGGATGTAACAAATCTCATAAGTCAAACTCAACTCTCATCCGAGACTGTATATACGTAGTTTCAGGTTTACCATTGTGACATATTCTTCTTCTTCTTCGGGCGCTACAGTCCGAGGTGGACCTGGGCCTCACTCAACATGCCTCTCCAGCCAGCATGATCTTTTGCCAGCTGTTTCCAGTTTCGCACACCAATCCGGCCGAGGTCCCCCTCGACTTGTGTACGCCACCTTGTACGTGGACGTCCTCTGTTGCGTTGTCCCACAGGCTCAGAATCGAAGACTCTTCGGGCCGGAGCTAAGTTGTCCATACGCTCTACATGGCCTAGCCATCTAAGGCGTTGGATCCGTAGACGCCTGGCTAGACTCATGTCGCTGTACAGCCCATACAGTTCGTGGTTGAATCTTCTCCTCCAAATGCCATCAACGCAAACAGGACCAAAGATAGCGCGCAGAACTTTTCTCTCGAAAAGACCAAGAGACTGTTCATCCGCTTGGGATATTGTCCATGCCTCTGCGCCGTACAGCAGGACTGGGATGATCAAGGTCTTATACAAAGTCAACTTGGTCTTCCGAGAGAGGGCTCTACTACTCAATTGCCTTTTGAGTCCATAAAAACAGCGGTTGGCAAGAGTTATTCTGCGTTTGATCTCGGTACTGATGTTGTTTGTACTGTTTACCGCGGAGCCAAGGTAGACGAAGTCCTTAACTACCTCAAAGTTATAGCTGCCTATGGTGACGTTCTGGCCAAGTCGTCGATGTTGTGCGTCCTTTCTCGATGACAGCATATACTTTGTTTTGCCCTCGTTTACCGCCAGACCCTTCCGTTTCAATGCCAGCAAACGCATCATTGACGGCTCGCTGTGTTCGCCCAATCACGTCAATGTCATCCGCGTAGGCTAGCAGTTGAACGGATTTTTGGAAGATCGTGCCTCTTATGTTGGCCAGTGAGTTTTGCACGATCTTCTCAAGAACGATGTTAAAGAAATCACATGTCAGCGCGTCGCCTTTTCTAAAAACCTTTTTTGACATTGAAGGTCTCGGTGAGTTCGTTATCGACCTTGATGGAGCAGCGAGAGTTCTCCATCGTCATTCTGCTCAGTCCGACGAGTTTGGCAGGAATGTCAAAACTAGACATGGCGCTGTATAGCTCGTCTGTATACACGCTGTAATATGCGGCCTTGAAATCGACAAATAGATGGTGTGTGTCGATCTGCATTTCCTGGGTCTTCTCCAGTATCTGCCGCAGAGTGAAGATTTGATCGATGGTGGACTTCCCGGGCCTGAAACCACACTGATAAGGACCTATCAGTTTGTTCACGAATGGTTTCAGTCGTTCACACAAAACGGCAGAGAAGATTAGGTCGTTTAAAAATCCCTCAACGTTTTAAAAATGTACACTCTTACTACAAAAACAGGGATTCTATAGAAGGTACGTCTCGAGCCCTACGAGTACATTGTGGTCTACAGAATTGTCCATCCGAGTGCACTATAACAAAAACTGTAAACAAATTTGAAGAGACTAGCTTGGTTATAGAAATTCTAAGGTCTTACCATCATTGAAATGCAGACTCTGGTGAAGTGAAAGTGTTAAAAGAAATCGAAATCTAACGTTTTCACGCCGAGCACAGTATTTGAGCTTATCTTACGGAACATCATGTTGTATTTTGCATTTGGATTTGCAAGACCCTTATAAAGTTCAAATTACTTGAAAAACAACCGAATGCGTAGAATATACGCCGATTGAGTGTTTGAACACCAGAGTTTGGATGACCAATTTCGCACAACAACTTTGAGGGTAATTTTTCACTTAGTGGACACGATAACAATCAAACTGTCGAATATGGGGAAATGAAAGTTCACATGCGGCTGTCGGAAAACTATTGCATCCATAAAAAGTCACTATATGCTGTACAATGTGGTCGGTGGTCCATACTTCTTCCCAAATGAGAAAGGTGTAATTGTCACCATCAATTCTAATAGCTACAGCCCAATGTTGACTGACGTTTTTTGGGATTAAATCGAAGAAATGGATGTGGAATATCCAATATGTGATTTCAACAAGACGACACGATTTGGCTTTGTTGCAAGAAAAATTTCCTGGACGAGTTACTTCGTGTTTTGGTGATGAGAATTAGCCATCAAGATCGTGTGATTTGTAGTCGATGGATTTTTCACTGTGGAGCTATGCAAAAAGATCGTATTTATGTACACAATATGAAAATGCATGACACCTTGAAAACGAATATTCCTCAAGTTATGGCCGAGATATAACCCGATATGTGTCGAAAACCATCGAAAATTACTCTGCCAGAATCGAGTCCTAGAACTGCAGAACTGCACGATATTTGAATGGTGGTTTATATAGAATTACTTTTGGAACGGCAACTTGAACGATCCTTTTTTTGTGTTTTATTGTGGAAAATTGGTATCTGAATAATTATAATTTCAAAATGGTCACTCGAATCTGGTCAAACCCTCAACCTAGTCAAAATATTCTATGATAATTTGACTTTGATTTAATTTTCATCAAAAAGGAGATGAATCAAGGAATTCAAAAGAAGTCAGATGTTTTTTCCGATCAAGCAAGTGTCTTAAACTTGGTGTGAGAGAATTTGACCTTAAAAATAGCCTGTCTACAGTTTTTTATCAGTAGAACCAGAAATATTTTTTCTGTGCTCCTTCTACTCCTTGAGTAGCCATGAGTCACCAAAGATAAAGCTAAGACGCATCGTAAGCAAGTTAGCAAGCTACTTTTGATGTATCTAATTCAAGGCTGTTAGAAATAACTTCCAATATGACTTTTACTCTAAAAACCAGTGGCACATCAATGGTGCACGAAGCGAGTTTCCGATCAATGACTTTGATCTGATGTTTTGCTCAACTGTATGCACAAAAGTTAAAAAAAAAACAACGGCACATTTATCAACGGGTATTTTGCCACAACCACAAAAAAGAATGTGTTCAGCTTTAAATTCTGAAAATTTATTTTTTGACTGTTTTTGAGTGCTTGTACTCCTACATGCATTATTAAAATATTTGTACTGACTTCCATTACCTTACTAGATCAGAAAACCTGCAAAGATTCTGTCTTTGTCTGTTTCTTCTGTAACCTTGTTAAGATTTGTAATTGCCTGCGACATGTTTGTTACCACGTGAAACTTTTCGCATCAAAGTTATCCAAAATTTCCTAGATTTCAGCAAGTCGTCTGTTCATGAAACGAGCAAAACGTCCGAATTTTCTTTGATATGTGACGTAGACTATAAGTACAGTCAATGTACTCTTTAAAAATGCTGCTTTTAGTTTGAAGAGAACAAGTGAACTTGGAAAGCATAGCCAAACTTTTGACATTTTGCATCTATCTCGAGCGAAAGCAATTAGCATTTTTGATTGTAGCCTAGTTCACTTGTGTCTACCAGCAACAGAGGCAAAGTTGTCCCCAGCTGGGTAGGCTACAGAAGTCGTCATAGGTTCGAGGAAAGCATTTCGGAACTTTGTTTGTAAATTTATTATGATACGAGTACATGCATGTGTATGTGTTTTTGAGCGCGATTGCCTAATATTTCGAAAGTCTGCATTCCAATTACAATAAAACTTAAACAAACGCTTCAGGAAACGGGGATAACTATCGCCACTAAGACGTGGATGCACGTCTACTATCAAGGTTTAACTTTTTTTAGTTATGGATTGGTTACATAGATCAAACGGTGCCGTGAACGAAGGCCATATGAACTAACGCCATAATGGCGTTAATTCGCATTTGAAAGTGAATTAACGTCATAATCCACTTATGGCTTTAATTCACTTTCAAATTTGAACTAAAGCCATATGGCGTTAGTTCGTTTTAGAAAGTGGCCTTAGTTCACATTTGAAATTGAATTAAAGTCACTCGCATCAATCTCAATAATTTACATTATTTACATGGTCTTGTAGGAAAAAAGTTTACGGCGTATAAACGGTAATGTTGGAATGGGGGGGCTTGCTGCCCCCCTGCAACCCCCCTGCTGGACCACATGTAGGTTTTGAAGTAGGCGCGAGACTGAGTCTATCCATGATTTGCATGAGTTTAAAGAAAGTAAATACAATCAAACTCGCACTTACTCCAAATTGCATATGTGGCCAAGCAGGGGGGTTGCATACATATGTATGTATGCATACCTCATATGTATGTATGCATGTAAGGGGCAAGGGAGGTAGGTTGGTTGGAAACTAAACGTGGTCCGATCATGGTGGGACATTGGACATATAACGCGCTTTAGAGCTCAAATACATTGTATGGCATTAGTTCAAATTCGAAAGTGAACTAACACCATATGGCGTTAGTTCAATTTAATGTATGGCTTTAGTTCAAATTTGAAAGTGAATTAAAGCCATAAGTGGATTATGGCGTTAATTCACTTTCAAATGCGAATTAACGCCATTATGGCGTTAGTTCATATGGCCTTCGTTCACGGCACCTTATTTACATGGTCCTAAGAAATGAGGTAGAAACTTGTAGGAAAAAAGTTTACGGTGTATAAACAGTAATTTTGGAATGGGGGGCATGTTGCCCCCCTGCAACCCCCTGCTGGACCACATGTAGGATTTGAAGTAGGCGCGAGACTGAGTGTATCCATGCTTTTTTTTATTCATGATTTGCATGAGTTTAAAGAAAGTAAATACAATCAAAGTGAATTAACGCCATAATCCACTTATGGCTTTAATTCACTTTCAAATTTGAACTAAAGCCATATGGCGTTAGTACATATCTCATATGTATGTATGCATGTAAGGGGCGAGGGAGGTAGGTTGGTTGGAAACTAAACGTGGTCCGATCATGGTGGGATATTGGACAGATAACGCGCTTTAGAGCTCAAATACATTGTATGGCATTAGTTCACATTCGAAAGTGAACTAACACCATATGGCGTTAGTTCAATTTAATGTATGGCTTTAGTTCAAATTTGAAAGTGAATTAAAGCCATAAGTGGATTATGGCGTTAATTCACTTTCAAATGCGAATTAACGCCATTATGGCGTTAGTTCATATGGCCTTCGTTCACGGCACCTCCGATCATGGTGGGACATTGGACTGATAACGCGCTTTAGAGCTCAAATACATTGTATGGCATTAGTTCACATTCGAAAGTGAACTAACACCATATGGCGTTAGTTCAATTTAATGTATGGCTTTAGTTCAAATTTGAAAGTGAATTAAAGCCATAAGCGGATTATGGCGTTAATTCACTTTCAAATGCGAATTAACGCCATTATGACGTTAGTTTATATGGCCTTCGTTCACGGCACCCAAAAATCAATTAGAGATCTTTGTCTCACACCAATTCAATCAACCAGCGATTTGTTACATTTCCTGTATTGTGTTTCGAATTAATATAACAGCATCTGCCGTCAAACAAACTATCAAGTCCATATTCACATTCACAGACTTAATCTGTGCACTAATCATGAAATCTGAACCCAATTATGAGCTACTTTATCTCCATAATTAATTTATCCCCAAAACATCAGAGGCAGGACGGCGGTGTTGTGTCACTTCCATCTTGTTTATCTGTTCAGTCAAATGAATGCACATAGGAATAATTAAAAATTACAAAACACCCGCATC
Organism: Myathropa florea; assembly: GCA_930367185.1. Taxonomy (NCBI): domain Eukaryota; kingdom Metazoa; phylum Arthropoda; class Insecta; order Diptera; family Syrphidae; genus Myathropa; species Myathropa florea. The sequence continues at coordinate 100,806,238 of OV884003.1, forward strand.
AAATTTTGCTAACAAAGATATATACATGTATTTTTGCTTGTTTTTTCAGATCCATTCAATTAAATGACGCAACCTTGCGTTAAATGACCGCTGACAGCGTTGACCATGCAGGAGAGGCTTCCAATAAAGCACCAGCACCGCAGACAATCAGTGTCCCGATGAGTTTGATTAATCACTAGCTAAAAATTTCATTAAGGTGTCCACCCTATTGTGTCGGGATTGGAATATTAATTAACTATTTAACTGCTGTTTGCATAAAAATATATCGTACATACATGTAGTTACGAGGCGGATATAAAATTGACTTAACACAAAAAGCAAACAAAAAAGTGGTTGTGGCTGTAAATTCATCGTTTAAAGAATTTTATTGCAATTAAAATTAATGTACATGGAAAAAAAGCAGAGGCCCAAAGCAAAAATCTAACACAATTAACGCAAACAATTTCTTCGCCGCAGTTAGTGTTCTTTCTGTTTATTATTGCTTTTTCCTTAAAAATTGCTAGCGAACGCGTTTGTATGTGTGTAAACCGAATAAAGGTTAATTCTGAGGAGGAGTAGTGGTTAAGAGATAAAAATCGTTATTTTTTTGTTCCTTGCCTCTCTTTTGGTTTTGTTAGCCACAGAATGGACATTTTTTCCCGCAAAATGCCAGTGGCAGGAAAAAGAAACCCGTCAACAAACCGAGCAGCAGTGGCAACAACAACAACAACAGCAGCAACAATAACAAGAAAAACGACAACGACAAGTAGTACGGCGGCTAGAGGTACATCCACAGCCGCCGCAGCGGTATCTGTGAGAATGAATTGCCCGATTTTAATCGTAATTAGCTTCAGTTGCTTTCTGCATCTAGGACTTTTGCTAGCGTCAGCGGAGGGAGCCATTTCAAATCGAGGTAAGTACCTTCTCGTAAGCGAATGTTAAAATCCCACGTGAAAGTAGACATGTGTAGGCAAACACATCTGCCTGTGTGTAGGGACACCCCTAGTCTTGCTTCTGTTTTAATTTAATGAAAGGGTGCAACGGGTAGTTATGTGATGGACTAACATGATGGCACAAAAGAGATCCATAGAGATGAGGTTTTACTGAACGTGTAGGTGCAGGTGGCCTTAAGCACCCAGAAGAGTGGGCATGTAATTTGACATTTATTTTCAGTTTCCTGCATTTAGACGGCTGCCGGCAGCATTTAAGACTTTTAGATGGGAGTGTTGTGATCCATGGGAAACTGTGCCTAATTTCGTTAAGCAGAAAGTCAGAATGTTGGGTTTAATGGTGTGGTGTTTACCACTCTTCTTCTTCTCAAGGAAGTGAAGTCTGTTAAAGATTGTCTTAATGCGAATTCTCAATGGACTTCTTATTCTTGTTTATAGTTCTGAACATATAACAGTAAGTACAATAGCTTTGAGTGGTAACTCAGCTGTAAATCGTATTCGATACTTAACTTTATTCGTTCATAAAAATCAGACGAGATGCTGTTGTTTTTAAGTGTAAAGTTTTTCTTTCGCAAAAGTGATTGCTTGCAGATTTTATTATTAGAATCACAAGAAGTTGGATCCATTGCAGCAAAAAAAAGAAAATATTGTGCATTGCAGCAGATGCATTCACTTTTAACATTGGATCAACTGCTTTGGTGGCCATTGTTTCGTGGAAAAATTTGACAATACTGTTATTTTTGGAATTGGGTGAGGAATGTATTAGCTTGACCTTTGTTAAGTCTCTAACTCAAGTAAAGCTTCTTCATCAACAAAATAAACATGGCAACTTTACCTTAAAGAAGTGACGCCTCTGCATAAACTGCGATTAAGTCCTGTTCCACAGAAAAGCGAACGTGTGCAGAATGAGGAGGTTGGCAGAATTTAAAACTGACGTCGGATACTTGCTGCTTTTTAATTAAAGCGGAATATGTCATATCATCAGTAATACTTTAATATGTTGCGCATATTTTAGCAGGAAAGGAATTCATTCTGACGAATGAAAAAAAATTGTATTTCAGGCAACAGATTGAATTACATGCAGTCTTGGGCTGAACTTGAGTGAATGTAGGAAAGGTTTTTCCGATTACTTAAAGCGACTTGCTGTAGGGATGTAGAATGTCATTCAAGCTTGGCTTCAGAAATATTTTGGCTGTCATAAGGACGTTTAGCAGATTGATGGAACATTATATTTCCAATATTTTTTTTTCAGATTTTTGCATATGTATTTCAAGCTTTGTGAGTGTTTTTAAGGTTCCGTCTACAAAAACGGAACCTTTATAATTTCGGTATGTCCGTCCGTCCGTCGTGTCTGTCACACTTTTTTATCTCCGAAGTTTATGAAGATATCGGCATGAAGTTTTGGAATTAGGTACTTCAGACCTAGATATCATTGCCTATGCAGCGATTTTGAAAAGTGGGCCCATTTGGGGGTGGCTCCAGTACAGGTGAAGTTGACATTAATTTTGAAAAATTGTTGCACCCCATCGAAATATATATCAATCGACAGATCTTTCGAAATGAGGTGCAGGTTTCTTTCAACACTTTTTTATCTAAAATACCGTTTGGAAAATATGGAGCTCCAACATTTTTTTAAATGCGTCCCCCCTGCCATTTCTAAACCAGATTTTAAAAATCTGAAAAAATCACAAAAACTTGGCTTCATTGAGTACTTTCATTTAAAACCATTGCGAGCATTCTGGCCCTAATGGTTTTGGAGATATTGGCCAACAACGGTCAATCATCGACATGCGAATTTTGAAGGTCTGAAAACGCAGTTTTGAAGACATCAATGTAAGCATTAAGAAATGATAAATTTCAAAATATCGATTTATGTTGAAATTTTTAGATATCTAAGATTTAAAAGGAGAACAATTTTCATTTTCACACATAATTTCATGCTGTGTTCGGCCACTCTATTCGTTGATGAGCATTATCTTTTCGATCTCACCCCTAAATGCCCAACAGAAATGAACACACACACCGCAGGCATGAGCAGTGATTGGGTATGTGTATGATGGAAGGGATTTTCTGTGGTGGATAAACTTCGATAGAGGTATAGGTATATGTATGGATAAACATTTGTTCGGATGTATAAATGTATGAATGAATAGTTGATTTAGGTTGAAGTAGAAGAAACTTCAACTGAAATAGTTTGGAAACGTCGTTTGATATTTAGAAATCATCCATCAATATTATGCGACGGAACCTTATCCGTGCGAGTACAACTCGCACTTGCCCGGTTTATTTTTTATAATTTTCGCGCGCAAAAGGGGTTACGAATACCCTTAAGTGTCCGGAATCAAGACACAGCATTGGCCGAAGGTATAGAGGGAGAAAGGGAGAGGAGGTACCTGTGCACATTGGTCTTAAATGTCTGTGGATTGTAGTGAGTGGGAAATATTGGGCTGGGAAGAGCATTCCATATTCGTGTGGTGCGGCTAAAAAACGACTCTCTAAACTTAACTGTACGTCCGAAAGCAGGCTTAAGGGTGAACTGGTGGGCATTCCTGGCGAGGCGAGTATTGCGGGTGAATTCATGGAGGGAAGGAATGCAATTGACTAACTCACTTGAGCATCGTTTGTTAAAATAGCGATAAAACAATGACAAATCGAGACAAGACGAGACATTAAGGTGATGTTCGAGCGAGTCTATTGACTTTGCGATATTACTGCCTCCTATAAGTTTTATCGCTCGCTGTTGTATTCTATTAAGTAGGTGCAGGGTGGTCTTAGGAGCACCAGACCAGATATGAGCATTATACTCAAGCTTGGGGCGAATGAAGGTCTTATAAATTGAAGCCAAATCAGAGGGGGTGTAGTATATCTTGCATCGTTTTAGGAAACCTAGACATTTCGCAGCATTTTTGGCGACCTCGAATATGTGATCATTCCAACTAAGTGTTGAGTTGGTACACATACCGAGGATGAAAAGTTTTTCGGTTTCTTCGATGCAAGTGCTAATTATTTTGGGATCGCTTAAGTGACAGTAGACAGCATTGAGTTTTGGAAGCATTCAATTCCACTCTATTGTTTTTGCCCCAATTAAATATGCTGTCAAGGTCGGAATTTAATGTGCTTAACATACGCTGCCGCTCCAATTCTACGGCCGAAGGACAGGGTCGTGAGTCTTGGAACGAATATGAAAAGCTGAGAGTACTGTCATCAGCGAAGGTGTGGATTGGATTAGAAGTAGCAGGAAGGGGAAGAGTGTCGGAGACGAAACAGAGCCTTGGGGAACACCAGCATTAATTTGGTGAATTTCAGACTTGAACCCATTCAAAACAACTTGAAAGATAATTTCTAATCCATAGAAGAAGAGACTCATCGATGCCATAAGTACGCATTTTCGACAAGAGAGCTTGATGCCAAACTCTGTCAAATGCCTTTGAAATATCAAGCGCAACGATCTTGCTTTCTTCTGCATTGTGCAAGGATTGGTTCCACTTTTCGGTGAGATATGCCATCAAATCACCAATGGACCTGTTGTTCAAAGGTTTAAATTTGTTTTCTCAATTAAGCTTCAACTTGCTTTGTGTATAAGTGTAACCTGCATTATCGTTTAAGTTAATCTCCCACAAATAAATGCTGCGTAAACTCTAAAGTGTGAGGTTTCCTAAATTAGTCTAACTATACCAAGGACTTTGCTCCTATTTCACCTGTGTGAATAGGGAACTCCAAGGCGAATTCCAGAGCCAAAAGCCCCTTTAAATTTTTGGCACCAACCGAGCTAATAACTTTTTGTATGTTTCGGTTTTTTCCATCGAAAAAGTTTTTTTTTAAACCTGCTTACATCCAAAACGTGTTCCGCCAACCAGCGTAATACTTTCTTTGCTGTCTGTATTTAAGTTTCATCGTAACAATCACAAGTATTTATGGTGGCAGTAAGCGAAGAGAAATACGGAGATGACGATCAAATGGAAAAAAAACCCATTCAACATTGGATGCAATTTTTTTTCTATTTTTCTTAATTTTTTTTTATATCAACTTTGATGGTAGACGGCTACTCACTGCTCATTCAGCTCTGTCCTTCTGACAGTACCACAGTTGCAGTCATTCTCTACAGCACAAAGGACTGCTGGATAAATGTTTAACCCACATTTGCTCTTCAATGCCCACCGACTTCATGTGCAAGCAGTCGAGTTCTCATACTTTTCGATGGGGTTCGACTAAGAATGGCTATGGCTTTGTTAATTGTTTTCCACTGTACGGGTGAGGTAGACTGGTTAAGCCACAGCAAAGCTAGTCAACCACCATTTTACCGGCTTGCGGTTCACATTATCATGCATACACACAAACTTCTGGGGGCATTCCTTTTTGCTTTTATAATCTTTTTTTTGCTTCTTTTCAAATTGCATAGCCGGGTGCTCGTTGTGTAATGAATAAGGCGGATGTTGGCGGTTTAATATTTGCTCTTCTTTAGCTCTTTCCGCGACTGGATTCCATACACATGTTGCCGGTGCACAGGGGATATTAATTTACGAAATTAAGTAGATATTGTTCTTGAGGACTAATGCAAAAGGAAAGCAACGAGGATGCTAATTAAAAAATAATAAACGGAACGGACGGGTGGTTTGCTTGAGCGACTGTCGTCCGGGTTCTTGCTTCGTTCTTCTGCTGTTCATTTTTGTTAGTGGTGATTTCTTGGTTATTTTTTTTTCATGTATCAAATTTAAGTTTTTTCTTTAAGATTTTTAAAATGAATCTGCATCCGAACTATGTTATATTTCAACTGAAAATATTCCTACTAATGAACTGAAACAACATTTTTTGTAAAGCCTTGCCCCTTTTTTTTCGTTTCTGCATAAGTCCCCTGCGGTCAATCGAATTTGTGTGCCGACCATGACATCATTTGATGGACATGTTCGTCGCCTTCGAAACCTGCTTGTGTTCATAGACAGCCAACGACAAATTTAAATAAATTCACTCACCCATCCCTAGGCTCACCCTGGCAACAGTCTGTTGCCACACATTCACATCCCAGACGGCACACCCTGCATGTGTAGGCGACAAATTCTCTTTTCATTTGGATACCACATTGCTGGTAGCTTAATTAGTAATGAATTAATCATAAGGTGAGGATGTTCATCCAACACTACTACAAAATTTTACACATAGAAAAAGGATATCCACGAGGACGTGCATTTCAAATCAATCTCCTTGCCTTGCGAATTAAAATTGCATGCTTGGCAAGTATCCACAAACCACTTCTGCATTTCTCGAATATGTAGTCCTCTCCTGTGTTGCAGAGGAATGCTTCCCGCAAGGACATTCGTCATTTTCTCTCTCTGTCACAAAATTTAATTATCTGGTTTGGTACGTCGTGCTATCTCGGATTGTTAACCTTTGCGGAATGCCTCTTTATTAGCTCGGAGTCTTGATTGAGTAAAAGCCCAATTTGGGTTAATTTTCTGAATCGACCCCCGTCCGAGCCGGGACGCTATCTAGCCAAAGGATAAGTTAATTTTATAATTAAACGTCCCCATTTTCGTTCTGTCAGACGGTTGTGGGCGTATGCTGCCTTCAATGGAGTTCTTTGGTTTCAATTTCGGGTTTCGGTGTGCAGAGGCGTTCGAAGACAAACCGAGTGACATTCGGAAGGGACCCTGTCGGAAGGACTAACGACAAAGGAAACGTTTAAAATGATTTTTTTGTATTATTCTCCTCTGCTCAAAGGGTCCTATTTTTCTTTGTCCAGAGCCCTTCTTCCTTTCCCCCGCTTTTATTCTACAACTGATTGATGATGGGTCTTCGATGACCCAAATTATAGATATACACTCGTTTATTTGAGAAAGTATCGTTGTGTTGGAAATTAATGTTCCGCTTCGTTTGTGCTATTTGAATTGTCAATGAGGCGGCCGAAAGGAGCTGTATTGATTGTGTTCATCCTTATTGTGCTATTGGCGGTAGTGACGGCATTGAGGGGCAAACAGGGGTGGTCTTTGGTCAATAGAACATTCGATTGTTGATTTGGGTAAGTGATTGAACTTTTGCTTCTCACTCAATCTTTTCATTTTTTTTTCTCTGTCTCGCGTTTGTTGCTTCCCTTTCTTGGTAATTTTAGTATCCCTTTTATTTTTTTATCGAAATGTTTTTTTTTCGGTTTTGGGCAATTAAAAAGGAAGCTTGGGGCTTTTTAATTTATCCTTGAATCTATGATTTTGTCCATTTAATTGATGAGACAAAAGGTCAAAGAGGCTACGGGGAATGATTTGTATCCATACGATGTCGTCGTACAGCATGATGTTTCGGTTAGGGATGTCAAAGTTTACCAATGGGCTTAGAAAATTAAATGGTTTCGTCTAAATGTTACACTGTAAAGTTTAAAGCTAATGCAGAATTTTTTTTAATTTTGTTGGTTAAAATCGGTTTAAATTAGCTTGGACTTTTAAGGAGTATTGGATTATTTATTAATTGAGTTGGATTTTGGTTGCCTAACAATACTGAACTAGGGGCCTGATTAATTATTTAAAACCGTCTTGATCCCTTCTTTTTCTTCTTATCCCTTGACTTTGCATTTTAGGAAATTAATGTTAGTATTGCAACAATCAAAGTTAGTCGATTGGCTTTGTCAACCCTTCTCAAGAGATGAATAGCGTAAAATAGTCGGACTTGGAGGGGGCCAGCAACACTGTGGTGGATCGGTCTGAATCCAGAAATTTTGCAGATGGTCCAGAATAGCCTCAATTACTTCAAGGGCGCTCCGCAAATCTTCTTTGTCGTTGTGACTGCTGTGACTTCTTGGAAACTACCGCATATCTGGGTCTAAGTCTGGATAGGAAGCTCATGTAGAATTCTAATTTAGCAGACCGTCAAAAAAGTCATTGTTTTCAATGTCCTACAGTCGGTTTATGACTGATGCGTTCAGCAACAAATGCTGTTATTTGGCCTATTCTAAAGTGTGGTGTGGTTGTCTAATGTAAAAATGAAAGTTCAGTCCTCTTCACATGCTCCGTGAATCTCTTTCATTGACTAATGGCAGCAATTACGGCTACTAGACGGATCAGGAACTATACAACACTACTTCTTTGACAGCAATTTCGGATCTCTAATGTTAGATAGATAATTATTACAAGAGAATTCTGACGGACAGACGGTTTGTCTGCGAATCCTTAAAGCAGCTGGAGATATGGTTGGGCTTGAACCATTGACATCTATAATCTATTTGTCGATTTGAAGGTCGCAAATGGGCACCTTGCATAGTGACGAGCTATACTGCGCCATTTCTAGTGTTCACATTCCTACCAAACTCGTCAGCTTATATAGGGGGGATCATGTAGAGCTTTCGCTGTTCCATTAAGGTCAATAACGAAATTATCGATACCTTTGGTGGTGCCTGATCCTCAGATATACCAATTTCGGTCCATAGTGATATCATGATATCGAGACCCTTTGGGTTTAGAAAGTTTTAATGCAAGGCTAGGCTACGCGCTGTCATGTGACATTGATTATTCTAAAGTTGTAATAAGCAGTCGTTAATTTCTACATAAATTTACGATGGTGCTGGGATAAAGAGTCATTCAAGGAAATTGTTAAACAGACGAACCTCTCAGGCTTGTACTGCACCGTCTCTATTAAAAAGATACAGAAAGTGACAATATCTTTAGATACCTGCAAAGCGTTACTTCAAGAAGTTGCTACTCAAAAATCAAATCGTAAACAATCTGTTCAAAATTAGTTATCTCTCAAGAGATCAAAAACTGTTATATATCTTTCCCTTCATAAGATACTTCTTCATAGGTACTTACGCCACATGACTTGAACTCTTCTCAAATAACTTCTGCTGAAGTTTCTGGACAAAAAGAAAAAAAGAGAATGAAGGTGAAGAATCTGCTCCGTGCGTCTCTTACATGACGGCGCTTGGGAGCTTGATTCTTCAAACATTTCTGTGACCTTATAGATGTGGTTACTAGGGACCTACTGCTCTTAATTCAATTGGTGGATAAGCGGACGTACGCCTTGAAGAACTAGGTGGGGGCGTAATAGACCTTTCCTGCTTCTCCTTCAATGGAAACATCGCTTACTTAAAGTTTCGTTCTCTTGTGAATTTCTTATGACAACTACCACACTTTAGGGTCAATTAATTGTTTCCATCTTGCAAATCTGCAATTCATACGAGAAAATAAGATTGGTCAAGACTGCTTCAATTACAGATAAACCCCATCTAAATATTAATGTAATTTAAATTGGATAATCAATTTTGTATTGCATCATCGAATTTTTATTTATTATCTGAAATTATTATGAAAGCACAAACTCCATCTTTATGAAAATGCGACCGACCAAGTACGTCCTCATCCTTCGTCCCGTGTCCCATTCGATAGGTCGACGGGAAGCAAGTAATTGAATTCAATTAAAACGCACAGCAACTCCTTCGTTCTCCGTACTTCCGCTCATCGTTCAACTCAGACGACGAACTGGAGGGAAGCAAAAAAAAACCCTCAAGTATTAATCCTCGATATTTTTCCTCAATCAATGACACGAATTGTCTGCAAATGTTTGTTTATACCCGCCCCATTTTGCTCCTGCGCCATCTATAAACTCTCAATTAATTAGGAAGAACGCTCCTTAATTGAAAGCCTGCCTTTGCGGATCGTGAGAAGAAAAAGGATCTCTTCATCGAAAATCAAAATTCAATCACAGTCCCCTTGTTCGCTATTCAAGGAAGAAATCCGAACCAATAGGCGAGGATATATCTGTAGGAGTGGGGTATGCAAAGACTTCCTTCACGACCAGTCTTGGCTGATGGTGGTGGCATTGTGGAAATGGTTTCCTTCCTCGCGGTGGATGATGACATGGAGCAGTATACGATTTTTGCTTCACCCTTCCATCTAGAAGAGCGTCACTGTGGTGAATGTTGGATGGTGGATGGATTTTTTTACCCATTCCCCTCAATACTCGCAGTAAGTGAAAGAGTCCTTGCAAATGAAATGAATTAACCAGAAAATTCAATTATCGAGCTTCACTTAATTTCCCTCTAAATAACCTCAATTTTCTAATTCGATTAATTCCCTCTACACAAACATAAACGCAAGAAATCATTTGCTAAGGGTTTTTTTTTCATCTCCTTAGTCATGTCTTGCATGTAAGTGGTATAACGTTGATGAAAGTTGGGTCTTCGCTACCATTTCTTTGGCTTGAATCTGCTATGGATTCAGGGCTCTTCATTTGTTCTGACTTGTCGCTAAAAATTTACCGTTTGTCGTAAAGTTTCACTGAACGCCGTGAGTAAGGGGGTATTGTGTGGCAATTTTAAGGGATTAGGTTTGATTGCTTACAACTTGGGGTAACCTTTACATGGCGCGGGATAATTGATTTACATTGAAGGGCACCTTGCGCATTTTGTAAAAATTAAAAATGTGGCATAATAAGATGAGGTCTTTTGTATCGATGGAGGTACTGGTACTATACCTCGGGCCGAAAGTATTCGAAAGAATAAATACATTTTTCAAACATCGTAAGATGTTAAAGAGTTGAGGGTTTGCCTGAATTTTTCGAAATACTTTTCAGAGTAAAAAAAAATAGTTAAAACCGTAACAAAAGGGTTTGTTATTCATAATTATTCACATTTCGAAAGACTCGAAGAGCCGCTTTGGGTGCAGGATATCTAACTAGACTCATATTACTATCAAAGCCGAATAGTTCACGCTTGAAAATGCCCCTCCAGCCTCATTCAGCGCAAACTGGACCAAGACTGCTCGCGGAACTTGTCTCTCGACGCGACTGGCGTATTTTCAAAATGTTCTAGCCTTTGCGACGCAGAGCACAACTGGTATGTTAAGGGATCTGTTAAGGATCACTCTGGATCTCAACCAACAAGCTTCTCCAGCTATTTTGATTTCTTGTTAGCTGTCCCCAGTTGCGTACATCAGTTTGTTTGAAGTTCATCTTCACAGTGGGCGCCACAACGATTATGGACTTCCTCTATTGTATTGTCTCACAGGCTCAGGGTCCAAACTCTATTGGAAACAATAGAAATCCATGAGGTCTTCAGAGTGAAAGGACGTTAGAACTCCAGAAATGAAAGTTTTTATTAAAATTTTACTACCAATGGGACCTTCCTCTTTTCCTTCAATATAACATTACTGAAGTGGAAACAAAATATATAATTGCTTTATACATACGGCAAGTAATGAAGTGAGGAGATAACTTGTACAAGGTGTTCTGGGCAAAAACCTACGAGATATCTCGTTGTTGGCAATCAACGTGTTAAGCCACAGCAAAATCAATCAAATCATTCTACTGTGTATAGATGGATGTTTTCTTGTTTGTATGTATGAATAGTTGATTTGGGTTGAAGTTAGAAGAATGTATTTCAGTTAAAGTTTGAACTTGTCGCTTGATACTCAGAAATGACTCTTTCAAAAAATATTTATTGCTTCGGAACCATCCCCGTGGAACTCGCACTTGTCCAGTTGATTTAAGATTACTTTTTGCGCAATCTCTCGAAAACAGCCACCGTACATCAGAATTGCAAGAAGATATTGATACACATTTTTCCAAGCACAAATTCAAGAAAAGTACTTATCTTCGAGTGTTCAAAACACACGAAATGTGTCGTACATGAAATCGGCTCCTCTCAAGGGCGACGTATTACACTGCTGTAGATGAATACAAATTAATGTGGATTATCCTTTAAGGACGAACATACAGACCTGGTACGTACATACGAGTATATACCTTGTAATCGGTTTCCTTGTTGTGTTCAAATCTATGTGTGCAATTCTTCTCACTTTATCTTCTCAAACTCTCAACATATCAATCTTTTTATATCTTTCTTATAAAGTAATAATACTCGAAAAATCGTCGAATCAAAAGATTTGAAAAAACCATCTTAATGTGTGCTATCCTGTGGGAATCGGATTTTTCAAAGGATTAATTATCAACCCTTGCACACTCACTCTCAGGCACTACCAGCCCACGTAAATTTACCACAACCTTAAATGATTAAAGGTTGAAAATCAAGTCAAAAAAGGGGGTAGATACAAAGGATCAGCCACAATCAAGAAAAAAACTTGTAAAAAAGAAAAAGAAAAGGAAAAAACGATTTGGCAGACAAACTGCACGGCTATCATGGGAAAATATCCTTTTCACAGTTTCTTCGTTCTCTTTCTTTCTTTTTTTTTCTTTTTGACCAATTTTTGGGAAGTGTTGTTGCCTTTCACCAACCAACACAACTCATTTAAAATACGAAGAAAAAAATGGAGAAAATTGTTTTGGTAGAATTCCTCAAGGAAATGTGAAGTAACAGATACGCAAAAATAGCACGCCATCATCATCATCATTACTTTGTGTAGTTTGCGGAGTCTTGCTGTTTGTATTAAACACTGATTAAAAGGATAATGTCGGGTCGTACAGAATGAGTTTTGGTTTTTTCCCCTTCTTCTCCAATTGCGTAACCCTCAAGTGTGAGCCTAATCCATTTGATCCTTCTCCTGCGGTTCCATCCCAAAGCTTATTTGCTTTGCACAGTAACAAGATAAATGATTTTTCGGCGCCCTAATAGAATTTCTAGTACCAAACAATTTAGGGCCAACGATCGTACACCGCCTCCGGATAAAAGGGTGAAAAGGGCCAACAAAACAACGAAAGGACGCATCACTGCGACTGAGGGATCGTCCAAAAATAAAGTCAGCCAGTTAATATATATTTTTTTTAATTAAGCGGAAATAATTTTTGGCGCTATACATACATAGAAGCAGAAAATCAAATTGTATGCATGTTCCACCCGAAAAGAGACAAACCAAGTCTCCGGACGTCAAAAGGATGCGAATCTGCTGGGAGAAAAATGAAAGCGGAAATGACATGGTGATATTTTATTTTGCAGAAATTAATTCATTTACGATGAGGAATTTTCGGGTTTTCGGGTTTATGGCAGTTTATTGTACTGCTTAATTTTTTGTGTGCGTTTTACTTTCAATCTGAGCGGAGGAGGGAAACAAATTGGTTTTTTAATTAAATTCCCGTAATGCACAGATAAGTGCTTGGTAAGTATCCTTATGTTAGCGTTCTTCATGCCGACCTCGGCGTAGTCGCCTCGCCCACAAATGGTTGCCAAATCAAATGGGGAGAAAGTAAGGAATTCAGCATGTGTTTAATGATTTTTTAATTTTATGAGACTTTTGAGAACTTTTTGCGTGGGGTAACGCTCATACATTAGCTAGTGGTGTTGATGGGTGAGGTGGTGAGAGACGGGCAGAAAAGAAACCGCTCGTGGATGGTTTGTGGAACTCAGATTGTGGCATTATGTGTCATTAAGTGGGGGCGGCGACAAAGCAAGGAAATCTTGCGGTTTTTAATAGAGAATTTCGAATTTTGCTGAAAGCACAAAACAGTAAGTAGTTCCAAGTGGCTTTGTGGTGAGTCATTGTCTCTCTTAGTGTCTAAGGCGATTTTGTTTTTTTTTTGTCTGAATAGAGGGAAGATAGTGAGAGGGGAGCAGTGGACAAAATCAGAATTTTCTGGGAATACTCAAGAGGTTCTTTGGTTGTCATTTGTACTAGGGCAAATGGTTTCACAAGAAATTAGTTATTTTTTGCTTTTGCTCAATATCAACAAGTTCGGTTTATTTTTGGCTCTGACAAATAAACTTTATTATTAATGTGAAGTCAAACGTGTATCTTGACATCTGATCTCTCTGAATCTGCTGAATTTCTGAAATGCTGAATATTTACATTTCAAAATTCTTTTAAAAATGCTTACGAGATGGGTCAGAATGTGAGAAGCGAGAAAATCATGTGTTTAGAAAAGTTTGAAGCATCCCTTCTTCCAGTTCGGTTGGCGGTAGGATGAACCTGAGAAAACCAGAAACCACCACGGTCTTGTGCAAGGTGTTTTTAGTTACTCCCCTATAGCTGACTAAAGTATCTTTCCCGATGTGTATGCCACCGTAGGCGTGGTCTTTCTTTATCACGATGTCCCTTGCAGTCGTTGTCCCTTTCCGGACTGAAGCAATGATGTCCATTTGCTTTACATGGCCTATCCATAAAGACGAACGACTCGAATTCATTTGAGCAGGTTGATGTCAGTGTACAGTCCGCACATTTCGTTGTTACGTTTCGTTACAGGACCGAAGATAATCCGAAGGACTTCCCTCTCGAAAGACCAAGAATCTTCTCGTCCACTTTGGATAAAGTCCATTCTTCTGCGCAATACAGCAGGACTGGGACCCCTTTTTCTTCGTCAGCTGGTTCTACAGTCCGGGGTGAACCTGGGCTCAGTCAACAACCAGGGAGTATCAAGGTTTTATATACATAGATATATCTTGGTTCTTCAAGAAACAGTTTAATTCATCAATCACTTTCTAAGCCCAAAGACGCAGCGATTGGCAAGAACAATCATACGGTTTATATATTGTCTTTCAATACCTCAACGTTTTGTCGTATATTTTGTCTTATCCTCATTCACCACAAGACGCATCTCAGCCTCTTCCTTTTCGGTGCTCACAAATGCCCCACTGACAGCCTGTTGTGTCCTTCAATGTCAAAGTAATTGGCATATGGGAGCAATTGTATAGATGTGTGGATGATCGTGCCTCTGCTGTTAGCTGTTGGAACCCACAATGTTCTCTGTTCTGTAAATTATAAGTACCACAAGGTTTTATTATAGAATTTGACACCAATTCATAAATTGGTTAAACAGAAATGTCGCCCATCTTTTAGATCAATCTAAAATTAAGCGTCAAGACGACTTGATGGCGCAGTTGGTTGAGTGCCTGCCCCAAGTTTGGGGGGTCCCAGTTTCGAATACCAGAGAAGTCGAATCTGGTCCAGTCACCCTTTGCCGTTGAGATCAAATTAACGCCGATGGAGTTAATTGCTACCTGGCAGTACAATGCACCAGTTTTGAGTCTGAGTGCTATAGTAGTGTTTCAAAAATCTGAAAAAAAGCGGCAAGAACTGAAACTGACCTAATTCATTCATTGGCGTCACAAGATATTAGACGAAGTGGGCTCTAACCGATTTGGCGACATGTATAAGTACCACATTAAGAGTCAATAACATTATACGACAACACATTTTTGGATTAATAAAAAACCTGTTTCCCCCATACACTCTTAAATCAACTTCGAGACGTTAATGAATAAATTAAAATCAATTACAATTCATTTTAGCAATCTTTAGAACTGATTTCTCCGTTGCCTTTCGGTGCCTATACAGATGCCACATCATCCGTTTTAAGTACAGAAAGTTTTTTTCCGGAACAGGCACAATATCAGTATACGCTCCACGATGGCTTATAACAACAGATCCAATTTAATTCGAAAGAAATTCTCTACCTCCCATCAGATCCGGTCCCTAGGGAGAGCGGGACAGTACATTTTAGGGAATATATTTCTGGGGTATGGATGGAGTCAATATTGATTGAAAAGTTCACTTTAAAAAATTCCACGTGGAAATACATTCGTATACACACTTAAGTCGGAGCAGATGTGGTTGCTTTCCCATCCCACCTTCTGGGTTGGAAAAGTCTACTTAGCACGAACACACTTCCGCCCGCCTGCATACCGGGCCGACTACGAACAACAGCAACTCAAATAAGTTATGATGTGATTGAAGCAAAATCAGCAGAATTTCGACATCACAAAATCAACAAACAAAGTCGTCGAACAATTCTCTCAGTCTTTCATCCCCGTTCCCGAGTGCCACCCACAACGGTGTTGAAGTCCCCGCACCATGAAAAGCATCAAGGAGCTCTCTAAACAGCTCTTGCATGTTCGCGAGAGATGTGTGCTCAAATCCAGGCTTTGCTCTTAGAAGACGGAATACGATTGGTATTTGACTTAGCATTAGACAAACATCCTTGACGGAGTGTGTTTGTGAGGGAAAAGTTTTCTTGCTCAACACTCCAGCCAGGGAGTGGTTGGGGCGGATTCAACTAAGGCGAGACTTTCTTCCTTTTCTCCTTGAGCGCTATGTGATACAAATAAAAATTATTTTGATTTTAAGAAGGGCACAGGGTTTGTTGGCTGCTCTCGTATTCCCCATTAAAACCTCAGAAAGTGAATTCTGATGACAACGACAATAAGTTCCGCCTTTCGTTGCTCGTTAAGCCGTCGTCTCGAATGGTATTTCCAGCGAACACATACCACACACACTGACTGACATATCGGCAGCGGCAGCGGCAGTGGCGGCGTAAAATCAAAACTTCTGCACAGCCCGCCCCCTTAAAGCAAACACTCTTGAATGAGCTCTGGTTTTGCTGGTGTTTTTCTAATGAACTGTACAAAAACTTTGTGCGCCTCGTCGCAATTTTCATAGTATCCTGGAATTTCAAGTGCTCGTTGCTTCAAGTTGTCTTCCTCTTTTGTTCTTTCCTATGCGCTGCATTTTGTCCAACTTATTCCGTTCGTTTCGTTTGCATTTGTACGTTCTGTTGAGACGTAATAAATCAGTTGAGGGTGGATGCAATTAAAGAATAATTTCACTTAGTTATCCGGCAAACAAATTCCCCAGAGTTTGCCATAGGGGTTGTTGATGTGTACACACAGCAGCGAGGGATTGGGGTGACTCCCCTCGAAAATCATTAATCTCCGCGAGGAAAAAACAACACTTCACTAGTTTATCCGGTTGATTTATGAATTGGAATATTTTATATTTGCAAATAAATTTCATGGATGAGGATGTACACACATAGATGCTGAGCTTTTGAATGTGAAATGTAGTTTTGGGATTTGAATTTCGGATTCGGAGACAAATTGGGTCGAAGGGTGGGAAAACAGATTAATTGCCTTAAATCTTCATTTTGGAGGTTGCTATGGGACTGGTTCGGAAATAGTGTGAGAGATGTTTCGCCTTTGAGAGGCTTACGGAAGATGCGGGTCTTGCGATTTGGTTTAATGAATTTATTGCAAATGGTTAAGCTGTTCAAAGTTAAATTTGTGTCCACATTATGTAATAAATCACTGAAGAGACGTGTGTACGAGGGTGTGTTCAGCACTCGCTTTGTGGTAGGATGACATTAACCATGCGATAGATTAAGTGTGAATTGCGTGTGAGCGACGTAGGCGTACAGGCGAGAAATTATCCCTTGAAGGCTTTCTTTAAGCCGCTTACCGACTGCCCTTTATGATATTTTGGATACATGTAGGGCCCTGTCTGTGATGAGGATTGACCTTTGTAACATCTGCAAATGGACATAATTTCAAACCACAATTTGATTGAATACGAAAAGGTAAGGGAAATCTCCAATTAAGTGAAAGTCAGAATGTCTTAAATATCACAAATGCCTTGGCTTAGCTGTAGTTTAGAGGGCCCTTTCTTCATCTTCTGATGGCGCTACTGTATGAACCGTAACCAACAAGCCTATGCAGCTGGCACGATCTTTAGACGGCTCCCGCCAACTACGTACTTCAAGTTGGCTGCAGTCCTTCTACACTTGTGTGGGCCATCGGCCGTTGCGTTGTCCCACGGGCGCGGTGTCAAAGATTCTTCGAGTTGGAGCAATGTTTTCCATGGGCTCTACATGGTTTAGCTATCTTAGGCATTGAATACGTAGAGAGCTGACTAGACACATGTCGCTGCACAGTTCATACAGATCGTGGTTGAATCAACGCAAAAGGGACTAATGGTGACGTCGTGGCCAGGTTGTCGAAAACACAGCATACGAGTGTACTTCGTTTTTCGCCGCTATATCCATTTTGACCGCCTCCGATTCAATGCCAGCAAACGCTTCATTGACTGTTTGCTGTGTTGGATCAGTTACGTCAATGTCGTCCGTCGTGCGTACGGACTTTTGGAAGATCCTATAGCATATGCTTTTTGGGCGGAACGAATTCTCAAAAAATTATTTCTGTCTTCAAAGTCAGCTATGTCTGGGTAATCGTTACCCCCCCTTATTGAACTGCGTAGAATGGGAGACACGATATATTGATATACCGTCCACGTATCATTGCAGAAGCTTCATGCTTCGACGGCACAACCTCTCGCAAGTCTACGAGTTGAAATGGACACATCTATATTATTGTATTGGCAGGCACTTGAAAACATCATGTCTTCCACAAAATATATGAAATGCTAGAATGCTCAGTGAATTCGTTGCTAAACAAACCTGTAGGTTGAGTAGATTCACAAACCTTATTATTTTAATCGTCCGTGTGTTCATCTGACATTCAGCCATCTCTGGTGCGTACATGTATGTGTTCACATTGTCCTTTGCTCCTAGCTTTTGAGTTGGAGTTGAATAATGAAAAAGTTTTCCTTTGTGATTCTAGATCAACCTGTACACACCCGATTTTCGACATCTCCAATACTCGCTCTCTCAACCACCTCTTTTCAATTTCACGTGTTCATTACCCCGGAAGTCTGTTGGAGAAAAAAAAAATTTGCCATCATGTCCGGAGGAGAACCAACCCAAGCCCCGTGTATACAACTCAAATAACAAAGGACTAGTTCATTCTCAAAATTGTTTGCCATAATTTTAGAAAATATCAACAGCACCTGCCATAAGGGTGCTACTTCAACTTTTATTAACACTGAGGATTTGTTTTTCCATTTCTCCTATTCGCTTTTTGTATGGGTTTGTGTGTGCGTTAAAAAGAAAGTTACTCATACGTACGAGTGAGAGTGTGCTGTAAGGAAATGTACACGAAAATTAGAGAATAAAAACTGAAACACGAATGGACAACGTGAACAAATGCTGAGGAATTATTGTTGGTCATATTTTCCTTTTATAAGACCAAGCAAGCCCGTCCGTTCTGAAAACAGTACCGAACAACCGATTTGCAGAAGCATACTTAGAGCCACATGAGCGACAGGAAAATTGATTGTTTTGGCCTTTGGGCAGCAGCTGTGCATGTCGGTTAGACAATAAAGTTTGTGAGTTTTGCATAGCAACCCCTAGTTGTTTAGAGTAAGGCGGCGGTAGTGTAATGTGGGCTTTCCCACACATACGAACATGGTCATAAGGTTGATCTATGAATATGGATGGGGGGTTTGTTTTGCACTGTTGCCGAAGGACAGCCGCAAATGAGATTTTGCACATGTATAAGGTAAGGTCAGCTTAAAATAAACGGGAATGCATGTAGGACTATCACATTTTAGTGGGGACCTGAGTGTCCATGAGATATACACGTCTTCAATGTGGACAAAATCTTCTTCGAAAATACACTTCTGGTAGCTTATATGACGAATCAAAAATTTTCCCACACGTGCTTCTTCGTAAGGATTCGGGTCACAAAGTACAAGAAGCTCAGAACCAGCAAAACCTTATGTAACTGGTCGTTGTGTTTCTACAGGAGCCACTCAGGAAATGAAAATCTACAGATTGATACTTTTGTAAAATGTTGTTACATTTTTCTAAAATTTTTATGAAACCGCTGCAATTTTTGCTTTCACTTCGATCTAGCTATATGTTACTCACATTCAGCAATAGATTTATAATAAAGGGTGGCCAAACAGCAATGATAGTTTTTCCAATTGTAATGTTTCAGCAGCTGTCAGAGTTACCAATGACATCCAGCTGTTAAAATATACAGTTTACAAGGTTTTCCTGCCGAGATCATTAGAAATGTTGTTGAAGTTCCAGCTCAGTTGTAAACTCGCAACGCGATTTTCGTTGTGAGGTCGGTCGTCACCATAGTTTAAGGGCGCAGGTAATTTGTCCCACCATCGAAAAGTTTGAGCGTGAGTACACTCTTTTGGACCTTTAGCCACCAACTAGACAGAGATTGGTGCGAAAAGAAGAAAACATTCGGCTAATAAAACAAGCTTATTTTTGGGGATTTGGAATTGGAGACACCGTTACTGTCAATAGTCTCAGGTATAGGGCGATTTTAACTGACTTTCTGTGGTCAGAGTTCGACAACTTCTCTATATCCGAGCTGTGGGTTCCAACAAGGCAGCGTTACATGCGATAAAAGCGACGCAACGCAATGCTCGAACTTGTGAAGGAGAAATTTGGCGAGCGTTTATCAATTGGCTGCCGCGATCATGACACTCGATTATTTTCTTTGGCGCTGAGTCAAGTCATTTGTCTACACTAACAGGTCAACTACTTTGAACGAGCTCTAGACTAACGCCCAAGATGCTCTTGTCTGAATAACGTCGAATACATTGGAGGGAGACATCCAAAATTGGACCGACAGATTGAAGCACTGCGGCCATTTGAATGATGTTCTGTTCTGTACATAATGACATGAATGTAAATTCAAAATGAATCTCACACCGTTGTTGTTTTACTTAAATTTTGTTTCCTATCGTTCCTATCTGGTCAGCCCATATAGAGCTATTAGGTAATTCACTCAGTTGTCGCTGTGTTTCATTTCAATTTATCAAACCAGGGATATGATAAAATGCTTTTCTTTAAAATAATTTGTAACCGCAGATGGAAACCTTAACTACTCATTCGTTCCATTGTAAGTGTAAACATATTATCTTATCTGTTTTTAAGGTTCCGTCTACAAAAACGGAACCTTTATAATTTCGGTGTGTCCGTCCGTCCGTCGTGTCTGTCACACTTTCTTATCTCCGAAGTTTATAAAGATATCGGCATGAAATTTTGGAATTAGGTACTTCAGGCCTAGATGTCATTGCCTATGCACCCAAATTTAAAATTTGGGGCCATTTGGGGGTGGCTCCAGTATAGGTGAAGTTGACATTAATTTTGAAACGTTATCGCACCCCATCGATATATATATCAATAGACAGATCTTTTGAAATGAGGTGGAAGTTTGCTTCAACAGTTTTTGATCCAAGGTACCGTTTGGAAAATATGGAGCTCCAAAGTTTTTTTTTAATGCATCCGCCCCTGCCATTTCTAAACCAAAGAGTTTAAAAATCTGAAAAAAATCACAAAAACTTCGCTTCATTGAGTACTTTCATTTAAAACAATTTCAAGCATTCTGGCCTTAATAGTTTTGGAGATATTGGCCAAAAACGGTCAATCATCGACATGCGAATTTTGAAGATCTGAAAACGCAGTTTTGAAGACCTCAGCGTAAGCATTAAGAAATGTTAAATTTCAAAATATCAACTTATGTTGAAATTTTGAGATATCTAAGATTTTATGAGTGAATAGTTGATTTGGGTTGAAGTTAGAAGAAAATTCAACTAAAATAGTTTGGAAACGTCGTTTGATATTCAGAAATCATACACCAATATTATGCGACGGAACCTTCCCCGTGCGAGTACAAAGTAGGGGAAATCGCGAGTCAATTTCCATCGAATTAGAATCCTCACATAATTGGGTTTCATCAGCTGCTTTACCGAAATCGGACTAAGAGTAAATTTCATCCTTTTTGTCAGCAGTACCCAATGGAGAGAAAGATAAACCAACCTTGACCTTCATTGGAATTTAACGCAAGTCATTGCTATGTAGATTATAATTCACGAGTCATTCGATTCCTGCAATGCCTTAGGATGGATCTAAAGTAAATGTTCTTCAAAATGTCAGATACCTTCAACTCAACTGAAACGGAATAATTTTACGGGTGAAAACCCTCCCCACCCATTCTACCAACCCACAATTGAATAGTCAAACAAACTCAATGTAATCATACGAAAGTATATGAAAGGACAACAACTTGGTATTTTGCCTTACAAATTAAAGTCATCAAACCGTACACCGTACAGGGCAGTCCTATCCTATCCGTCCTGTGTCCAGCAAATTGAATATTTACCAACCCAACCGCCACTCCGAAAGGGTTGACCGAAGAAAAGCAGAGAGAAAAAAACGGTTCAAAGAAGGAGAAAACCAAAAAGGAGGACCGTAACAGCTAGCAAGGAATATCCTCTTATATGCTCCATTAACTGTTAACAGCTGCTAACAACTACAATACTTCTTTTTGTCGGCTAGTGTTCGTCCTTCGACAGGTCATAGCGTAAGAAATCGATACCCATCTTCTGCCGTGTCCCGATTAAAAAGGGGACAGCGACCCGCAAAAAGTGACAGCCATTGAAAATTTGCAAGTAAAAACAGTTATTACTATTATTATTTCGAAAAGAGCAAAGAGACAACTGCCAACACACCCTCAAACTGGGCACACTTTTCTTCGGCGGCGTTGGCCACCACTTTGGCTTTTCTCATCTCACGATGGTCCTATGCCGTCTGCCTTGAAATATTTGTAATTACAATACGCTAACTTGTTTCCACCTCAAAAGGAATTCAGCGAAACAGAATAAGTAGGTAGTTACTGGCACAGAATGGGTCCGGGTATGAGTTTGAGTTGGCTGAAACCAACGAAGGCAAGCCGTTGGTGAGAGTATTCTCGTATTAAATCCATAACAATGCTGGGGCAGTCGGGCGGGTGATTGGGGCACTTGTAGTAAATGTCCTTATCGCCGACAGGCATAATAATTTCGCTGAAGCACATAGCACCAATGAGTCGTTTCATGTTGTGTCCGCGGAGGGGTATACGTGTATGACGCTCAGCAATTCAGGGTGAGACATAGGGGTTTGGACTTCGCAGAGAGAAGAAAAAAAAATTAAAAATTAAAACGCTCAACGGCAAAATGATGAAGAAGAACGAACAGGAGGCCAGTTGAAGTGGGCGTGTCCAACAACCTCGAAGACACGACACGGAGGCAAACTCTCTGAGTGAAGGGTGGAACTAGAAGCAACACGATAAAATAAAAAAAAATCATAATTATGTTTATTCTTGTCGTGAGTGTCCTTGTTCATCATGAGAGAAGGGGAATAAGTGTGGGCTTACGCTGTAAGCATTCCATTTCCGAGCGGATGGTAATTTGCTTCCCTCACATTCGGAGGAGTAACTTTTGTCATTAGAGGTGTTATTGTCTGTGACAGGGCGCACAGAGCGGGAGAGTGGCAGAGAGCGGATGAAGCGTTCGTCACTGGTCATAAATTTTTACTTGACCCCTCCAATGCCCGCTGTGGAGAAGGGCAGACGAGATGACCTAGGGAGGACCTTGAGCACGACATGCTTAATTGTGCGCTAAGAATTGTCAAAGATTGCAGTTTGAAAGACAAATACCGTTTGATTTAGACGGAAACTTTTGTGCGCATCTCCTCGAGCTCGGGAACAAAATTAAGAGACCAAAAGTATCAGAGGGGTGACTTTCATCGTTATTTTTTTTTCGTGCGGTGGCTGGCTGGTTGAATGTAGGGGTGATTAGTGGAGATTTATGAGGCAGTTAGGTTGCAGAATCTGGTGTTGTAATCTCATTGCTGTCGAGATTGAATTGTCTTGAGTGAAGGACGATGTTGAACTCATACCAAAATGAGTTCCGAGGGATGGAAGTAGTGTTTGCTCGTTAAGCAGTAAGTGTAATTGAATTCGGTGTTTGTAGAGAGTTTTGATCACAATCTCCAAACTAAATGTCGTAGTTGGAAATGCTTTTCGATACCAGCAGCGGTGGGAAGGTTAGAAATTCAAGCAACCTTTAAAATTTAGGTTTGACTGTCCGTCCGTTCATCTGTCTGTCATACATACTTTTTTATCTCCGACGTTTATAGATACATATCGACATGAAATTTTGGAATTAGGTGCTTTAGGGCTAGATATCATTGCCCACCCAAATTTTAAATGTTGGGCCATTTGGAGGGGGCTCCCGTATAGGCGAAGCTACTATGAAAGAATAAAACAAAGAGTGATATATCAATCGACAGATCTTTTGAAATTAGATTAAAGTTTGGTTCCAAACTTTCTGTCCAAAGTATCGTTTGAAAAATATGGAGCTTCAAAGCCCCCTGCCATTTCCAAACCAGTGAGCATTCTGGCTCAAATGGTTTTGGAGATATTGGTCAAAAATTTTCAAACATCGACATGCGAATTTTGAAGATCTGAAAATGCAGTTTTGTAGACCTGAACGTAAGCATTAAGAAGTTTATTATATTAAAATATCGGTTAATGTGCAGATTTATACGCGGTGATCTCTACACGGTGATGAGCGTTATCCCTCGCGATCATTTCAACCCCTAAATGCCCAGTAGCATTGTGCACACACGACAGATTTTTCATATCAGCCTATATTTCACTTTCATAGCAAGATAAGATGCAATATAATTCAGAGTGGGCATTTCATAGCTCAATATTTTATTTTGAAAATGTCGGGGAAGGAAGTATTTCGGAATATGTATTCTCGCATGGAACGCCCTTAAGAGATGAAAAGAATAAAACAAAAAAGAACACAAATAATTTTCAATTTCGGTTAATTATTTCCACATTTAATTCGCAACTCATCCATCGCGTAGACAAACACTTAAAATGACAGCTCATATAAAGATATTCATATCACAACTCGAGTTTCGCATGTCAAGGTATGTTTCATAAAATTACATTTGTGGTCTTCAGGAGAAATTTTCATAGAACCATTTGCTTGTTATAAAAAGTTGGTCGTGAGTAATGTTAATTTAGAATGGTTAGTAGGAACTGCAATATGTTCTGTCGAAAAAAGTTGCAAACAGTAAAATTAAGTAAGACCTGTTCTGCAAGGCGAAAAAACGGCTATTATGTATTCCAGTGCGACATAATTCTATTGGATAATTAGCTGTAGAATTAATTTTATAACAGGGATTCAAGCGAAAGAGTGAAATATTTTTGTAGTCAACTTATGACCATAGGTAAAATTTGCTATATGATCTAATTTCGAAAATCTCGAAAACCGTTCCATTGTAGTTTTCTTGTCTGGACGTAGTCACGGAATTGTGTTACCTGGCTTGATGAAAATTGTGAAACTATAACGAGGTCGTATTCGGCATAATTACTTTATCAACTGAGGAAAACAATGGAAAAAGTAATTCAATTGGAACACTGTCGCCGAATACGAATACGAATTACACTTCATATTTGGACTTCAGCGACTTTATGGACAGCGATTTTCATTGAACACGAAAGTCATTGCATGCGTACACTTGTTGTTCTACTTCATCTGAAAACAGTCTACGTCAAAAAAACAAAAGCTGAAAAATACTTACCCAAAAGAAAATTTAATTTTTAATTTATTAATTTCTTAAAATTTTGCCAAATTTAAATTCAATATACGAAAATCCTTGTGCGGACAGAGAAAAGGTTTGCTTGATATCTGCGTGTCGAATGAGGATTAAGAGGGATTTATTTAAAATTGAAAAATCCACAGTGAAGATTTAGGTGGATTAAGCTAATAATATTTGTGCATCCCTGAAAGTCAAAAATCCTCATCATTAATACATGATGCCTTTCTATACTTTGCAACACTAGATTTTTACTGCAAGGCATCATATGGTGTGTGGTAAAGGTTGCCTTTACTTATGGCTCACATGAGGTAAAACTGCGTTCAGAAACGTTATGCATTTCAAGCATGCTGTGTTTTGAAACGCGTGTTGTATTGCAATATTACAGCTGTACTGCCTTTTTAAATTAATTTTATATTTAGACCCGTTTCCTTGTTCCCAAATAGAACGACACTGATGATACATTAACGATTATGAACGAAAAATGCCGCAGTTCACTTAAATAAAATGGAACGAAAATCTGCATATTTGAACATAATTATGAAATTATGACTTGGTCATAACATACATAACATATTTGTTCAATTTTGATTCTCCAAAAGACAACAACTATAAAATGATGCACGTATGCATGTGTCTCGTTGCTACAAAATCGTATGGCCAACTAAGTGTTCAATTTTGATTCTTCAGCTTTCATTTTTTGCCATCAGTGAAAGTTGATTATACTGAGATGTGGAGTGGATTACATTCCAACTGCAGTTTTTCATTTTCGAACTTCGAATCATTCAGCTCCGTTCTATTCGCAGCATTTCAAATCCATGACTGAAAGTATGCTTTAACTAAAATGTGTCAGTTACAAGGCGTGAACTGAACCAACCCAATTTGCATTTGAATAAATTGCATAAGCTCGGCATTTGGAAGAAGAAATCTCGCACCGACCGGAATGTTTGTCGGTTCTTGTAGAATGCTATGAAACACAAAATGAGGATACATTTTATAAAACCAATTGAATTAAAATAAACCGCAGGGAATAGATTACAATGCAGCTGGCCACAATCCTCTTAACATTATTTGTTTGTCCACTCTGTGTGCTCTTGCATTGAAAAGCGTATTTCTGGCGAGTTTCAGGTTGGAATCGCTTTCGCATCAAGTTTTTTCGACGTGGGCACGGCATATTAGAAAATAATTTCCTCGTTTTTATTTTTTGTAAATGTATATAATTTAATATAAAGTATTGTCATTAAAACTTTATCTCACGAAAATTAAATCAGATGCACCAATGGGTATTGCAGAATACCTCATAAATATCTCCACTGCTCACACAACAATTAACCAATAGTTAAGTCAGCTACAGTTGAGCAGTTGAAGCATTTTGATTAGAGTACATCAGTCTTCTGGATGACCTTACACATAAGTTGTAAATGTGGCATTTTTAAGCTACCGTTCACATAATCGGAGCTTTGATAACTTCCGTATGCGCGTTCATCTATTTACCAAACTCTCTACACATATATTTTAAATTTTATTTATGCTTTAGGCCCAGATTATTTGTATAATTATTAAAAAACTGGAGTTTTTGTAAGTTTTCCCGGTCAACTAAATTTGTTGGTGGATTTCCAAATTTTGCGCGCTCGCCGTTTTAAATGTTGTGTATGTTCGATTCCAAACCTTTTGATTAGGAGTCCCGTTTGACAATTATGAAGTGGGTTATAATCGGTCCTCCTCCTTTTCATGAACCATGAACCAAGTGCAAATCTTAAAATATTAACAAAAATAAACTGGGCAAGTGCGAGTTGTACTAGCACGGGGAAGGTTCCGTCGCATAATATTGATGGATGATTTCTGAATATCAAAGTTTCCAAACTATTTCAGTTGAATTTTCCTCTAACTTCAACCCAAATCAACTATTCATTCATACATCATGCATCCAAACAAACATTTATCCATACATATACCTATATCTCTATCCAAGTTTATCCAACACAGAAAATCCCTTCCATCATACACATACCCAATCACTGCTCATGCCTGCGGTGTGTGTGTTCATTTCTGTTGGGCATTTAGGGGTTAGATCCAAAAGATAACACTCATCAACGAATAGAGTGGTCGAACACAGCATGAAATTTATGTGGGAAAATGAAAATAGTGATCATTTTAAATCTTAGATATCTCAAAATTTCAACATGAATTGATATCATTTCTTAATGCTTACGCTGAGGTCTTCAAAACTGCGTTTTCAGATCTTCAAAATTCGCATGTCGATGATTGACCGTTTTTGGCCAATATCTCGAAAACTATTAAGGCCAGAATGCTCGAAGTGATTTTAAATGAAAGTACTCAATGAAGCCAATTTTTTGTGATTTTTTTTTCAGATTTTTGAACACTTTGGTTTAGAAATGGTAGAGGGGGACGCATTAAAAGAAATGTTAGAGCTCCATATTTTCCAAACGGTGCTTTGGATCAAAAACTGTTGAACCAAACCTCTACCTCATTTTAAAAGAACTGTCGATTGATATATATTTCGATGGGGTGCGATAACGTTTCAAAATTAATGTCAACTTTACCTATATTGGAGCCACCCCCAAATGGCCCCAAATTTTAAATTTGGGTGCATGGGCAATGACATCTGGGTCTGAAGTACCTAATTCCAAAATTTCATGCCGATATCTTTATAAATATCGGAAATAAAAAATTGTGACAGACACGACGGACGGACGGACACACCGAAGTTATAAAGCTCCCGTTTTTGTAGACGGAACCTTAAAAACCGCCCAAGGAGTACATTTGATTAAAATTATAGTGATAGTTTTGGAGATTTTTACCAGAAACGGTGATTTTTGAAGATCTGGAAACACTGTTTTGTAGATCTCGTTCAAAAAATTACAAAAATAATATCGTCAGACGAAATACAAATTTTGACTCCGAGATATCGATGATTCAAAACTAGTTTATCACAAATAAATTTCTAGCTTCGATCGACTAATCTGTACACGTCTCAGCTGTTTTTCTCACACTCATTTTAACTCCTAAAAACGTAACAACAACTTACACATAGTCATTTAGTCGGAACTTTCACCACGTGAGTGCAACCCGCGCTTGTCCATTCTATATCATGTTTTGTTTTTACTCGAATATAATTCCAATATTTCCCATGCCCCTTTTGTAGTGTACCCTTCGGATGCAACCTACTGAGCAGCCTGGTTACCGTCATTTCAAGTAAGGCTACACTCAAGTCTACCTCAGACTGAAGCGCCACAATTATTATTATTTTAATTTACTTAAATCTCATTAAAATATTTTCGCTATCACTAAGGCCTTGTGTGGATACCAGATTAAGCAGCATGTTGACAAGAAAATCCAAAGGATTATTGTCGATCTCCTTTCGCTCCTTTCGTTGATCTCCCTTCGTTCTGCAGTAAAAAATGTCTTTAAATTTTATTGGAATAATTACAATATGACTCAAAGAGTAACGTTTATGAATTTTCAAAATTAATCATCAAAAGTGAATCAAAAGCGCTTCACAAATTAAATGTTTATTTGAACAGATGGTAATCTAACGTTTATTTATTGAGCTTGGTATTGGACGACTAGGGTCTTATTAGATCCATATTTACATATTTATTATTTATTTTTGAGAGTGCCGCAGGATAATGTATAATTTCCATATAGAATTTTAGTCACTGCCTGACTAACCACGTAGAGACATGTTAACTATATAAACCTTTGACTCTACACTGAACTTGCTTTTAACACTTTCTTTTCTTATTTTTTCAGGTAAGCATTTGATAAAAGGAATTTAGGGGTGAGGGAGTATTTTCCCATTCATAATGTAAGTGTTGTCAACTTTAGTTCACTTTTATTCTTGAGCCAGTTATTCCCTGCTGCAAATGGGCAAGTATTTACATACTTCGAATGTTAGTCATGGGGTGATGGTTTTAGAATTATTTTATCATAAAATGCCTGTCTGTATGTCATGAGAAATAGCCGGTGTAAAACTATAGGTCCTTTTCGACATAGAGAACGAGTAATTGCTGGAGACTCTAGACCAGGTCCTACATCGCCTGCACCGAATTGATCTATTACTCAGAAGATTATTGTCAGACTTTTACACAAAGTTTAAACGTCGTTCATATATGTTTGTTACACCTGCATAGTGTGAGGTGGGTTCCCGCTTTTGTTATTTGTTCTGGCCGATTCTCGTGCCTTGAGATATGTTGATTACAATTTTCATTGACGCACAACACAAAAGTCTTTCTGCATTTTAATGTGATATAAATTCAGCGACCTTACTTAGAATGTATGACACAAACATGATGACCCAGTAATGAGGGAAATACTGAAAACCTGTCTTTGTTTGAGTTCCGTAAAATAAGGCTATACACATCCACTCATATGGAAAAATACTATAAGAAATAAATATGCATATCTCATAGTCAGGTCCTCTGTTTATTAGAAAAAACTTCGAATGTCTGTTGCTTTAGAATTTTTGCGAGCACTTGCTCCTCATCCATGGATTCAGAAGCATAAGCTAGTTCCATTACCGGCTAAGCCACCTCATCCCTTCAAATTGAGTAATGTTTCCAGAGAAAATGATAAGGATTAAAATGTTCATTCTCATCCCAGATGAGAGCGAAATACAGCGAGACTGAGTGGAAACCTGAATGGAAACCACTTTAATCCCTTCATATTTGTGCATATGAAAGAGTCCCTTTCTCTCACATGGCCCAATCCTTTTATGAATGGCGTGGTCATGGACGCAGCAAAATACTGTGACAACACATAAAATATTTTCGATACAAATTTTTGAATACAATTTTAGCAAAGATATAGTTGATGTATATACATGTGTGAGTGCAAACTTTACCGATGGTTAGTACTTATGTAGATTGTTATCCTTTTTTTTATATTCATTTACTGTCAGTAATGCATATGTAGTCCATTTTAAGTTTTTTCAGGAGACTGTATGAAAAGGAATTCTTTTTGTCCATCAACCATCAACTCGGTGCTTAACAAATTTCATAAAAATGCGCCACACGCAGTTTCAGCTTTTATTTTGGTTTGTTTCGTAAATTCACAGGAAATTTGCCACATTTCTGTGAATAGCCCGTGGAGAACTTAAGTTACTTTGACAGTTGATTGCTTGCTTTGTGAATCTCACTTCCACATGGGTAACATCGTCTCTCGCATAAAATTCGGCAGTTTTCACTCATTCCATCGTAACAGAGACAGACACCATCCCCAGGGTGATCATAATAACCATTACTAGGCAACAATGATTCCACAGGATGTAGTCACAGTAAAAGCGAATAAAAAGAAAAGCTTTTATAAATAAAAGAAAAGTGCGGTATGTGGTGCTTCACCAATAACTGCCAACCCCCTGAACCCCCCGTTACCACCAGGCAAAATTTGCCCAATGACAATATCAATGAGAACGATAATAACAAGAATAGTCATATGCCAATATCGATAAATGGCCTCCTACAGGGAAGAGGAAATGTATATTTCCATCCTGCCCAGGACGGGGGTAGTCATAAACTAAAAATAAGAAAAACACAAACTGACTGGGACAGAAGGACAACTCACTTTGGGCGTAGACACCATCGACCTTGCCGTCTGTCTGAATTGATACACATAAGTAACCCACTAATAAATATGCGTGTCTCTTTAACAACAATATCAATACTATGCGTATTGTTACACACACACACACACTTAAACGAAATTTATTCAATTTAATGTGTCACACACTCTGTAGGGATTGCGTCAAGTTTCTTTGTTCGTTGTTCGTTCGCTGAAGTGATTTTAGGGAACTTTGTCCACTCTCAATCGAACTAAGATGATTCTGGATGACGTCTTAAGTTGTGTAGCCAATTTTGCTTGGTTCTGTTGTCTGCTTTCATTGTCTTTAACAAGAATGTCCTGTACGCTTGGCCCTTTAAGATAAGTTCGAAGATTTCGAAAAGGTTCTTTATGAAAAGAAGTAATTTAGAAATTCTGTCTTATAGGATTCGGTTAATTATCTGATGACAGGTAATGAAGGGAACCAAAGAATTTCTTGTGATCTCCTTCGCACATCGACCGAAAAGTTTGTCATTCTATAATATATATAAAACTTTCGAGGTTTTCCTTTCCTCTGAGTCAGAAAGACTCTCGATTTCTTAACATTTCTTTTTTAGTCTTGATTCCTTTAGCGGTAGCATCTGCTTAATAAAAATTTGGTTCATCAACTGAGTTTTCGCGCAGTAATTACGCAGAAACCCATTTCTTTCACTGACCAATACCGGACATTTGGACAGTCCTCACCTGAAATAGTCCGCAACCATCATCTTTAACACACTCTAGCTTCTTCAGTTGGTACTTGAAGTCCCCAGGACGTGTGGATAACGCTCTTCCTCGCTTTAAGCGAGGTCGGCACCTGTGGGCATTTTCCACGGCTGACCACCTTCTTAGTTGTTCCGAAATGGCACACTTGTTGATCGAATAATTAACCATTCCTTTGCCTAAAGCAGCAAATGATTACCGATTCAGTTCCGAGGTTGATCCCTGCTTGTGGGTGTCCGCTGGTGTTATCCACATGCAAGGGATAAAACATGAGGCATTTGCCTTGAAGTTGCTGCAATTGCCCATCACGCCGCAGAGACCATATGAAGGCAGCCCACATAAAGTTCATTGACATTATCCCTATATATCACAGTATTACTTGTCCGATTTTTTAATTTTAATAGGAAGGGCATTTAAGGGCTTTACATGGCATACCGTTTGTATAAATACGAGTATACTCTCCATTCTGTCGTACGAAACACAAATGTAGCCCTCTGCTTAACTGCAATCGTAGTTTCAAAACAATTCCCCGACTTCTCGACAAAAGCGAATCCATCTGCCAATGGTTTGTAAATTATAATGTCGTTTGTACGTAATTATGTGCACCAATATGAACCTGACTTATTAGCTCATAATATCGTGATTACCTCGTCAACAAAATTTCCAATTACCAATTTCGACTTGCCATTAGCGTTACGTATGCAAATAGAAAGACTAGTGGAGCACCCTTCGTCAGTTCAATTTAATAACCAAGCTAATCAACTATTCTCTATCAGTCACGTGATCAAAAATGGATAAAATAAAAAAAAACAAAAATGACCACTGCAATTGCGTCACGCAAATTAATCCTTGCGGTTATTACGAGCATTATCCTTTCGCATGCCCTTCCCCCAATTTGTGTTGTCCTCCCCCGAGGAAAAGCGCCAGTGTATTTAATGGCCAAAAAGGGCCAAAAAAGGAAAAACTTAATTAGCCAATTAATATGAATCTGGCAAAAAAGAGAGAGAGAGAGAGAGAGGACCAGGAGGCAAAGCAAAACATAAATCACTTTGGATAATTCGTTAAAAGGACTAAGCTTCCCCTAGCACAAAACTGTCAAGAGGTTTCACTCGGTAAACACCCGAGTACCTGTCCTTTAGTCACGATGCCGACAATGACGACAACGAACGAAATGAATGGACAATGGATCCGCATACAATGGCGCAGAGTCGGCGAGCAGAAAAGGTCAAACCAACCGCAAAAATATTGAAAAATGCTTCGCTGTGGTATTTTAAAGGTTTACCCAAAGAGTCCTTTTTCAAAAGTCAAAGCACGTCCCGTTTTTAACAGTTTTGTCTATCCCCTTTCTTGTATTAAGCGAGTCCTTAATGTAATAGGGAAAAGTACAAAATTTTCCGCACACCAGTGTGACTTAATTCGTTTATTGTGTACCAAGGTGATTTTTCGATTTGACCCATTTACTCTGCAACTAAGACAGTGGATGTTGGCAAGGGCACCATCGCAAAAGGGATAACTGTTCTCTGATTGGACAATATTGTTCAGATTTTTGGTGCCGCTTCCTTTTATTTTTTTTTTTTTTTTCAAAGTGAATGAATTTTTGCCCAGGGACATGATGTGAATACTTACCTTTTTGAATGCCTATCCACTTTGGATGGGATCACCTTGTTTTTGCCCTTATTGGACCGAGTGGCTATCCATTTTAAGACTGCAGGGGTTTTAATGTTAATACAATTTAATCGAGAGGTTACCTATTTTCGGATAGAAGCAGAATATTTGCATTGTATCCACGTAAGCTTACATGTATTTGATTGGCACTTAAGCTCATGGCAAAGAGGTATAAAGTGTAATAGACTGATTAAGATTTTTTGTCAAATAGCTTGTTGTGATTTGAGCTTTTCGTAGAAAAACTATGGGAAAAGACGAAATTCCTCCTTCTGTTGCTTGTGTGGTTATGGGCCTTAATATGAGTCGTAACTTAATTTTCAGTTGAGCAGATTTTAGATGTGGTAGCAGATAATAATAATAATAATAATAATAATGGCGGCGCTACAGTCCGAGGTGGACCTGAGCCAAGCTTCTCAGCAACCACTCGTGCTATTGTTCACTCACAAGTGGAGGGGAACTGCAGTTTAATGCCAACTCCGAACAGCAAATTGAGAAGCTTTTTTCTAGACAGTTATACTCTTTGAGCATTGTTAGTGAT
Source organism: Myathropa florea (assembly GCA_930367185.1). Taxonomy (NCBI): domain Eukaryota; kingdom Metazoa; phylum Arthropoda; class Insecta; order Diptera; family Syrphidae; genus Myathropa; species Myathropa florea. The sequence continues at coordinate 100,839,619 of OV884003.1, forward strand.
TCGAACGAGGTGGAGCCGTGAAAAAATGTTTGGTGTTTTTTTTTCGGGAATCGAACCGAGAACATCGAGCGAAGGAGTCGACGCACGTACCCACTACGCTACGGCGCCCACAGTAGCAGATAGTAGCTTTAACTTAATCAACTATGTATCAAATCTTCCTTCTCGGTTTCATAGTTTATTTTTATCCCTGATCTGTGGAGCTATCCTTTCTAGTCTATTTGTCCTTGCGACATCTAAAGTGGTGAAAGGCAAGGCTGTATCCTATCACCCATATTAATCCTTTTGATGAGCTACGAATTGCTTTGACTTACATGACATATCTTAAGCATCTGGACTTCGTTGCTTTCTTTCGTAGATAATAATGGACCTTTACCTTTACGAAATGACATCAAAGGTGAAAAGGGAAGCAGGCATCCGCGGGCTGAAGGTAAATGCCACGAAAACAAAAACAATGACCCAATAACTCAGATATATTGGCTGGATAGTCGACTGAAACAGTAGACGAATTCTAACATCTTGAAAAAAATGACCGTTCCAACTGAGAATCGTCTGCGCCTGGAACTCTTTAACACATGAAAGTAGTATACCTGGTGGCTCAAAGAAAACATGGCGCCCAACAGTGGAGAATTAATCGCAGCAATTGGGAAGAATTGAGACACATCTCCAGAAATGGAAAGTGGTGTTGCGTAGGCTTAGAAGAGGCCCTATGCTCTACAAAGGGAAATATTATTTCACGGACAAGGTTGATTCGAAAATAAAAAAAATAGATCTTGTGACCCTAATTCTTATGCAAGTCTTTTAAAAATTCAAAAATAACACACCAACGTTGTGATCTTCCATTTTTCTGTATTTTTGTTGTTCAAATCGGTGGGCATTAAACAAGAATAGAAAGCAGATTGAAGCTGGATCAAAGGAAATAAGTAGATATTAAAATTCCCTTTCCCTCTTTGTACCTAACCGCATTTCTATCCTTTGATTCGATTGATTTATTTAATTCCCAGGTGCATACATACTCAATTCCGGAATAGGCGTGGGATACATTCACACGTGCCGAAATTCGCCAAATTTTATTGAATTTTTATAAAGGATTCCTCAACACTGCGTTAGAAAAATGTCCTTAATCAATATCCTTATCCACAAATCCTAGAAGCCGTCGCAAGCCTACGTACGAGTATAGCTGTTGGTACTTCTTTCATCCCCACTTCAGGCTACATGAATTCAACAAAAGGGATGGCATGTGTTAATTAAAGCCACTACACGCGCCGCAAGGGTCAAACTGAAATGTATGTATGTAGCCGACATCCATCCGTACACACGCCAGCACCTCTTCAAACAAGTTAAACTGCAGATATTCCTATTCTTTCATGGCACAGAAAGGATTCCTTGGAATATTTAATTATAAAGGACCAAAATCGTGGCCTTCTTCACCCGCCCAACACCGCCTAAAAGAAAATTCACACTCCCGCACAAAAGATCAAAGGGATTTCCCATCAGATTCCATTGAATTTCATAGCGATTTCAGTTCCCTTCTAACACAGTATAGCCGGTCGAAAGCATTTCTGATGGGAAACATAAACAAAAATCACAAGGAAAAGAAAAGAAGATGAGGCCTTCTCGTCAAAAGGCGAAATAGAATGAATGCTATCAAAAACGAAACTAAAGTTTCTTGAGTGAAATTTATTGAGATACGAATCTTCCAACGAAAAATACACTTTCTTGTGTTGCTCTTAAAAGGGGTATTGCAAATTTCTAACTGAAGTAGATACCTAACGAAATGAAATGGCCACTTTCATACGGTGGCGGCCGTCGGAAGACGATACCGATTTCTACAGAAAAAGAATGTACAGCACACCAGGGACTACATTCACATCACGGTTTCCCTATTTCGCCCCAGTTTTGCAATTTGAAAGTTTCACAAGCAGCCTGCTTGATGTGCATAATGTGGAGATAAGAATCAAGTTTCCTTTGTCCTTGTAATCAGCTGCAATGTTGTTGAACCATTTAAAATTGTAGATTCGACGAATTTAAGCCTTGGGGAATGTTGAATGCCCTGGAAAGAGCCGGCTGATTCGGAGGCGGTTACTTATTGCGCTGGCAATCTGCTGCGAGCACTCTTAGCCTACAATTTAACAAGGATAACATGGTAAGAGGTTATCGCTATCGCCACTTAGGAAGTGTTTGTGCTTCTTAAGTGTTGAATGTATATGAGATTTCGACAGAAAAAATGAGTGCTATATTTTTTAAATGAAAACTAACAGATATTTTGCATCTTAGTGAGGTTACGTGAGGGAGGGGTCTGTTTATATCTCTTTTTCATTTTGATGTAATTAAGGACCTTTACGAATGCCCTTCTTCACTTAACATGTCTTACTGCTCTTGTTAGGAACATCGATATATACGAGATGGAAAAATATTACTAATAGCAGAATATCGACTCAAGGATATGGACTTGTTTGCGGTTGGCAAATATATGCAGAATAGATCTCGACCAACGAAATAATTCAGATCATCGTTATGTATGACTTTCCTTTAATCTCCTGTGATGTAACAGATAAACTCTTGCGAAGTGCTCTTCAAAGTTTCACCACAGGGCTATGTTCATACATATTCTAGCCACCCTTGATTATATTAAGACTGCAGGCATTATCGAGTGCAGGTATGGACATAGATACAGTGCATGCAACCGAGTTCTCGATCAACCCCACACTCGTGGCACTTATGGCTGAAGGGGATTATCCGGTTCGGAATGATTAATCGCAATCACATTTTGCGTGAAAAGCTTCTCACATTTAATATTTGATAACAAGTCAACTGAAACAAATGGATTTATTCCAATGTACCGTCTGGCTGTCGTGCTGTCTGTTTGTGTCTGTTTGACGGCATTCCCTGGGGTGGAATTAAGACATATCCCAACGTATTATAAAATATTTACCGATTACACAGACTTTTGTCAATGGGACTTAATTCTGAATGATGCAGATGTGAGAACCACCGGTGCCTAGCCTTCGGGATAATAATGCTTTTGTTTTGTTTTGCTTTGTACTTTCAAAAGTCTTAGACAGGAGACGGTTCTGAGAACTCTTTTTGGGACTTAACGCAAATCTTGTCATTCATAGAGACGGATCCACTCATAGAAATTTCATCAAGAACTCGGATTGAGAATGAGTATATGTTCAAGCATTTGCGAATGGTGTTGGTAAGACAATTATTTCTTTAATGGCATGCTCAGTATTTATGTGCACTAATGAACGTAGGTGGCCAATTTGAAACAGAACAATGGCGGTTTTTGAGCATGTTTGAGCACTTGTTTTCTTGAGAGGGTTACCCAGTTAGTGTTTTCGAAAGTAAATTTGAATTAAAATAAATAAACTGGGCAAGTGCGAGTTGTACTCGCACGGGTAAGGTTCCGTCGCATAATATTGATGGATGATTTCTGAAGATCAAACGACGTTTCAAAACTATTTCAGTTGAATTTTCTTCTAACTTCAACCTAAATCAACTATTCATTCATACGTTTATACATCCGAAAAAAACAAACGTTCATCCCTACATATACCTATATCTCTATCCAAGTTTATCCAACACAGAAAATCCCTTCCATCATGCACATACCCAATCACTGCTCATGCCTGCGGTGTGTGTGTTCATTTCTGTTGGGCATTTAGGGGTGAGATCGAAAAGATAACGCTCATCAACGAATAGAGTGGCCGAACACAGCATGAAATTATGTGTGAAAATGAAAATTTGTTCTTATTTTAAATCTTAGATATCTCAAAATTTCAACATTAATCGATATTTTGAAATTTATCATTTCATAATGCTTACATTAATGTCTTCAAAACTGCGTTTTCAGATCTTCAAAATTCGCATGTCGATGATTGACCGTTTTTGGCCAATATCTCCAAAACCATTAGGGCCAGAATGCTCGCAATGGTTTTAAATGAAAGTATTCAATGAAGCCAAATTTTTGTGATTTTTTTCAGATTTTTAAACACTTTGGTTTAGAAATGGCAGGGGGGGAGCTCCATATTTTCCAAACGGTATTTTGGATAAAAGAGTGTTGAGAGAAACCTCCACCTCATTTCGAAAGATCTGTCGATTGATATATATTTCGATGGGGTGCGACAATTTTTCAAAATTAATGTCAACTTCACCTGTACTGGAGCCACCCCCAAATGGCCCCACTTTTTAAAATCGCTGCATAGGCAATGACATCTAGGTCTGAAGTACCTAATTACAAAATTTCATGCCGATATCTTCATAAACTTCGGAGATGAAAAAGTGTGACGGACACGACGGACGGACGGACACACCGAAATTATAAAGGTTCCGTTTTTGTAGACGGAACCTTAAAAACACTGTCATGATTAGGATTTCAGTCAAATATGTATTTTAATATATTGTTAGGAGCTTGCCATTATGAATGGAATGTTATATCAATTATCCTTCATGGGTGTTCTTGGTGTCGACAAGGATGACTTTTCGACACAAATCGTGCAATTATAATAATAATAATAATGGCAGCGCTACTGTCCGAGGTGGACCTGAGCCTAGCTTCTCATTTTGCGCGTGCTATTGCTCTCTCTACAGTGGAGGGGACCTACAGTTCCGACTCCAAACAGCGAGATTGAGAAGATATTTCTAAACAGTTATACTCTTTGAGCATTGTCAGTTCGAAAGAGGCAGAGCCGTGAAAAATATCAAAGATGTTTTTTCGTGAATCGATCCCAGACTTCGAGCGTAGGAGTCGACGCACCTACCCACTACGCCACGGCGCCCACAAAACGGGCAATTACTCGGCTATTACTTGAGGAATATTCGTTTTCTATATACCAAGAGTCTACGGATTGTGTGCATAAATACGTTTTTTTGCACAAGAATAATTCCAATAGCAACGGATTAAACAATCTTAATGTACACATCACCAAAACGGAAAATAACTCGTTCAGAAAATTTGTCTTGCAAAAAGGTCAAAACGGATCATCTTGTTGAAACCACATGTTTTCCATATTTATATCATATTTTTATGGCCAAACAGATTTGGTTAACATTTGGCCAGAGCGATTAGAATTGTCAGTGACGGTAATACTTTCCTCATTTTCAAAGGGGTATAGACTAATGACACAACCGGACCAAATTGTATTCCATACAGTGAATTTTTGTGGATGCTATAGTTTTTCGACAGTTGCATGTAAAGTTTCACTTCTCCTGAAACAACTTTGTTTTGTGGAAATTGGTCATATAAATGCGAATTTGCAAGCACACAATTGACGTATGTTCTACGCATTCCGTGGTCTGCTGCTTTGAATTCATGAGTGATTTGAACATTTTAAATCCAAATGCAAAACACCTTTTTCAACAGAGCGTGCATTTTGATGATAGACAGGCCTTAAGACATTTTTGAGCAAATCTTTTCTTTTACAGTTGTGCCTAAGGCATATTCTCGTAATGGCCGAAACGAACCTTGTTCACAATCATTATTTTTGTAGTAATTGCTCACAACTTTAACACGTTCAGCGATTGTGACAATTGTATGGCAAAGCTTAAACTAAATATATACAATCTCGGATGAAAGTTCGGTTCGGTTGTGGCGTATGTGCTTGAAATGGGGATGTCGAATCCGGAGGCTGGCAAGACACTGACAAGTAGCGCCACATTCTGACCGAAATGTCTATATCAAAAGTAAAAACTTAAGTCTGATCGTTGATTTCACATTCGAAGACAAAGACAGAGGATGCGATATTCTTTTTCTCCAGTGTAGATGAGAATTCGATTCCGCGCTTTACCATTTGATTGTTGAATCTGCCTATCTTCAGGCGGCTTTAGTTGTTTAGAATCCCATTCTCAATTAATCCGTTAATACATATACTCTATACATTCGACCAGATAGATCAGAAGGCCAGTATAGCTTTTTTTAGACAAAGTGAGGCTTTCCAAAACATTTCCCGTATAATCTATATTTCACGAATCAATTTGTTATTCCTAACAACAGGACCTGAGCGCAAAAAGAATACAAATGCCAAGGATTCATTAAGAACATCAGCCAACTGTTGCCACCTTATTGTATAATATCAACAACATCTCTTAGCGTCTTCAAAATGTATGCCTCCTCACCCGCCGATTATACACTCTCCCTCTTTGACGTATTCAAGAAAAGACTCCGTCCTGGGGCACAGAATACGAATACGATTCGTTTTCGGAAAATCGACTGAAGACATAACTAAATTCACAGGGTTTGGGGAAAAGAACGCAGCCTTAAATGAAATCGTTTCTGCCTAGGATCAAATTAAGACCACACTCAGAACAACACAATTAAATTCGTTTGCCCTCTCACATCCCAGATCGCACCTAGCTATTGGTTCATTGCGAATTCAATTGGTGAATAAAACCGAATTGAAGCATCCTGAATCGTTCCTGAAATTGTTATGCGGCATGAGTCCTGAAGGAGCCACACAATAACATCAACTGAAAAAGGCACAAAACAAAAAAAAAAAAACACAAGCCAAAAGAAAACTAAATAAGAAAACCGATGAGAAAAGTTTTCTAATTTCTTCTCTCCTCCTCATGGTGGGAGCAAACCAATATTCGGGAGGATGGAATCGGAAGAACATCGAATTGGACTGAAAATTCATTAGGGAATTGAATTCTCCACTTTCCACCATAAAGAGTCCATCCTCTCATCCATCAGGCTGTTAGGAAGAACTTTTGCCTTTTCTTTTTTTCGGTCCCCGTCACTCTTTGCACTACACCTCCCACACCACTTCCTCTTTCAGGGATGGGTTGCCGAGATCAAATAGCGGTCTATTTTTCGAAGGGAAAACGAGGAAACAAAATAAAACAAGGCAACCAAAGCTTCGAAGAGCACCCTCAGCAGAGACCGAATTTACATACACGTATATGTACGAGTATGTACATATCTATCGATACTGTAGTCCAGGACGGCCATCGGGAAAAAAGTTTTCGAATCACTCGTGCAACAAGGCAAGATGCCCAACGAAATAAATAATACATTTATCTAATGCGTTGGGGCATAGACGACGGACGGGTCACATTGGAGCTCCTCTGTTTCGGATGGAAACAAGGGCAACTGTGGCAGCTTCCTCCTCCCCCTTTGAAAGGGAGCGGTGGTTTTCTCCGTGGTGTTGGCGTGTTCTCGTTTGGCTACAATTTTGCTAGGGAAACAGTACCAAACACCCAGAAAGCAACAGTGGAAGGTGCTGTTGATAAACATGGTCGTATCGGGCAGCTGTCGGGCCTAAGATTTGCGAATATTTAATACGTCATGATTGATAATGGCAATTATATGTGAAGCTTAGACGATGTGCGCACATTTGGCTCATTTATTCTTGTATTCTCGCTTTTTCAAGCTACAATTTTGTGAACTCCACATCCATCTTAGTGGAGATCTGACGTATACGTAGCACTTGGTAACTGCTGCTATTTCAGTTTCTCTTATAAACTTGAGTCAGAATTCCTCACTTAAAGGACCAAAATCGTCTCATCGATCCTCCGCCATCGACTCCAACTCATCAGCTATGCCCAAACGCAAACAGGCGAGTCTTTGGACTTGGTCCAAACGTCTCTTCCTGTGTCTGCCAAGCCGTCGCCTACCTGACGGAATCGTGTTCAAAGCACGCCTCTGAAGTCGTGATGATGGGGACATTCGTGCCACGTGACCAAGCCATTGAGATACACGTTGATGAGAATGCTAAGCGCATACAACTGAAAACATTCGTAAGGATTGTACATTGCAAAAATTAATAAATATCTGGAACACAATTTATTTTTTTTAATTTAATAATCTGACGTCCTATTCATCAGACGCTTTATATCTAAATCAATATTTAGAGGATGAACCAAATGAAAGCCTTTCACGGGGCGGGAATGCCTCACAAAAGTATTCGGAATTATGTTTTTTTTCTGGATTTTATTATTGTTAAACAACAAATAATTATTATTATTATAATAAAAAAACAGTTTCTATTCAACTTATTCTCTGCAAACAAAAAATCCGAAAAAATGATGCATGTTTTCTGTCTGCAACAACAACAAAATGCTACAAACTAGGATCCAGGAAAAAACATAATTCTGAATAATTTTGTGAGGCACTGTATGTTTCTCAAACATTCTACCTTATTATAAGCGCTAATACCAACATATATGTAGGTTTACTCTGTTGTGTGGTGACAGTACAGACCAAGACCAGTCTTAGCCTTCAGTCCTTCACTAAACCAACCTAAGCCCTACCACCTACTTATGTTTTCTTCAATTTCGAGTTCCAAATGTATGCCAACACTGCTCCTTATTTGTACAACAAGTCGCAAGTATTCACATAACCCTTATCCTTGAAGGAACGTATCTCAGGATGTAAGCCATCGACAACATATGTTGTATATTTCTGCCAATTTAAATAATTAAACTATACATCAATCTTCGCATCCAATTGAGGGCCTGTGCCACGAGGCTTACTTCAATGTTATATACTGTTAAAGAACATCCCTCGAACCCCTTTATGGATCATAATTTGCTTCAAGTTACAATCATATGTAGGCGTAGTGAATTCAGAGAAACAAAATTGTATAGCATGGATTTTCTGTTATTCCCTGCAATCTACGGGAAAAAAATCCACCTTCAGTCCGTCCTAAAGTACTTGAAATGATGAAAGCATTTCATTCATCTGGAAATACCAGCTACATTCCGATTCACATACCAACGTTCAGATAGACTTTAATGCACGTATACAGCAATGACCCTTGCAAATTGCCTCGGAGTTTTTCATCCGAACAACTTCATCGCCAACGGTCATGACTGCAACGAACGTGGATGGGTTTGACTCCCTCTAAGGATGTGCACTGTGTAGATGGTATGCGGTAGCATGTCAACGAAATTCCGTGATTTGAACTGCGACTTTATCCTGTCGTGGACAAATAAGGTCACGAACCTGAAATTCTTCCTATTTCTTTGCAATGGTTTTTTCGTGAGACCGTCTGCAATTGAATTTGCGACAGATGAACATAGCCCTTTAGACATATCCTTTTAGACAATGTCATGTGACTTCTTTAACATCATTCTTGAGAAGACCGTGCAAAACTCATTGTCCAACACAAGAGGCACGATCTTCCAAAAGTGTGTTCAACTGCTAGCTTACGCGGATGACATTGACGTGTCAATGATGCGTTTCCTGACATTGACACGGAAGCGGCTAAAATGGGTCTGGCGGTAAACGAGGGCAAAACCAAGTATATGCTGTCATCGAGAAAGGACGCACAACATTGACGACTTGGCCAGAACGTCACCATAGGCAGCCATAACTTTGAGGTAGTTAAGGACTTCGTCTACCTTGGGTCCGCGGTAAACAGTACAAACAATATCAGTACCGAGATCAAACGCAGAATAACTCTTGCCAACCGCTGTTTTTATGGGCTCAAAAGGCAATTGAGTAGTAGAGCCCTTTCTCGGAAGACCAAGTTCACTTTGTATAAGACCTTGATCATCCCAGTCCTGCTGTACGGCGCAGAGGCATGGACAATATCCCAAGCGGATGAACAGTCTCTTGGTCTTTTCGAGAGAAAAGTTCTGCGCGCGATCTTTGGTCCTGTTTGCGTTGATGGCATTTGGAGGAGAAGATTCAACCACGAACTGTATGGGCTGTAGAGCGACATGAGTCTAGCCAGGCATCTACGGATCCAACGCCTAAGATGGCTAGGCCATGTAGAGCGTATGGACAACTTAGCTCCGGCCTGAAGAGCCTTCGACTCTGAGCCTGTGGGACAACGCAACAGAGGACGTCCACGTCAACGTACAAGGTGGCGCACACAAGTCGAGGTGGACCTCGGCCGGCTTGGTGTGCGAAACTGGAGACAGCTGGCAGGAGAGGTATGTTGGGTGAGGCCCAGATCCATCTTGAACTATAGCGCCCTAAGAAGAAGAAGCAGAAGAAGAAGAAGAATAAGAAAAAGAACATATACCTAAACCGTCTCCAGGAGCAATCACAAAAAAAAAAAAAAACAAAGATAAATTAATTTCCCATCAGTGTTTGCCACGTCAACGCGCAAAAGCACTCACAAACCGCCCTGCGATATTGCTATCAATCAATCAATTTACCCAACCGGCAAACCATCCGACGTGCGGAGTCCGACACTCAAGAGAACACTTAGTCTGCTTAATATTAAAACAGGATGTAATGGTCGAACAAATATTCGCACTTTAGTTTGAATTACACAAATAAATTAAAATGCATTGACCGCTTGGGTTGGCGGATGGCCTGCCGCCCCCTGGATTTACACATTTGCGAACATTTAGCCATCATTGCCGCTACTAGCTGCTACACTGGATTTCACTATGTGTAACACACAGTGCTTGGCTTTCGACATCGGCCGGAACAAATAAGTTTCACCAGAGCCGTACATTCACATCATCTCACAGGATAATGGTGTTCGAAGCGCTTAATTGCTGGTTCATGGCAATGTTTATTGTCCAATTAGGAGACCCGTACATATCACAGTTAGCTGGAGAATTGTAGAATACTTCAGCGACCATCACCAAGGTGGGCAGGGTAAATTCCAATTTACGCTTCTGAAATATCTATGAACCCCCGTATGCAGAACGAACGAGACTATCAAATGACGACCAGCACATAGAATGGAATGCCAACTGAAACAGTGAGCGGGAGATGGGAACTAATTGCAGTTTAATAGATTGTCGAGTAGATGTCGAATGTTTTTGAACATTGCTGAATTTTCATTCCCACCTTCCACTTCAGAAATGTCAGTCGTCCTTCTCATTGAAAGGATTCGAATTATCTTGATACAGAATTGTGTAAGTGGGGGTTGCAGTCACTCCATGATTTGCTTTCAGCACCATAAATATTGGAGTTGTTTTCTTTGAACCGTAGACATTCAAGCAGGTTGTAAGACAGACGGCCGTTTATTGTTTCAAAAAGGAATCCTCGTCAGGGAGGCAGGGAGGCAGAAGTAGACCCGGATGAAGCTAGCACATTTCAGCCGAGTGTTGTACCAAATTCAGGTCAGATCTAAGTGGAAATGCCCCCTTCTACACCCACTCTGTAGTTCTGTGAGGGTGGGTTGCGGGTTGGGCAATGGCTAGAAGAAGATTATTACAACTTTGGTTCGATGATACTGACTAACTATGGTCCTGAGATAATTGGGCCGTGGAGAGTGTGTGGAACGGATATCTAGATGAAAGATATTCGCACGTGTGTGACTATGAGTGTACAAAGGGGTAGACGGTCGGGGAGGAAATTAATTTAACTTTGAAACTGAATGTTGATTGGCAGTGAAAGGGTCATAGGAAGGAAATATCAATTATCATATGGGTTGTTTATTGATGGCAAATGTATCTCGTTCATTTTTCCCGGTAACTGGATACCTTGAGCACACTCAAAGGCATCTGCCGGTTCAATCATCTTCTGTTGCCCTTGTGATATGAATCTTCTTGAATAAGAAAACTGTCTTGGCGTATTACATGAATATGCCCAGGTTCTGATTTTTTCCCATCGGGTCAGAAGTGGCTGAGTACTCATTCAGACAAACGTCTCATGAGCTGAGTGCGTTGACATGAGTGGACTCTACAAGCTTTTGGTGTTGTTACTTTCCAAGTGGAGGGTAAAAAAAGTAAACATCATGTCATATCAGCCGTTTAATAATGAGTAGGAGCCTTGTCAAGGTCAATGATTCGCTCGAAAGCAACCGATAATAAAGTTGGAACAGAATTCATATCGAATCCTTATTAAGAACACTGATTGTGTTCTACAATCGATGGCCGAGAACATCTTAGCGTTTAGAGAAACCCTTGCCCCTAGTCGCATGAATCCTTCAGCCAGCAAGTCCCGCGATTACAGTGTTCATCCCTGATTTAGTACGAATCGTTTTCAAAGCTTTTCTTTTTATGGCATTGTGAAGTATGCTGGAAGGACTTCAAAATTTTACGACCATCGAGTCCGTGCAATCCTTGGAAAATTCACGTGAATAAGCATTTCTTATCAGTTTACTCGATAAATATTGAGGTCATCCCTGAAGTGAATGTGAACAATAAAAACCATACCCACATATTATTCAAATCGTATCCTTTATGCAAGATACCGAACAATGCCCTCGTCTTATCGAATGTAGAAAAAAGGACACTTTCATACCGAGAATATCGGAAAATCTTCACATTCAACACCCATACCATTATTCATACATATTTCACATTCTGTTCATGTAGATTGATTCAATGGACACAAACATTCTCTGCCCGTAGAACTATAAAATTTCATCAGAAGAAAACCATGCTGGATGCTGTATTTGAATAAAATCTGCAAACATTCTCCACAACATATGTATCTACTCGTCGTAATCATATCCAATTCAAAGCCCACCGCCCTCAACCACTTCTAACACAATCAAATCAGATGTCAATATATTTTGGGAGCCGGGGTGGCCCTTGGAACTCCGGCGGAATACAAATGGAATTCTGGTGCGTAGAGAAAGTCCTCCTGTCAACTATGACCATCGGCCATGGAATCAATAATGTAGATATTATTTGACCCTAAACAAAAAACACAACAAAGAGCGTTGATGTAAAGGAATATTTGAAGAGCGGGCGAGAGAAATTAAAAGTCTCCCGAATCACTTCGATGCGGCACGTTCAATTATCTCTTATCTTTTGACTTCTCTCTGGGATTTCATACTTTATTCCTTATGCGCGTAGCGGTAGAGAATTAAAAACCCAAAACTTCAAAGGCACGTGGAGTGAATCGCAATGACGGAGAGTGTACGTTTTTAGGTTTGCTTAACTTTTTTCACTGGAAGGACAATTATTACAGGTATCCCTTTGATAATCTTTGTTCAACACTTTCTTTGTGCACTCAGTGACAGGCGGTGGTGGTCGTGCTGGGGCTTTGTAACAAGTGTTTGTAATTCGCATCTCTTCTCCACGACATGTGTACACACTCTGCGCCTTGGGCGAAAGACTATGCCTTGGGATGCGTACGTCAGAGCCACCAAACAATGGACGATTTTCACATTGGGTTTTGTAATTTTTTTTTCGTAACAATCAGAACAATGGGAACAATACATTAAACGAAACAATTATCCTTACAATGTCTTTGGATAGAAGTGGTGTAAAACCATGGACCAAACTTATTTTGTGTGCAAGAGATTCAACTCTTTGTTGTTTTTTCGCAGGTGTTGATGTTGTTCTTGAAGAAGTAGTGCATTTTTTTCGTATTTCCTTGTGAATAGCTTAAGGTTACATCAGCATATGTGTACGAGTACGTGAGGGGCAGACTTTACTTTGTTCTTGAAATCATTGTTCAAAGTTATTGTTCGCAAACGATGTCACAAAAGTATGCATATGTGTGAATGGATGGTGAGATATAATTTTGAAGGATAACGGTGATGATTTTGTCTCAAGGGTCTCAACCAGGAGAAACAATTGAATTCTGTGAAACAGTTGAAGACCTCCATTCAAGACAATGATGGTTCTCAGTTGGAGGGCAAAAGGATTGTCAGAGTTAGTTGTTACTTGAAATCCGGGGTCAAACTGAAGGACGATGTGTTTTGCTGAGTTGCTTTAGAAAAGAGATGCAATAGATTCAAAGTAATTGATTATCTCGAGGATTCTTTGCAAAAGATAATTGTTGCGAACACAATCTGCTGCGGGCATGAGTCTCATAAAAAAAGTCCTTAGTCGCTCTGGGAACTAGTTAATTTGACTTAATTGGAGACGTATGGACGTATGTCTAATTCATCATCTCAAAAGCAATATTTTTCTTCTTTGGATGGCTCCGCGGACTGTAGTAGACTTAGGTCTGGCTTCTACAGCAGTGATTCAGGTTGTGCGTGCTGTTGTGCCCTCAGGAATAAAGGAGACTTGCATTTTCGTGCCGACTCTGAGCGAAGATGTGGAAGAACCTTGACTCGAGAGAAGTGGTGCCATTGAATATAAAAGTTGTTGTGTCGCGAATGGAACCATTCACCTTCAGCGTGGTAGTCGACACATTTATTCACTAAGTCACGACGGCCACAATGACTCAAAAACATTTCATTCTGTAAGCAGTTCACTCTTTAAATTTCAAATAAAACACTCCTTTATCCACAAATTCACTTTTTATTACAAGACAACTGATCGCTTTCGCTGCTCCTTACAAACTGTGCTTAAAATTGACTTATGTTACACTGACCTAACCGGCAATCCTCTCTTTGATAATAACGATCCTATTCTCTCTTCGATTCTCGTTTTTCTTTGCTTTTGGTATTATTCTACTACAATTCTGATCTCGTAACGATGAACGATAACTTTTTTATAGTTGAAGACACTAGCAGGCTAAGGTTTTCTAAATCAATTGAGAAACTCAGGATTTTTGGTGGATCTGTGTTAATATGCTTCTTCAGCTAAAAGATAATTATTCTGATATTTTTATACAGAAATGTGTCAAAAGTTGATCAAAAGGAAACACATTTTTCCTTCTTTGTAATAATTTGTTACCTCTTTTTCCCCTAGAATCCGTGAAATTGCTAGAACCATTTATTTGAGAATACCTTAAATTACTAACCAGCTTATCAAGAGGAAAGCAATGAATTCTTGGAATAATTTCAAATACTTTGTGTCAATTCAACTTCTAAAGTGTTGTGAATGTATCTGACTACTTCAAATACTTTGGAAAAGATTTACACGAACCAATTAATCAGTCTTCAGAATATGAAGGATGTAGCAATAAATTTGCATGGAACATGTAGACGAAGACTGTAAAATTTTCCTTTAATTTAAAAGTAGTTATTATTCGGATTGTTATGTTATTAATTAGCTGTACAAGTTGAAAGTGAGTGTTTTCATGAAATTCAGCCTTACTGAAGAAATAGTTGTTGCAACAGTTCAAAATCAAAGTATTCTATGGTTTTTTGCTATTTATCGGGTAGATACTAAATGCCCTAGTAAGAGAAACTTTACGGTTTCGAGGTAATCAAGTCATTTTACGACGTTTTCAATGGTCGAGAACTGCTGGTCTTTTGACTACGATGCCATTGATATAAATAATTGGTAATCAAAAGACACCAAATCTGGAGAATACACGGTATGCTGAAGAGCTTCCCAGCACAAAGAGTAGATGAGTTCCTGGATATAATTTATTACATGAGTCCGAGCGTTGTCATACCGTAACATAACTTTCCCCCATCCTAAGCCAACAAATGGTATTTTTTCCTCCAGAGCACAACTTAACTTGATCATTTAGGCTTGATAACAGTAAGCATCGACAGTTTGATCAGGTTCAAGATGTTCTTCATAGATTCCTTTCGAGACCTACCACTCAAACAGTAACACTTTCCTCGCATAAATGTTCGGTTTTGAAACTTATGGTAATGCTTGGCCTTATCAAGGTTTGCTTTTCTGCGTTTAGAATTGTCGTAAAAAAACCGTAACGATATAATAATGTAATAATGGCGGCACTACAGTCCGAGGTGGACCTGGGCCTAGCTTCTCACCAACCGACTCGTATTGTGCGTGCTATTGTTCTCTCACGAGAGGAGGGAACCTACAGTTTAATGCCGACTCCGAACGGCGAGATTGAGAAGTTTTTTCTTGACAGTTATACTCTTTGAGCATTGTCAGTGACTCGAAAGAGGTGGAGCCGCGAACAATTTTTTTTTGAAAAATTATTTGTCTGAACTTGGTTTTGAACCTAGACTGTGAAAGTCTAATGCGCATGAGTCGACGCACGAACCCACACGGCCACGGCGCCCACAAAAAACCGTAACGATGTTGTCCAAAAAATCATTGTATCGAGATAACAAATTCTTGCTGATGACAACTCAACAGTTTTTGTTCTTTACGAAGAAATTGATTTGCCTTCCTTCTGAATATTTCCATTTCATGCAATCGCAGTAAAGTTTGTAAGTTCTTTAGGTTCAGCAAGTTGTTCTTGACTCTGATGGATCTACACAAAAGGGTCGGTTAATTGGATGGGTTCAAGTTCATTTTTCTAAGCAGTTAACTTCAATACCCACTTGCAACTTGTACACCTAATATCAACGGATGAAATTTTATCATGCCACGTAATTTTTAATTTTTAATAAGGTGCATTTAATTTGTATGATAATGTCAGTTTTGTCAATCCAATACTTCCAGCTTTAAGCATATGATCGAATCCTAAAGGACCTGAAGAAAGTGGTGTTCAGTATCGACTTTTATACATCGGGCTTGTCATTGCCATTCATATATCTCAAGAGATCGTACACGCATGCACTGTTTTCATTCATGAAATAGACAATCCAACAAATACCTTTCATACATTTTTAGATATAAACAGGTTTCTATTTTTACTTTACAAGAAACAGGCTATAATATATTCATGTATCTATAAGGAGGAGTGTGTTTAAAAGCCTGTACATTCTCGGAATTTTTCAGACACTTTATCAGATTATATAAAGCATAACTTGATGGTATACTTTAAAGAAGAGAACAGAAAGTAAAACAGACAGATTCGCTAAAAGCATCAAATATTCTTAACTACATTGCATCACACTTTGCTATATTCTAAATGTAAGAGAACATACAGCGGTCTACGAAACGTCGGCGTATTATCAGTGATGCAGTAAAAGTCATGAATTATTTCTTAAATACGGGATTTGTTTGAAATTCTTCTTGCGAATTTCCGCTTTTTCTTCCGCCACGAAGACTTCTATGTACTCCCACGCATGATGTGAATGTAAATTGAATTGTTCACAGTGCGTACACACGCGGATGAGTATGCGAAACTTTTGTCTGTGGATTAGGATTTCGTTTAAAGCGGAATCAGCTCAATGAGCCTACATTGTGTAGCTAAACGTATCCATAATACGTGTATGAATTTAATTGTTTAGCGCTTCTATAAATAGACAAGTGGATCAAAAAGTACAGCGGATTGGAGCTGGAGATTCATTCTATTATCAAAATAATAACTGGTGAAGGGGGTCTTTCTCTGAAACCCGAACAAGAGAACAAGCAATCAGAAGAAGCAGCCGTAGTACACTGGCACTTTCAAAGATTACAAGAATTTCGCAAAGAAACATACAGTCAGCGTCTAAAGTGAGATGACTGAATATCTGCTGAAGGCTTATCCACTAAATTAATATTCACCAGAATGTGGTAGAACAGACATGGATATATCAAATTAAAGCTCGAAAGTCATATTTTGAAATATGGTAAATAAAATTTAACATAAGTGTGTTATATATTACAATTAGTTGAATTTCAAAGAGAAAAGTGCTAAAACAACAGCATTGAAAAGTGAGTGTATATATGGTTGTGTCAGTGACTGTAAGACATAAAGGCTGATTATGATGATGTATGATTTCAGATCTTTTATTTGAGGCATCAATTTCAGACGTAGACCATTCCAGTCAATCTAAATTTAGAGGAATACCTTTCAGCTAATGACTGTTTACTCACTTTTGACGCTGACTGTACATTATATGAATTATTTGCACGCATGTAACAATTTGTAGTGGTAAGTTGCTGCAGACCAAATTTGAAATTATTCATTTTAGTACTAGTTCGACCTTGGAGCTCAAAGAGTGTTTTGCCCTTGAGTCTTCGCCATTTGCCATACCGTAGAGTCTAGCTCCTCTGGTAAGCACAAGATATTTCACGTAGTGCATATGTTAATGAAATTATACACTTTCTTGGACACAAGGCTTTCACACCATGAATTTTTAAGTATCCAATAGCAGGTACCCAAAGTTACCTAGTTCCCCACTACTCCAGTTTCAATACCACATGTAAATATAACACGGATAATAAATTACTCAATTTACAATGGATACGTAGTCATCCTCACTACACGCAAGGACTTTCAATGCGTAAGCAAAGTGATGAGTTGGAAAAAAAAAACACCTACCACACACACGTATGCAAGTAGGAACACATATTTTGTATACACTTATTCTAGGCATTTATTCATGTACGTAAACATGCATATTTCATGGATCGCCTCGTCAATTGATTTTCCATAATTCACAACAATCATGCAACCCTCTAGGGGACTTGTGGTAACTTTCTTCTTTAACCTCTTCCCGAGAAAACCAGATTACGTTTGCCTTAAATAATCTTCCCACCCACAATATGTTTTTTGTTTTTTTTTATTCAAAAACGCTACAGCAACAAAAGATACATTGAGAAAAAAAGTCAGGGGTAACCCTATTCGAAATGAAAACAAAAAGGAAAACGAAGGACTCACATTGAAATGCGTAGGGAATTTTGTATTCGTTCACAAATTGTTTCACCCTTTTCGGCGTTTTATTATAAAATTCTAATTTACGACAATTGCCTTGGCGTATCATTTAAATGAAAACTGTTTATGCGATATGTGTTTTCCATTCTGGAAAATTGCCTTTCTAGGCATGTAGTCATTCGCCAAACAGCCTTTGGGGCTCGGTTAAGAACCATCACACTTCCGCCCACTTTCCCATTCCAGCGGTTGACGACAGGTCCTTTTGTTTTTCTTTTCATTCCCCTTTTTTTGTCAATTTATTTGCGTATGATATATACAACACATATGAATATTTCCATTATGCACTGCTTATCACTGTTGTGTGCGTGAAAACAAAAAAGAAACAAGAAAGTGAAATCTCTCTCGAAATATGAATGAATATTACATGTTGGCCAAATGAAGTGTGAGCCAGTGCAAGAGAGAGAAAGAGTGAAAGTATCTAGAGATGATGTACATTTGTATGTGTGTACTAGCAGCAGAGAAAAAAATGCTCGTTCGTTGTGTGCCACAAATCCTCGCAGTCTCCATCTCGATTTCCTGACAATGGCTTGTCATTCTAGATAAGACACGAAATAACGTTGAATCCTTATTCAGAATTTATAATGAATTGAGTTTCTACACTTCATGATAGCATCATCTTAGCACACGGCCACACGTTCACCAACCTCCGACATCTTATTTAAGTTTACATTCTTCCCCCCATCTCCCATTTCATGTTCATTTTTTTACTTTTCTTCTGATTTCTCCTTTATTAGCGGGCGTCCTCTTTTTGAACAAAAATATGAATGCAAAGGAAAAAAGAAAACACATCGTTTCGATAATAAATTATCCTCCATCCTATTATCCCGCCCCCTTTGGGACGGTACAATGAATAGAGAATTTTCGGATTTTAATAAGATCCACTTGTCTGTTTTATCACATTCGGTGACTGGGAGTGGGGGCGAGGAGCGGGAAATATTTCCGATGCGTGGGCAGACGAAAAAGAACGCAGGGTGTGAAAATTAACAGAAACAAATTCATTTGTGTATGTATATCGTTGTGCTGGCCTTTGGAACACAATTTTACGGTGAATGGATACACGGCCAAGGCAGGATTGTTCTTGCCTACTGACCTATACACTCGTAAAGTGTGTTAATCTTAAAGTACTTTTCCGTTTTTGGTTTATCTTCGCGTGCCCCACAGGTTGAATCATGGAAGATACATACAATTGGTGCTTGTTCTAGAAGTGATGAGACGCGAAATGCCGCCGAATTTATTTTGAAAAAAGATGCGCATTTGAAAATCTAATTAGGGTGTGGCTGGAGGTTGTTCCGGAAGTTGTGAAATAATCAACTGGGGCGGGTTTTTATATTTTGCCCCTATACCAAACGAGTCATAAAAATCAAAAAAAAAGAAGCAAATTAAAAAAAAGGAAATTTTCTCGGACAAGGAGGAAATTTTTAAATCTTCGAACTTAGTTGGCGCTTTGCTGTAACGTTTAGATTCTATCAACATCAAAGGCACATTTTTGTTGCGTTCAGGATTGGCAATTATATATTCATCTCGTATTGGTGCTTTAAGCCTTAGCTTGACTTTAAGGAGAATCACCACACAAGTTGAATTTGTTAAATTTGAGGTAGGTTAGCTGAAGTTCCTGAATGACGAAGGATATGACGAGAAAACACACTTGACCACATATGTACGTACATCCATCGTATGTTCAATATTTGACTTTCTGCATATGCATTTAGCCCGAAATTCAGTTAGGCGATGAAGAAACTAAGCCATTGTCAGGAAATGCGCAAGATTTTGGACTGCTGTTCGCATAATTGACGTATATTGAACAAGGTGTTGTATTCAAACCAGTATGAGCTACAAACTTCGTCCAGGTTTGCTTCTTATGAAAAATGAGTTCATTCTCAAAAGAGGTAAGTGCAGCTACCCGTCGGTTGTGTGCATCATGTAATGCGCATTAATTCGGAAATACGTTGGTGCACTGCCTTGCTGTCTTTACATACACTTGTCGAAAGGAGACGCCCCAAACTTTGTTAACTACAGAGGTATAAGTCTCCTAAATATCGCATATACGATCTTCTTTGCCATTTTGTTGCCTGAAACCCCTCGTCAACAGCTCCATTGATCAATATTAGTGCAGGTTCACACCAGAGAAGTCCACCATCGACTCAGTATTCCCACTGCAGCAAATCTTGGAAAAGAGCCGGGAATTTCAAGTCGATACCCACCGTGTATGAGAGTATTGCCCGTTGCTCGGTTTATGTCCACAAAAACTTCACCCACAAATTTTATGTCAAAAAAGGTTGAGACAAAGCGACGTACTGTCATGGGACTTTTTTAGTATCATTCTCGAGAAAATTGTGTGTAACTCAAGCCTCAACACCAGAGGTAAGATCTTCCACAAATCTGTACAACTACTGATATCACCGAACATTTGCGTTTTTGCGAGCATCGAGAAAGAAGCGGCTAAGAGGTGTCTTGCGATGAATGAGGTAAGGCAAAGTGTACCCTGTCTTCGAAAAAGGTCAACCAACACCGACGTCTTAGACAAACATCACTATAGACAGGTACATCTTTGCAGTAGTGCAGACTTTGTCTACCTGGACTCCGGAGTTTATTCAAACTCCGTCTTTGGCAATTGGGGCCGATTGTAGAATAAAACCACTCTCGAAGGACTAAGATATATATACTATTGTAAGGAGCAGAAGCATGGACACTAACCATAGCGGACGAGAAGATTCTTGATCACTTCGAGAGAAAGATCCTCCGGTTTAGCTTGGGTCCCATATGCACTGATGGTGTTTGAAGAAGGAAATTAAAAGACGAACTTTACGGGCTGTACAGTGACATTGATCTGGGCGAACGAGTTGGAGTCTCCCGTCTCAGTTAGCTAGGTCATGTAGACCGAATGGACACCAATGTTCCGGCCCGAAGAGTCTTCGACTCCAACCCCGAAGGACATCGCGTATAGGAAGATTACGTCCTCAGTGGCGTACACAGCTGGAAATGGACCTCAAACAGCCTAACGTGCGTAACAGGCAGCGACTAGGGTAATACCGTGCTGGATGGAGTGTAATGTTGACTGAGGCTAAGGTCCACTCCCGATTATAGCGCCAGCTGAAGAAGATTTAACATATTTGAACAATGTCTGATTTTGGTAGAGTGAGTTATTTATCAATACAACCAACTATTTGATGAGAATGTATTCAAAGTAAAAGCAGCTGGTACAAACCAAAAAGGGTATCGTGTATTTGTACCACCGGAGCTATGAGAACTACTTCAGCGGTAGGTATAGAGTGGGAACCACTTCAGCGGTAGGTATAGAGTTACTATTGAACCTCCCTCAGCTTTAAGTTGCTGTCCAGGTTGAGGCAGGTGGGCAAGCTGTAGCTTTACAAAGACATTTTAACTTTAAATAAAACAACCAAGCAACATAGAGATTCTGAGAAATGTCCGTGACAAAATTGAGTTAACAGCAATCCCATCGCACTAGTCATAGACTTCAAGGAAGAATACGAAATGTTAATCATTAAGAAAGAAGAAAAGGCCAGCACATGATGACGTCCAAACTTGGTACTCGGATGGGTCGAAGTCTGAAAGTTGAGTTGGAGCAGGTATTATGAGTATAGATGAACCTAGATTTCTCTCTTAAGCAACACATTGCCTCAACAATACTCCTAGAAAACTATCCAATGTAAATGATATCGGTATTCTCAGACAGTTAGGTAGTACTAAAGGCCATAAAAAGCTTTACATTTTACTGCAAAGCCATCTGGAAATGCCATAAAGTACTCAATACTTTGGCAAGGAAAACCAGGTTGAAACTACTATTGTTGCCAGGACATTAGTACCACGTACGCAATGAAAAGGCAGATATACGACCAAATGGTGCCAAATTCCGTTACTTCCACCTTTCCCTCCCTAAAGATTAACTACCGTGGACATAAATGAGCTTAAACAATTGGTCAACCAAATGATGCATTTAGTTTTGGAGCACTCCAAAGCATTCCAGAAAGTTTATGAGGTTTGTTTCTAAAAGAGCCAAGGAGGAGCTTTAACTCAATAAACCTGACTTAAGGCTACCATGTGGCACACTTACTCATGTTTGCCACCTTTACAGAATGAGTCATAGCAGTGCAGAAAACTGCAGAGACTGCGAAAAAGCAAAGGAAACTATAGAAAAGTTACTCGTCAAGTGTCCAAATTTTGCGTTAAACAGAACAACTTTAACAGAAGTAGGCAATTAGAACATTTTGTCTAGGAAGGTCATCAAATTTCTTAAGATGACACTCATGCCCTAGATCAAATACGGCCGTACAATAAACCATGCAGTGCATATGATTGTTGCATTCACTTCCCACTATCGTCAATTCAATTCAATTCAAGAACAGCTGGTAAGGGTCTCCCGGATTTCTTTTGTTCATTATGACTGTTGCTCATTTGTTGAAAAGATATTCTATTCACATCCAACATCCACTGTGTACAATTAATTAAAAACAATCGTCGCCAAGACATGAGTTTCAATTGACTTCCAATTGTATTTAAGCAAGTATCCTTAAGAAAGGAATATTCACCACAGGAACCACTCTTTCATGCTCAAGGATTTCTCAAAGGAACATTCAAACATAAATACGTACGTACATACTCGTATGTACGTAGATAATTCACTTGTCTCCCCTGTCAAGTGTATCATCCCTTGTCGCAGTGCAGGAGAGCAATAAAAAACGCCTTACAAATGCCAACACATACGTACGTACGCGCTGTGTACTTCAATCCCAGTTCCAATTCAGAGAATAATACAATAGCTTTTAAGGGATTTTCCTTACTATCCTAGTGGAATGCTTTAAATGTGACTAAGGATGTACCACAATGTATTCATCAGGGCTTAACCATCAACACCACATCATCAACAAATTCCAAAATACCGCAGTACACCTCACACTGTCCCTCCATGTATGAAAGGCAGTCAACTTTTGGAATGATTTCCTTCTATCTTTCACCCTCCTTCAGTCATTGTTCACCCCAACAATGATTGTACCTGAAAAGAAGTTTTCATTACAAAAGAATGGAATTTCACAAGGCACCATCAAGTGAAGTCTTCTTTCCTAGAATGAGGCGATCAAATTTCATTTCGCTTCTAAAGCATTTGCGCGATACTCGTACATACAGACACAATGTATGAACCCTCACACTCGTATGCGTACTCTTCGAAAACATCTCCTCGTGGGAGCGAAATCACGTAACATAGGGGCGTGTGAAAACTCCAGGCTCGCAGATTCAATTAATTTATGTGTAACCGTGGAAATATTTAGTTTATAAAGTTGAGCCTGAGAGGCAATATCCCAAGCGCAAGCGGTAGCGTTAAATGTTCATTGGGAGCCTTTCCCAACAGGAGGGATCCAAATTGAAGGTCCTTATTATTCCCAATTCACAGGAAATAATTGGAATTGCGTTGGCGTGTGAGTATCTCTGGATGTGTGTGAACTTCTGTATCGATTGGAGGGTTGCCCATCCGTAGATGCGTACTAAATAGTTATCACTTAATAAAGGTTAACTGGTTATGGGGGACTTGGAGATAGAATCTAATTTTGGATTAGAGACCACCCTCGGAGATCGTTTGGCATTTCAACTGTAGACGGCCGATAGTGATGGAATTTCAGCAAACAGTCGAATTAATTCTTAGGATGGATTCTTTTATGTTCGGCAAATACAAAAGGCCGGCAGGTGTTGGATACATTTTCTGAATTTATATTTGAGATATTTGTAAATATTGGATAGAATCCGGAGAACGCAATTTAACACCCCTCGAAGAATGACAGCTACCGCCTTTAGACGGTGGTAGATTTCCTTTGCGGAAAGCAGACGAATTATGTGCTGGCGAACTGAATTGTGTGGGAAGGGAATTGTTTAAATGAAAGAAAATTAAACGCTTGTGTGTGGGATATTGTGGCCAACGGATATGCGTGGGTTTCGAATTTGAGACATTTTTCTCAGATTTCGCTTTAAAATTAGCCCTGAATTAGTGGAAAATTTAATATTTTGCTGATTCTGAATCAACAATTGTGAAGTGTAACGCAATACCTTCCTCTATAATGATTTATTCTGAATTTATTCAGGAAACAGGTCTTATTTCAAAATTTAAACGCAAAAGAAGATTGGGTCGAACAAGCGGTGGATTAAAAACATAAATTTCTTCCTGCGATCAAGACTCAACATTTTTTTTTTTTTTAAGACTCAACTTAATAACCCGACGAAGCGAATGCTATGATATCTCACCTCGCGTTGCCAGACGCAAGTGGACTCTGTAGAAGTTGAAGAACTTCAAAAATTCGCAACTAAATGGGCTTAATTTTTAAACCAGAACAAGTGTTGACCACAGTTCCTGTAACTTATTTAATTGTGCCTCAAGACCATTCAAAAACTTAGTCGACGTTTCCTAAATCCTGAACCACAAGAGTACCACTGACACAGTTTTGAAGTTGCAAAAAATTGTGCTTTCTACAACGCATTTCACACTTATACAACAAAGTTAAATATTATTCAAAACAATTAAAGTGAATAGTCGTTATCCTTAGACTTACTTGGCCTAAATTTACTCGTCGACCGGCAGCCTTCTTTGCCATAGCGAAAAGCTTCAAGCAAATATCACAACAATTACAAACGAAGCTACGAAAAGAGGAAGAGACTGAAAAACTACTCACACCACCAGTCATGGACTCCACCTCTCCATCATATAAAACCAAGTACGAGAAAATTACTGTGCTGTCTCTTGGACTGAAATGGTGAAACTGTAACTGTAATCCCTTCAATGCTCCACTCAGGGAATGAGAATATCATTCAACCGGTTGCTCTCATCCAAAATTACACATCCTTACGGCCACATTAAAACATTTCCCCATGGAATAGCTAAAAGCACATTATCCACCACAAGTGCATAAACTACAAATTAAAATTTAATTACAATTTCACATTAATTCATTTAAGGACCACTCCCCAAACACACAATGCCAAGCACACCGTATTCCTTAAAGGATGCAGTGCAAAAAAATCCTAAGGACAATGATAATAGAATTAAATTTTGTATATCCTGAAAGCATTGGCGGAACTGAGAGAGAATGGGAGAAAATCTTCAAACGGGTATGTCCAATCGGTGCCAGGATAACAACCGAAGAGAAACACTTGTTCAACTCAATGTGTCGCGTACAGGATAACGCCGTTACAAATTGAATTGAATATCTTTCTCATCGGTCGACCCAGCATCCCGCACATCCAAGAATAGGTTCCCGTGCCGCCGTTCAGCCTTCAAAAGACGCCGTCTGCCTGGGTATACCATCTTTTGGATAAGATTGTAGGTTGTGAATTTTTCCGTGTGTGCGGTCGGTCGTGGAAGTCTATGGCAAATTGTAGACGGACATAATCAAGAGGGGTTCAGATAGAGAGTGGGCAGAAAAAAAAAAGTTTCATTAAATTAAATGCAAAAGTTCCTCCTTCAGTGGCGGCTTCCTTCCTGGCATTTCCAAGAACTCAAGAAAAAAAACAATTCTTAGCGCAAAATTTTTTTTTTCCCTTTATTACGCGCATCGCCGTTCCCTTTGTTTCGCTGTACTTATGCCTTATGCAGTTGAATTCTTAAGTAGCACAAGGACTCCTCATACAACAACACACATTCCACCAACTCGCTGCACTACCCGCTCCAACTGTGTGCCCCGTTTGGGGGATGAGACTTACCGCAAATAGTTGTACCATTATTTTCTGTTGAATTAAATATAATTATATGCCATTAGAACCTTATTTTCTCCATCCCTCCTTTCTTATATGCCTTTTCGTTTTGTTCTTTAGCCTTGTGTCCTCGGAGTCCTTCCATTCTTGTATTGGTATACTTTTTTTCGCCATCTTCGCTTTGCCTCATGACCCCGAAAATGGAAAAGAGTGCGAGAAAATATTTCTTCAAAAAGGAGAGAAATGAAAAGCAATTTTCCATTCTATCACAGTGGAATAATGAGTGGTGAGCGGTTAGTGGCAGTGGGCGGAAAGTTGGCGGCACAGGATGCGATCATTTAAGCTAGAATGGCTGTGGAATGTAATTATTCGATTTTTATTGTCTCTGTGGAATGTGTTTTTTATTCACGAGGCATTTATCACTTAACGTTTTTTTTTTCGCTCATCTTGGCTCACAGTATTTGGAGCTCTCTCTTAGGGACATCATCAATTTTATTAATGTCCTTGATGTCCAGTTTATGGAGCTTGTAATTGATTTACGGTGTATTGAGTGAAGTCTCAAGCTATTGTCATTTAATTGTGGCTACTGTAACTGTTTCCTGCTGCTCATGATTAAATACTAGAGATTCTACTCGAGAAATTTCTGAAGGAAATCCTATTCATGCAATTTAATATCAGACGTTTAGGTTTTTTCTACGGGCTCGAAACGGCTTGCATTTTGTGTTCGCTGCGACAAATGCATAGAAAAAAGTAAATTTCAAATGTCTTAGGCGTAAAATATTTCTTAAGATTTTTAAATTTAAAAAAATAGACTTATAATGAATTTGTATGTAATCAATACTTTATTAATTGTATTGTATAATTTTGTAATTCAAAAACTTGCAGACACAATCGATCAACCTTAACGTTGTTGAAAATGAGGGAATGCTCATTGGAAGTGTGCAATTATGATTTTGAAGGTATGACATGGGTCATTTAAAATATTAAAAATTACGTTGTAGTTGTATAGCTCGTTCGCAGAGCGTAAGAGATGTAAGAGTAATTCCTGTGCGTTTTTTAAATACTCTTAGTCATATGATCTAAGGAATTACAAGAACATAGAATTGCTCAATTTTTCCATGCAATAGCAAAGCGGAAAAATTAGCTAAATTACAGATATATCTTTCGAAAAGAAAGAAAACTCAAGATATTTTAAAAACCTTCACTTAAACTGTTACCACATTTTAGATTTATTTATTTTTTTCTATTTTTTTATTTTTAACTTATTGAACATCAAGTTTTTTTTAGAATCGAAACTTTGAAGGCTTCAACAGAAATGTATAAGATAGTAAGCTATTATGCAATGTGGCACAAATATATAGCCTGACATTGGACAATAGTAATTGCAACCGCACAATGGTTAGCAGTAATTACAAAACTTGTCGAACTAGCAAAAACATATGACATGACTAAAATTTTTTTAATTTTAAAATTAAAAAGAAAAAAATATGTATTATTTTATTCAATAAAATAAGATGCTTTGAAGTCCTTTTACTTACTTACTTACTTAAGGTGGCGCTACAGTCCGGGGTGGACCTGGGCCTCAACCAACAAGCGTCTCCAGCCAGCTCGATCTTTAGCTAGCTGCCTCCAGTTTCGCACGCACAGTTGGTTGAGGTCCCTTTCCACTTTCGTGCGCCACCTGAGTCGCGGTCTTCCTCTACTGTGCCGTCCCTCGGGGGTGGATTCGAAGACTTTCCGGGCCGGAGCATTGGTTTTCATTCGCTCTACATGACCTAACCATCTTAATTGCTGGATATTCACCCTTCTGTCTAAGTCGATGTCGCAGAACAACCTTTCTGGTTGACAGCATATACTTGGTCTTGCCCTCATTTACCGTTAAACCCATCTTCGCGGCCTCCGTCGCAATACTCACAAAAGTGCCATTGACATCACGCTGTGTTCTTCCGATTATGTCAATATCGTCAGCATATGCGAGTAGTTGGACGGACTTCTGAAAGATTGTGCCTCTGGTGTTGGCGTGCGAGTTTTGCACAATTCTTTCAAGTATGATGTTGAAGAAATCGCATGACAGCGCGTCGCCTTGTCTGAATCCTTTTTTGACATCAAAGGTCTCGGTTAGGTCTTTATCGACCTTGATGGAGCACCGTGCATTCTCCATCGTCATCCTACACAAACGGACGAGTTTGGTAGGGATGCCAAAACTAGACATTGCTCTGTATAGCTCGTCTCTATAGATGCTGTCATACGCGG
This sequence comes from Myathropa florea, assembly GCA_930367185.1. Classification (NCBI taxonomy): domain Eukaryota; kingdom Metazoa; phylum Arthropoda; class Insecta; order Diptera; family Syrphidae; genus Myathropa; species Myathropa florea. The sequence goes on from OV884003.1 coordinate 100,867,835, forward strand.
CCTTAAAATCGATGAAAAGGTGGTATCAAATCGATACATTTGATGTTCCTGGGTTTTTTCTAAGATCTGACGCAGTGTGAATATTTGGTTGAAGTCCTTTTGAAGTTATATAAAAGTTAAGAAAACATTTTTTTTAAATTCTTATTTTACATAATGTATTCAAAAACGATGCCAACAAATTATTTTGTCCTTCTGGTCAAATGTGCCCTAAAAGTTATGTTCAACCATATTCTTTTTTTTAATTTCCGATGTTGGACTTTCATTTTCTTAATTTATTTATTAATACTCAAATATCAAAGCTACTAAACATTATTGTAATGATTTTGATTAACTTTCTTATAACCAACTCACAACACACGTTAAAAATTTGATTGATTTTGTACTTATAATTTTTCTTATAGATACTTATGTTTTAAATGGTGTATCAATTCGCTAAAAAAGTAAATCGACGAACTTCACCTTGGACATTGACTTCATTTCTTACCTATTGTATGACCTTCGAAAGAATTACCCTATAAGGTGCCCCTGTATTATTAATTGTCTCTCAAAGACCGCAACGCTCTTATATCAAAGCCTAACCTGCCTCACTAGCAATTAATCATTGCCCCTGGGGCGAGCTAAATTAAATCGGGGCACAGTGCGGTAAACGTAAGTCATTTATCGTTTGCTGAAGAGACCCACAAAAAATAACCAAAAGGCCTTACATCAACGAGACCACCCGCGGCGATTGTAATGCCATAATTGTGGACAAGTCAGACCAAAGCTCAATGAGCCCGCCTGTCATGCGAGCTTAAATTACAACCAAAGCCACACCCTGCGCACTTTATTGAAGATGCCATCCGCCATTTTTGAACCTTCCAAAACCACATGGCAACAAAAGGATTTCAAGTAGCAATGAATAGAAATTTGACTTCAGTCCCGTCCTTTGCGAACTTCCATCTTGTCCTGCTGTGAGTAGCCGTCGAAAAATCTATTCATCTGACCACCTGATGACAAAAAGGGACCAACGCGACCACGCCGTTGTTAACAATTTCCTCGTCGGGATATTGGTGGTGACGGCTGAGAGCCGTCCCCTTGGGGGTTAAATAATTAATAATAATTAAGTAGTGGTCCTTGGCGCAGAGCGTGGTCGAAAAATTGCTGCGCGACCTGTGTGATATCATTAAAAGAATATAAAGTGGAGAAGAATACCGCCTTTGACTCCATCGCATATCTCAGCCCACTCATCCCTTATGCGCTCCAGCTTAGTCCCCTTCCTTTTTGCACATCACAAAGTAAATTTATTCACTGGTGTAAAGTTGATGATAGGCTCACAGGGGAGCCTGAGAACTTGATTTTCAGGAAAATAAAAATATTTCTCCGCTTGCTTTCTGTCCGTCGTCGTTATTGTGAGTCGGTGAAGTGTGTATATGGATGAACTCGCATGAAGAGAGAACAGGACGAGACTACGGAGGGCACTTGTACAAAAGAATTCCAAAATAGAGTTTGCATCCAGAAAGTCACTTGGGGATAAGAGTTGAGGCAAGTCAAAGAAAAATGCAGACCGAATGCGATCAAGTTGCAATGAGATTTGGGAATTTTCCAAGTTGTTTCTTGAGAAAAAAAGGATCTGTTTCTGATGTACTCACTGTGCGAGATCCTGTCTGCGTTCTTCCTTGGTTTGGTTTTTTCGCTGGAAAAATATAAACTTTATGGTGGAGCTGTTGTTTGCACTTCGCATTGTAATTTAAACAGGAGACGGCGGTGGAAGCGGCACAATATCAGATTTTATGGTGTGGAAAATTATAATTTGTACTCTTAACGAGGCTCTTGGTAGAAGAGTAATGTTGTGCGGATAGACAGGCCACAAGGCAGTCTGGAAGTTGAATAAACAACGAATTACCGGTGTTTGCTGAAAGGAGACCTCGGTTTAATCCCACTCCCTTCATTCATGTTCGCAGTGATGTAGCTGGACAGGGCTGTGTTCAATTATTAACCACAATGAGGCTCTTGTTATACACTTTTATTGTAGCCCCCTTCTAGCTAAAGTAAAATTGAATTATAAAAAAAACACAAAAAAATGTTCGGATTAAGATGAAATATTCTGTGAAAAGGTATAGAATCTCATTGATAACGTGGAAGTACGAGATTTTGGTAAAAACCGGCGCTTCAAAGATGTTCATTCCTTGCGTACAGCAGATAAAGAGTTAAATGCTGCGTTCGAAAAAGTTATTTACTTTAACTTTTAACAAAAGAATTCCAATTTACTAGACATCCTCGCAAACATTTTTGCAATGACGTGATTGTAGTTAACGGAATACGAATATCACGCGGTGTAAAATTAAAAGATGTGCTTCTTCAATAAAGGAGTGACGAGACCCGGCTATTCGCACTGCCTGCCATTTGCTTGTTGGTCGCTTCGATTTCAGATCGGATAACCACTTTCAATCAATCTTCTATGCATTTGAAAAATGTTGCCACATAGTCTCCGTCGCCTCTATGTCATGCACTGTGAGTTACAAAGCCATTCTTGTCGTGTACTTCAAATGAAACATATCCAATGAAATCCCCTTTCATTGAAAAGTCAAACGAAGTCTAAAGGTTGCAGGGATTTCGAAGGAAAAAAAATGCATTTTGAAATGTAATACTTAAACCTATTGAAGTCACTCTATACCACACTTGCACCGCATTGTACTTATCGAATTCAATCAGTACTAGACAAACTTTTTGATTTTACTACTCGTTGCACTCCCACTTGTTCCTTTATCAGGAAGTCTTACAAAATCAATCGGCTTACACAGTCCTTTCACTGGAGTTGGAGAACAACAAATAATCCCAATTCCAGTGAAGCTATCATCATCGTCATCTACCCCATTTGACATTTTACAAGAAGACAAAACAGAAAACACACACAAATAAAGAAGATAAACTCCATCTTGTACTGGGAGCCTTGCAGAAGTAAGGTTCAATTTAAAAGGATACCTAAGTGCTCATGTAGAAAACACAACATAAACACACTTCAGCCTGTGCAGTGATTTGTATTCAAATCGAATAATAGGATTTAATGCCTCGATGATTTTCATCGACATGAAATGTCTAACCGTGTAATAGGGGTAGTATCATCAGGGTACTACGAAATCACTATCTCTGCACAGTGTGCTTCGTCCTTTATTCAGTTTATTCTGTGTATTTTTACATCTTATGGGAAATACCTTGAATTTAAAAAAAATAACCCGAGGAAAGTTGTATACTTTAAGCTGGAGAACTCAGCTTTGCGGTGGACCATCCCTGCAAGTGCCCTTCGTTTGCACGCTGACATGTTGAATATTTGATATTATCACAGCTTCAGTGAATTTCTTTGATTACGCGTGTATCCACGGAAGCACATGGGATAGTGCCGAGTGAATCAAATATGACGTTACTCTGATTCGACGGAAATGTCCATAGAGAGGTTGGCGTTGCAAAAAAATGCCTTAAATCGTGCTAAACCGAGGGAAATGTCAATTGATTATTGCGTCGAAACGGAAGATCTTATCGGTATTTGATTAGTTCGTGTGGAAAGAGGTATATTTGCTCGTCAACTATAATGTTTACTTTAGAGAAGGGCATGAGTGACAGTAACTATCAAGCGCTTTTCCTATTACTGTACACAAATATGGGCGAGGCGTAAGTTGTCCCCTCAGCTATTTTATTTAAAGTCGAAAATGAAGTGGAAAGTTAAATAGTAGGCTAGCAGTTGGTAGAGATTGTGGGCATCTGCTTCAAGCGATCGGTCTATTTTTGGCTGACTCGGCCCAATATGTGTGCCGTTATTTCGGCGATAGCATTTCGAATGTTGGCCTCCAGCTCATCCAAAGTGGTTGGTTAGTTAGCGTAGACTAAGGACTTGTCGTTAGACCAGAGATAAATAATCTAGTGTTGTCAAGTCGTAGGATCGCGGCGACCAATTGATGAGATGTCCCAGTCTCCAAATGTCTTCTTCACAACTTCGATTGTTGGCGTCACTTGTAGAGTATGTTGCGCCGCGCCATCGTGTTGGAACTACAGCTTGGATATTTCAATGTTGTCGAGCTCTGGTCACAGAAAGTCGATTAGCACCGCTCTATATCTCAGACCATTGACATTGAGGTTGTCTCCTTCCTCATATCGAAAGAAATAAGGGTGTATGATGACCCCATACCATTAACCGCACCAAACAGTCAATCTTTGTGGATTCATTGATGACTGGTTGAACACTTATGGATTGTTCGATCCAATAGCCGCTGAGCCAGAAATGGGACTCGTCCGAGAAGATGATTTTTTGAACAAAATCCGGGTCTTCGGCCAACATTTTCAGCGCCGAATCAGCGAACTCACAGAATTGTCTATGGTCCTCCAGCTTCAATTCTTGCATCAGCACAATCTTATACGACGGCATAAAACCAACCGCAAAATAAGGCGATCTGAATCTCTGGCGATGCCCAAATCTGGACTGGACTGGCCGTTACGTTGGCTGTGTTTCTTTCGCACCAATCTATGTCTGGTTACTGCCTAAAGATCCAAGAGAGTGTGCTCACGTTCAAACTTTTCCATTTATATTATATGTATTTACGACTGAGACGGAATTTCGATAGTATTTTTTTAATAATTTCCTTCCGTTTGAAACGATGCATCATAAAATGACGATAGTTACTTAATATTTTGACAGCTTGATGTCATTAGTTACTTTAACAGCTGCTGAAACAAAACAACTGGAAAAATAGTCGTTGCTATCTGGCCACTCGTTACTTTCTCTCATGGTTCTTATCAATGTTACTCCTCTCCTTACCAGCTCACAGTTAAATACTAGCGCCTTAAATTCTGGTGTGATTTTCACAAGCTAATAAATATTTATACGAAAATTCGAGCTTTTTGGTATTTTTTGGACGCATTTATTTAACGCCAAAACTTGCTTGAACTGGTAAGAGTTTTTGTCCGTGTTCGTGGCAAAGCCGCCTGTTGTACTATTGGACTTTCTTTGTATTTTTAAGAAGTATCACGTTTCCCAACAATTTGTTCAGTAAATTCAAATAGGGTACCTTAAAGCCTTGATTTCATGGAAATGAAGTCTACTCAATTTGGGTCGTCATAAAAAAATGTTTAGTTTTCCAAAGTACATTCTTGCAACTTTTCTCAGAATATAGGAATGTAACTGCATGCTGGTAAATTCAGTCACAGCCACATTTAATATATCAAGGTCCGATGAAACAAACATTTGTAGAGCCATAAGAACTTCTGCTGCCTTCTAAGGAATTTCCTTACATTCATCCTCTGCCTTTATATGCCTGGATATTTCCAAATCACCGTTCAACCATAAGATCACCCATTCCCCACTGCCATTATAACATATGCTTCCCCCTTACTTTCAAAGTAACCTAGGGTAAACAAAAATAAACACAAATATCTGCTGACATATTTGTCACTGCATTTTCTTTTCCACTCCACACCCAGCCACCCATAGATCTACATGTACAGCATGCTTGAGTGCATTCATCAACATCTTTTCTCGTCAGATTCCTTTATACCCTGTGCCGTGACTGAATTTTCCCATTCATTAAGATGCCCAAAGTCGCCTGCACACAGCCCAAACCGCCCTCAATAATTCAAGTGATAAGTTCTATTGCATACACTTTGCATAATATTATTATTATTATTTTCTGTTTATACGGGCAATAGCAGGAAAACAGAAGTCCTTTTAGTCCCCATCCTCTATGTATACATATATACGGGGTATCCGTTGTCAATATTCAGCTCCTTGTGGCCGGGCAAAGAGTTCCATCAAAGATATTCTACTCCGTTCCATTGTTCAGTGTTGTCAGACGTGGTATGTGTGTGTGACACTCTCCAGCAGGCGACAACAGGACGGAGGGAGCGTGCTGAAGTGCATTCGAAATGATATCCCTCTTCTGTCAGCAGAAAATCCCTTCATAAATCCGTAATAGAACCTGCTACGTTGCACAATTATGTACATAAATATGCATGCACCCAAGAAGGTCCTTTTGAAATATTAAATTGTTCAACTTTATAAAAATACACTCAGAACACAGGACATCCTGCGCAGCCCACATGAAGACATCAGACATATTCGTATATGTAGGTACACGTATACCTTTATGTCATGTGTTTTTTTTATGAGGCATTTCCTTTTTGAGTGAGAAAACAGCAAGAGTAAGCGGACTAAAAGTCTTTCATGCACCCATGGCTCAGAGTAGATATTGAAAACTCCTTGAAGGTGCCAGACACAATTCGGAGAGGGAAATTGCTGCACCACTTTGGAAGAGGATTTAAGTTGACTGTGTACAAGGCAGAACATAAAATACCGAATTGTATTTCAATTTCCTCTCAATATCATTTTCGGTTATAAATTATTATTACCTGTATGTAGCCTAACTGACAGGACATGATGGCAACGATGTGTGGCGAGGACGCCACAGAGACTGGCAGGCATACGCCAAGAAGGCAAACCAAACTGAACGACGGTAAACCTAGTACCTAACTGCATACTCCTTGCACCGACAGATGCAGTAATTCGATTCACATTTTGCAAAGTGGTGGGCGTGGACCAGGGGGGCGGTAATTTTGCGGTTGTGTGTATGTACAACATACAAAAGTGATGTCTTGTGTCGGAGCACAGGTAGTCAATATGTAAAACGAATGCATTCTGCCAAGATGAACACGGTTACACATGCACAGGATATTGAGTGGCAGTGCATTTCAATATCAATCCACTGCGGCAAAGTCCCTGGCGTTTTCTTTACTCCATATGGCAGTTTTTCCTCGGATTCCCGGTTGGCAGTTGCATAAATTATTGCGATTGCCACTGATATTGGCAGTAAAGTGTTTTTCAGATTTTTTCCCCAGCATGGGTGTACGTCGACATGGAGGTCGATCGGGTCGGTTGGCTGGTTGGTAAGTGATGGTATGTTACGTAAAGTGTTACTTAACACTTCTCTCCTGCGATCTCAGATCCCAGTGCAGTGGCATGTGAAGGTGTCAAGTTCTTCTTTGTTGTCATGAGTGTACTTCAGCTGCTTCTGCTGCTGAAGCTATTCCCATGTAGTTATTGTTACTCTTACTGTTGTTGTTTTCGCAGCTTTGCTAAGAAGGATTCAAGTGGAAATCGGGCACAGAAGTAAATTTTCATCGCTTAAGATGCATTCCGGTTGCGAATTTTGTCAGCACTCACACACGTGCTCACGTAGAACAGAGAAGGCGGCATCTGAAATGAGGGTGCTTAATTTAATGTTTTTTTGCGTTTCCTTTTCTCTTCAGTGTGAAGAAGTTCTGCCACTTTCGGTGAAGTCGTCGTTTTTGGGTTGAGACTAGAAAGTAATGCGACACCGAGTGTCGTGGAATAGAAAAGTTTCGAGCGGTAATTGTGTCTATTAAGCTTGATATGTCATTAATTAAGAGTTGAGTTTTACGAGCGAATGAAACGCGTCTTTGGGGGCTGGGAGATTGCAGAATGAGGTAATTATGTAAACATAAGACGCTCCAGCTGTTAGTCGTTAATTTGAAGTTCATGTTAACCTGATGGGCATTTGGTCGATAAGAAGGTTGCAACTTTGTGCAGTGAATTATTGGAAGGCGAACTATGCGTTCTAAATTGTTTATAAATTCATCAAAATAGGAAAAAGACGGCAACTATTACAGTAGGAGAGGGGAAAACTCTTTTGGAAGACTCCTTTTTTGGAATTGTTTGAAATAAGTTTCCGATTTTGTTAAGAAACAGAACGCGGTAAGTTATACACCAATAGTGTATCTAGTTTTCACTACACTGGGGTTTGTGGTGTCATCGGTTTGAACGTTTGCAAAAAGTGCAAAAAGTAGGTACACACAGTTGTGATCAAAGGATCGCAAATCTAACACCGAGTTATGATTTTTCGTTTAGACATTGATTATGGGGTTTTATTTGCGTATAAATTTTGTTTGTCAGATTATGCTTCCGTAAATATTTTCACTAAAGAGTGCCGTGAATTTCACGCAATTTTGATAAAAATCGCGAACAATTTAAGTTTAGTTTCGATTCAAATTGTATGCATTATAGCCTTAGTAATTGACATTTCTGACCGTGTACTTACGTACCCCTTTATCAAAACTTTGTATTACCATTTTGCATAAGTGTGACTGAATTTTGTTGACACAGTTCTCAATTTATTTCCTCTATGTCTGGGTGGTCGTTGTAAGACCACAAACAGACATTAAAAAAAACACGTGATCTGGCGGCCAATTCTGACTACCACAACATGAATTTATATGAGCAAGAAATGTCTCACGCAGTTATTGAATTGCTTCTTAGAGTGAATGCCTTGTGACCTTTTTGAAATAAAAGCTGTCCTTTTTCTTTAGCAAGATCTTACCCTCACAAAAGACGCAAAATTGAATTCTCGCATGTAATTAATGTTAAAGAACAAGTTTAGGTATAAGCCTCACTATTATCTGCATATCAACCCTCTCAGGAATTTAAAAGAATGAGGGCATAATTTGGTGGTCATCCACATCATCCCATTGCTTTGCATATGATTCGATGAGATATTTAATGCGGAGACTGACTTAATATTTTTATTACCATATTTTAGAAATTTTGAGCAACAACTGTCTGCTTTGACTAACTGTGATTCATTCTCGCACTTTTTCCAAAAGAGCACAGATTTAAGGTCAAAACATTTGTACACATGAATAAGAATTTTGTCCTTTTTGTATACTTTAGCAATTATCAACGAAAAAAAAAATACCAAATGGCAATTGTTAGCTTGCTTTTCATTTTTCCTGAATGCTTCTACGGACTGTTTCAATAAATAAATCGGTTTCCCTTCACTACAAGTATTTTGTAAACATCTAAATAATACATTCGGTACTAGCCCCTTCGGCAACGACCCCTTCATGTGGTCAAAATTGAATCTCAAAATTCGAGAAAACAAACAAAAACAGTTGCGTCTATTTCTACGCTCAAACTAGTTCGATTTCCGAAAATCAATTTTTATATTTTCACGGCTTAACCTTTTCGAGTCTCTGGAAAGTATAACTCTCTGGAAAAAGCTTCTCAAATTAAGCCGTTCGAACTCGGCATTAAATTGTAGGTCTTCTCCACCCATGAGCGAACAATAGCACGCAACACATAACTCGAGTCGTTGCTGTAAAAGGTAGGCCCCAGTCCACCTCGTACTGTAGCGCCACCATTATAATATTAATATATAATAATGGCGGCGCTACAGCCCGAGGTGGACCTGGGCCTAGCTTGTCACCAACCACTCCTGGTGTGCGTGCTATTGTTCTCTCAGGAGTTGAGGGGACCTACAGTTTAATGCCGACTCCGAACGGCGAAATGGAGAAGCTATTTCTAGACAGTTTGAGCATTGTCAGTGAAGCGAAAGAGGCAGAGCCGTGAAAAAATGTCAGGTGTTTTTTTCTGGAATCGAACCGAGAACATCAAGCGTAGGAGTCGACGCACCTACCCACTACGCCACGGCGGAATATATGTTTATAAAATTTATGATCACTTTTTTTAACGATCTGTCCACATAATGAAGATGTTTGGTAAAGGGGATTTCACTGCTTCGCACACATTACTGAGCGCAGTTGCAGACGTGTTAACTTTAAATTTTAAGCCAGTGCAATCAGCATGCAATTTAAAAATTCTGATCTTCTTCTTGCCACTGAATATAAGATCCACTGTGTTCTCTCTACAACGAGAGAGAAAAAATTTATCAACAACAACCAATAAAACTTTTTCATTTACATAAAATTTATATTAAAGCCATCATCAGTCCCAACCAGTGGCTGATCAAAGAAACCGGAAACTTGAGCAAGTTGCACTCTGTCGTATACGTAATTTCAACCACGTCATTCACTCAAAGGCCTTCCATAAATAAAGTCTTTCGTTCGCTCGGTAAATGTTCCAATTTTTCAACACAATTTCATCTTCAACCAATTACTTCTTCGAAGTTACTTTTCAATGACACGTTGCTTTCAACAACTCAAACATTCGATTCAATTTGCCCAACTACAAAAACGACTTTCAATTGCAGAGCATTCACTTCCAAAAGAGTTTCTCCTCCCTTCAGTTCGTCCTCCTAAAAGGAAAACACTTTTAAACTAGTTATATCAAACTTCTTGGAAAATCATGACCCCACTTATTCCTCTTCACAAAACCAATAGAGTCTCAAATGATTTTGCTCTGAAAATGATCCAAATCGATGGCGCTTTCATCAACGACATCGTCTATGCTCCAAAAGATTGAAAGAGCACAACCCGTTGGTTACTCAAAATATTCGATAAGAAATCGAACTGGAGGTAGCCCTTAAAGGATATTTCCGCTGCAGAGATGTTCATTTTTTGTGTACACATGCACACAATTTCGTTCACACAAACAACACAGACAAGAACGCACAGTCTCTGTTGCATTGACGCATAAAAGTCCTTTGGAAATATTTTCGCAGCCACCTCAACTCTCAAGACCCCTTTTAGTGAACACATAGATGCCGAAAGAGCAAAGGGAAAAAGTACAAAGCATTTTAACATAAGGAGGGGATTTAAGTGAAAACAATGCAGCGAAAGAACTCTTTTGTCATCTTTTCCTTTTCTGTTCGTCGTGCATAGTTCAGAGCGGTTGCTGCTGTTACTGGTGGCGGTGGCAACAGATATTGCTGCACTCTCGCGAAATCCCTAGACAGGTGGTTCTCTGACAGGTGAACGTACATCTTGAAACCATATGAAAAGCACATTTAACTGTTTCTCATTAAAGTGCAACTAAGTATAACGAAGAACGCGCATAGCGTAAATATGTACATCCGAATGAATGATTGAAAATAGAGAAGCGAGACAGACTCGCAGACTTCAAATAAATTATAGTAGTTGTGGATTGGGCGGGATGGGATGCAAGGGACTTAAAACAGGTAAGAGATACTGCCCTCAGGGTGGTGAATTTTCTTTCTGTTCCACGAAAATGCTTGTAAGGAAAGTTCTACAGAGTATAAAAGAAACAGCGGTTTCTGAAAGTGTAAGAAATACAATTTTCTCTCAGTTTCCAAATGAAATTCTTATCTCTTTGTACGAAAGAGCCCTTCTTACACTGCTTGCCTCAATTCAAATGGGAGGTGGTCCTTGTACCTGCTGAAAGACACCCGGAATAATGTTACATGGGTAGACGGAGTTTAGTGCATTATTGTTAGTGCACTGTGAGAAAGGTGAAAGCGTATCCTTTCAGTTCTGGCTAGACTGTTGCGTTGTGTTGCATAAGTTGTGGGACTTGAGAGCAGCTTTATGATCTTCTGGTTATTGTCACTCTTGTGCTGGGAAATGTAATTAGTTAGAGTTGGATCCAGATGTGGCTGAAGTTACTCAATCTTTAGGAGCATCTCCATGAGGAGGTAAAGTTCAGGAAGTGACAAACGCTTGACTTGGTCTAACTTAGGTCAAAGAAATATCCTCATAAGCTCAATTAGACAAAGCTCAGGGTGAATAGTTAAAAAGTTCTTAACACACCAAAGACAGCATTTTTGCTCCTGTTTCTTATTGTTGTTGAGATAGCACCCCCAAAGCTCCACCAGTCAGTGGAGTCTATTCCCCCACTTATTTTACCCCTGACATCACACTCGGAAAATAAATTTGAATAAAGGCAAATGCTCTCGTTGATATCAAATTCAGAACAAGTCCATCGTTTAATGATGAGAACGAGAAATACATAAATTAACATGACTTGAGGATGCATAGGTGCCCATTTTCACAAAAGATCTTGAGAAAAATACATTGCATTCACTCCGGGTATTTAAGCTGTCTCACCCATAACGTGCTGAAGAGAATACAATAGGTTTCTGCTTCAGAAGCACTTAAGGAGCTCGTGAGTTCTTTCATTTGTGTGCTCAATTCTGCCCATTTGCTTGTAAGCTTCCGCCAAGATACCACGCACAATATGTAGTTCAATGCACATCCTCTAATGTGGATAATATAGATGAACCATATTTTTTTTACGATGAGCACTGAACCTTCTCCATGTGGATGTAATTTTTCGACAGGAAATCCTAGATTTAACGATTCATGTACACAAAGAGTTATGTGAACTCGTTCGGTTTTATGTGCTTACTCTCATCTTGCCTATGATGCCTCCAGAGTGCGCCGTTCGCCTCTGTGAGAACCAGGGCATTGTACTTTTATTCAAATAGCACAATTGCTCTCGAAGTTTTTGACCCATACCATCCGCAAATAAATCCCTAAGCCGCAACTTTCTAGCTCGTGTGTCCCATTAATCAGAGCACCCGACCTTGAGCATCACTTAACACGTCACACTTGACGCCAGAAGGACCCCATCCGAAAGGAACCTGGCCCACTTACTAATTATACCTTCGTAACACCCTTGCGTTTGATTACCAGCCCCGATGACCAGAGCTATAAGCATAAAATTAACATCCCACCCACCCACTCAATCCGTTCCATGAAAAATGTTTTAGCAATTGATGTACACAGCTCGTAAAATATCTACCCTGCGTACATGGTGCCCCAGTGCTGGAACAAAATGCGCTGCTGTGGAGTAGACAACGATAAGCCGGCCATAAACGCACACATTAATGTTCCAAATAAATGATCGTAATTAGCTGTGACCATTAGTTGTTCCGGGATTTCGGTATGTTTCGCAGCTACAAGGTTGACCTCTCTGCGAATCTTGTTCATTTGCGAAACAACAAACCAACCATAATCCGCAGAGAGACATGGAATCCATTTCCAACCGCCGGGGGTGCAATTTTCGCAATTACACCCTCTTCAGCGGTTCCAGCAGCAGTTGGCGTTTTTTGTTTGTTATTTTCCAGTGATTAAGGACCATTCGTGTGCCACCAGACTTTTCACCGCGCAGAAAACCCCAGAGAGTTCTTCGAACTTATGACATGACTCGGTCGGTCCTGGACTGCTGTGGTTCAGCGATCACCGCCGACCCCTTTGTGCAGTTAATTGCTTTGCTTCACTTCGCCTTGTTACGCAGCAGGACACTAACCTCGCTGGGACGTAATATTTTCATAAAATCAACGAAACTAAAGATTGCCACGTTCCCGGCGTCATTTCGTCTCTATTCGTCCATTATGCTGCGATAATTACATCTGCGCTGGGTTACTCTAGGACTTGCGAATTTCCATTCAGATACCGAGTGAACGCATCACCAACGTCGACGCTGAAAGAGGGAACGCTAACCAGGCGAAGTTTCATAAGCGCACTTTTCGATGCTATTATCCTTACTCCTTTTCCTGTACCTCTGCTTTTGGCCGTCATTATTTTAATTTACTGCGTCATCAAGGTTTTATTAAAAATTAAATAAAAGATTCCGAAGCGGCACAAAAGGGAGTCACGGTGCTGCAACAGAATGAATTACCATGGCAGGAACAATTTCAGTATTAATGCTCTCCATCGGACAGGCAGGTAAAGTACAAAAGCAAACCTCTACCCACTTCGTTGCGCATCAATCTACTGCTCGTTAGCTTGTACCTCTTCTGTCTCGACGTCATCGATGTAAATGGTCCCGCAATTAGGCCTTAGACCTGAATATCAAAATCAATTAACCGCAATTACCACCCTTTGTGCTTCTGGCTTTTGACATAAGGGCGGGCTTTCAAACACATTTTCGAGGTCGTCCAGCCCAGAAGATATCAATCATCCAGTTATTAACGCGCTCGCGACCCATTAGCGCATTAGCTGGAACCGCACAGCACACAAATTCTTCATGCTCGTTGACAGTTGTGCGGCTTCGACGGTGAAGGGGATAAATCAGGCAACCAGGATTCACAACCATGTACGAGTATCATCCCCCATATTTTGATTCAAAAGATTGTACAGAGATTGCCCTTAAATTACCGTATTTTTCAATTTTGTCACTCACTACAGCGGAATGTCTAACCTCCAGTCCGGACATATGATGACGGGGTAAATTGCGGCGCATTAGGAAAGCTTTCCGCGGTCTGTTATTACGGGATATTTATTTTCCCCGCAAAGAAACAGAAGAGGGAAAAAAAATGAGAAATGAGAAGTGGGAAATAGGAAATGGGTGAAAGGATATATCCTTGCTAATGTTGTGCTGATTGCAGGGATAATGTTCCTGTGGTGGGTGAACATTTTAGGATCCATTCGCCTTTTGCTACCAACGGAATCGGGTCTCATTACGAAAAACAGTCCCAAATGGGTGAGTGATTTAGCTCAATTTTTCCCGGAAGAATTAAGGCCATATAAAATCATCGCTTTTGGGATATTAGTCCTGACGAAAATAACCTTTTTCCACAAAAAAGCCTATCAAAATGACTACCATTAATCTGTGAGCTTCTTTTTTTGTAAAACAACGTCCGCAACAACGTTTGTTCATAAACTTTCTGTTGAACAGTTAAAAGGGTTGCTTGGCTTTTCAACTCATTTTCACTGGTGCAGTATACAAGACAGATAAAACTCCATCTGCATCCATTTCTGATGTGTTCGCTTTATCATACATTTTTTTGCATCAAAGCCAGTCTCAGAGTTCTGCCGCTCAAGTCTTTCTAAGCGCCCTATGAGTCTTATGAAAGGTATGTCTTGTACCGATACTTTAATAATTATTGTTGCATTGTACAAGAAGTCTTCATCTCCTTTATGATAATCTCATTTTTAACTATTTCGTGTCTATGTCTCATAAACCACCCCTTAACTTAAGCTTTTTTAGAAATTGTTGACAATTATCTGCTTTTAAGAAAATTAACGCTTATGTCGCATTAGAAATAAAAATACTCGGATATCCTAAAGTGGAACATGCTTCGTCGACCTACAAAGAATAATTGTTTTTACAAAGGAAAAATCCACCCCTGTATCTAGTTATTCAAAGTTTTCTTGAAGAAGTGTGGTCGTTTGACAGAATTTTCTCATACGTCCTCCGCACATTAGAAAGGCGATAAGAAAAGTTTCCCTTAAACACCGTTTACTTTTTCAATTATACAATTACTTAGCTATCGATTTCGAGGCTAGTGCACCCATAGGCACACGTGTCCGTCAATATTACATTCCCCTATCGCGCCACACTCTCACGAACACAAATTATCAATGAAAAGTCGTGGTCTTATGGGTAAAATAAGACCGTCAGAAGCTTGCACGCCACAGGCAATCTGATTACTAATACTTAAGCCGAAAATTAAAACCACAGGGCCGTGTTCGAAGGAACTGCGCTCTTCACACAAGCTACATCAATAATGTAGAATAATAATTAGTGTTACGTGCGGTGGGCTCGGTGTAGGTTAGTGCGTGTGCTGAAATTTAACACCAAATCCTGTTCCAGGGTACCCCTGGTGTAGACCACCTAGATTCCGGATGAGACCACGAGAACTAATGGGGAGTGTGAGAACGCCGTTGGGCTTGTTTAACGCATAAGTTTTGTATGCGAAGTAGGTGCCAACACATGGGTTATTACTTTGCGGAGTTTAAACAATAAAAGCGATGTTTCACTGTGGGTTAAAATGAATGAAGTTTGGCGCATAGCGGCGTTAACTGTGATTTTAATTGAAATTGGTCCTCTGGGGTAAATTGGATTTATTGACTGATGTCGCCTGTGGCTATGCAAATAAATACACGGTTCGTTGCAGCCGTGAAATCCGTTGAACCTCATTGATTGTAGACACAAACCTGTTTCGATTAAAAACCAGACTACTGCTACTTGTTCCCCTCCTGATGGAATTGTTAGGATTATAATCAGTGGTCTAAGGGCATTAAATTAGGGTTATTTTAAGAGAAAAAAAAATATAAAAAATCAACAAAAAATCGTAAACACAAAAAAAATAATTAAAAATTTTAGATAGGTTAGTTTAGGTTAGTCTATATTAGGCTAAGAATATAAATAAAAAATAATGTTTAGTGTACTAAGTTTTTAATAAGTTTTTCTAAGTATATGTAAGTATTTTTTTAGTATTATTAAAAAAAAATTTAAGTAAAATTCACATAAGCCGAAAGTCAAAATAAATTATAAATTCATAGATTAACTTAGAATGCCCGCATAAGGCCAGTTAGATTCCATATCTAGTTTAAGCATTTATCCTAGAATGTAATTTTTTTATAAATTTTTTAAAGATTAAATATATAAATTATTAAATAAATAATAAAAAAAATAAAAAATATATAATATAAATAAAAAACAATTTTTGTTATTAGGGCAAATATTCGATTAGAACAGACGGGTCCATCAAACTGAACTTATTTTATCGATTCAGTCACTTATTGGAAAATTTTGGTTATATATATATTTCATAATGTCTCCACTTTTGGGAGCTAATGTGCTTTAAGCTCTAGTGTATTTCCTTTATTTGATGATTGATGCAGTAAATTGTTTCCCCTGGAGGTATCGAGCATTCGGGTTCGTTTATTTAAGGCCCAGCCTGCGCACGATGTAACTGGTGCTGTTAGCTTACTCCCCTGAATCTATGCAGCTTATGATCATTCGGCTGTTTGATTATTGCAAAATATGAATAGTAGTTAATTTAATTGAGTGGAATATAATGATATTCAAAGGCGAAAGAGGCAGACAACAATTGCAGTCGTAAAGTATCTACTTTGAAGTATAATTATAATAAACATGCACACTGAAAGATATCTTAAGAAAAACGCACATAAAGGCAGTCCGCGGAAATGCTAAATCCACATAAATATTGCTCCCAGTAGCAAGTTTATAGTGTTCGAGGCGGTATCTTCTTCTTCTTCTTTATTGGATACTACAGTCCAAGGTTCGCCTCAACCAACATGCCTCTCACCAGCTGTCTCCAGTTTCGCACATCAAGCCAGCCGAGGTCTCCTCAACTTGCGCCACCTTGTTCGTGGACGTCTTCTGTTGCGTTGTCCCAAAGGCTCAGAGTCGAAGACTCTTCGGGTCGGAGCTGTGTTGTTTATACGCTCTGCATGGCCTAGCCATTTTAGGAGTTGGATCCGTAGACGCCTGGCTAGACTCATGTCACTGTACAGCCCATATAATTCGTAGTTGAACCTTCTCATCCAAATGCCATTAACGCAAATAGGATCAAAGCTCCAAAGACCAAGAACGTCTTTCTTCGCTTGGGATATTGTCTATGCCTCTGCGCCGTAAAGCAGGACTGTTATGATCAATGTCTTATACAGAGTCAACTTCGTCTTCCGAGAGAGGGCTCTCGTACTTAATTGCGTTTTGAGCCCAAAGAAATAACGATTAGCAAGATACAGCGGTATCTGGACCTTCCCTATTGCAAGCGACTGAAATAGACAATGTAGGAGAGCAAAAAACTAATTCGATTCTTTCTCAATATCGTATCTCTCTTCCACTCATATTCGTATGCTGGAAACAGATCTATCACCAATTTTTGTGAAGACGTTGAAACTCCAAGTTGAATAAGTGCTCAAAGTTTTCAACATGCCTACTTACGACCTCCCAACAAGTAGTTGAAAACGCCATAAAGCTGGATTATAAGTATTGTATAAAGAATACAAAGATAGAGCTGAGTACGGGATGTGGAATCGAACTAAATTTGAATAAAATAGACTGGATCGACCGGAAGTCAAAACTCAGTAATTTTACAGCATGTGTGGATGAACAGGTCAGACTGAGATTTGTAGAAGAAGCAACGGTCGCAAATAGAGTCCGACCTAATATTCGGCTTCGGGATCGGCCACCTTCGGCTATAAATATCATCTTCGGCAAAACATTCGGCTTCGGGCAAATGAGGCCGAAGATTTTATTTCTGTTCTCTGTAAAAATATAAGTTGCAAGGAACGGTGTGTTTTTTATTTTGTTATTGTCGGATATTTTGTATTTTGAAAGTGCGATTGTTTACAGCTTTGAAATCAAAGGGTTTTGCATTTGCAAGTTGGTGAACTATTAAGTGGTCTGTATAAAAGCATTCAATTTATTTGTACTGGTTTCAGATAGAAAGAACATTAAAAATGGCAGCTAAAAAGCCAATTTGGGATTATTTCGTAAAAATGATGCGAAAGCAACTTGCAAAATATGTTCGGCTACGGCTTCGGCTTCGACTTCGACCGAAGGTGATGAAAAAGCCGAAGTTCGACTTCGGCCGAAAAACTGGCCTTCGGTCGGACTCTAGTCGCAAGGCGTGTGTCATAATCTACAAGAAAAAGGCGATGAGAGTACAGTATCTATGAAATAGCGACAGTGCTGAAGCTCGGTGTGGGCCTCTTTGATGTCCTTTCACTAAACGCCCACTGGTATGCCAACTTATTCCGCACCAACGTTTTAACCCATTTACATGTCCCTACAACCATGACAATATTCTGGCGCAAGCACAGTAACCCAAACTATTGGTCTACGCGAGCTGCGGATGTAAGTCACTCGCGCACCCACATACATACCTACCAACCATGTCCCTATCACCATGACAGTCCACCAAGGCTTTTATGCTCCAGGTGTTTTGTCTAATAAATTGTAGGCATGCTATTAACATTTATAATATACATACATATATAATAAAGCAGTGTACTCAACTCGATTTAGAGGAAAAAACTGTATTCAAAAGTTTCTATCCAATTTACTTTATTGTCCTACATCAACATACGCCCCTGGCAAAAGTTCTTTTGTATTTTCGTTCTGACTAAAATGTCTCCCACTGATAAACTGCGTGGAACAAGTCGTGAGGCAAATATTTCATTGAAAATATTTAACAAAAAGAAGAGAGAACGTTTTTTGGTTTCGAATATTTCATCAGGGTCTGACATACTGAATCAAAAATCGTTTAATATTCTGCCACCAAAATTTGATAGATGTTGGATCAAAGGCATTTTACCAGGAAAATAGAATTTGCAATAAAAACAGTAAAAAAAGTTACCTACATACATGCTTCAGAATGTTTATATTCATCAGGACCGAACCCTATTCGGTTTCAATTTGCTTTTGCATACGCTTCAGCAATTAGCTGGGTTGAAGGTATTAATTATTAATTCCAATGCTCCAACTGTATATCGCATAGGGTGATGCAAAAAAATGTTAGCGTGTTTTATTTGTTTTCATTTTTATGCGAAGTCTACAATATCCGTTCTGTAATCTATATTTCACTTAATACTCAACTGCATAACACAATTCAAAACGTACAGGTATTTGCAGGCCGGCTTACCCTATCAAGAGGATGGAATTAGTGGTACAGAAATGTTGCATTGAAGCGCATAGGAATATTTCTCGTCGTTTGTGTGAAAAACAAGAGAGCATTTCTAGTTGCATGAAATACAAATGGGTTTTGGAATAAATCTCTATATTTAAGGATTTGGGTTTTTCTCGTAAGCTGAATAAAAGAGGACTGTTGAATACAGATTCCTGTAAAACAAGATTTTCGAGGAATATTCTATTTTGATCTGTTGTAATTTTCATTAGGCTCTACGGCATTCTTCAGCTTTTGCTCGGTACCATACTGGTTTCGCCATGTACATCCAGCTGTCCGTTAAAAGTTTCTACAGTTCATGCACGCAATTCTGGAAATAGATGTTTAAGGCAAATATATTGATTTCTGTGAACGCAAATTCAATGCGGGTTATTAGGATTTAAAATGGAAATTGTGTTACACTCAATCGAGTGGTATGTCAATGTATAGGTATTTTCAAATGAAGTGGGGGATTCATGTTCAACTTTCTATTTAAAGCATGAAATACGAAACAAAAAGCATGAAAATCTAAAAAGAATTCCCGAAAATCGGATTTAGTTTTGGAACTATGTTCGCCCGGCCGCCTATCACAGTCGCATAGTTTGTAGTAAAACTCACCGAACAATACTAGAGGCTCGAACAAAGTGAGCCTTCAATTAGGCGTTTATTGGCACCAAAACGACAAAAATAACTATGGAGGTAAACAGTGGCAAAACCAAGTATAAGGTCTCTTACAGAAAGGGAGTACAACATCGTCGAATTGGACAGAATGATACAGTAGGCAGTTACAACTTCAAGATAGTTAAGGACTTTGTACACCTCGGCTTCGCGGTTAAGAGAACAAACAACACCAGTTCCGAGTTAAAACGTAGAATTGCTCATGCCAATCTCTATTTTGATTGGGTTTAGAAGGCAGTCGAGTAATAGAGCCTTCTCTCGAAAGACCAATCAGACGTTGTATGACAGTGATCATCCCTGCCCTGCTCTACGATGCAGAGACATGGACTATATCGAAGGGGGATGGAAAGGCTCTTAGTCTTTTCCAGAAAGAAGTTATGTTTGCGAATTCAATCACGAACTATACTGGCGGAATACCAAATTGTGTCTTGTCAGGCGTCTACGGATCCAACACCTAAAATTGCTGGACCATATAGACCGCATTGACAACTTAGCTTCGGCCCGAATTATCTTTGACGGTTAGTCTTTGCGATAAAGCAACAAAAGACATCTACGATTAAGGTGGCGGACACAAGTGGGGAGGAACCTCGACCAACTTGATGTACGGAATTGGATACAGCCAGCGAAAGATAGTGCTAGCTGGAGAGGCCTGTAGCGCTGAAAGAAGAGAAAGAAGGATTTGAAAATGGAATCTTGACGGAATCAGTGGGTTCGGTGTTATACAGCCTTGGCCAAATGTAGTAGGCACCCATATCTTTTTGTCTTTGCTGCCAAATCACTTATCGGAAATAATTAGTTCGAATTTTCTGGTTTTCGGCTACACTATCTGAGGTTGTAAGTGATTTTTATTTTTTCCTCTCATTTCATTAATTTTTTACTTTTTAAAGATATAACGAATCTTAAAGGGTGCCTAATACATTTAGCCAAGGTTGTATATGTACATATGATAGTGAAGAAAAGAGTTGAAATAAAGAAACGATTTTTAAGGATAATTCTTTTTTTTTGTGAGAGAAGATATTGGGAAAGCGTGGATGGCAGTCTTCGACTCTGAGCCTGTGGGACAACGCAACAGAGGACGTCCACGAACAAGGTGGCGCACACAAGTCGAAGGTGACCTCGGCCGGCTTGGTGTACGAAACTGGAGACAGCTGGCGAAAGATCGTGGTGGCTGGAGAGACATGTTGAGTGAGGCCCAGGTCCACCTCATACTGTAGCGCCCTTAGAAGAAGAAGAAGTAGGGTGGCAGTCACCCCTCATGGAAATTCAGTATTGAATGAAAAAGATACATGTGTTTACCTGTACAAACTTAAGTACTTCCGCTTCTTTGTCCCACTACTTAGAGGATGAACTGGCTCACAGGTGTATGGAAACGGAGGACATATGTATGTGTATCGATGACTTTGAGCTATAAAGTGCGTCTTTACTTGATAACAAAAAACAGCTCAAATCAAACAGACGGAATCTATGTATGAAAATCACAATAAACTCTGAACTGAAATTTGTTAAACAATGTCCATGCATTCGATTCTCAAGGACTCACTAATCGAAGATTTTTCAGACGACGCATAACGGAAGACTATTTTGTTTTTATTTTCCGAATGTCTCACAATTATCGTAAAAATATCCAGCAGTCGATAAACACTGTCATCACAGTACTACCTTCACTAGCGGTAATTTGGCGCACAATAGCTGGAAAGACTTTTATCCATCCAGAGCTGCAGACGCAGAAGCAAATTCCATTGAAATTGAAAATTGTATAGGTCTAGCTTTTCCAATACCTTCGTCGGCGAAAGAGAAAAAATGTAACAATCCCTCGCTTTTCTGTTGTGGCCTTCAAGGAGTCGTAGCCCCTTTTTTCACAAGAATCAATTTGCTTTCATCCGAATTGGTTTCAATTAACATAAAAATAGCCATGCTATGGTCCCGGTGCGAGCATAAACGTATTCGCAGTCAAATTTGTTCTCTGTCCCGAAACGGCGGGAGGGCGGGCGATGACTTTCATCAGCTCAAAACGGGATTGCTCTACAGGGCGTTGGTTGCCCTTCTTCCCTCCTTCATTCGCAAGTATGACCTAATCGGAATATCTAAGTATCTTAGAAGGAGCGAATGAGTTGGCAAAAAGGAAAGGTTCGCTCAACATTTTCGGTGGATACCGTGAGGAATGTCCGGGGGTTGACGTGAAAGTTGCAGTAATAACAAAAAGCGGACCAGAAAAAGGTAGGTGGGGAGCAAATTGAAAACGGTACGATTTTCTAAACGCAAATTGTGCTCTACGCACTCCATTCGGCATTCAACACATTCTCGTGTAGATACAGCTGGCGAAGGAGATACCTTTGTGTGAGAGAGTGGGTGGGTGCAGATGTACATTTTGTGCAAAATTTAAATTTGTTGCTGCGAGAATTTACTCGAATGTTAATTCCATGCATTCTTCCACAAGTGCAGAATCTGTGGGTGGCGATGTGTGACACGATGGTTGTGTTGGACTTGCATCCGAATATTATGGGTGCTCTGGGAATGAAATTACCTTTAACGTTCTGATTGTGGTCGCACTGCACTGGATGAGAATTATGTAATATATTCGTGGAGTGTGTGTACATTTAGTGCTTATAAGGAGGAAAATAATAGCTCTTGCGGAACATGAAACGATTTTTGGTTACATATTATATTCGACTTTTTTAATGTGGAATGGCATGTAAAGCAAAAATTTCAACTCCAATCTAAATATTTCGTGTGGCGAAACTTTTTGATGGATTAGGTTTATATCAAGTTTGAATAAGTTGTTATACTAAATTAAATAGCCTGGCGAGGAACGATTCTTTTTTTTTCGATAAAAATCTTGACCCAGAGAGAAGCAGGAAAGACTTTTAACCTAGAGTTTTATGGAAGTTACGAGTAGTTAACGTGGCAGGTGCGCTTGAAATGAAAGGGTAGCTTAAACGTAATGTGTGGAAAGAAAAATATGTATAACCCCTTCATGCGTGTGTGTGTTCATTCTGTGTACCTAAACGGGCATTTAGACGTCCAAAAGTTTTTGCAAAAGGCGAGTAAAATGTCTGCGCTTGTAATATTATAGCATAATCCCTTTTTTCGATAAACATTTTGAGAAAATTGTTTTGTATCGGGGTTTTATTGCAACTAAGCGAACTGTATGCGCCAAGTTGTTGGGGTAATTTGCGTGGAAAAAATGTGGAAGCCAATGCAAATTATCAAAAAAAAATATTATAGAATAGTGTGTAATAGTGTATAAGAACAAAATTAATAAAACAGTCCATTCCAGAGATTTTACCACAGCAAAAGTGTTCAAAACATGATGGCTTCCAGCCTGTCAAAAATGGCCGAACTCCCACCGAAGTCGGCTGCGGTTTTCTTTCGCTAGTACCACACAGCCGACGTCTGTACTGGCGCGTCCAGCAGAACGCTCTTTGATATTTCACTATAATTTAAATTACATTACAAGTGTATTCCACATAACTTCTGTTGGGGCACACTTACGCTGGATGTATTTTGCTTTTCATGTAGTATAAAAAAAAAAAAAAAAAAAAAAAAAAAAAAAAAAAAAAAAAAAATAAAATGTAGTATAAATGATAAAGTGACAGTAATTCTCTAAACTAAAAGCCTACCTAAAATTACAAACCCTGCATTTTTCTGCTTATAAATAAACAACTCTATGATATAACAATCTACTGGAGACATATAAATTAAAGTGTCTTCCAATAGAGTCTTCCAAACTTTGAAAGTTGATATCGGCCATATTATGGAAGCTACATTTGTCAAATTGGCTTTCATTTATTCAGTATGTTTTGCTAAAACATCATAAACGGATATAGCGTTCAAGAACACGTTTTATTGTTATATCAAAACGGGTGTTCTCTTCGGGCAAGGTTCTGCGAGCTTCGCCCATTTTACGGTCGACATAATCGTCCTACGTTGGCCAGGCCATCGCCGTCAACGGCGACCACTATATATCGATGATTATCTTCTTTTGGCCTGAATTGATGATATGGACACCAACGACATGTGGTTCCAACAGGACGGCGCTACGTCCACATAGCTCACGTCAAATTGAAAACTCTGCACGAGCTATTCGCGGGCGTGGTCATCGCAAGTGGAGGTGATGGGAACTGGCCATCGAGATCGTTTTCTGAACAATCAGGTCCATACGAATAAGCCACAAGCCACAGCGGCCTTCAAAGCCAACATAACCCATGTCGTTGGTCAAGTTCAGCCTGAGGCAACGAATGTTGAACAACCAGAACCCCTCTTGTGTTCTGCTCCCACTTTTATGCCTGTCGCAAAGTCAATATACAATTATTAAAGTGCTTAATAATAATAACAATGGCGGCGCTACAGTCCGGGTGGACCTGGGCCTACAGTTTAATGTTGACTCCGCACGGAGAGATTGAGAATCTTTTTCAAGACAGTTATACTAATTGAGTATTGTCAGTGACTCGAAAGAGGCAAAGCCGTGACAATATCAAATGTGTTTTATCGGAAATCGAACCCAGACTTCAAGCATAGGAGTCGACGCACTTACCCACTACGCCATGGCTCATGTTTACTGATTAATCAACGCAAAACGAACAGCCGGCTAACGGTTTTCGAACACAATCATAACTCCGAGCAAGACTAATTATATTTTCTTTTGTAATCTTATGTAAATGAAAAATATTTCACACCCAATCGGTACCTCTAACACATTTTCCTATCACGTTGTCGACCAACAAAAAATATCTCTAAAAATGCGATTAATCAAAAAAATGTATTTTCTATTTTTAGGTTCAGCTACCAGACCAATGGCAACATCACCAGCTGTCGGACCATTACCACGATTCCTATCCCGTGGCCATACATATCGGGCGGTTGTTGGCGATACACTAGTCCTGCCATGTCAAGTGGAAAATTTGGGTAAGCATCACCGATTTGCTGTTGTTTATGTGAACAAAAACAGCGGTTACAAACTAAATTTTTGATTAGTTGTTGCCAAGGTAATGAAACAATTAATAGTGATTTACATTTTGCAGAAGAATTGTTTTAGGCATTCCATTGTAAACAAATAAATAAATGAATATCAACCATCAGTTAAAGCTGTTGGCTCAGTGCATTATTTTGGTGACGCAGTGATACAAAATCGAATGAAATTTGGGCATCCTCACGATGCCCACACAGTTAATAAAATGGATGGGGATTTACATTTCAGCAGAATAGTTGTAATGAGTTTATTTGATTATGTTTTTAATTTGGAAAGTAGTTTTAATTTCCAGGAAAAAGGCTTTAAGTTCAAAGCATCCATTTAATTTAACCTTGCCTTCTACAGAGATTTTTAATTAATTTATAATTCCCCGACATCTGCTGCTAATTGGTCCACATCACTTTTATAATCACTTGATTTGATAATGTGTTTTTCAACCCCGCATTTTTCACATAAATAGCAGGAGGGTAGCAGCGGTGGCATGGAAAACACCCAATTGGCATTAGATGCGGTTTTGATACAACAGTTCTGTTACGTGCTACGACTTTTTTGGCGTGACTGCTAACCCGTCATGTGCAATTCAAGGAAGCTATTCTTTTCTTTATTATCTCTATAGAATGTCTAGCGAATGTTGGGCAACCACATATAACGTGAGTCAGTACCGTCACAGCAGCGAGAGTGTGCATTGTGCGGGATACGTACTCTGCAACTTTATTTCACACTGCTTTAGTATCTTTGTCCCTAAAATTGAAGCTCTTATGCTTGACGCTTAATATTTCCGAACGTAGCAGTAGTAACATATTTTTGAAACAACCACAAATTTACTTACTTACTTATCAATCTCACGACCTATGGAGTTCCTGAACCTGGCCTAATGCTCCATCCTTGATGGGCACTTGCAAGCACACATCTAGTCATCAACTCCAATTCGCGTGATATCCTCGATATAATAATAATTATTGCGGAGCTACAGTCCGAGATGGACCTGGGCTTTGCTTCTCAGCAACCACTCGTGTTGTGTGTGCTACTGTTCTCTCACGAGTGGAAGTGACCTACAGTTTAATGGTTCCTTAACCTTTTTTTTAAACTCAAAGTATACATTTTAAAGATGAAATTTAACTTAAATTTAAACTATAATTAAGAAAAATGTGTTTTAAATAAAACTGTGTTAAGAAAGGCATACATCGAAAGTAAAAGTTTCAAGTTTTATTATTTGGGCCATTCAAATACTTTTCGAATATGCATGGTTGGGAGAGAAATGTGAGGCCTAAGCAACGCCGCGGTCACAGATCCACGTATTCAGTTGTATTTCAAGATCCCTTTTCCATTTCATTTCTATCGAGCACATATTTTTTTTATAGTATGATGAGACAGACAGACCCCACCCCAGACTGAAGCAGTATAAAAGTGCTCAGTCTGGTGAGCGTATTTGGGGAAGCTTAATCTTATCCCAGGCCAAACATAACATATGCGACTTTGAAATCGATAAATCGATTATGCGTTTCGATTTAAAACTCGCTGATCTTTTTCAAAATTTGAATTTGAATTTGGAGTGTGAATATTTGGTCGTCGGGCCGGAAGCCGCACTGGTATGGCTTTAGACCTTTACACAGTATATTGGACAGGATTTTATAGGCATAACCACAAACGACAATGTTATGTTTTAGCGTCCCCTTTCAGCAAGCAATTTGTAATTATATTGAGAAGCACTTGACCTTCTTCTCCTTTCCGTTTTCACGTGTTGTATTGTTTTCTTTAAAATTATGTGAAGTAAAAACATCAAAACA
This sequence comes from Myathropa florea, assembly GCA_930367185.1. Classification (NCBI taxonomy): domain Eukaryota; kingdom Metazoa; phylum Arthropoda; class Insecta; order Diptera; family Syrphidae; genus Myathropa; species Myathropa florea. The sequence continues at coordinate 100,894,366 of OV884003.1, forward strand.
GTGAATTGCAACCAAAAAAAAATCAATTGCAACATGGCATGGGTACAAAATAACCAGGCAAGTGCTGTAACCTATCCAAGTGCTGTCACTAACCCAGCTTATGGTCCCCAAAACTATAGTCGATCTCAAAATCAGTGCATTCAGTTCAATTCCGTCTTCGAAATTCATTTTTGTAACAAACCGCTCCCATTTCAAGTGTCCTTCAATCGACAATTGTCTGCAGTCAAAAATCTCATTCAAGCACACAGTTCCTATTTTAGATCCATATGAGAGTCATTAATTTTTAAGACTCAAAATAATACCAGCCTTAGTTGCCGATAAATATACACTCGAACGGACCCGTCTCCAACATTGACAACGTATCATTTCTCAGACAGCGAAAATTAACAGCGTCAATTAAATCGTGTTGAGCCATCCCACTGTCACAGCAACAATTGCAAAATAATTATTTTAATGGCTTCATTTTTTGTATGACCTTCTGTGATGTGTATACAGAAAATAATCTCATAATTTGACACAGCACAATGCGATGGCTTCAGCCGTAGGCTGTGGACTGCAATTATTTAACGCCCTCAATCTATGTCATCCGAGCTGATTTACATTCCTTTGCTTACTTTATTTGACGTTTAATTACTAGACCTCATTATAATATATCCACACCGAGGAAAGTCAACAAAAAATTACACAAAAACAGGAGTTTTAATTTCATGAGCAGCGCTGATAAAATGAACGTATCTAATTAGCCGTCTTCCTATACCGCTGGGTGAAATTATAATACTTAAACATTGGTGCGCTTCTTTCACCTGATGTTCTGTTAAAGCCAACAAAGAATGACAGTGTCCACATGAGTGGAATCACGTTTCACAACCGCCAAACAAAGGGTTGATTCGAAACGCAACAAAAAACATTCTCCGTATGTCGAGTATTTTTTAATTAACTAATTTTTTAGCACACATCACTTTGGCGTGTGATTCTGATGAACTTAGTGCCAACGTCCATGTGGCGAAACAAATACGGAGACTTGATGACAGCAGTGGGACGCATACATCCGGCATAGTTCCGGTGCGCAGAATGGACGAAAATCTCTGGGGCAAACACGAAAAAGTCGTGTACGATTATGTTACTTCCGCTAGTGGGCGTATATTGTCAGAACTGCAGCACCAAGGATTTTAGCTCCAATTACACCGTCGGTATCTATAGAAATGTATGTATATGGTATATGATATATGACAATGGTTTTTAGGTCGGTCAGATTATTTAAATTTCAAGTGCTTGGTACTACAGTTTATCAGTTTATCCCGACTAACTTGTAACGCCGAATAGAATTTTAGAAAAGAACACGTACTTTGACATTTCTTGCCAATTGCGCGTACATTGGTTTACCAACCTAGGCAAACCTATATTTCGTTTTTAGCGATACCTGCACAAGTTAAAATTGTAAGACGGTGACAGTGTACATACTCATATTTCTTGCACACCAACGCACTGAACAACTAAGCAGCAATTAACTAATACTCAAAACCTCGATGGGTGCTGAATGACAATCGTTGATACGATTTTCGAAAATCGAGACCAGACTTCGGGCGTAGAAGTTGACACACATATCCACGCCCACTTTCCTCGTTCAGATTGCTAGGTGGCGCTTATTGTGAAAAGACAAATCTTGCTTACTTACATGCTCCTATGACAGTTCGATTTGACGTATATGGTTGAAATATTACTGACGTCAAATCCGATCACGTGACCTCGTGGATGGCCCTTTAAAAGCGATGGAAGCAGCACAGTTCTTGTTAGAAGAATCTATTTAGTTCTCATTGCGTGGCTCCTTTCTAATCAATGTTACTTCACTAATGATATTGTTCATATGGTCATATGTTATATTGCACGAATTCTCAACTGTGTGAACTTTTTCTAACACAATACACAATTCGTCGTTTAAATGGTATTCACACCTTCTGTTGGATTGAAGAACCATCCCAATTCAAATACTGTCACTGGATCAATTTGTGCTTCAACAAACAAGGTGATTGAAATACTCCTTGCGAATGACTAATACTCTCACACCATCTTTACGGTAAGGGTTTCTCCTTACCCAGTCTGATTGAAGTTTCGTTTTATTCACTGAAATAGAAATTTAATACATTGATTTGTAATTGGAACCCATTCAATCAAGACATCCCCTTCGAGAAGGTTTTGTCAATTCGAAAAGTCAATAAACGCCTGAGGGCAATCTTGTTTCACTTGCGGTACGTATTAGTTTCCATCATTAACTTTTTGCGGTGATGATATAAGCAATTGTGTCTGTCAACTGCTTTTGTAGTCTGCAGGCGTTCGAATTTGAGACATACCCGCTGGCCTAAAGGAACTTCCTAATCGCTATTTCTTGCTGCTAGACGAATTCCTTACAGACAAGTTCGTAGCAACACAACAATGAACTTAAGTGCTTTTTGAGAAGACGATTAAGAGTACGTATTCGACGTCTTGAAGATGCTATGTTTTCCTTTAGTAAACTTTAAAAAGAATTTAAAGAATTTTAAAAAAATATTCGATACATTTGAAAGGCGTTGTATGATCCTGGATTGTATGACGTCTTAAAAGATCACAAGGCCGTTCAAGGGAATGAAAATGATAAGTTTTTTCTGTTCTCAAAACTTCTTTGAAAATATATATGATAAAAAATTGTATGACGTTTGAGGCAGTTCAATTTCTGGGGATATGGTGAGTTTTTCTTTGAAAAAAATAATCAAGCTAAAATAAGCTTCATGCTTTCCCCGAACTGTTGGGCTAGCATTTTGCCAGCAAACTCGTACATATCGCACTGCAGGCATCAAGTTAAAATAGTCCTTCAAGAATAAATCGTTTGGCAGAAGCTCACGCCTTCGTGACATCCCACCATTAAAACCTTGAAATGTTGTTAAAGTAGTCAACATTTTGTAGAAATGTACAGAGGCGTTTCCTCTCGGATGCCGTACTCAAGGTGAGGGACACAATATGCAGCACTTTAAAATCTTTCATCCAACAATTCATATGCAACTCCTACACAGACGGGTACACCCTTGCGACTGATGATTTTTTAAAATAACATTCCATCGTGAATTTCATTTCCTGAAACTGATTCCCAAGGATATAACTGCTCGTACTTGCCAACTCAAAGCACACATCCTCTTACGTCAGAACGCATCATAGATTTCTGTCTTCTTGTTGGTTTTGAATTTCCCTTAAACAATGCAATTCGGTTTGCTTTTCATTTCAGTTTTAATTTGCGGTAATTGGGTCGTAAGCCTTGACACACTAATGACTTAAAAATACAGCAAAAACCGTTCATTTTAATGTTTTCTGTACTTGGTTGTTAATTTTTTTCCTCCTCTTCAGTACGAAAACCAACCAGCAGTGATATGAAAATGTGGGGCAAATGTAGGACGAAGCAATGAGTGAAGAGATGGAGAAATAAAAATTAAAAAAAAACGACAATGCGAAATGAAACTAAAAGTTTAACGTTGCTGTTGTTTTTCCTTTTTTTTAATTGCATTCCGGATGCGATCGCGGTCTCCAGCATCACACAACACACGCCCCAACAGCAGGAGACGACTTTATACTATATGTACGACTTTATAACTATGGCAACCTCTCTCTCTCTCTCTGCCATTTGCTATTTTCTACGTCGTGGGACTTTTATTTTGCAAAGCTAAGCCACAAATGCGGTTTTCATTGAAGTTATTCCGGCATTTTGTCGATTTATTTCTCAGCCTCTTCGCTCCATTACAAATGCACGACAAATTTAGTTAGGAAGCCTGCCATTGTTGATAAATGTTTGTTTACTTCGTAAAGAATATACCACAGAGCGGTTTGAAGTTGGTTCCGCACATCAATTTATATATTTTTAAAAGTTTCAGCGACGAATCCTTGTATATTTTGATGGAAATTTATGAAATTATTACTCGTTGTAATTTTACGGCAATGTATTAACGTAAACATATTTATCATCTTTAATTTCATTTGATTATGATCATGTGATATCATAGAGAAAACCTTTAAAATAAACGAAAGTACAGGGTGACCAGACGAGAACGAGAGACAAATATATTAAAATAAATATCATTCAAATGGCCCACTTGAACTTCTCCAAAGTTGTTGGCTTGTTAGCGTAGACTAAGAACTTGACGTAGCCCCAGAGAAAATAATCTAGTTGTGTCGAGTCGCATGATAGCGGCGACCAATTGATGATCGCTCGCCATGGGATGACCCAATCGTTAGACTTCTTCTTTACAATTTCTCACAGCTCAGATATATAGATATTGTCGAGATCTGGGCACGGATCGTAGAAGACTGTTAACATTGCTCAGTACCTGAGACGTTTGACCTCCTCATTTCGAAGGAAATAAGGTCCGATGATGCCGCCGTGCCAAAAACCGCACCAAACAGTCAATATTTGTGGACGCAATAATGCTGTGGATTGTCTTCCTATAACGACAATTTTACTTGTTCATATAGCCGCTGGGCCAAAAATGAGCCTCGTTCGAGAAGATGATTTTTAGACCAAACATATTCAGCGCCCAATTAGCCAACTCATGGTGTTATCTATCTATCAATCATCCGGCTTGAAGTCTTGCGTCAGCACAATCTTCGAAGGATGAAGGCCAAATTCAATCCACAAAATAAGCCGGGTTGACTCTCTGGCGATGCCCAATTCAGCTGATTGGCACCGAATCGAGTCGAATCGAATTTCTGGGTCTTCTTTGATACACCGGTTTTATTTTCTTCATTCGAACCAATCTGCCTAGTTGGTGACTTAAGGTGCAAAAAAATGTCCAAAACAATGTCGCGGTCGAATATTTCCACGGCGCGACGAATTTCCTGCACACTGAAGCAATGAGGATGTGCGACCTCACGATGAAATTCACGTTGTGTATTTACAACTGAGCCGAAACTTCGACATTTTTTAATAATTTTCGCCCGTTTGGCAAGCGTGAAGTACTCCATGATGAAATGGCAAGCTTTATTAAATATTTTGGGTAATTTCTGGATGGAAAAATTGGTTGCTAAGGTTAACATGAGGAATCGAGATCACAGAGAAACAATTCACTATTTTGTTCTTTTGTAATTTATTCGTCAATACTATTTATAATAATATAAAATATTTGTGGGTGCCGTGGCGTAGTGGGTAAGTGCGTCGACACCTACGTTCGAAGTCTGGGATCGATTTCCGAAAAAACATCTTTGATATTTTTCACGGCTCTGCCTCTTTCGAATCACTGATAATGCTCAAAGAGTATAACTGTCTAGAAAAAGCTTCTCAATCTCGCCGTTCGGAGTCGGCATTAAACTGCAGGTTCCCTCCACTTGTGAGAGAACAATAGCATGAGTGGTTGCTGAGAAGCAGGTCCACTTTGGACTGTATCGCCACCATCATTATTATTATTAAATTAAATAATATATACATATAATAATGTATTATATACTCTGATCCTTGGAGACAACGCAGCAGAGAACGGCCACGTACAGGGTGGCGCACACAAGTCGAGGGGGACCTAGGCCGAAGAGGCATATTGGGTGAGGCCCAGGTCCATTTTGGACTGTATCGCCCTAAGAAGAAGAAGAAGAAGAAGAGGAATATTTATACATAATAATTTTTATTTATCTATCAAATTCTTTAGTTTTCCGTTTTTGTAAGTAATCTGGGGTGTTTTATTTGGCGTTTGCCTCTCAAAAACCGAAATAATTTTAAAATTATTTTTTTTAGTAGAAAATATCTCTGTGCATAATGTACTCGTAAATATATCAGAACTTGTATTTTCGTAATAAAATGCTGTGCTCAATTTTAGTGCCTTTGAAAGGACAGACATTTAAATTCTCTTGAAAGTTTGTATTCAATCGACAATCAATTGAGAGCACAGTTTAAAAACATTCCTAAATTACAACCACAATTAACCAATATCAGGCTCTATCCAACACATCATATTTCGCCAATTAGAAGATCTCTAGAGCTGTAACCAATTTAAATTATGAATATTTTTTTGAACTTATCCGTTAAGACATCCACTCAATCAGCAGAACTCATTTACAACGATAACATTACGTTTGCTGCATTATGGTAATCATTTACCTCCTATAAAAAAATAACTATTCGTATTTCAGAATTGAATTTGTCATTAAAACAATTAGAGCATTCGTTAGTAATATTTGTTCCATTGTGCCGGTAGGCAATGATAAAACAGGAGAGAAATACTACAGGAAATCCATCATCACATATATACCCAGATGCAAGGACACAGTGCTAGTCAGTCATCATCACACGAAAATATGTATGATGAGGGGGGGGCAGTTAACTGGATTCCTTGTTTTTGTTTATATGCCATGCCAGTCAGGGGGTAATGGGAATCTTCTTCCATGTGACCGGTTGGCTGAGTTCGAAAACGTAATCGGAACATTAAACGCTAATGCGTTTGAATGTAGACAGCATATCTGAAATTCGGATTTTAAAACATCTCATTGAAAGATTAACTCTATTTATCCAAACAGCAATAAGTTGATGTACTATTTAGAAAATGTCAGAGATGCTACTGTTAACTTGTGTGGTTACGGTAGTTGTTCCATACTTTTTCCAGGGGAAATCGGGACAACTCCATAATCAAAAAGGGAAGCATATATTCTCTTCATCTTGGATGAAGGTATACGTTCAGCAAGCCAGGACCTTAATCAAAAAGCCTTTCCAGGTAACACGATCACTTTGTATCGCCAATTTTGCACGCCGTGTTATAAATATGAGGTCCCACTCATTTTGTGTATATGATAGCATATATAATAGCAGTCGTTTTCTGTTGCGCTGTGCCAAGGATCCCTCAGACTGGGTCGGAGTCTGCATGACCTAGCTACCCGATCCTTTGGATCTAAGGCGCATAGAATGAGGTTGAAATTTCTCATTCAAAAGTTTTTGCCATCCTACACACGAACGACAAGGATAACACGAAGAACTTTTTCCTGGCTCTAAATCCATCAAGAACTTCTAATTGAATGTGTGTAGTTTTTCGAAATTGTGAATCCTAAAAAATCCAAACACGGAGAAGAACGTTGGATTCGTTTTCGTTGGACTATCAGGCATGAGGGGGACCTAGCACCATCTCCCAAAAGTCACAATCATCTCCCAAAGAGCTTCTCAAAAACCATTCTTTGTTCTCCAGTACATAAGTGTCTTAAAGAGACTTTTTGTGCTCACAGGGAGGTTGCTTGCGCCTCCATCGTGACTAAATGTTAACTGTGTCCGAAAATTAATGAAATTTGCGATACCCTTAACAATCAATTTGCTGCCTAAGTACGCGTGCTGTTCGCAATTTACCAGTAGTCTACATGACTGACCATAGAGAGTAAATACTTTTATTTAAATAAATTAAATCGCTTACAATGGATTATACGACGGTGATGGTGTTTTTTTTTTTTTTTTTTGTTCTCTTTTCATTATTGTCAGTCTGTACTGCCAGCTTTCGAAAGTCCCCAGCCTTGTCCGTGTCACCTGTACATTACAGTGATATGCAACGACATGTTCTTCCATCTCAATTTCAACATCACGGCCGTGTCCTGCACCGTCGCCTACAGAAATATTCCATGCCTTGCAAGATTTTTTGAAAATGAAAACGCTCTCGTGTCCACTACTTTGATGTGACGGAATGTGACAGACATGCAGAAAAAAGATAGCACATGCAGAATACTGATGCAATTTCTCATGTATCCTCTGATCCGTTGATGTATACCTGCAAGCATGAGGCAAACTATCGCAATGCCCACCGGAGTCTTACACCGCTTCCTGCTAATCATATATGCACAGAACAGAAGGACAGGAGTGTTATTGTTTGCTCTATGTCTCACACCCTTATATATCAACGACTCGTTTTAATGTACTTTCATCAAACGTGTCTTTCACTAGTACGCGTTTCAGAGGTAAGCACATTTTCAGGAACTGCTATCAGAATATGTCAAGATGAATTTCACAGAGAAAGAGTTGTTTCCTGTTACCTTGCATGTCGGTATGGATGGTAGATTGTTTTTTTTTTTTGATGAAAGTACATGTCGGTATGGACCAGAAGCATTCTCTCTTTGAAGGGGATATAAACATGTGCGAACCCATTTATTTTGAAAGGACTGGTGTTTATAGCTGGTAAGGACGGCTGCATGAGGTGATGTACTGATGCATTTTCATGCACTTATCGTCATCCTTGTCCCAATGAATTCACTGTTTCCATTGGCACTTTGATTTTGAACGTGTCGTCTCTCCAACTGAAGTGCTTCTCGGATTATAGCCTGAGTACAGATTTTTTCACTAATTATTGAAGAACACTCGAGATCAAAGGATCAAACTTTCCATGGCAACTTTCGCAAGGACTTAAATAATGAATTGCATATTGATTTCGCATTGATTCATAACCGAGCTGATGAAGTCTGCAACCATAACCGGCTGTATACTCAGAACCAGTTCGAAAATTGCCTCCTAACCTCAACGAAGTACTTTTTGCTTTGAGCCTGATAAATGTTGATGCCAGTTCGTCTTTGAATTACTTAACCAGCAGATTCCCTAAGGCATACAGTTCAATGTTTGAAAAATGATAATTTACACGTCATTTGTGGTTGTAGATGTTGCTCGTTGAGGTCCAGACCCACAGTGGTCTGTAGCGCTATTCGATGAAGGCAAAGTGGTTGTAGAACTTGCTCAACTAATTAAGAAGTCGTGTTTGTTCGCGGTTCTTCTGGTGTCATAGGGTTAGGTCAGATTAGGATGGTGGGTAGGCGGGGAAAAAGCCACACCTTACCTAGGTTCTTATGGACACACAGCGATGCCTAAGGAGAATTTTCTACCTTCTCCTCCACGTCATTTCCCAAATTACTTAGTGGTATTCATCTACCCGATTATTCTTATGAGCCTGCAGAGATTGGGTAAAGGCGATGGAAGAATGTTCTTTGTCTCAGACAAAGGATGCTGGGTAGTGACGTAGTGAGGATGGTCCTCTTGTTCCTCTTCGCCACCACAGCCCTTGCATATATTGTCATTAGCGAGCCACGTTTTCTCGGCTTGGTTTCCAACATTGACATGTGAGTTCTCCCACACTATTTGCTAGCAACCCTCTGTCTCACCGAAGAATTTACTTGGTTCTTTCACTTTTGTAGAGAATTTCGCAGGAGGCTAAAGAGTGCCACGTACTATTCCCTGATTCTAGGCTCTTGTCATCTACCTTTTTCTTTAAGTCAGAAAGTGGTGGTTTGATCCATTAGTTTTCATAAGATGGGTCTATTTAGCGTACTTTTCTTGGAAGTTCATCAACTGTCTCATTGCCGACAATGTCCCTGTGTCCAGGACGGCAGCAAAGAGTTGTTGCCTGCTATGAGCCAAGAGCCTTAAATTTTTCGCGCCAGCATGCAACTAGGTTGGGCTTGATTTCCTTGCTAAATTGCTTTCATGGTCGCTTGACTTTCAATTATAATGGTAGTCATAGCTTTTGGTATTGGCAACATTGGCATTATTCTAGCCGCTTCTTTGACTCCAGGACCTCCGCTTAAAAAACACTGCCTTAAGTAAAGCACGTTTAGAGCTTTGGAGAATATGCCCGCGGCCGTGCCTTGCACCATATTCGACCCATCGGTGTAGACCTCAATGGGCGAATTATTGGTGGAATCGTTTGCGGCTCATTCAATAGTGGGAATGTAGCAATTAAAGGGCCTTTCAAAATCAGAAGGGAAGTGTGTAGTCACTCTCTAGCGCTTCTATTGTCCAGCTATCATGTCCGTGGCAGTAGAGATCCAACCATCTCAAGGCGCTTTTTGCAGCCGACGCCTCCTATTATTGGTTGCATTTGAAGTGTAGCTTCCAGGCCAGCTGTTGGGGAAGTGCTAATCGAGCCTGTGACTGCCAGCTACGAGTATATGTATCATACGCCGCCATACGTTAGTACAGGTCTAACAGTCGCCGTGCACATCACGTTTACCTGAGAGTGGTGCCTTCTATAAGTCTGGACTGAAAAGAGTCAAACGTTGTACGCTTATAAGAAAATGTTAAATGTGTGGTAGTTTTGCAAGCGCCCGTCCGTCCGATCGTCTTTCCAAAAACATGTCAAGCAATTTAGTTTTTTTTTAGAAACTGAACAATGTCTTGGATCTTCTTCCAGTAAACATTTGCCTACCGTTCTGTTTCTAGGTACTGCGGTAGTGAAGAATTGTCCCCTCCTCCTCATTCTTATATCCTTTGCAGAAGTCATTGTAGGAAGCTCCCTTCCGTCTTACATATAGCCGGTTATTGTGTCTGCTGCAATGCTGAATTTTCCCTATTAATTGCTGGGAGTGTTATCAGTTTCCCACATTCATGAGAAGCAGATGCAATATCGTTTCCGTGGCGGTTGATAATATGAATCGAAGTGCTCTCATACAAGCATACCATTTGATTCTACACATCATTTTAAGATTATCCTTATTGTTTTGAAGTGCTGGCCTCTAAAGGAGGAACAAGGCACTTTAGTCAGCTAATCAATTGATTGCATACATCCAGTGTGTCAATGTGGCAAATGCATATTCCTAAACCCTTACTTAATCACTTCAACAACTATGTTCCTTCCCAGTAGTTAAATCTTGTCGTTTGGTACTGGCTCGAGTCCAGTCGTGTTTGTTTCACTGCGGTGGTTTATATAATCCTTCGAAAGATGTCAAGGTAGCTATGCACTGAAGATATCAGATTAAATTATGTTATGGCAGGGCTCGTATCTGAAATCTCTGAATTACTCACACATTTTCAAATCGCACGGTTCCACCTCTTTTGAGTCACTTACAATGCTCAAAGAGCATAAATGTCTAGGAAAAGCTTCTTTAACATCGCTGTTCAGAGTCGGAATAAAACTCTAGGTCCCAACCACTCGTTAGAGATCATTAAGTTGCTCTAGAAGCTAGACTCAAGTTCACCTCGGACTGTAGCGCCACCATTATCATTATTATTAAACAAAAGAAGAAAAACTAATTTAGTAATTCAACTCGCCATCGATGTTTTCAAAACCAGACATACGAGGTGCAATTTCTCACCTTCAAATCACTCCACTCTTTGCAGTGACTCCGCTATTGTTCGGTATTTTAGCCATGAAATTCTGAAAAATAATGTCTTTCAGTCAGGATTTTAAATAAATTCATGGAGTATAAATTGATTGAGATAGCAGTACGCGAGTTTTCAGGACCGCTACAAAAATATCCCTTTTGACTGAAAACGAAGTAAAAGAATAGATGAATAATCTTTAAACACGTGAGGCTAATTAGCACATTTATTTAACCGGTTTTTTAAAACTTAATTGCACTGCTGTCGTATTTTGCAGCATGGCGAAAGTTTGTGCTGTGTTGCCTGCTTGAAGGTTGAGCATTTCGCGGATTCTTCATTTAACGCCTTCATTATTTCGAGATTTATCTGTCTGGGGTTGATGATGCAACTAAAACTTTTACGGTTGCGGATGCTGCTACACCAACTCATTTCGGTTTTTTCTGAACTACGGAACTCTTTCGTTCGCCTTTTTGTGAGCTACGTGATGCGCTTATGCTGTTCATATTGTAACCATTTCACTGGCTGAACACAGACAAACACACTTGTAAGTCTGCATTCAGGGGTGGGTGGTGCACCCTTGCTTAAGGGGGCACACTGTTGCAACCTTAAACATGACACGCAAGCAAAGCTTTGCCATCGTTCTTCTGGCTCTCCTTCGATTCTGTTTTCTGTTCTGTTGGAAGTTTTTTCCACTCCCTATCTCATCGATATCCATGTATCCTTTAACTTTGTCTCCGCATTGGTGCCCCACCATCGCACGGTTTTAATGGGATTTCTTTCGATTCCGCACACCTGGTAATCGGAATTAAGTGACATTTATTGGGACACGAAATTAGCCATGGAAAAAGAAAAGCACAACGAGGGAGAAGAGGAATTTAGATTTAAGGGCTTATTCCTTCCGTTGCCATTGCCTGCAGGAACAACGAATCGAACGTGTAGACTTGGTGTGTATCTGAAGAAGCCCCACAATGTGAGTATTCACTCCACATACACACATACGTGCACTTATCTACAACAATTGACTTCCGGCATTATCTGTACTTAGAGATTTGACTTTTCCCTTTTTGTTTCTTTTTTGCACCCGGCGTTTGTATCCTGCTGCGGCCCGTCGTTGAATTTTGCCTTACAGAGGGAGCACCACCTGCACTGCATAGCTTGCGGGCATCGAGTCGGTGTTCGGTTGGGTGTGGGCTGTGAGAGCCCGACATGTGCAGGTGGAGCAATTGCTGCAGAAGGAACAAAGTCAAAGGAGGAAGTCGAGAGTCATGCGAGTTATCGCCTGTGGTTTAGGGCGACAGCTGTGGGATTTTTAATATAAATTTTCCGGGCACTTGGTTGGGTTTTTCCTATTTTTATTTTTTTTGTTAATTCTACGACAGCGGACTAGAGTAAGTCAAGGCGAGAGAGTGAACGGCAGGTATGGGTTGGGTGTATCAATGCTTTGTTCGCATTTTATGTCGCTTTGTTTCCGTTTTCCAGTCGGAAGACGTAGAAGTAATTTGATATTGTTGTTTACTGGCAAGTGGTCATAGGTTGTGCCGTTGTTGCTGACAGGGTGCAATGTGTTAATCCTGATTAGAAAATTTACAGGTAGGTGACGAGGAATTTAGTAATTGTGGTGATTCCTTGTGCAGATAATGTCTAATGGATTTATCCATGGGGACTCGTGGTTATGACTTGAACGTTCTCATTTAATTTATTTATATTCTTGCTCTTTGCATGCATCGGTGCCGTGGCGCCTGTATGTCATCAAGGTTGCTAGAGGGTTTTAAAGTTAGCTTACTGTCTTGTTTCTCTGCGCTGCCAAACGGATGAACTAAATTGATTTTGAAAATATCTCAGATGGGGGAATTTCAGTAAGCAATATACTGTGAGTCAAGGACCCAGTGCAGGAACCATTTCACTTTGGAATATAAAACGTTGGTTGGGATTTATAAGAAGCTCCAGTCTTATTTTAAGCGAGAGTTTATTGTTTAGGTTATGCTTCATCTGTACGTAATATTAATAGTTACATTAGTAAAGGGTCTTCCAATAAGGACTCCCGAATTTTGACAGTTGATAGCGGCCATATTGTTGAAGCTACATCTGTCAAATTGACTGGCATTTATTCAGTCCGTTTTGCCAAATCACCATGGACGGATATAGCGTTCAACAACACGTGCAAATTATAAAATTGTTATATGAAAATGGGTGCTCTGCTGGTGCAATATTCCGTGCGCTTCGCCCACTTTATGGTCGCCATAATCGTTCTACCGAGAGGACTATTCGCAGTGTGGTGGATAAATTTGAGTCCACTGGTTCAGTTAACGATAAACGGACGCCCGTACGAAATGCAAACTCTGCCGAAAACATCAACGCTGTTCGGAAGATCGTACAGGAGAACTCGAAGCTGTCAATTTCGCGTCGCTCACATGAACTCGGACTTTCGCAGAACACAATTTGGCAAATTCTGCGTCGTGACTTGGGCCTGCACCCAAAAAAAATTTAACTGACCCAGAAATTGAAGGTAAACGATCATAGACAACGACGTGTGTTCTCTGAATGGGCTCTGGAGCAGTTGGAAACTGACCCTTATTTTCATCGAAAAATCATCTTCCGTGATGAGCCCCATTTCCGGATGAATGGGTGCGTCAATAAACAAAATTGTCGAATTTGGGACGATACCAATCCACATGAGATCCAAGAGCGTCCAATGCATCCCGAAAAATCACTTTTTGGTGTGGATTTTGGTCTGGCGGCGTCTTCGGCCCAAATTTCGTTGAGAACGACGTTAGCCGGGCCATAAGCACTGTAGGTCAAAGATTACCAACTTATTTTGGCCTGAATCGGATGATGTACCAAATAGCTCACATCACATTGGAAATTCCGCACGAGCGATTGGAGGGCATGAAATGATGTGAAATGGCCACCGAGATCGTGCAACTTGACCCCGTTTGACTTTATCATGTGGACTTTTTTGAAATCGCAAATCTATGCGAATAAGCCACAAACCACAGTGGCCCTCAAAGCAAACATAACTCATGCCATCAAAGGAATTCAGCCCCATTTATGCGCCAGTGTCATGTAAAATTTAACATTTCAAATGTATGGCACCCAGAGAAGCCGCGAGGAACATTTGAACGATGTTATATTCCATAAAAATTATGATGATATCTTACACTAGACTAGACTAGAACTTTATGGTAGATAAATAGCGATCCCACTGAAGTCTTCACACTTATCAAGCCAACGACCCAAGGGGGCTTAAGCCTAAGCAATTCCTGTCATCATTTTTGATATTCTCTTGCATGCTGTTTTCAGTCATCAAGACCGAGTTGTTTTACATTTGCGATCACTTGGTCTTTGTCCTAGAGATTGGGTCTTTATTACCTTTTCGACTGGGGTTCTTGAATTCGACGACCCAACCCGACGGCTGAGGCAATTTAATCGACAGATGCCTTCCAGATTATATCTTTGTACAGCTCGTTCAGTTCTCGTGGGACAGAACCAAATATTCGACGCAGACGTTTTCTTTCGTATGCATCAAGAATCATTTCGGCCATCCTGCTTATTGTCTACCTTGCGGTGGCATTTTGACAGTCTGGGAAGATAGGGTTTTAAAATGCATGATTTTTGTCAGGAGTTTTGTCGCAAGTTGGTTCGTCAAACAGAAGTAGCAGCGGTTGCCTTAGTTCACTTTAAGTCGGGGCTCAAGCAAGATGTCGTTTGTAGAGTTAAGGCTTGCATCGAAGACAAATCCATTAATTTCTTTAAGGTTACAGCTGTCGATTTTGACACTTTGTACCAAATGATACGTGCCACATCAATTTCGATGTTCATTCATCTTTGTAGCCCATCTGGAATGTACACCTGCTCCCCAGTACCAGATTGAAGAAATGACAGGATAGCGCATCTACTTGCCTAAATGCGATGTAGGTTTTAAACGATTTTGAAAGTTCTTGAACCAGACTGCACGGCGTATCGCGTACTTTTTAGCATGCCACGACATAATCGAATCAATTTTTTCGGGATCCAGAATTCAACCAACGCATTGAATAGCTCCTTTCGATGGATGCTGTGATATGCGACATGAAAGGGTTACGTGTATTGATTTAAAACCACCTTGTGTTTTGTCGAGCTGTGAATATTAGGTGTACAGATTTTACCTAGGAGCACTGGTGCATGTCCATGAGTGCGGTGGAAAAATGCCTACAAATCGCTGGACAGGATCTTGTAGGCGACATTAGGTAATCATAAGTAAAAGTGAATTTCATCAGCAAAAGTAGGTGGGTCTGCCACATCTAACTTTCGTGTCGAATCAATTGTCCGCATAGAATATCAGTGAGGAGAATTCTTAATCGAGTGAGCTCTACGAATTATACTCCATCCTATACGTTGAAGCTCTCTTGTGTCCCTTTGTGCTCTTTTCCATCCTGCCCTACCATTGTAGCTCCAACGGCGATAGAAATAGCTCTTAGTGACGCTCTATTTGGCTAATAAATTAATCCAACAATGAATACGAACTTATTTCGGCACATAAACACATATAAGTACCATTCTAAGCACGTTCTCATCATGATGTATGGCCTCGCATATCACTTCCTGAGAGTCTATTGCCCCAATCAAAAGTGTTGACATTCCCATTATGTACTGTCAAAAGCCATAAACATCGTCATAAACTCATCAATGACAGTGCTTACAATAACGATGGGATGTCTAGTCAGCAGGACCGCGCTAGTTCTTCAACAGAATTTTTGGCATACTTTCACAAAATTATTGGTGATGTCCGGAAGTGCTTCGTTCTTCGGCGAAAAAGAAGTAATTTCAAGAGCAAAATGTGTTGTTGACAGGAAACACATTTATTTACGAGCCTCTCTTGTGCGGAAATCATCATCATCCAAGGATACACTCTTGTATTTGTATTCGAGAATATATTCCATCCACAAAGAAGAGGGATTGCTTAATCCGTTTGTTTATTAGCTCATCTGCATGAGAATTGTTCGTATCCTGAGTGTCCACGAGGGAGATGCTCTTGACAAACACAGTCCTTGAATGTGAGTCAGACTTAAACATTTTCTCCTGCCTCTTTTTGGCGATAAGGGAACAGCAGGAGAAAAAAATAAGCCACTTGCCTGCAATGAAGAAAGTTTTTAAATGAATTGAAGTAGATTCATTAAAATTCATGCCGGCAGCCTTCCAACACCTGAGTCTGTTTGCTCTGAATCCGTGGGACTCCCCTACGTACACGTGACTTTGACGCCCCTTTTCAATTTTGGTAAGAGACTGACGTATCCTTGCAGCAATAAAAATGAAAATAAATGTTTAAAAATTATTTACATGATAATGGGCCACGAAAATGAAGTGCGAAAGTGTCACTGCTTCAGATGACTATTCCACTGGCACACATTTGAATGTCCTTTCAGCTTTAAATTGAAAAAGAAAGAGCAAGGCAAAGATACGCGCGAAAAAAGTTTTCCTTTTCCTGTTGACAAACATGAACGAAATGCGTACCGTAAAATCCTCAATCAACATTACACTTGGCCGACTTGAAATGTCCTGGGCTCGGTAATAAATTTGAAATTAGACGAACGGGAACTTTTGTGACAACATAAAGTGATTTATTTATTTAGCACTAAGACGAGATTCATTTCCTTAGTGTCCTTGTGTGCTGACTGTATGAAAAGTGTGCTTTTTTTAATTCTGTCACTGTACCACGTTATGTTTCGTTTGTGTATTTGCAGGCAGCTTTGTGTTACTTTGGCGACGCGGTATAAATGTGCTCACAGCCAGGGATATCATGGTGACAAGGGATGAAAGAATAAGACTGATAGATGGATATAATTTAGAAATATCTGATTTGGAGCCACAGGATGCTGGGGATTATGTGTGTCAAATCAGTGACAAAGTGAACAGGGACCAAGTGCACACAGTTGAAATTTTGGGTAAGTAAAATGAGTGGAGCATCATAATAGTGTCAACCACCCTTCGTTTGTGTATAATCCGATGAGGATTGAGATCCTAAAGTGAGGACCTCGCTTAACACCCTATGTTATCCTCATCCCCTTGTGCTTGTTTCCTTTTTTTTGTTCGTATTGTCTTGTTTTGTTTTTGTGCCTTAGTCCTTTGTGATTAAATGGCCTTTTTTGGTGTTCCATCTCAGAGTCTCAGTATCGTGCTTATTGTTTTTGGGGACGAAAGCAGATCCATCCAAGTTGTGTGTTTATCCTCTTGAATAATTATCAAGGATTAAACTTTCAACTTTGTCATTTATTCTGAATTCCATTTGTTCTGTTCTCTGTTCCCCAGTTCCACCGAGTGTACGAGCGATACCGACATCGGGGCAATTGCAAGCGCGAAAGGGTGGACCGATTACGTTGGAGTGCAAAGGTTCTGGAAATCCTGTCCCATCGATATACTGGACTAAGAAGGTTCGTATTTTCGGTTTGATTTCATTGTATACACAGTTTCCTCCATTTCCTTATTATTTTGTTTTGTTGTTGTTGTTGTTGTTTTTGTATTGTATTGAGTTTATTTCAGTGTTTAATTGGGATTAGGGGATCAGAAGAGGATTTGACATAGACAAGAGTTTTGAATTGAATTTGAATGCGCTACGGGTTAAGGGATTGGAGTAGGATGAATGAGGGTGATTTTATTTTAGATGATGGCGATGATGATGATGACTTTCCGAAGAGCAGAGACTTAATGGTAAAAGTTTTGTTTAACTTTTTTTATTTCTTGCTGGCTGTATCTTCGTTGGGACAATTAAAAGGTTTCCTTTTGATAACGTGTTGAGTGGGACGACGAGAACAGGCTTTTGTTGGAGCACCATAGAGGCATGATGTTTCGAAATGAGACTAGCAATTATTTGCTAAATGCCAAAGTTTCGCTGAATGGATAGAAGAACTCTTTATGGGGCGATAAATAACTTTCATTCGGAAGGGCATGACGTGAAGTGAGGAAAGCCTGTGGAGTTGGGAACTAAATATTGTGAAAGGAAAGTGGCGATTTGGAGGGCATATTGGCAGTCGAAGATTTTGAAAAAACCGCCAACTAAACTGAGCAAGGCGTTCTTGACCTAGCTTGAGAGAAGTGGGGTGGAAGGATGGAATATTAACGCACAGTAAATATTTGCCATGTTTACTTATATGCGGCACAAAAAATGATTAAAATGACGAGGTTTTTAAAAATATCTTCCTTGCGTAGATAAGGGAATGGGGTTCGATGATGTTTACTAACGTGTTATAGTGTTGCAAGAGCTTGGATTTTACATGTCTTCATACACACATCCACAACGCTTAAGAAGTCGAGTCCAACTTCAGGTGTCCGTCCCCGAGCTGTATAGATACAGAAGGCTGGATCTGGCAAAAGTGTCTGTCAACGATTTCTACCCATTTTGACGAATGAAATGGCCTGCTCATGTGACTTCTTTGCCATCATCGACAAAACATAGCACCGTAGGCATGCCTCTTACTCCATGATGCTGTTGCTACCAGAAATTACAACTTAATTGGAAATGGTAGATATGTTGTGGGCGCCGTGGCCGTGTGGGTTCGTGCGGCTCCACCTCTTTCGAGCCATTGACAATGCTCAAAGAGTATAACTGTCTAGAAAAAGCTCTTCAATCTCGCCGTTCGGAGTCGGCATTAAACTGTAGGTCCCCTCCCCCCGTGAGAGAACAATAGCACGCACAACACGAGTAGTTACTGAGAAGTTAGGCCCAGGTCCACCCCGGACTGTAGCGCCGCCATTATTATTATTATTAGATGGGCGAGAGCTAGTATATGCAATACCTCCAGAAGAATTTGGCCAAAGCTGAACCCAAAACGATCCAAAAAATGTATCTCTTTTGATAGCTCAAAAATAGGCATCATGTTGGGTGCCATTACAGGGCACTTTCTCGTGGACGAACATAGTTATAACATGTTATAACAAACGACCTTGCGTAAATGCTTTATAGACGAGGAAGAATACAACACTGTACCGACCATCTGCGGACCTACTTCCTTGAGAACCATTATTGACCACAGGGAGATATAAATCAGAAATTTATTTCGCTATATCGAAAATTCGAATTAATTCCAACATGTGAATTGATCGATCTGCATGGAGGCACAATGAACCAACACTGGTCAAATTGCTCCTACTTATTTTATAAAAATAAGAATAAAATATATTTATTTTAGTCTGACTTTAGCTATGACAGAAATAAACGTTCAGGAGATTTGTCACGCCCTTGCTTCAACAGCAGTTTCAATATCGTTCGGTAACGATGTTGACTGAAACAGTTGCACGAACCATTGTTTCTGAAAAATCGTGTTCATTTTTTTAATTTTTTCTTGACCTTGTAAGCATACAGGCTAAGATCTTTATGCGATGCAAAGATATTACAGCTTTGAAGGTCCATGAACATACAGACATGTGATTTCAATCATACTCAGAACCACAACGCAATGCTGACCTTTACGGATGAACATGGTTTTCACATCAACTTGTCCAAATCTATCGATTAAATTCGTTATAGCTGTGCAGAAATGGCTATTGCCTTAAGCCGGACGAACATAAGGTTTTCTGGATATCTTTTACCGTTTTAATAGTAAATTTACAATATTTTAACAAACTGTGCGAATGTGTATCCATCACAATGAAAGTTCAGCAATGCCGGGAAATTTAAAATAAAAAAACAGGTGGTCTCTTAGACGACGCTGTATTTCACATTCAATGATTTCAGGCGTGAACGATGTATTAAGTTCAACAATTTTTTTCGCACGGAGAAGGTTCCATTGCATAAATATTTTTTTAAGAAATTTGTGAATATCAGACCACGAATTCAAACTATTTCAGTTAAGTTTTCTTCTAATTTCAACCCAAATCAGCTATTCATTCCTTCATTTATACACCTAAACAAACAAACATCCATCCATACATATACATATATCTCTATCCAAGTTTATCCAACACAGAAAATCCCTTCCATCACCAGTCCCTACTCACTACGCTGTGTGCATATTGCTGTTGCGCATTTGGAGGTTCAAATGAATGTGAGAGCTAACACTGTTCATCGTACGGAGTCGTCGATCTCAGCATGGAATTTATGTGTGAAAATGATAATCCTTTAAATTTTAAATCTTCAATATCTCAAAACTTGCACATAAATCGATATTGGATATTTATTATTTCTTAATGCTTACGTTCAGGTCTTCTTCTTCTTCTTCTTAGGGCGCTACAGTCCGAGGTGGACCTGGGCCTCACTTAACATGCCTCTCCAGCCAGCACGATCTTTCGCCAGCTGTCTCCAGTTTCGCACACCAAGCCGGCCGAGGTCCCCCTCGTTACGTTCAGGTCTACAAGACTGAATTTTCAGATCTTCACAATTCGCATGTCGATGTTTTACCGTTTTTGGCTAATATCTTGAAAACTATTAGGACCAGAATGCTTGAAATTATTTTAAATGAAAGTACTCAAAGAAGCCAAGTTTTTGTGAACATTTTGGTTTATAAATGGGAAGGAAGGACGCATTATAAGCGACTTTTCAAACGGTACTTTGGATCAACAAGTTTTTGTAGCAAATCTCAACCTCATTTCAAAAGACCTGTTGATTGATATATCACTCGAGGGGGTCTGTCACTGTTTCAAAATCAATGGCAACTTCACCTCTACGGGAGCAACTCCCAAGAGGAGCATAAACTACTTATTTTTAAAATTGCATGCTAATATCCTTATAAAAGTCGGAAATAAAAAATTGTGACATACACGACAGACGGACGGACACACTGAAATTATAAAGGCTCCGTTTTGTAGACGAAAGTATTTTTCTGCAGAACTTCTGCGCTCGTCCACATCATTCATGCAGTACATCTCACAACAGTCATCAATAACTGCCTGTTAATTAGGATTAACCTCGAACAAACCCAAAACTTTAATCGATCAAAATTCCTCGAAGTCTGTCCAGGACTATTTTAACCCCTCACAGCCAACCACACACGTTCACCAAATATACCAAGAAATTAATTGGTCATATGGTGCTCGTACATACCGAAAAGAGGATCAAGGGTATTAGTTCAGAACCAGTGAGCGGTGGGGTTGGAAAAATTTCCCAAACACATCCAACCAACAGAGGAGTACCAGAAACATAAAACACCAATGACTCCCATCGTCTGCACCAAACATATCCGCATGCTCAATCTGTCATAGTACGAGGAACACATTAAATCATTCCCTCCGCGTACATACCTATGTTCCTTCATATTCTCTCCGTTCACATCATCCCAAAAATGGTCATAAATCAATTCCCGAAGAGAAGGCGAAACCCAAAACAACGGAAACGGAAAAAAAGAAAAACCGGTAGCCGTCCAATTGTACGACGAACTTTGCCGCTTCACCCATTCGAAAATGGCCTACACAGGCTAACGGCCGTAAGCGAATCAAAATGGCCATTTCGAACCATGCGGCATCAGTTTGAGGCACATAAACTCTGGATCTCCACGTCGTCGGTGTCGTTGTGCTGGCGGTGGTGGTCTGGATTCCATTATGCAGCGTAATTAATTCTGCTGCACCCTTTGTTGAACTTTTTCTCCGCCCTGTGATACCTAGAAAAACGAGGGGGAGAGTGAGACGAGCTGTTGGCATCTTTCAGGCGAGGTCACATTTCAAAAATTTGATTGCTCAACATGTCTGATGGGGAGGGGGCTGGTAGAACAAATTAATCAATTCCTAATGGCAGCTAAAGGACTGACTCAGTGAGGGGCGAACAAGAGCTGGCTACAGTTGATGAGAAGAGAACTTCCGCCGAGCGTCCTTACGCCCGTGCATGTTAAGTTCAAGATTTATGCTGGCATTTTCGTTGTTCCTTTGGCCGTTTCATTGTTCACTTTACGTTTCGCTCCTTGGAACATAAAATATGGGGATCAAGCAGCGAGTCCTGAATAATGAACGCCATCGCGACGAATGGAGGTAGCTGCCTAAATTGTGCATAAATATTATCCTTTTGCCTATGTGATGTGTGTCCCGTTTTTTAGGAGACTAATATATGAGCTACCCGATAGGAGCACAAACAGACAGGCGGATCCTTACCGTCGTCGACTGGCACAAGCGAGTAGGCTTTCCATGCAGTGAAATGGAGAACTGGCGATGAAGTGGTGTGCACAGTCATATAGGAGTCACTCGTTGCAACTTTTCGTATCCTTGGGTGCACTCACTCAAGCAAAGGATTTTATTCTGAACAGACGACCGGTACGAGGACGAAGAACTGGCAAAGAACCGCGAAACGTGTCCGTAATGTGCATTGAAGACGTGTTTAGCATAAATTACACTCAAGACTGTAGTCGTATCCCATCACACCGCACACACACGGGACGGGACTCCTTTGTGGAGGTGCAACATATCATGCATGCTGTCGACTGTCAAGTGCTCTTGCATCCCATTTGCCGATGAAACTGACTCCCCCCCACTGTCTATAATGCCCTCAACGAGTTTTGCTTCTTAATAAAATGCGATTAGGGTTGCGAGTCCTTGCATAATGCAGTTAGTTGCAAGTTGCACAGTGTGTTGTCGCCGCCACCTGCGCTACCGTCCGGAAAGGACCGATGTCATAGAATGTGTGTCGGTGGGTGGGACAAATTTAAAATTATGCTCGGGATTTATGTGAAACGGGGGGTGGTTAAGAGAAGAAGACAAAGGACAATTTCTTTTAAACTTTCTTTTCAGTTTTCTTCCTGTTTTGTGATTTTGTTATTGTTTTCCCTTTTTCGTTCTACTTGTTTGTGTGGATATCATTCACAGAAAACTTTTCTTGATAAACAATTTTACTGTTTCTCTCTTTTCCGCTCCTTACAGAGTGGTGCCGGGAAATCACCAGCTCGTATTGGTGATGGTCCAATACTGACTCTGGAAAAATTGGAACGTCAACAGGCTGGAGTGTATCAGTGTACGGCAGACAATGGAGTCGGCGAAGCAGTTACAGTCGATATGAGACTCGATGTTCTATGTAAGTTCAGGGCTCCAGTTCCATGGGCCACGACATAAGGTCAATTTCCTGCGGCCGGTTGTTTTTTTGATTACATTCCGTAGGAGATTCAAATTGAATTGCCATTTGATTGAAATTCATAAAAAGTCATGGCGTACAAGTGTTTTGTGTTGTGGGGATGATCTCAGCGGAGAGGGATCGAGTTTAGCTGTGCCTTCGATGGTTGGGCCGGAAGAGGGAGCAATGTTTTTTTGATGAGCATATTGGACATGTGTACGAGAGAGTTGTTTATTGTTTTGATATCAAACTGGTTTGTTATTGCACCATAGATGCTGCATATAATTCTGAAATGGACTTAAAGTGCCCTACATGTGTACGGGTGTCATCTGTGAAATGTCAAGTGTGCGGGTTATAAAAAAAAACTATGCCATTTTTCCGTATAATTTCAAATGAATAACACTGTGTGATGTGTACACATGTATGCTAATAAATATGCATTTAAATTTAAAAAATGCGGATTCAAAATTCAAAATTTCATGTCCACTAAGTAAACTATTCTAATTTGCAGTACTACATTTTTTTTGCATAAAATTTGAACAAATTTGTGGAGATATTGAATGCTTCGTTGCCCTTTCCTTACGCAAGGTATGCTTTGCTACGTTTGCATTTCCAAATGGTCCCACTAACAGAAGCTGCGTAGTGTTTTCAGGTTTCAAATGGTTTCCTGACAGGCAGCGAAGGTTTTGGAATACTGTTGGAAGTACTACGAGGGTGTACATACATACATATGTTAAGTAATTAAAGTGAGTTCGAGATGAATCATTCCGACAAGGATGTTTTCCAACAGTTACCACTTTGAACTCAAAGGATATCTGGTTACTTTTGTGGTATGTAACAATATTATTGTGCCCACCTTTGCTGCTGGCAAAAGTATCTTCAAAGAACTTATATTCCACATCTGCCAAACACTCATATCGGTTGTAAAAGAGAGTTTGTAAAAGAAAGTTAGAAAAAATCATATCACTTATGTTAGTTCGACAGAATCAAGTAAACTACATGATACGTGGCTGCCAACTCTTAAAATACAAGTGGGAGAATTCTGTCGGAGCCTAAAATGAAATTAATTAAGTAAAGGGTATACAGTTTCGATATGAAACAAAACACTTGAAGCTAATGCTAATGTCTATGACATTTATTTATTAGATCATTTTATGCCATTAGTGTTAAAATATGATTTCGGGCATATGTGTGCAACTGAAGCCGTATATCAGCAATAACGCGGAGAATGTTGAGATCGTCCAGCATTTCTAGTTTATCGGCATAGACTATTGACTTCACATACCCCCAAAGAAAGTAATCTAAAGGTGTTAGATCACAGAATCGTGAAGGCCAGTTCACAGGTCCATTACACGACATGACATTATGCGCTCAGTATCCTAACAACTAACAAAAAATCGTACTAGCGGCAGAAGCCTGTTGGTTGAGGACAGGCTCACCCCTACCTGTAGCACCACAAGAAGAAGAAACCAAACTTGAACTCATGTGACTTGCAATAAAACAACATCAGTACACCGCAAAGGAAATGTAATATCACAAAAGCTATCCAGGAAATGTATTTACCTTTAGAAACATTAATTCGAAGGATTTACTCAATTTTCCTCTCAATTTCAGCCGATAGATTCTATCCAATACAGCCTCGCAGAAACGTCGTATTCCACAAAGTACTCTTGTCCATCTGCTATATCGCATAAATGGACATGTTAAATGAAACATTTCCCTCGTTGAGAAGTCCACATCAAAGGTTGTATTCCGGGAAAAAACAAGCGATAGGTTTTGAAATGAATTCACAGTATTCCTTTCAGGATATAATGCAATTGCTTTTGATACAACTGTATCAGTACAGTGCCAACAGGAGATGAGTAAGGATACAGGAAATGGGTCGCGCAGTTGTACTTACCTGCGTAATGCAATCCTGTCTTCAGAAATGATTTTCTTTCGATTTAACTTACTTCCGTTGAAAGAAACAAGGATGATAGAATATTCTCCAGAAGGACGAGAATATGTTATGCAGTCGCAATTGAAAGAAATAAGATGTTTTGAATTAAATGTCAAGGAAAACTATATTTTCAAAAGACAAATAAATTCCAAAGAATTTGACTTCACTTCCTTCATCCGTTATGTTTTCTTTCCATATGAATTTATTAATTTGAAATGTTGATAAATAATACAGAAGCATATTCAATGTGTTTAAGCTCTTAGATGATAGGATATTGCATGATTATTTTAAAGTCAATTTGGCTTTAGATTATTTCTGCCACAAAATGCTGTCATGCATGAGACGTTTGCAGTGGCATGAAAAAACACGAACAACATCTTAGCAACTACAATAATAATAATAGCAACTACCCTGATAAAGAGAAACTGATTTCACCCACTTTATTGAAATGTTACCGCATGTTTAAGTTTTCAAGTTTAAGTTTATTCAAGTTATAATATTTCTTACATTAAGAAGATTATGCAATCTTATGATTAAATGCAAGCTTTAAAAGGATTTACATAAATGGAGTGCAAAATATACGGTGAATTGACATCGTTTAATACCAGTTTAGAAGTGAGAAAAAAAATAGAAAATAAAATTAAAAAAACAAATGATAATAGTGATAAAACAAGTTAAATACTATTGATAATTTAAGGAAATAAGAAAGATAATTAAATTTGTTCTCAGGTCATGTAAGCAAAAATGGAAGCTTTAAATCTGCTCGTACTAGTAATCTCTCTCAAATGCGCTGGTAGAGAGTTCCAAAGCCTGGCAGATTGTACAAAGAATTGTCTTTCTGACTGGAGGCAAGAGTATCTGGGTTGTATAATTCTTACCGGTCTTGGAGATTGGAAAAATTTGATTTTTTCAAAAAGGTATTCAGGTTGTCGAGTAATGATCAGATTGTTTAGAAAGCAGAGTGTTTTGATTTTCAGCAGATTTGAAAGAGTGCACCCGGCAATTTTTGTAGAGAAACATGAAACATGGTCCCTTTTCCTAAGGTTAAATACGTATCTAGCAATGTTATTGTAGACCACGATCAGTTTTCTCATGCTCCTTTCGTCAGGTTTGCAAAAGATTTCGCACCCATATAGCAACACTGGCAGAAGTAAGGATTTAGCAAGCGTCAATTTGATTTTCATGGGTAAGAAATTTTGAGTAGTCCAAAGAGTACGTAGTCCGCCATAGACCTTGGCAATAGCCGTGTTAATATGAGTATCCCAGGAGAGAGTACGATTAAAAACTATGCCAAGATTCTTAGCAGAGGTTACCCACTCTATAGGACTTTGATTGAGGAGAACACACGGAAGATGCGAAAGGTCAAATGCCTTACGGTGAATAGCAATAGCTTTTGACTTTTCTGGATTAAGTCGCAGATCATTTCTTATAGACCATTTATATATTTCAGATAGATCTTCATTGAGTGCGGTAATAGCATTATTGATTTCATTGAGAGGTCGACTTAGAAAAAGCTGAACATCATCAGCGTACATATGAATCTTACAGTGCTTAATAATTCTTGGCAAGTCATTTACATACAAAGAAAATAATGTAGGCCCGAGGATTGATCCTTGAGGGACTCCATTTAGTACGTTTATAAAGCTAGATGAGCTATCACCAGAAATAACGCATTGTTGTCTTCCACTAAGATATGATGATATCAGCTTAGTAGACGGAGAAGAAAACCCAAAGCTATTCCGCAACTTATTGCACAGGATCGAATGATTGACTGTATCAAATGCTTTTGAGAAATCAAGTAGAGTTAGAAGAGTTGCGTTATTTTTGTCTAGATCTTGTCGGATTTCTTCAACTACTAGTAAAAGCGCAGTGTTACAGCTTCTCTTGGGACGAAAACCAGACTGACTGTTGCTGAGTAAGTTTTTCCTTATTAAATAATTTCGCATTTGATTCAAGACCAACCTCTCAAGAACTTTGGATAAAAAAGGTAAGATGGCTATTGGTCGGTATTCAGCAAGGTTTCTTGATCTATTTTTTGGTATGGGGACTATTTTAACTTTTTTCCACTCGGATGGGAAAGTTGAGGTGATCAAGCAACAATTCAATATGTGTGTTAAGTATTTTAGAATATAAGGTAGCAACAATTTAATAAACTTCGGACATAAGTTGTCAAGGCCCATAGAGTTGGATTTAATAGATTGCATTGCAAGAACAACATCTGGAGGATAAACTATTTCGAAATAAAAGGCATATTCATGTTCGGATGCAGTGTTTAGATCAGCTGGATGCTTTATTGAAGGAGAACCAGATGCAGTGACGAAGTCAGCATTCAGCTTATCGCAATCAAGACCATCAGTGGTAGCAGAATTTTTCTTGCATAACCCAAGTTTACGAATCTGTTTCCAGAGAGTCTTACTTGATGCAGCCATGTCCAACTTACTACCATAAAATTCAGTTTTGGCGGTTCTTATTTTCGAGACAACTTTATTGCGTAGGGAACGATAGGCCAGAAGATATTCTTCTAGACGATACTTTTTCCATTTTCGATAGGCAGTCTCACGTTCATGTATCAATTGACGAATATCGCCTTTTAACCAAGGAGGTGATTGAGGCTTGAATCTTTTAGTTCTTAAGGGAATATTTTTATTATAAAGTAAAGATATTTGGTGTTGAAAGAAAGTCGACGGACTGCATAAAATAGATTTGATCCCAAAGTATTTGGTTAATATCAGATTCCAATTCTACGTAGCACAGGCTTTTAAAATCTCTATATTGATAGCTATCGCTGCCAATAACATTATTAAATTCAACGGTAAGATAAATTAAGTCATGCTTAGAAAAACCAATAGCAGACAACTGGTCATAGAATAACATTTTTGAGGTATCGCCAATGAAAAAGACATCCAAAAGTGTTGAAGAATCACCAGAGAAATGGGTAGGAGTAGAAACATTTACCGCATACAAATTTATAGATCTCAGACTGTCCAAAGTGGAGCCTGATTCAGATTTGTCTAACAAATTGCAATTAAGGTCACCACAGAGAACAATGTTGGCGGAAGTGCATGTAAGCTCTTCTAAGTAATCAATAAGAGGCAGAAGGCTTATGCGTTTGTTAGGTCTGTAAACTGCACCAATAAAAAGCTTTTCACCAAAAGACGCAATCTCTACAAAAAGTATTTCCATAGGACACTCTGGATTAGAATGAAAAACGACCTTGCATTTCAAGGATTGGCGGACGAAGATCGCAACACCACCTCCTGAACGTTCTTCTCTATCAGCTCGATAAAGCCTATAACCAGGAAGACCATAATATTGGTCACTTTTGTCAGACAGGAACCATGTTTCTGAAACACAAATTACGTCAACTTGAGAATTTATGAAGGTGTAGCGAAATTCATCAAGCTTAGGTTCTAAGCTTTGCGCGTTGATATGACAGATATGAATACCATTAGTCTGCGATCTAAACACTCTGATCATATTGTGGAGACTCCCATTAACTGCTCCAGCAGTGAACTCTCTACCAGCAGTTATACTATTCGAGGAAATGATTAGTGAAAAAGACAAAATGTTTTAAAGAGAGAGTACCAATACGAACAAAAAACAAGCTATAACATATGGAACTTACCAAGACCGTGAGAAATGCTAAAAATAATATTAAGTTGAAGCGGATTATAAATAAATTGAAAATATAAAGAGGTATTAAAAACGTATTAGGATGAGAAAGATGGCAACTATGAACACTTCTAATGGGCATGAGATGAAGATGGTAACACTGGAACAGCATCATTGGTGGTATCGTTAGTTTGAGTACCGATTAGTGCATCTAACTAAACTGTCTAGATTATTTACTGTGAAACTCTAGTAAATGATTGCCAAATACTTTATTGGTCTTATATTTACTCCACATCTGACGTTAATTCACAAGTCTCTGTCTTTAATAAATACATCGACCTTCCGTTAAAAAAACATGTGCCTGTGAAAGCTAAACGCATCAATAACGCTAACATGTCATGGCTAACCCTGGAGATAAAAAACAAAATAATCCATCGTGATGTCCTTTACAATAGTTGGCGTAGATACGGTTGTTCTTATATTTACGATTAATTTAAGAAAATGTGCATTTAAGTAACCCTATTAATACGTAAGAGCAAAACTGCGTATTGATGTCGATGACTTAAAGAGTACCTTCGTAAGCGCTCGTACATAAGTAGACTTTTCTATTTTTGACTGCAATGCCTTAAATTCATCGAGAACCTTTTCACTTCAACGTGTTAATGAAAATTGTGTTGCAAGCTCATTATTTCCATACGGTCAAAGGCAGTTGGATTAGATGGTATACATCCAACCATAATAAAGATGCTTTTACCATTCATATGTAAACACATATAACATATACATACATAATACGATATTTATGACTTATGACTAGTAAAAAGTCATTCCAGTTCAAGTACCAATGAATTCCGACCAATCACTATCCTCCTCTTCATAAGTAAAGCCTTCGTTAAACTAGTCAGTAAACAAATGAAGGAGTATCTTGAAGATCAGAAACTTCTAACGAACTTTCAGTCTGGTTTCAGAAAAAAACACAACGACCTTACTCTGGCTCTGGCTTTGGTCCACTTTTGTTTATATTTTTCATCAACGATATTGCAAAGTGTATGAGTACCAGATCTATGCAGATGACGAATTAACGGCTATTGATGAAAATGACAAAATGAGCATACACCCAAAGCAAGAAAATATTTTTGATTTTTTCTTCTTGAAAAAAGTAATTTATTAAAAAAAACAAAAATGTAGTTTCAATAACACAAATTTCACTTAAAAAAGAATAAGAAAAGCAGTAAAATATTAAACAAAACAAACTATTTTTTTAGCGAAATATAAAAAAGTACTTAATTTAAAGGCACAATATTGAGCATACACTGCTTTTAGCCACCAGGTTATGGGTTTTAAAAGTTATTCCGTAAAAAATGACAATATGGTTTCCCAAGCTCCTTGGATTTGTAATTTTAGCTTCTGCTTATTAGAGAAGAGACTTTATTCAAGCAGCAGTTTTATCTCACCCCATGGGTGTTCAATCGGCCCTAGATCAATCGATTTTGGAGGTGTTTAGAACTGCACTTCGGGCATTATAAAGCAACTATTCGTGTACTTAGTAAGAGGTGTGCTTCGGATCATTGTCTTTTTAAAATCAACAATCCTAATGCATGCTTAATTTTTCTGAAACTCCGTAGAATTCACTCGAAAATATTCAAATACCCAATTTTGTCCATGGTATTCTCTATGAATTCTATGCCCGCAGAATTACCTATAGTTTTATATGGATGCGAACTCTTCTCCAATCTGGACTCTGAATCCACCAGGAAATTAAATGTAACTTTAAACATCTGTACCAGATATATTTGTAACCTACGATGATACAATCACGTCGCTTCCTTTGTGGAGCAATTCCTTGGCTGCTCACTAAACGTATTGTTGAAGGTTCGTATTGTTCTTGTATTGTTGAATGTAATAAACAGCAAAACACCAGAGTACTTGTACTCAAAACTGAAATTTGTGAGATCGCAAAGAACGTATAATTTAATTGCACCTAGGCATAAATGCTTGATCGGCAACCGCCAGATTTTTATTCATGCAAGTCACCCGTGGAATCAACTTCCTCCGGGAATAGAAAACCTGAACGATGAGAATCGCTTTAAACAAGAATTAATTGATTTTTATAGCCGCAGTACTTAGCATGATCAATTAATATATTTTTTCTATCTTCTATCTTTTTTTTTCTTTTTTTCTATTCTATCATTTTCTTTATATTTAAAGAATCTTTCAGTGCAATATCTGTAATCGAAATATCAACTTTTTAAGTATTGTATTGCATTGTATTGTATTGCATTGCCTGTGCAAATTCAGAAACTTATGATAACTTAATGTACAGAGATGTTATTGAATCCTAATAAATTGAAATCGAAATAAGTAAGGTCTAATGTCAAGGAGAGTTGTGCAGTTTCTGTACCATCAACATCTGCGAAAGTCAAAACAAAATGGTGACACTTCTACGACAGTTCTATTAAGAAATCCAGTTCGTCTTGCAGACACGGACATTTCCGTCATTAATTCCGATCTCTGCATAAACCAAAATGCAATTTCACCAAGAATAGCATTGACCAGAAATGACGAAGAACTTCTATCCGCTTGTCGTCGCATGTGCAGCTCCTTCATCGTCGCTGTTGCTGTTGAAGGTGGAGCTTTAAAAATTCAAAAACCCGGAACATAAATCACTGCATGTCGGGCGTACTCTCTTCACTGTATGAACTGAAATTGAAACATTAAACCATATCTTATTCATGTTGAGGTTGTGCACTATGTTTTTCAGTTTTTTAGGTTTAGGACAAGATTGAATTTTTCTCTCGTACACATGTGGGTGAATACATGGGTCGTTAGAACCACCGTGTGAGGGCGTTGAATGGTAGGAAGTTCGTTTCAAATACATCCAGTGAAATACAAAATATTTGCATGCTAAAAGGTTTTCAAATATTTTTTTTTGTTTTTACTCTCTTATTTGCTATTCATTCATAGTCTTCTCTATATATTTTTGTGGATTTTTTTCTTTGCAGATCCTCCGGATATACAAGTGGAAAAATCATGGATACATTCCGGCGAAGGATACGAAGCGAAACTAGTGTGCATTGTATTTGCAGATCCAGTTGCAACGGTTTGTTGATTCCCTCACTTCTTATTTGAATAATATCAACTATTTCTTCCGCACTCCTCTATGGGGTGGGTGAAAGGGGGTTGCATGTTTTTTTTAACTATTTTTGTCTTCTCCGTGTTGCATTCTCTGACCATCAATTCTCTTCACTTTCTCTGTCTCTCCCTTTTCTCGAGTTTGCAGTTGCATTCTGCATTCCTTCATCCAGCGTTGCATCCCACACTCTTTGTGGGATATTGTGGAATATTCCATTAGTCAACTTTGTAGTTCACATCCTCCTGGTCTTATTTGGGCGGTGGGTTGTGTATTGAGATAGGGCGAGTGCGGAATGCAAATCAATTGCGGTGTTTTGTACGCTCTCGAGCATTGGCATGAGATGCATGAATAGTGCTTCACGCAAGGTGGAACCTAACGAATGCTTTTTTTACCCTTTGCTCGATTTGGTTTTTGTTTTCCTTGGTATACTTGTTTTTATTTTCGACAACCCACTGCTTGCATGAGTGTACAGAAATAAAATGAAACACTATGTACTTGCTTTTTTTTTTAGATTTTTAGCTCTAGCTCGATCCTTCTCCTCGTTCTGAAGGAAATTGTGTGAAAGGTACTAGACCATATGTGCTTCGTTTGGTATCTTCTCTATGAGAGAGGGGAATCGTGTTTACAAATGTTAGTGCAGTGATTCACAAAAGAAGATGTGAATGAGTTACTCGTATATTGATCAGTGGTATATCGATTTTCGCTGGTTTTCAAGTGCTTAATTTGTTGCATAGAAGTTGCATCAAAACTATATTTAAAACCAATTATATACAGATACAGCGTAACTTATTCTATTCGATCCTGACCCTATTCAGTTCACTCAAATCGTCGAAGAAGTTTGCAATTTCCTGGAATGTCACAGTGTCTCGACACACAGAGATCTTTGAATAGAACATGGCCGAGTCAAGGGATTTAATAGCAGCCTGGTTGTTATAACATATGATGATGACCCTCTTGGACATCACATTGTTTTTTGAGCCGAGATAAAGGCTCTTCAATTACCATACCAAGTTTTTTTTTTTTTGTCGGAGGTTATTTTTGGAAAACTACACTGGAGCACTCAGACTCAAAAACTGGTCCATTGTACTGCCAGGTAGCAACCTACTCCAGTGCCGTTAATTTGATCCCAATGGCAAATGGTGACTGGACCAGATTCTATTTCACTGGGATTCGAACCTAGGACCCCTCGAACTTAGGGCAGGCACTTAACCAACTGCATGTGTGTATAGTTTAAAAAACCAAACTTAAAATCTAAAAATTAAAGTCTGTCATATTTTCATGATTCAAGTCAAGCAATTTTGATAATGTATCTAAGCCCAGAAAGTTCTGCTCTCAATAAGGAGCAATCAATAAGACCATATAAATACACGCCTACCGCATTGTATAAAGACCATTAACTTAGTTTCTTATACCCGCTAGGGCTAACAAAGTCTACCAATGAAAGCCTTAGAAACATTTCCATAAGATAAAAACAATCTACGATTTACGAATGCAATTTGGTAAACTTTTATTTACATCCTTAACAATCTGCTAGTACAAAGGCTGACGTGGGGTCGCTCCCAGTAACCAAAAGATTGTGTTAAATAAAAAGTTAAACAACAGAAAAAAATACAATCTAACTTTTTTTTATGGCAAATCGATGTAACCGTAAAAAACAAATAAAACAACTAAAGCGAGTAAGCGGTTACAAGAAGCTTATCTCCTGCTTAAGGTTGAGATAATAAAATTTCTGGATAATGACATCTAAATTCCGTGTAAGACACACTCCGCCACCACCGCCATAGAAACAGTTGTGCACTTATCCTTTTAAGACAGGAAGACAATCTTTATTATTATCTTGAGTGTAGATAACAAATTAATTATATTAATAAAATTATAATCTCTGAACGGAATCTTAATGAAGGATAGATACGCTACGCAATGTTAAGGCATTTCAGAAACGAAATTGTGGGTTCGTATCAGCCAGGGTGAAATGAGTTTAAATAGGATCCTACCTTAAATTAGATAACATGGTATCAGGAAAATTATGCACATAATTGTGTGCAGATTTCAGGAAAGGATTTTGTAATAATTTTTAAGAGTTTCCGTTTCCAAAATTCAAATAAGGACATGAAATCTTGATTGCTGACACCTGTATGTATGTATATTAACTGGTAGAGTGCTAGTAGGGTGGCTGATGTTTGCTTCAGCCTTTGATGGAACATTGGTGTAACGAATTTCTCAGTATATTTCCCGAACATTTATAAATCTATTCGGTTCTTATTTTTAACTTCCAATTGAGGAGAAAAGATACAAACCGAAACCACTGTAATTAAAACCGTGTTTGTTTGAAAGTGGGACCATTGTGTTCTGGTTTATTTGCAATTGTTTAAGCAGCTGAGTAAGCTTTTATACACAAAGAAACAGCAACAACAACACCAGCAGTGTTGACAAATTATTATAATAATATTGACAGGCGAATTATTTTCAATACTAAGCTTCTTTTGTTCAATTAGCCAAACCTTTATGTTTTCTCAATCTCTTCACGCTGCCTTTGATGTGCTCCTTCCCATTAAGTTTCACGTCAATAATCATTCAGAGGTATTTCGCTTCATTTTCGAAGGACAGTTTACAAGAACACGCAGTTTATTTACGTTCATATAAGCAAAATGAATATGGACGGATTTGGCTTCATAAAGTGCGGTTTGGCAAATTTATGCCCGTTCGTGTACCCAATTTAACTCACGTCAACCGTTTAGACTATTAAAATGGCAGTATCATCAACAAAAATACCTAATCCAAAGCTTCGGCCTACGGTATATTTCTATTATAAAGTGGCTAAAGGAGAAGACTAAAAAAACATCCTTGTGGTACTCCAACATTTAACAATTTGAATAGATGTTATTAGTTAAATTCTTGGAAAACATCAAGAAATACGAAAAAAATATATTCTCGTTCAAATGATTTCTCCACTGCATCAGTTATGCGATGTCGACGACAAAATTCTTACTTCTAATGCCGAATTAGTGATGCGCAATAAAGCGTTTTTCATTCGAGCTAAAATGTCTTTCGAATACTTTGGAAATTATTGGAATAAGTGAGATCGTTCTTTTTCATTCTAATTTTCCTGGTTTCTGTATTATTATCTCTTCTGAAACTGTCCATTGACCAGGAACGTGTTCCGGCCAAAGCGACAAGGGATATTAAGAAGAGATTTTCTAGTCAACTCTTTAAGAACATGGTTGAAAAGGTATTGACAAGTTGTCTGCAAAACAGATCTGCTTCATCCTTATCGTTCTTCGCCCACTTGTCTCAATTATTTCGTATAGAATGCGTTTGGGTTTCGGGTTTTTTAAACTTCTACAGTTTTTCAGGGCGCGTAGTTACAATGTTTTTTTTCGGCGAGCAAGCTTATTGTGTGGAGTTTAGAGCATTATTTTTGAATGACTTAATATTCGCCTTCAACCGGTTACACAATTACTTAAAACGAGTTTGTTGCCATTCCTCTCGCGTTTTTATTTTTAATATTCAACAAATGCTGAACGGAGGATCCAGCGACTGTTGGGCGCAAATGGGGTTAGTTAAATCGGATGACATCACCTACACACGTGCTTATGCAGCTTAACTTAGGTTGTTACCTAACCGAAAGTGGTTGATACGTGCATAATTGGAAAACCCGATACATATCCTCTGACCTAAACAACTACATATATGTATTGTTGATTCAAAATCAAGACATATTGACTATCTGACACTCCCAACCACACAAACCCCTGATTTATGTCAATCCTAAATCTCAGTTACAAAAAAAAAAAAACAAAAAAGATAGGATAGGCACATATTTTGTACCAAACGAACCCAAAACTGAAATAAAAGGACATCAAGTTTTTATTGCCATTCGCAATCGCAAAAACACGATTCGCCGTTGCGCGTTAGCTAACACGTCCGCATCAATTCGGACAAGGGCACACCAATGTCATCCTATTATCCAATAATTCTAAAGTCAATTTATTACTCACCGCTATTTCCAGTTATTTTCAGCGACTTCTCATAGACCCAAGTGCACAATCATTCATTCATTCAGACATCATCATCATCGCCATCATCACCACCAAGGATGGAACACCATCCTGTCTGTGTTGCGTCCTTGTTACGAGAATTGGTGGCTGTGCTGGAAGGAAAAAAATCATAAAATCCTTTAGAGGAGATGAGCTCTGTGGTGTTGGTCTTTGTTGCTCTATGTTTTCCTTTGAATTTGTCACACGGACTTGGTTTGTGTAGATTTGTTTCGTTGCCTGGATACGAAAGTCGGTTTACTTTTTATGAGAGTCCCTTGATCCCTGTTTAATAATTGCAATGATGAGGAGTCCCCGGGAGTAATAAAATCGCTCCGCCACTAAGGGTTGGCCATGATAAGAAGACCCAGTGTGAAGCTCCTTGCTGTTTCCAATTGGTATGTCCGCCTGTGAATTTGATTTTCAGCAACGAAATTGGATTCAATAGAACGTCCATTTGGATTTAAAATCTTTGCACCACAAATAATTTAAAGACAGAAAATCATGTCCTTTGCGATTTCCTTTGCCACAGTTTGTCCAGCAGACGCGACTACACATTTTAGACCAAATCAAATCCATTTGCAATGCATTTGGTCGAACGGATTCCATTGTTGAATTTTAATAATTGGTGGTGAACAAACACAACTGTGGTTTCCAATTGATTGCGGTTTTTTCGAAATGTACCAAAAGAGTATCAAAGTACTATCCATTGTTTTAATTTAAAGTTTTTACTTGTTTCTTTCTTCAGGTGTCCTGGTATCAAAATTCATTTCCAATCCAGTCGACTGACAGGAGAATTATGTCATCCAGAGGTAACCGGCATACACTGACTGTGCGGCACATCCAGCAAGAGGATTTCGGCAACTACAGGTAAGACTGATATTCTTGTCCCTCGTTCAGTCAATGCACCTGCATTTAAGCACATCTATGCAAATTGAGGTCAACATTTCTTAAAGGCTTTAGAAACAGGGTTAGCAGTTCAGCTCAAAGAATGCGTTGTTTCGTGGAAGTAACAAAAATATTACTTTTAATTGGATTAGGGGAGAAGAAGGCACACAAGTTACTTGTCCTCATTGGTGACTGAATTAGTTTTCGTAAGCATGTACGTAAGTAGCAGCTAAAATAGTGAAATGTTGTACAACAAAAGGAGATAAAGATAATCCCGTGCAAAAGAGTTCCATTTTTCTAACAAAAAAAATTATTTGAATATCTGCAGCAATGCCTGATCCTTGGATTCTTCAAAATACTCAGAGTCCAGGTCTTTTGGAAAATTATCTGATATATTGGGCAGGGCACGATTATTAACGTTTGTAAGAAGTAAATCGGACCAATCGATTGCAGTGATGTGTAAAAAAGTGCAGACGGGAAGATTGTCATGGAAACTTGGATATCTGCATCAGCAGCAATACAAGGACGGATCAATAAGTTCGATTTGAGTAGCCTCCAAATACTAACTAATCGAGGGGGTGCTCAAAATGTTGTGGTAGTTATGGTCATTGATAGGAGCACTATTGTTTCTTAGTTAACTAATAAAAAAGTTTAAAAAGTCACGGACTTATTGATCCGCCTTGCGGTTTGCATTCATTGTGATGAAAAATCCCGGATGCATTGTCATATTGCATAGTGACAAAGATTTTCTCCAAGGAGATAAGAGAACTAATCAGATAAAATCAAAAATTCATCTCTGTGAGGGGTTTACTAAAAAGTGCATCACAAGTGTGGAATAACACAAAATGTAAATCAATTTTTGAGTAAGATTTTTGATACAGGATGATGTCACTTCTGACTATTGTCTGACCAATCGTTGTTGAAACTGTGATATTGTGGTATGGGACACTCATTCGTAGACCCTTCTGAATACACCGATCCACAGAAAAGTATTCATCCCTTCGCTCGTCCTATTATATGAAGGAAAAACCAGCTAGGGAGGCTTGTTGGTTGTGTCCATACTGGACTATAGCGCCATCAGAATAGAAAGAAGAAGACTAAAGTCAAACGAAGATACGGACTCGTCTGCGTGCATATCGGCACCGCAGTAAACAGTACAAAAAACATCAATATTGAAATCAAACGTCGAAAACTTATGCAACCCCTGACTCAAGAGACAGTTGCGTAATAGAGAATTTTTTCGAAATACGAAGCTGACTTTGTATAAGACCTTGATTATCCCAATCCTGCTCTACGGGGCATTGGCATGGATAATAGCTAAAGCGGCTGAAAAGCTTTTGGTCATTTTGAGATGAAAGTTCAGTGATCGAAGAGGGAAATTCAACCAAAAACTGGCCAAGCGCCTACGGATCCAACACCTATGATGAGTGCAAGAGTAACTTAGCTCTAGCCCGAAGAATCTTCGACTCGGGGCCTGTGAGACAACGCAAGAGAGGACGGTGGTGGTGGTGGTGCACACAAATCGACAGAGGCCTCAACGAACTCAACTATCCACGCGGACTGTAATCATAAGAAGACAAATAATACTAAAAAAAAAAGTAGCCGCATTTGTACAGCCTGAAAAGAACAATAAATTATAGACTTGACAGTTTCTTAAGCAGCATTTGTAAAGCCTGAAAAGAACAATAGATTAAAGACTTGACAGTTTCTTAAGCAGCCATTGTGCTCTAATTCATATAGGAAACATTGTCCCAAAAACCGAACAGCAATTTGTATCAAAAATCATTCTCTGTTCTACTTGTGTGATTAATAAATGGTTCTGATAATGGATCATACGGTTTTCGCTACCTTATGTAAAGATTAAATACCTTTATATTTTGCATTTCGTATAAATTTCTCGTAATGAGAAAACCAATCCCACACCATCTCAGAAGACTTTTATTTTCTCTGACTCTAAATATTTCAATTCGCATTTATTTGCAATACTTTCTTACAGAATTACTCAACCAATTTGTTTTCCACCGCCCTTTTCTAATTACAGTTGTGTGGCTGATAACTCATTGGGACGATCCAGAAAATATATGGAACTATCTGGTCGTCCAGGGCCAGCAGAATTCTACTCACCGAAATGGGGTAGATCCTCGAACAGTTACAATCTCACATGGAAAATTGATAGCTACCCACCGTTGGAAGAGGTTCGCCTGCTCTATCGAAGAGTGCTGGTAAGTGAAAATGCATAACACAGTGTATCTCCAATGCAATAACTACCGTATCCTTGAGCCAATATTTATGTTTACTTGTCTGGCAATTATTTCTACGTATATCTTATGTTACCAATTCTTTTTGGCCTTGTTGTCTTTTTTCTTAGTCCAAATAATTTTTTTAATCGTCTTCTCTCGTTTCTTTGGGTGGTGGTCAATTTATTGCTTTTGCAGCTGGCGTTGTTAGCGTACTTTGTGAGCTTCGGGTTAAATACACAGTTTCCCATCTGCGGCTGGATTTAATTTGTTTCCTTGGTTCACAGCCACAAATAACTTTCAGTTTGCTTCTACTGCTCTTACACAATGTACTCGTGGCTGTGCGCTTAATATTTTTTTGGTAGAGGTACAACTATATGTAGTTGCCCCCTAGCTTTCGTTTCGTGCTTCTATTTTTGTTTATAGTTTGTTCACTCCTTACAAAGTGTATAATATCGGATTGGATTGAAGAGAATGAGGTTTAATACAAACTGAATGGCCAGAATGAGAAACCAAATAAAAATGTTTTATTTTGCAGACGACTTAGGAAAGTCGCCTGAAAGCCCGAATGATTTCAATACCACTGCAAAAGCTGGGATTTTCAATTAAATTTTTTCGAAATAAATCTGATTGCATTTCCTCTCTGTCAAAAGGGAAAGTAATTTAATTGCTGTCGAAACGGTGCCGAATGATGTGTTCAATATTTGTAAATGCATGCGATTCACGCGATGAATTCGATTTTATTTTCTCGGTTTTTATTCCACTTATTTTGATTTTATTTTTATTTTTTACCTTTTCTCTCGGAATATATTTTTGAAGCTCTGAATTTCGATTGACATGTGAATTTAATGTTTATTTTTGCAAATTAATTTATTTATGTATGTGTACATACGCACATTTTACAGGGGTTTTCTTCTTTAACGTTTAATCTACTTATTTAACAGCATGAACAGTTTGAGTACTGATTAATTAAGTGAGGTCTTTGTATGGCTCCAGCCGTCGACCAATGTGTATCCAATTGACTGCGTGTTTTTTATTGTTGCTTGAAGTTAATTAATTATGTATCGAAGAAATATACATACATAACTATTGTAATTAATGCTACCGAAGAAAACGAAGTTGTTTTTTATTTCATATGAATGAAATACGTTTAAATTGTGGATGCACTTTTTTTCTTATACCACCTCAAAATGATTGCTGTATAATTTAATTGACTTAAGGGTTAGCCGTCGTGATTGCGTTGAAATATGATATATGCATAACGAAGCCTTTAGCAATGACTATTGATGGATTGACTTTTCAGGGATATTGTAGTTAAAACAAAGTAATGGAAGCGAAGCACTATAAATAATGCATGCGGAAGCGATATGTGCAGCTATCGTTTAGTTTTCCTGCCGAAATTCACATTTTGTACATAAATTTAATAAATCCGTAATTGTTTCAATTGAAATTTGGCTCTGTTAGGGTTCGCTATTACTTTGGTTTCAGGCTTACGCGACTGTTTCTTTCTGTAAATCTGTTGTTGATGCGTCTTCTTCTAAATCGTTTCGCATTTCAATTGCACTTTAAAATCATCCTCAGTTTTCATCATTAGAGCTGTAAAAGCTATCCGGCATTTTAGGAATATTCTAATTAAAATGAATTTCAATTTTGGACTTGCTATTATTCCTGAAACATATTTTTTGTTAATTGGTTGTGGAGCTATCGTTGAACTTTCGAGTTTAGTTCTTCAAGTTGTAGATATATTACATTTTATTGCGATTGATGTAACACAGGTTAGGTTATGTTAAAATTGTCATCGCTGCATCCAATTTGTTTTTCTTACGAACTTTATCAAATCTTGAATTTTAATGTCTGACATTAATTCTAGACCGCTAAAGGAATATTTGCCTAGCGTTATTTTTCTTGCTCTAGTAAGGGCTGGGCAGATACCGAGCAATACGCTTTCAGTGCAGGAACATATCAAGCATTCCACAAGGTTCCGAAAACAGGCGTTGATTTGTTTTTAATATCCTGTTTGTAAGGGGGTATGAATAATTGATGGGAATATTATTTTAATAAAGCATTGAAACGTTAAAAAGTTTTCGAGTGAAGAATGGTTAGAGTGCACCAATTGTTCAGGATAAAAGCTTTTTTATTGGATTAAAATAGACATGTCCGTAAATGTTTTCCTTTTCTCTTTAATAAATGAATGAAATGAATTCAGCCGTTATTAATAAATTCGAAAAAAGTATATTCATTGAAATTTTGTACCTAAACAAGTTCCAATAAAAATTAATGAAAAAAAATATGTAAAATGTAAAATATTGCACTGAAATGAAATAGAACATTTCCAAACAGCTTAAACGAAATATCATGTTCATATACTTCTTGGAAAGAGTTGTGTATGTGATTTCAATTGTCATCAATTAGGCCACGTGATTTCAAATTATTCGTGTTCGACTGCTGCAATACTGGTTAGGCAGAAAATAAAGTCGCCGTTGTGGATAAATGGGTAATTGGGTTTCAACACAGACAACAATCTTCACAATTCATGCCTCTACCTCTTTCAAGTTACTGGCATTGCTTAACTGTCAAAAAAGCTCCTTTATCTTCATATCTTCATTCTTCATTATCACTTGAGAGAAAACAATATCAAACACGAGTGGTTGCTGTAGAAGCTAGGTCCAAGTCCACCTTGGGCTACAATGCCACATTAATAAACAATAATGAAGAAATCCCATCATGCCCGAAAAAGGGTGGCATATCTTTTCGAAATGAAAAAGAGAATTCGAAAGTCTTTCAGTTTCCCAAATGATGTGGGCGATGAGCTTAATCTGTCTTTAGATACATGCAACTGTTCAATACTGATTCCAAATCATCCATCAAAGCATCATTCAAATAAGAACCGAAGAAAAATCCTTGACACCAATCCTTCAATAGCGAGTGTAGCTAACGAAAAAAAAAACATAATCAAAATAAATTTCCTTGATGTCTCTCGAGGTCCCTATCCTCAGTGTGAATAGGAATTTCACATACATAGCCGCATCAGTTGCAATTTATACATTCTTCCCACCCTTGTTTTTGCAGTAAATTAATGATACACCTCTTACACCGAACTTACCTTGGGCAAACAGTCCTCGTCGTAGACAGAAGGGTCGATAGAGTTGTAATCACCACTCGATGTATTTCTCTAAAGAAAAGCAGAAACCTTCAAATCCCTGAAATTAAATCTAAAGTACAGATTTCTACTTTGCTTTCAATGGACATGTTTATTGATTACTGCTGCTTTAGGTGTAGAGAGATTGATAGATGAATGGAGGAACTTTCTGTGTGGAAGCCCTTTGACAAGGATAGATCTTAGTGATGCTGCAAGCAGTTTTTTCTCTCGACAACTTCTTCGGTAATTGAGAGCAAAATGGAAGTTTTTTCATCGCTACGCAGAGAATGTTACGATTTGAGAACTCTATACCTTCGTGCGTTCAAGCAGCATCCATTCATTTTGATGAAAATCGAAATTATCTTGCAAACAAGTGGCTGTATGGGAG
This sequence comes from Myathropa florea, assembly GCA_930367185.1. Taxonomy (NCBI): domain Eukaryota; kingdom Metazoa; phylum Arthropoda; class Insecta; order Diptera; family Syrphidae; genus Myathropa; species Myathropa florea. Next base: position 100,936,790 of record OV884003.1, read on the forward strand.
CGCACTTAACTGAAGGTGGTTCACGCTAAGATCTCATTAAAACATCCCTCCTTCCGTAATTAAGAGTAAAACATAAATGCAATTTTAATCATGTGCTTCATTAAGCGTTCAGAAGAAAGTGCAGCCCTGAGCAAGAAGCTGTGTGGAGGATTACACAGAAACACGGGATTTTGATTTTTAATTATTTATCTTAGAGCACATCAGATGTGTTTGTTTGCTGGCAAGTCTCCTTTGCATGCTGTAATTTGAGAGGTGTGATTTAATTATTTTCAACTCTGTCGAGTGCATCCATTAATCCAATTATACTAAAGAAGATTTTGAGGCCTTTGTCAAGCAGTCCTTGCAATGTGTAAAGCAATAATTTCCTCGTTAATGGATGGTGTGTCCATTTAGCACTTAGGCCCCATAAGCATGCATATGAATACCCAGCAATGTGTTTGTGAGTTTATGTGCGGGACGTGTAATGAAAGTGCCATTTTGTATATTTCCAGATGAATGACACGTTTCAACAACCAGGACGATGGCATGACTTTATCCTTACGCCCGAGCACAGACCTGCTTCGGAGCCATTGACACACATTATGTCGTACACAATAAACAATTTACATCCTGGTGCGTACTACGAGGCGATTGTGCAGGCCAAGAACAGATACGGATGGAACGAGGTATGTATGGAGCGCATTAACTTTTCATTCATACTTTAATGGGGTTGGGCTGACTTGTGGGGATTGACCTGAGAGCCCTTATGGGCTGTCTGTGATGGGAATACTGTTGGGATGGCAAAGACTTTATATGTACTCATAACATTTCAGATGTTTTTGTCGTAAAAAATTGAGACAAGCAGCAAGTTGTCAACACTTTTAGTTTCAGAAGAACAACAGTTTGCAACGTTTTTTTTTTTTTGACAAAAGATTAATTCCATCGAAACATAAATCTGCAAATGGGTACCTAAGTAGTTATGCTGCGTAGATAGTTTAGATCTCAAATCTTTCATGAAACTGTCATCTAAAACCTTTAATCAACCTTTTATATCACGGACTACTGTGTCCTCAGATAAGTGGTCTGGTTAGTGTCCTAAGCGTCTTGATGAAGGTTTTAAGTTTTTCTGCAGCTCAGAAATCGCCTTTTTTCTTCTTTTCAGTGCAACATGCTCCGAAAAAATTGTTTTCTATGCGCATCATTAGCTTAGGCAATTTTATCAAAAACAAGATGGGGTTGAGATTGAATGAAAACAGAGTGATATTTTTGAGGCTAATTTTTGAAAGAATGCCTAATGCCGTGTGTAAACTGTATTTTATCCACTTGTTGATTTTTGACATTTCCACCAAGGGGAATAGAATTTCATAGATTCAATTCAATCTTCAAATAAATCGAATTGTATACAATTCAACTATACTTACTACAGCCAACAATTAAAAACAAAAGTTATAGCGGTCCCATTTCTGACAATGATTAAAGAGTATAACTGTCCCCTCCGCTCGTGATAGAACAACAGCACGCGTGTGGTTGCTTTAAAAGCTAGGGACAAGTCCACCCCGGACAGTACAGCTAAATAATAAAATAAAAATAAAAGCTTTTTAAAAATTAGCCAGATCATACAGTTTTAACGCAGGTTGCACACGGCCGAAGTCAATCAACTTATGAAAGGCTCAAAATGGATTTCCATTTAGTTCTTCTGCCAACTGAAGTAGATCACTCGCACATGAAGTACATATTGCACGCGAACAACACAACAGCAAGTCCGGCAGTGTTTAGATTCTTTCAAAATAAACCAATTCATTTTGTCGATTCATTGAATTTTTTTTCACTTATATTTCCTTACAGGTCAGTGACATTTTCCAGTTTATCGTCGCCAATAACAACGTCGAGCTGCTACCCGAAGACGCCGAAGTGGTAGCGAGTTCAAAATCTCGCAGTAACTCCGCATCCCAACTCCATATCCGCCAGTCAATTGTGTTCGGCGTATCGCTTATATTCACGATGCTATTGCTCCGAATGAAGCAGTTTCACGTGGGATAATTTGACACACAAACCCCTTTCAATTTATATAATTAATTTTCATCTTCTACTTGGTAACAAAATAAGCCTCAACATCTTTTCATTTTTTTTTAATTTAATTTTGAAACAAACCACAGAATCTTAAAAAGAAATACACAAGATATTTTTTCTCCTGAGAAAAAAACATATAGAAAGAATGAAGGGGAAACATCAACAAATGTTGAAAATAGTTTATGTTAGATATGTGTATGTAGGTATCGTAAACGCAAGTAACTAATTAAAGTAAACATTTATTGAGGAAGACATTCATAACCAATAATCAGTAATCTTAATCTGTACGAAATAGCCTTGGAGTCATTAAACTGAAGCAGATAAACGAGCAAAAATTACACTGCCTAAGCATCAAATCGGAATGCAGTCTCGGCAAAAGGGCAAAGACAAAAGGTTTAATAACTCTTAAAAGTTAGTGTACAGCCTGTTATACAACTAAATGATAGGTAGATACAAACCGCTTCTGATTTCACTTTTAGAAGAACAGTTGAAACCGATTTTTTGTCAATAATTATATTAGCACTCAAAACGTTCACGCATACACACTTGAAGATATCTATCATGACATAACGTTACCTTAATTCTTTGATGGACTATTAAATTGTAAATACATCGACCACTACGTAATTTAAAAGTAAAGGTAATTAAAACAAAAATGAAATACACTGCATATAATTATTTATTGTAAATACATTTTATACAAAAAAAGTTTATATTGTTTGACGGATAACAACAAAATTTAAAAGTTTTGAGTTTCTCAAAGAAGAGAAAACAAACAACTAGTACCCAAAATACCACCAATCGTAAGACAAAAAGAAATATCCAACAAAAGCAAGCAGAAAGTTTTTTTTTATTTTTCTTTTAGAAAATCACTTCGAATGAGTTGCACCGAAGAGGTCACCTTATGAACCCCATGAAAATTACGCAAATATGCGAACTGTAAATTAGATTAATAAAAACTATACTTCAGATGTGTGTCTACATGCAGAGTTTTCTCTCCCTCTATAGTCTCTGTGTCTCTATATCTATATTGTAAATAAATCTTAAAATAAAAACAAGCATATATGGGAAAATCTATACAGAACACTCGTAATGTTTTAGTTCCACCAGAGGAGCAGCGAAAAAAAAGATCAAAATAAAACAAATTGAAAAGATGATATTAAGTAATGTAGTTAAGATAAAATATAAAAGTATATATTATATATATAAATTAAAATATTTTAATTAAACCAGAAACATCATAAGTGTTACTCAGTGAAAATTTGATGCAGACAGATTACATATATGCAACCACAGAACTAATTATTTAATCTTATCTAATTTTGCAAAACAATTGGGATGCGAAAAGGAAATGGAGAACACTCATCAAGCAGTACAGTGTTTTTTTAAGTATGATTAATTTTTTGAATTTGGAAGTCTTAAACTTTATTTACCGATTGATCGATCAAACATGGAAGTAAAAGAAAAAAAAAAAAAACAAAAATCAATGATGAAACAAATACTTTTTATATGGATGTACCTTAATTAGTTTATACAATATTATGATTATATAAAGTAAGAAACGTAAAATTCATATATGTAGTATGTAAAAAGTAAATATGTATGAACGATTAAGGAAATAAAAAACGTATTAGATGTAAACCAAAACATGGAGATACGATTTTTACTTACTACACCAACGCCGGGGCTTCTGAGAATGGTTAAGTATAATTACTTTTCCGGTCAACGATCCATGATGGGTCTGAGTCTAAACTAATGCTGCCTTCGATGGTTGACAGTACCGGACACACTGCGTTTCAGTCATTAAGATCGAGTTGTCTCAGATTCGCGACCAATTGATCGTCCTTCGGTCTACCTCCCCTACACTGAAGACCCGCATTCGACAACTCCCTTAGCCAGAGTAATGGTGTTCATGCGGTCAAAGGGTTCAAAGGGTCAATTTAGTCGACGGACCTTTGGCTTCCGGACTATGTTCACATCTTTATACAGCTCAAAGTCGCGACCTGTGCTATGTTTTCCTTTCCATTCCCCTACCCCGCGGACAGAACCAAATATTAGACGTCAAATTTTTCTTTCGAATGCATCAACAATTTTGTTTGCCATCCTGCTTGTTGTTTAGCTTTCGGTTTCAGATAGGACTGAGGGGAGAAGAGTTCTATAAAGAAAAGGTTGGCACTTCGAGTCAGCATTTATGAACACACTTATTTCGACAATCACAAGTAGCAGTGGTTTTCAAGGGCAATTCTACGTCGGATCTTCACCAAAAATTCGTTTGTGTAGCTCGCGCTTAGTCCCAGATAGTGAGCGAAGAATCGATTTTTTCCAACAAGAATGGTAATGTAAAAAGTAACATCACATCCAGACAATAGAAATGTTTCTCGACAGGTGTACGTTTTAAGAACATTAAGCAATAAAAGAATGACTTGCTGTATAATAAGGGGTAACGATTTGCATATCAAATGGATCTAATGCGGCATTTACCTCGCAAGGCACTGTTTGTATTCATAGTGACAATGGATTGTTAAGGCAGCACTTCGAGATTCTGGAAAAGTATTCGCATATCACCAACTGGGATTCTGCCAATAGAGTTCTGTAATTAAATTATTGTTCATTCAAAATTAGAAAAGCATTTATAATTGTTTGCTGAAATTAGTTTATAACACATTTTTTAAGAAAACAGAAACTTAGAAGTTGACGTTCGCTAGAATCAAAGACTCATCAAAATTGAAAAAAAAAAAACGCAAATATCTGCAAACAAATCACTTTCTTCGTATACATCATTAAGGAAATCCTTGAAGAAGTTAAAGGATTATATTTAATCATCCGCATTTTGCTGACCGGTTCTAGCTTCTGTTCGGACAGATTGTAGTATCTCGTCCAAGATCCATGTCAAACATGAAAGAAATGTTCCGTGTAGTTGTTGAAAAAGCCATACATACATATGAAGGAACCTCGTTCGATTAATTTATGACAATGAATTTTGCTCCACCCGAATGACATGGTTTTAAAGACTTAGAATTATGAGCATCAAGTACATGTATAGTATAGCCCTGAACTCAGTCATCCAACAAGATAAAGATAAAAAAGGGGTGATATTTCTATTTTAGTGTAATGCGATAAGTAATGGAACTTAGTAACTGCCAAATGTCCGACTTGGGTATGACTGCACGCAATGACTCTTAAAAGAAGCTGTTTATAAGGGAATTGCAAAATTGCGGTTAAATTTCGCGGATATTACGGACTGATATTTACTTTTTGTACATACGAATAGACCAATAACTATCTGTACAGCAAGATCCTTTTTACACGAAAAAAAAAGATGGAATTGTGGAGCCCTTAAGTAAATACACATGTATAAAATACTCTTTTTTTAATTGTCCCAAGACCTAGGGATGGATATACGAGGTCTTCTCATTACTGCCAAAATATTCAAAAGGTCTTCATTATTGCACTGAATTTGACTACTGCGAGTAGTCGCATATCCAGGAACTTTGTCACGCAATAGAGACATAGTTTTACCATCTGTGTGAGATGAGGTCCAGTCTTGCTCAAAATATATCCCGTTCAAGTCCATAGCACCCACTTCAGGCAAATAAATAGTCAGTAGACACAGTAAAAACAGTGTATGAATACTGACCTTGTTCATTAATTTCCAGCACACAATCAGCAAAAGAACGGAGTTGTGTGTAGTCTTCTAACTTCAGTTATTGTATCAAGTGGTATTAAAAGCATGTAGGCCAAAATATTCAAGAATACACTGGGCAAGTGCGAGTTGCCTCGCACGGGTAACGTTCCGTCCCACAAATAGTTTTTGAAAACATAATTTCTGAGTATCAGGCGACGAGTTCAAGCTTTAACTGAAATTAACTTTCTTTTAACTTCAATACAAATCAACTATTCATTACTACATTCATACGTACAAACAAACAAGCAAACATATACGAATGTCTATATCCAAATTTATTTAACACACAAAATCCCTTCCATCTTCTTCAATCTATCCATCTACATCTACTCATCTTCCATCATTTTTTTTTTCAATTTCACCTATACGGGAGCCACCCCCAAATGGCCCCACTTTTCAGATTTTCGTGCATATACAATGATATCTAGGTCTAAGCTTCTTAGTTCCAAAATTTCATGCCGATATCTTTATAAACTTCGGAGTTAAAAAAGTGTGACAGAAAGACTGACGGGAAGACGGTGCGTTACACAATTATTTAATAATCTCCTTATACATACATGTATTGAAATCAGCGCAATAGTGGTTGAATATTGATACTTCGACAGTTAAACTAAATTCAAAAATACACCTCGTGTTGGATGATTAAGCTGTTTTTAGATATTCACTGATTCACATTATAAAAACATAGCAAAGCAATGAATTTACGGGTACTATCGCGTCTCCTCTGTACATTTTTAAATGTATTTAAATACGGTACATCGACCCCGTTTAAGACATAGCTACGAGTATATGATATTAGGCGCCGTGGCGTAGTGGGCAGGTGCGTCGACTCCTATACTCGATGTTGTCGGTTCGATTCCCGAAAAAAAACACCAAACATTCACGGTTCCACCTCTTTCGAGTCACTAACAATGCTCAAAGAGTATAACTGTCTAGAAAAAGCTTCACGGTTTCACCTCTTTCGAGTCACTGACAATGCTCAAAGAGTATAACTGTCTAGAAAAAGCTTCTCAATCTCGCCGTTCGGAATCGGCATTAAACTGTAGGTGCCCTCCACTGGTGAGAGAACAATAGCACCACGCACAACACGAGTGGTTGCTGAGAAGCTAGGTCCAGGTCCTATCCGGACTGTAGCGCCGCCATTATTATTATATTATATGATAGTTTTGTGCTGATTCAATATGTGCCGAAAAAACAGCTGTGCTCCATTTTTGTTTGGGTCTTACCAACCATTCTACTGTGCTATAGAATCCTGGTTTTTGTTCTTATTTTGACAAATAATTCCACTTTCCAAATAGTGATTGCATAAATGTTGCTCTTTTACCAAAACAACCAGAAATGGTTAGTTTTTATTATTCTATAATTTTACCGTTACATTCCTATTCGAATAAACGCTGTTACGTCCTACTGTAATTGATACAATCATTTGTGCACTCACTTTAGACTTTTGTTTTCAACCTTTATCTTGTTTTCTCGATCGACATTGGTAATCGAATTGCTTTGGCGTCTCGAGCCATTCTTCTTCATCAATTGCTCCAATGTTGACTCATCGATGTCGCTAAGAAGTTTCTTAAACCGATCTTTGACAGATTCGATGCCATGGCACACAAACTTCCTCATGGAGTCGTATATGCCTGAACAAATCGCGATTCTTCTTGACTGCCAAAAAAACTGAAGTCTGCTCTCTCTAGAATATTTGCCAAGAGAATAATAGTTTGCACTCTTTCGTCCTTAACTTGTTTTATTATTACACTTATTTAGTTTAAATTCTGATGCGTTTTGAATTAATTTGGCGTATCCTTTTTTGGGATGGATCATTTCGGTAAATTCTTATTCAGAAGATAAACTTTCAGCAGAAATTGTACTATACAGTCTACTTTTAACACTAACTGTATTCTTCCCAAATGACTCCTCAAAAAAGAATAACTGATTAGCGGAAAAACTAAATTAATGATTTGCAACTTAAAAACAGTCCAACTGCTTGTGCCATTTAATTTTACCCTGCTGTAAAAAACCGTCATCAGAAGAATCAGCCTACCAGCTGGTTTAAGTGTCTAGGTGTATTTATTGACAGATGGTTGAAATTTGAAAGCACATGTTGAGGAATAGAAACAATGTATGTTATCTGATAAATGTTTATTCTTAGACTTCATTTCTCAAGGAAGATTATGCCGATGATGTCCTATGGACTTGATCATTCTAAACTACAACGTGGTACTCCAAGTATTTACCTACAATAGGTTGTGGGACCTACAATAGGACGACCAATATACTGACTTTTTATTTATTTATTCAATTATCCAGAATTCTTACAAATTGAGGTAAATAATCTTTTTTAAGTTTTGTTTACCATAATCGCATTCTCTTTTACAGTCTTCGAGTATTATCGGTCAGGTTCTAAAAGTAACTTTCTTGAGAAGAGGTTACAGTTCCACACTCAGAATTCCGTGTGCTTAAATTTGAATTAATTTTATAACTTTTCCACAAATTTAAATATGTTTGACTGATTGATTAGTCGCCTCCAAATTTTAATTAGATTGGTCGCCCTGACCATCTAAGGACCATAGAATGAATCTAAAACTGTCCATTGTACTTCCGCTAACAAAACCTAGTTCAATCTGAACTTCTACTACTTCAGCTTTTTGGTTTTAATTTGCCCCGAACAATTTATATTGTCTGTTGCCACGGTTTTTCGTTATTTAACCGTATTTGTGTTGTGCACAAAAACGAGCGTAGAATTTTCCGGGACACTAATACCGCAGCGAAACCTCGATCACACGTGGTTTGTATTGAAAAATGTTATTTGTGACACGTGACACGTGAGCCACGTGTCCAATATTGCATTCACCTGGTGCATCACATCACAGTTATTGCACAAATAAAAGTCTTCGCCAATATCGATACCGAATAGAAATCACCTCAACCATTAAATTTCCATTCAGAATCTAGCATCAGACCTACTCTCAATTTATTTCACTTTGAAACAAAGGTTCCACTTCGCCAAACAGTTTACTCTGCTGCAAGATGACCACCATTGCTACCATCCATACCAGCACCATGGACACTTCCACTTGAATTTCACTGCGCAATTGAGCTGTGCACTTGCAATTAGCCACGCCATTGTCTATTGTCACGGCAGCTTCAATTCTAATTCAGCGCCTTTCCATAGATGCACCATCACTCCGGCCATCAAAGGCTTTGGCGGGTGCCCGTATAAAGTATCAATCAAGGCGCACATAAAAAAAAATACGAGGTTCGCCTCCGAAATTGTTTTTCATTTCGATTTTATTGCTCGTCGCTGGCCGGAGGCAGGATGGGTTCTTGCCAGCAGTACGCCGCGCCGTTTGCTTTATTGAATTTGATCGTGTTAGTCTGACCACATTGAAAAGCACCACTATACCGCGATACCGCGACCTGTCAGGATTTGCCTCGACGCACGAGCACTTTAAATCAAGCCCATGTTCGGAGGGGGCGTGAGTAATTTTCTTTCAACACGTCCCAACAAAAGAAATCCGAGGCCATATTGTAGATACTTGTTCCAGCTTACAATTGATGTTCGACATGCAAGCCCGTTCCACATGCCCGCCCTGCCTCGCTGACGGAGTTGTATAGATACTCTGCCACAGTCCAAGCCAATAATTATATAGACATGCACTATATGCCTGAGTGTATTGTAATCGAGAGCCCTTCGATTGGAGTGGATGGCAACGGGTCCTTAGAGTTATGAACGAATCGTGCTCCTTAGAGCGGGAGCGCTGTTGTCGGTTAGAGATGTCAAATCTCTGCCCCGACGCGAAGGACCCTCCATCGGTGAATGGTTGATTCTTATTTCACTTTATGGATGTTTCTTTATTACAGCGTTTCCAGTTATCGGCATGGGCATGCAAAGCACTTTATTGGATTGGGGCTGTTGGTTTATTTTCGAAGGAGAACGGCTCGAAACCAGCGAGGACTCACCGATGGAGTGCTTCTGTGTCGTCTTAGAAAGGACATTCCGCTCGGAATGTCGTCTTGTTGGGTAATGGACATTTAAGTGGGTCCTCGTTTCGGGGGTCTTGTGTAATAATTGTTTCCCTTTGAATTGAAAATCCTTTTGTAATTGCATGTTGTGGGCATGGGCAATAAATTGTCATGATTTAACTGCTTCAGTTTTATGTGGCTAACACGAATTTCAGAGAATTTAATGATTATGAGTGGGTCATGGTGGGTGGTCTACGTGTTTAGTGAGAACCCAAAATAACACTTTAATCTGATTGGGTAAAGGAGAGAGCACAACTACAACTGAACAGTGAGTAGATTAATTGAAGATTTATAACCCTTTGGGATGTGATGGGATTCTTGAGTTGACTCTTCTGTGTGTTGGATGGAGGGGATTATTTGAAAACTTAATCAAAACAGTTTTCATAGGATTCTCTTTAATTTTGAGGTTGGATGTGACCAATGCAGACGCTACTGAAAGGATTGCGGTTTCGTGAAGTAGCTGGATACTTTCGACCTATACAAGTTTCGTGTGGTCATAAAACTGAAATTAATTATTTTCCTCTGCTCGTGTTTGATGTCAAACGCAGAGTTTCATTTGAGAGCGTTGAACTATTGGCATGAATTTGAATTAAGGTTTCGACGTGTTAAAGGTTTTGACGTTTGTTGTGTTGTGTGGTAAACTTTCGCAGATTTTTCCATGCGTGAGGTGATAAGAATTGTGAAATTTCTGTCCAAATTCCAAGATGTTGGTTCCCAACAATTACAATTTTTAAAATACTTCGTATAAATCGGTGGCCAACTTGACAGGTTTAACTGTAATATAATTATTAAATAAACTACTTTTTTCAACTTCCATAAATTTTCATCTTAACATTTTACATTTTCACACGAAATTAAATTACAATTAAAATTGAAGTCGTAAATTCAAAGAAGGCGAGTGTTGACAAGCTGTCAAGTATTTGTTTTCGTACGAAATACACGGCCTGACCACTTCTAAGTCTAATTGTTTCTAAGTTGATTTCAACATGCGGAATTGTATGCTGTTATTCGCACTATCTAATGATAGATAGATAGATAGTTTATTTAGTATAAAAGTATATTTGATTAAGTTTATCGCACAATATATACTACAGAGATGTGATACATTGTGTATCTGTCTTCTGAAAAACAACATTATCTTTTTTTTTTAAGCAAATTACGTGGGATGGAAACTGTTAAATTTGAAGGAAAATACGTAAAAAACATTCAATATAATGAAAAAAAAAAAATAAATAAATAAATAATAATAATAAATAAATAAATAAATAATAAACAAATAAATAAATAAATGAATATAACGCACATTTAAAAAAATAAGTAAATAAATAAGTATAAATAGTTAATAATTATAAATAAATAAATAAATAGTTTAATAAATAATAAGTATATATATATGAAAATAAATAAATAAAATAAAAAACCAACTAAATAAGCAGACATATAAGTAAATAAATAAATGCTAATGCAAATGCAAATGTTAAATAAATAAATAAATGAATAAACAGAGCACATGTGTATAGTTTTTTTTTTTCAATTATTTTTATATAAATCATTAATTGTATGATAAATAAATCATGGGATTATCGGCCAAAACGCATGAATTTATAAACTTGTTTGTTAATTTTCGCACGTACAATTGTTGTATCGATTTCAGTTGTGTTTCGGCTGTTCTATATAATTGCGAGTTGAGGCCAAGATTAAGAAATCTCGAATTAAATAAAATACCCGGTTGAACGTAAATTGTATGCAGACAGTATGTGTGTGCTGCATACAACAGTTGAGCCAATATCGGCACAACACATGTCAGTACAACCGTTACATCGTGTATTTCGTACTTCACATAATGACTTGTAGGATCAATTGATGAATATACAATCCCACTATTTTTTGGGAAATAGAAAAGTGTAATAGGATTCATTAAATCAATTCACTAATTGTCAAAAATTAAATTCACCGTCATTAACAAAATTAAATGAGCCTTCGAAACGAACACTCGAATGTCAATCGGCAGCCGCTGGCGATATTATACGCAGTGGGTTATCGCGTACATTTTATGAATAAAAGTTGACTTCACTATAGATGTTTCCAAAAACACGGTTGATATTGGAAATCCACAATTTCGCAAAGTTCAGTCAAGAACTCAAGGAAAATCGAAATTCCAAAGCAAGCAAATGTCGCAACAATAACGGTTCACTGAATCAGAGATATGTCTCGCTCTGATATTCATGAATAACTCAGTCTTCCTTTAATTTTCAACTTTACATGCGAAAGCTTTCGGCACACATCGTTTTCTCGACTGCGGTGTGAACAATTTAAATTTGCTTGGCTACCGTTTGTTTATTTTATTTACGTCGTGCTTGAACATCAACAAACAAACAAACGCCTCTTTCCTCCTCACCCAGGGGAACAGTCCAAAATGGAATAAAATCTCAAAAGAAAGCAAAACAAACTCAAGCACACGAGATTCTGTGGCAGATTATCTCGAAACTGTTCCATCGAGCCAGCATTTCACGCAGATCACTGTCAGTCATCAATTGAACGTTCGTACATTCATTGCTTTGTGGCAGAATGTCTAAGCTTCTGCTGTTGCTCGCCATTTGCTCGGTTCTACTGAGTGTCACGGTATTGTCAACTGCATCACCGAGTGGCTTTACCATTTTTGGCCGCCGTACAACAACCACCACGACCACAACTGAGCCACCTACAACCAAAGCCGCTCCCCTTTTGTGGTTGGAGAACAACATTCCAAAGATTGCCGAAGGCTGTACGGGTCATTACGTGTGCAAGAAGAAAATCAAACATGGCAGCGGACGAGTTTGTGTGAAATACTGCCTGAAGAAGGTCATGTGTCCGGCAAATGTAGCCGGAGTGCCAGCAACAATCAGCCCCGATTGGTGCGTGCTGCTCAATCAGGATGCATTGGACGAGGCTGAAACAACTGCTGGTGAAGTTGTGTCAGTGATGCAGGTGAACATGATTGATTTTCCATGTCAGCCAGGATATTTGCCCGACAGCAGGGGCCGATGCAGGGAAGTCTGGTAAAGTTGTTATCCTCTCGAAAAACTACAAAATAAATTCGAAAATAAACCAACAGAGATGTAGTTTAATTGAAAGTGTGTTGTGTTCACTTAAGAGTATTCGAGTGTTATATGCTGGACATTAGTGTGGAGCGATAGTTGGGTCAAGGTTAGCAGATAAGGCTGATATTATGTTATTCCTGTATCAAGGTTATATAATGTTTGTATGAGGAAATGTCTAATCTAATGGATTTCTCGGGAAATTTTGTGAAATATTGTTGAATTGCGTCTATTTTAAAATGAAATGGCATGGGCTTACTTTCAGTTAATTTGACAAAAACCTTTAACAGATTGGTGAGTGGTGACTAACACATACTCCTGTTTAGTTTATCGGAGGAGAATCATATTGAGGTGATCAAAACTAACTACAGGGTGAGAGATAAGAACCATAAGAAAAGAAACTTAAACAAAACATCAACGGTGTAAGATTAAAAATTGTTTTTGGCTATATCTTGAAGCTTAATTCATGGCATTATGTATGGAATGGTAACTAGTTCAAATGGCCGCCACGGCTTCGCTGGCAGTGTTTCAAGCGATCTGTCCATTTTTTTGATGACTAGCTCCAATACCTGCGGCGTTATCCCAGTAACAGCGTCTCAAATGTGTTGCCTCGAGTTCGCCCAAAGTCGTTGGTTTGTTAACGTAACATAAGAACTTGATTTAGCTCCACAAAAAAAATAATTGAGTGGTGTTAAGTCGCATGATCGTGGCCCCCAATTGTGCCCGTGAGATGACCCAGTTCCCAAATTTCTACTTCACAATTTGGAGTGTTGCGTCGCTTGTATGGCATATAACTCCGTCTTTTGAAACCATCGATCGGATTTATGGATGTTGTCGAGCTCTGGCCACAGAAATTCACTATATACCTAAGTCCACTGGTTGTAACGATGATGGACGTATGGTCGCCCGCATTCAATTCTTTCGTCGGCACAATTTTCCAAGGATGTAATCCCAAATTTGAACGCAAAATAAGGGGAGTTAACTCTCTGGCGATACCCACTTCAGCTAATCGGCGCCAAATAGAGATTTTTGAGTCTTCTTCTTCGATAGCGACCGCTACGGCGACTATGGTTTCTTCATTTCGTAAATCTCTGTCTGGTTGGTGTCTGAATGTCGAAAAGAGTGCACTCATTCTGAAACTTTTTCACGGTGCGACGAATTGCTTGCACACTGAAGCTGTGTTGACAGCCGACCTCAGCGACAGCTGAGTAAGAACTTGAATGAGAATGATAAAATGGCAAGCCTTACTGAATATTTCGACAGCTGGATGTTATTGTTAACATTGTCAATGCTGACGAAATTTAAGAATTGGAAAACTATCATTGCTATCAGGTCACCCTATAAAGAGGCAGTGTTTGCTTTTATGCAGAATCTAGCCGAATCCAAGGTATTCTTTGGAATGTTATCCTTACTTCTTCTCCTCCAGAGTGTCCGCTAATATATAATATATATAATAATTAAATAAAGAATAACCTATTCAATGAAGGAATTCGGAGTGCTGCAATATGTTACCTTTCCAAGTAAAAATAACTTATCATTTCTTGACAATCTTTACACTTTCGCGCATTGCAAAACTTTAATAAGCTCTTGAATTGACTGAAGTGTGTGCCGAATTTTCTGACTTACAAGTTTGAAACAACTTTTCCCCTTCCCTATCGCTAAGCCAGCGGAATTTTAAATAGCAATACATTCATCGTTTATGTCCTGAGTATGTCTTTTTTAGTTCCGAAATTTATCTTAAAATTCTTTCTGTGGTTGTTCCAAATTGCGCTGCCAAGTTGTTTATTATCAACCTTGTCACATCCAAATGTGCAGCAGAATGCAAGTCAAAAACACACGTCAGAAGACTGGCATCAAAACTGGACTGTGACCTTAAACTGACTCGCAAGGAAACCTTAAATTGACTCGCAAGGAAATCTATTCGTCCTGACAGCATCTCACGCCATTTTATCGAACCCTCATTTAATCCAGATGCTTTATTCATCGGTGGGGCGAACTTCACTCCACCACGCTACGAAAGTTAATTTTCCACCCCCATCACGAATAAACTTTCCTTCGACAATTTAATTAGCTCCGAGAACAATACAAACTGCAGAAAGCTGTTGCCAATCAACACTATTTTCGCAACTTTGGACTGCCACGGCCACCGTCCAGAACTGCTGGGAAATGTGTGAAAGAAAAAAAGAAGGAAAATAAATTGCTTACTAAGTTTGCAGAACTACCACCGAGTGCACCGCCAATGCGCTCCTCGAATAAGCACGCTTGCAAGATAATTAATAAAAAGACATCATAAGTTTGTCCGTGTAAATCCAAATATTGAATCGCATCGGAAAGGGAGTAAATTTATTTGCAATCAATGGATCCATTTATTAAAACAATATTTTTTGTCCACGCGTCCGTTTTATTTCCTCGCCGATATTCCGTGAGTGTGAGGATGGAGGTGGGTGTCATGGGAGTGGTAACGTTGTTTGCTTTCATCCTGCTCCATGTGCTCCATGCAAGGTGGACATCAGAAATGACAATAGTAAATCATGCAGTGCTGTCAAGTCAGTACGCGGCCAATTCGTTGTCGTCGCTAGTACACGCGAGTACGAGAGGAGTAGTGTGCCTCGTACTCGCATGTGAATTGTTGAGCAGGCGTGTTGTGGGTACATTTACAATATCATCTCCCACCGGCACCCCTCCTGAAGTTACAATCACGAAGTAAGAGGCTGCGGAAGTGTGGATGGGGAGAAATAAATAAACGATTCGGGAGGATATAACAAACAAATCGAATGTTATTGCCGTTAATTGGTGGTTGACCTGTTGTGGCACACACAGGAGTCCATCACGGTATGATGTGGTATTTACACATGTGAGTCAGTGCGATGTAATGAATTGCATTTCTCATATTTGCGGTTAAATGGAAGGCATACGTTGTACACAAGGCTCGCCATGGAACCTTTAATAAGCCGAGTGGGAGTTACTACATTAATAACGACATTGTCAATATGCGTGTAATTGCACTTTAATTAAAATGAAAGTCTTGTGTGCACAGACGCACAATGTGCGTGAACGGTATTAGAAAACATATTAGTCTAGTCAGATTTAGTTGAGTTTTGGTCGAATAAGTAGGGTATTTAGCACCTTAAGATTTCCGAATAAGAAGACCATTGGTGATAGGGCAGTCTGAGAGAATTTAACACAATTGGCAGTTGTCGATGCACAGATGCATATGAGGTGGTCATGTGAGGTGTGCGATAGTTGAGAACTGTGTGTCCTTTTTTTTTTTTTTTTTTTTTTTGTGCGATCGGAGGTGGAAACCTTGCATAGGCACCAAAGGTCCGACGTCCTTTGGTAGTGCCGGATTCTTACCGGCTAAAACCACCCCCAGTCAATCTTCCCGTTTATTTGCTCCCTCGCGGAACTACCGCTAGGTATTACTTCACGAGGGACGGGTTCGAGCTATTTGCTTCGTCACTAGGTGTTTAGCGAATTCGCGTTCCGCTGTCGTTCTGCGTTCCTAAGATCGCACATTATTCGTACTGCTGCATCGTTTACTGCAGCCCAATAATCTTCGCATTTTAACATATACTGAACTATGTTCTCTGGTGTCGGCTGTTCACCAAATTTTTCATGTAAAATATCTCTTTCGTTATCATAACGGGGGCATTCAAAGAAAACATGCTCCACATTTTCTTCCGCGTGTAGGCATCGAGGACAGAAAGGACTTGAATCACGGTTCCGCTTGAATAGGTATTCACGGAAGCCACCGTGGCCAGTCAAAAACTGTGTAAGATAATAATTAACCTCGCCGTGTTTTCGATTTACCCAATTTTCAATCCTTGGGATTAGTCGGTACGTCCATCTCCCTTTTTGGGACACGTTCCATCGTTGTTGCCACATTTCTATGCTGCGACTTCTTTCTATTTTCTTTGCGTGGTTCACAGTGGGCCCGATTTGCACGCGATGGTCATAAAGTCTTCTAGCTTCTAGAGCTAGGATATCGATGGGTACCATGGAGGATAGTACCAATATCGCGTCGTGGGATACCGTCCGAAATGCACTGCAAACTCTCAGTGCACATAATCTGTAGACAGATTTGGCGTCTTTCATGTGCGACTTTTTATTCGCGACGTCAGACCATATTTGTGCCCCATACAGCTGTATGGATGTTACAACTCTCGCCAGCATTAACCGCTTACTTTGCCTCGGTCCGCCGACATTTGACATGAGTCTCGAAAGAGCGCTTATCGCTTTCGACGATTTCTCACAAGCGTACGCGAGATGATGCTTATAATTAAGGCGAGCATCAATCATCACTCCCAGGTATTTAATAACGGGGCTGGAAATAATGTTGTGCTCTCCGACTGTTATCGTTATCGTCTCCCGTACCTTTCTACTCGTGATTAGCACGGATTCCGTTTTATGATCCGCAAGGTCTAAACTCATGTGGCAAAGCCAGTTTTTTATCAAAGCTATTGCTTCGTTGCAATATAACTCGATTTCTTCTAGTCGTTTTGCTATTACAACCACCGCAATATCGTCTGCGAAACCTATGATAGAGGCTTCTCTTGGAACCGGGAGTCGTAGAATGTCGTCATACATCACATTCCACAGTAAAGGACCTAGCACTGAACCTTGAGGCACGCCCCCTGTAATTTTATGCAACTTCGTTCCGTCGTCAGAATCATAGAGAAGCAACCTATCAGTAAAATAGCTCCTAATTAATCTTAATATGTACTTCGGTACATTTAATCGTTCGAGACGTTGTAAAATACGTGTCCAGTTCGCCGAATTAAACGCATTTTTCACGTCAAGTGTTACTACGGCGCAGTAATTTTTACTGCCTCCTCTCCATCGTCTACCTTCTATGGCTGTCCGGGCTTTGTCCGTAACAACTTTGATCGCGTCGATTGTCGATCGGCCCTTTCTAAAGCCATACTGGTATTCCGCGAGTCCATCATTGGCTTCGATTATGGGCTGTAGTCTATTACATACTATTCTCTCTAGTATTTTGCCCATAGTATCGAGCATACAGAGTGGTCGGTAAGATGAAGGCTGAAGAACTGTGTGTCCTGCCATAAGGTTTCGGTAATATACTCATGCGGCTATGGATACATAATTCTACGTCGCATGCAGAACTATAGAGGGATAGAAGGATTCACAAAAATATATAAGAAATTTTGAATTTTTTGATGATTTTTTTTTGAAGAAAAAAAACGTTTATGTTTGTACACAAATTTTACGAGAACAATGTGTTGGACATTAATGAAAACGTGCCTCGTGATGTTCTTTTATTTCTTTGAACCTTTCAGCATGCACAAACAGGTCTAAAACTCATTAGTTGCATAGCACTCACTATCGGCACTATCAATACAATCGTCCTAATTTATCGTTTGGTACACAGTTTGGGGTTGTTTGAAGCAAATACTAAGTGCGCATTGCTTGTACATGGAATGTATTATTTTGTTGCGTTTTACATTTTTCTACGGATGAGTTGTTTTTGTTAAAAATAAAATATTCTTTTTTATAAATATTGGCTTGTTTTTTAGTAATTACAAAGAAACATTTTATTTATATTCTATTTTTGATGAATTGTACTTCAAACCATAGGCATTTTGATGAAATTTGCTCCAAGCAATCCACGCTCGTTACAATGAACAATCTCAATGCAGTGAACAGGCCCGGTTTTTATTAGTTCACTATATCGAGCATCTACTGTATAGAAATTATTTTGAATTTTATTCCCTTTACGATGCTGATTTAATTCATATCGGTCGAGGGTAGCCAAATAGATCAAGTTACTTCTTCATAGGGAGCCCTCCAATGCGTACCTAGCTTTTACAGCATCTTCTTGTATTATAAGCGTTATATTATATTATAAGTTTGAGAAGCTTTTCTTCACAGTTATATTGTCTGAGCGTGAGAGACCAGAGACTTTTAGTGTAAAATTAAGCGCACTACCCTCCACCCCAAGGAAGCCACTCGAAATATTTAGATTTTAAAATATTGCGTATCCAATGTAGCGTTTGACTATGGGAGGAATATGAGCTTTGAACATAAACTATTTGTATACTTTAAGGGATTATACAGAGTGGGCCAAATCAGAACTACCAATTTCGCGCAGCGGGATCATAATTTGCCTCGCAGTGTGAGCAGTCGCTCCTTGTTAGAACCACATATTATGTTGCTACTCCGCAAAATATTGTCGATCATTGTTCTGTAAGAAGTCCTGGAAATCGTTTCTAGCCTTTCATCCTCATTTTCAAAAAAACATTGGCCGATCACTTTTTCGGCTATAAAACGGCACTACTTATTGGGTGATGATGTTGGGGTGTTGCCCTTCAACTTTTCGCAGCTCCACAGTCTACAATTTTGTTTGTTGATGTAGCCGGTTAAATGGAAATGCGTCTCATCCGACATCAAAGCATTATTTAAAAAAATCAATTTGTGTGGCTAATTGTGTAAAACGAATAGCGTTTTGTAGTTGTTGTGTACTGTTCGTGTCCATTTTAAATTTCCAAGAAATTGTATTTGAAAATAAAAAAGTTTATCGTGTTTGACATTTTTTAGTATTATTTGGTTCATTCTTTTATTTATTTC
The DNA here is from genome assembly GCA_930367185.1 of Myathropa florea. Taxonomy (NCBI): domain Eukaryota; kingdom Metazoa; phylum Arthropoda; class Insecta; order Diptera; family Syrphidae; genus Myathropa; species Myathropa florea. The sequence continues at coordinate 100,956,206 of OV884003.1, forward strand.
AATTCCTTTATCTTGAAAGATTTTATGTCATATGGCTTTGCTTGATGGCACGTATTCGATATGTCAACGTTTTTATGAGTGTCGCATAGATGTGTCTGAATTTGCTGGATGGCGTTCGTTGTGTTGACTATGAGAGCTTCAATTATTCATATCGGCCTGCGATGGGTGTTAACCTTAAGTTCCTAGGTAAGTAGGATTTTATGCGGGTGCATAACGAAAACCCGCGGAGCAAAGTTGGGCAAGTTGCAAAAATGTCAAGTTCTTGTGAACGACGAGAAATGTCGGGTTTTCTAGTACACTCTGATATCCGGGGGTGATGCCTTCATCAGACCGTGGGTTTCGGGTACTGGTTGATTATTTATCGAAACGGTTTACTTAAATTTGCCCATAAAACGTGGAATAGTCGACTCGATTGGAAAAGTGTTGATACAAATAAAAAAACAAAAAAAAAAACGATTGCGCGGAATTTTTGATTTGCTCGCTGGAGCTTTCCACTAATTAGTGATACACTACTGATAGACAAAAAAGTTTCGAGCATCCATAGTGAATTACCCCTTACAATTGAGGGCTAATGTAAAACACATGTACTCAGTGATCACAATTATAGCTTTATGGACAGAACAATACTGAGAAATTGGTGAAGCCTTTTTCACCCAATGAGCTGGGACTGTGTTTCATCACAAAAAATTCCAAATCACATGGAAGAGAATTAACCATCCGAACAAAATTAATAAAATCAAACAAATTCATTTTTCCCTAGACTATACCATGTCGGAGATATTTAAGACGCAATATCTCGCGACTGTGATTCATAAACACTCACTTTAATTGTCGAATAACAAACCCATCATTGACTGGGCAAGTGAACTTTTTACCAAATCATATTCATTGAATTGTTCTTTAAACTGAAATTCATACAAAATATACGTGTGTACTCGTATGTAGACACACTTCCAATAACGATGCCAACAATCCCAAAAGCCTGCAAGAGGTATGCACACGGCTCTGATTTATACGAGAGCACACGTCGTTTTCTGTCATTCTACTCACATGGCTTAATTAAAATCTTTTATCAATGTGACAATAAATTAATTTTTCCCCCTCCCCCAAACCGATGGGAGATTTTCGTGCACACAGCAGAAAATGAATGTAAACTGAACGAGGATGCTTCCTCTCAATAAACCAGGACTGCCAGAATTACGAAGTATCAGGGACGAATCTGAGTACATGAATAGGATGAAATTATATGGGCGCTTATCGAAAAGTATTACTTTTTGGAAAAGAAAACTGTTTAAATAAATCCATGTCAAAGTAAAACTATTCGCGAATGAACTGCGAATGTTTCATTCTAAAATCCGAAGTTGAGTTATGATTCTTTCATCATCCATGCCAATCACAGTATATTTTCGAAATGTGAAGTTTGACAGATCGAAATCGTTTATATGGTCAGACTTATCGTCAGATTTAATTTTTGAGGAATTTTCAGAAATAATAATAATAATGGCGGAGCTACAGTCCGAGGTGGGGTTGAGCCTAGCTTCTCACCAACCACTCGTGTTGAGCATACTACTATTCGCTCACGAGTGGAGGGGATCTACAGTTTAATGTCGACACCGAACGGAGAGGTTGAGAAGCTTTTTTTTTAGACAGTTTAACACTTTGAGCATTGTCACTGATTCGAAAGAGGCGGAGCCGCAACTTGATAAGTAAAAGTCAATTATTAGCTTAAGTTTTCAACACAACTGATATCTCCAGAATTGAACCATTTTATCTTCATTTGACTTGATAATGTTGAGATTTAAAGGCTATAGGGTGAGTTCGTAATCGAAGTATTAGAGCAGTACTACTACAATGATGCTTTGCATAGCGTTCTAAAATGCAACATGAAAGCAACCAGCGCATCATAGATTTTTGTGATGCGATGAATTGTTTTTTTTTTCATTTTTCGACTCAACAGTCTCCTTTTTATGTCTAAGATGAAATCAAGTATGCTGGCATGGAATTGCCAGCATTATTAAATAAATTATTTGGAAAAATGATCTCCAATTTTTTTTACATTTAAAAAACAAAAAAGAAACAATTAGCACACAAAACAATTATCCGTTGCGAAACTTCAACAAAATTAAACCATCGTGATGCGTCGCAACGACCTCAGCCACACTCATCAGCCGCGAACTGCGACCTAGATTTTCCAGAAACAAGAAATTATAAAGTACTTGGCGCCGTGGCGTATTGGGAAGGTGCGTCGATTCCTACACTCGAGGTCTAGGGTTCGAATCCCGAAAAAACACCTAAAATTTTTTCACTGCTCCACCTCTTTCGAGTCACTGACAATGCTCAAAGAGTATAACTTTCTAGAAATAGCTTCTCAATCTTGCAGTTCGGAGTCAGCATTAAACTGTAGATCAACTTCACTCGTGAGAGAACAATAGCACGCACAACACGAGTGGTTGCTGTGAAGCTAGGCCCAAGTCCACCTCGGACTGTAGCGCCGCCATTATTATTATTATTATTTTAAGTTAAATCTACTCCCTCTTTTGATGTCAGGCAGACTTGGGCCACAACCAAAATTACTCTCCAACCTGCTTCCTCCCCTGCAAGCTGTCTTCAGCGCTATACGCCAAGTTATTAGCGATTCGTTCAATTTCAACGCAACATAGTGTCTGTGGCTTACTTCTGCTGCGCTCTCCCTCCTGGTTAGGAGTATATACGGCTTAGCCCCTTCAGCGTTGGATATGTAGACACGTGGCCAGGCCAATATCGCTGTATATCCCACACAGACGACTTCATAGCAAACACTGAAAAACGCATCAGTCACATCTCGCTATCTTGGTCTGGTTAGGTCAACATCTGCGTATGGAACAGGAAATTGCAGGGAAATTAAATAGATTAAATAGACTCTTTTACTGGCCAGAGATTTTTGCACGATCTCCTCAAGCACAACGTTAAAGAGATTACATATCAGAGCGTCGCTTATTTATTACATTCAAAGGTCACGGCAGGTTTGCGACATTTATGTGAAAGTTATTCATCATCCAAATTGACAAGTTTAGCGCAGGGCTGTACATACAGTTGCCGATACAACCTTCGGCAACATGCATAGGTTGCCACAAGTGGACATGATGTCGACGAATTGGTTATTCTACCGATATTATAATTCTGGGGTATTTTACAAGATTGGTTACAGTCTGAAGATTTGGTATACTGTGAGACAGAAGATCGTCTTTTCAAATCGCCGGTGACAATACAGAGCCTTGAGGTACTCGTACACTAGTGTTTATGTTTATAAAATCAACAAAAGCAACAAAAGCAGAAAAAGTCCATTGAAACAATGAGTACGTATTTTGATAAAAGAGCCTGATGCCAAACTTTGTTCTTTTGTGGAATATATTGTCGCAGTGAAGCCAAACTTCAGGAGCAAATAGGCAATAGCAAGCGCCCTGCGATTGTGCCACAGTCCCACCCTGTGGCCATTCACGATTTAATGAAAATTAAATTGAAAGCGCAAAATAATTCTCGCTTCTCTTGGTTATTCCCTCCAGGCCTTCATACGCAGCCCGTCACTGATCAACCCACAATTACGCATACTCACCCATGCCGCGTGTCGTCGAGAGTTCAAACCTTTCCGATGCCTATAAAGCAAAAAAAAAAAATAAACAAGGACAATAACGGTTTCATCCGAAATCACCATATGCCCAACTTGACATGTGAAACTTAATTAAATAAATCACATTTGGAATAAATGGAAAATTAATTTTCGAACCGCTCTGTTCCCATCCTCCCACAACATTCCACTAGAGGACGCCATCACAGTGACGGCGACGAAAAATTGCAACGTTAGCCTTACCTTATTTCTGTTCCGCTTCGAGGACAGAGACCAGATACAATATACAACATTAACGCAAGTGAAATTCAAGTTCTAACTTTGTCTTAAATTTAAATTAAATTCTATCTCTGCGTGTAAATTAAGGGGCTGCGTGCACAGAGTGCTGCCGAGGGTAATTGAATGAGCGGCGGCAGCGGATGTCCTTTAGGGATCTTAATAGCGAATGGAATCAACATAATTTGGAGAAAGAAAGTTTAATTTGAATCCACCTTGTTCTGGAATACTCTGTGCCGGATGTTGACAAATTTGTCTACGTGACTGTTTGTTGCATAATGAGCCGGAAGCTGGGTGTGTTATGTGTACCTTGTTGCGAGGTTAGTTGAAGTGAGAGGACCATCTCTGGCGTAAGTGCAAACAAAATGATGTACGCTGCGTCAGAACTAACAGGTGGAGATAAAAGTGTTTCGCCTTGGGAAGTTTAAACATTCACCATCAGTATGAGAACATTTATGGGAGAATGATGAGCCTGCAATAGAAATTTGAAAACTAATGGGGGTTCGGACAGATGTTTCATATGACAAGCGGGCCTTCCACCGTTGATAATGACTTGATTGCTAAAGTGGTTCTTGGTCCTTTGAAGAGCAAAAAACCTCGGTTGGCCACATGAATGAGGGAAAACACTCAAATTGAATCTTCTCCTGTCAATCACAACAGATGATGGGTGGCGAATATTGATTCATCGATGGTGAAATGGAATGAAGAGGATTTCATGTTTTTGTGTACACGATGGTGGCCAGTCCACGAATCGATATTTTTCTGTTGAACACGTTTAGAGGGTTGCGATGAAATCTCCAGACTCGGTGGTACTCAGCGTGATTTGTTCTTACTGTAAGTGCTTTACCTGTGATCTGATGACGGAAAATTGATTTTTACCATTGATACGTCCATTATATACAGCGAGTCATATTTTTTTTTTTTGCAAGTGAATGAATAACTTATTACGGTGTATCGACTACTTTGGCGAATCATTCAATGGAAGGAGTCGTTCTAAAAAGTCGCAATTGATTGAATCGTAGTCAATTAAAGAGCGCAGTCATTACATTGGAGGGTCCAACTTCTGGATTAAATTGAAGACATTTGCAGAGTTGTGCCTGTTAGCATGAGCGAAAAATAAGTAAGCCTTTGGAGTAGTTGCTAGATGCACGTTCATCGATCAATTCATTTTTAAACCTAGTACATTTCGCATGCACAGCACATTGTTAACGAATTAGCTGTAACCCAGAAAATTATAATAATAATAATGGCGGCGCTACAGTCCGAGGTGGACCTGTGACTAGCTTCTCAACAACCACCCGTGTTGCGCGTGCTACTGTTCTCTCACGAGTGGAGGGGACCTACAGTTTAATGCCGACTACAAACGGCGAGATTGAGAAGCTTTTTCTAGACAGTTGTACTCTTTGAGCATTTTCAGTGACTCGAAAGAGGTGAAGCAGTGAAAAAATTTTAGGTGATTTTTCGGAAATCGAACAGAGAACATCGAGCGTAGGAGTCGACACACTTACTCACTATGCCACGGCGCCCACCCAGAAGATGACCATAGTGGAAATCCTTAGACATGAGTAGGCACTCTTAAGTATGACTTTGGTAAATGAAGAACAGTTAGTGAGAGCACAATGGGTCCAATCAGAGTCTGAGTGGGTCACGGTATTATACCTCACCGCGGCAGCAGTCTAAGCTAACCCAACCTGATATTTCGAGATATTTGAAAAAATAATCCCTGTTTCAAAGCGAAAATCACGAAAGGATCCCTACGAATCCGGTATCACTTGTACCATGAAATGATTATCCATTACTTCACTTAGATTATATTTGCAATTGTTTGTGCAATCAAAAAGTTCAGCGAAAAATAATCATATCAGCTTGCGATATTCAACGAAGTTATTTATCCTTAATAACATGGGATTAATTTCATTACAGTGCATTGCGATGTTAATTATGCGATTGAATGGAAGTAATATTTTGCTGAAAACTCGTAACTCAACGTGAGAGTAGGGCATCAATTACAAACGGCGGGATTGCATATAAAACAATGGGGTGAGCTGTATGGTGCGACGCTGCCTTGTGTAAAATATATATTTAATGGTTTCAAAGTTAAAACAAAATGGCATTAAGTTCACTTTACTTCGCTACCCATCCGGAAGTTTTCGCCTTTCGCATCCCTTGGTTAGACCGTAACTGTTCTTCGATTAGACCATATTCTCAAGTCGAAACTGGTTCGAACATTAGTCCAATTTGCATAAAACTGCCTCTTAAAGTTGGTTAATTACTGAGTCCATTTTTCACGGGGACTCTTCCCATTTCGTTCGTTCCATTGTCTGGGTGCGTTTATATACCCTCAGCCCGTTTATGCATGGGAATGTCTTCTTTTGGAGATCCATCTGCTGTTCTTGTAATGAGTATTCAAGAAAAGACAGAAACAAGCAAGTGATTCAAAGAAAAACAAATTAAGTGACCAAACTTCATGTTTTAGCATTTGGATTGACATCAAACAAATTTCGCCGCGCGTCGTACCGTCTTCTCTTTCAGCAATCACCATCGCTCCATACCAACCAACCACCATCACCCGCTGTTTCCAACGATTTGGAAAACTTGCAAACTTTTTCCTCATCTGTATTCCCTGAGAAAAATACGATGCCGTCGTCCAACTGCTGCGGAATTCTTCTAACAAATTTCCACACTCAAAGGCGAAGTCAAAAAGTTTTCCTTTCTCTGTTCTTAGTCTTGGTCCATTGTCTTTTCAAGAAACGAAGAGGAAAGAATGAACGAATTAAAATTGAAGAAAAAGTGAAGAATAGCTATGAGCTGAAGGAGATACATTTTCAAAGGGAAGACGACTCCTCGCCAATACCTAATGGAAATCCATTTGGTTGCGGAAGTCATTACAGAAAGTGACAGAGTGTCCGAAACAGCCATCTCCATTTGCATTAGTTCATTCAAAGGAGCTTTTCGTTGGCTAACAGAAGATGCCTGTGGTTGCGTGATAAGTTCCGGACCTTCAAATTGGTTTCAAAATGATTTACTTTAGAATTCGTGGATTTTTTGATTTTTTTTTTCATTAAATTATTACATTTTCTCTATGCTGCAGATGAACATCGTGTAGTGAACGTTGGTGATGGAGGGATGCAATGTATTGTGTTTTATACGCGCGCACCTAAAATTGGCCATGTCACAATTTAGGACCAATTGCCTTTGCGGTTGATATTCTCTTGTTTCTGGTGATTTTACAACTTCCCAGTTAATTATTGAATGAATGAGCTGCGAACTGTGTTTTTCAAAATTAATTATTTGTCGCATGAAGAGCATTTGTTTTATGTCAAATTGAGGTCGACATTTCAAATAAAATGTGGGCAACTACATGACTAAGGGGTATAAATCTGGAATTATTTGAAATGGGCATGGATACAACTGACCAATTAAAATCTGACTGACAAGTTTTGCATTGTGTACCCTAAAACGATGCACAACCAAACTTGGTTGGTTTATTTGATGGTTACGATGTCACTGCTTCAAAGAGGTGCATAGACTTCCCACAATATACTAAACAGAAGTTAGATTCGATTCAAAGTTTCGGCTTATGCAATCAAATATTTGTTTCACATCTGCATGCGGGCATTTCAAGACCTTTACATTGAGAGAAAATGGACACTGAGACGACAGCACTGAGACACTTACCTCTACGTTTACGAAGGCAACCAAACAGTTTTTCAAGCAAAAGCTTCCAATCATGGCCACCTTCATTTTCTTCTTCTTGTTGTTGAGTCCGAGGTGGACGTACGCCTCAACCAACAAACCTTTTCAGCTAGCACGATCTTTTTATAGCTGTCTCCAATTGCACACGCCAAGTGGGTTGGGGTCTCTCCCCAGTTGCGTTAGCCACCTTAATCGTGGACATCTTTTGCTGTGTTATTCCACAGTCTCAGAGTCCAAGATTCATCGGGCCTAAGCAAAATTGTCCATACGCTCTACATGGCCTAGCCATCTTAGGCCTTGACGCTTGACAAAGTCTTCTTCTTCAAGTGCCATCTACGCAAACATGACCAAAGATAATGCGCAGAACATTTCGCTCGAAATGACCAAGAGCCTTTTCACCCACTTTTTGTCTGCGCTATAAAGCAGGATTGATCATCCCAGTCTTATTCAAAGTCAGTTGGATCTTTCGACAGAGGGCTCTATAATTTCACTGGCTCTTGGGTCAAAAAATAGCGTATGGCAAGAAGTATTCAGCTGTTGAACTGGACACTGATGTTGTTCGTACTGTTTACCGCGAAGCCGAGGTAGACGAATTCCTAGACTAACTCAAAGTAATAGTTGACCATATTGAAGCTCCGGCTAAGTCGTCGATATTGTGCGTCCTTTCTGTATTACAGCACATACTTTGTTTTGCTCTTGTTAATCGTCATATCTATTTTAGCCACAGCGGTTTTTAGGGACTCAGTCACCTGTGTAGACGTTCATTTCCGAAACTAAGCTCCAACATCCGCTGTTCCATTATGCCATCAAACCAGTCAGAGAAATCTACCTTGGGATTAGAATAGATGGCTGGACTTAATATTACCTCTCTCGGTATCGAATCCAGGATACTGTAGACTCCATTTTTTCTGAATCTGACCGAACTATGTGCTGTATTGTATTGGTTATGAAGGCTGACAAGTAGAAGAACTGTCAGATCATCTGACAGATTTGACCGTAGAGCACTTGTGGTGATCCACTGGGCCGAACTAATCTTCCGCTATACCATGGGCCCTCGATTTTTTCCCAAACTCTTAGCTTTGGATGATAGAGTGATTGACTATTTAGGCAAAACGCTTTAAAATGGTGTATTTTGGTTTTCGCGGTGAATAGTGCGGTCACTTTCACAAAACATTTTCCCCACTCTCACTCACCGTTTTGTGAAGAGCCGATTTGCTTTGCATAAGCATAAGCTCGGAAGCTGGAGAACTTGTAGGGCCCGGCAGTAGCTCTTCCCTTTGGTCTCCACTCTTCTCTGGACAACTCCCTCTGTTCGCCACTTTGCTTTCCTCTCTACCACGCGTATGCTGTCCGAGAACTCCAGTACACGCTTAATAGGCAGTCAAGCAAGGTCAAAACCCGAAAGAAATAAACCTTTTTTTTATATTTTCAATACTTTATTCATCGACTTTGCGAGTCGATAGCTCAAATTTAAATGTGGAAATCGGAAGTATGGCCTCAAATATTAGTTTTCAAGAAACACAAGTGTGGTACTTTTTTTTGTATGCTCGGTGGGCTTCGCTGGATGAAATACCAAACCTGAGTAATGTCCCATCGATAGGGCGGGGCCTTTTATACTCCTCACTGTGGGAGTTCCGTAACGGATTTTCTAAATTGAATCGTTTCAGGGTTGCCATACCGTATGAATTACTATTTAGAACTAATTTTGATTTCACAATTAATTCAATAAAATAATAGTTAATTACAGCATTTGCTGTCAATTAATAATAATAATAATAATAATGGCGGCGCTACAGTCTGAGGGGGACCTGTGCCTAGCTTCTCACCAACCACTCGTGTTGTGCGTGCTATTGTTCTCTCACGAGTGGAGGGGACCTACAGTTTATTGCCGACTCCGAACGGCGATTTGAGAAGCTTTTCCTAGACAGTTATACTCTTTGAGCATTGTCAGTGACTCGAAAGAGGTGGAGCCGTGAAAAAATGCTTGATATTTTTTTTCGAGATTCGAACCGACGACCTCGAGCGTAGGAGTCGACGCACCTACCCACTACGCCACGGCGCCCATAATTGCTGTCAATTACATTTTTATAATTCAATTAAGTTCAATATATATAAGTTAGATCGTTACAAACTTAATTAAATTTGTAAAATTTCCAATCCGAAACTTTGAGTGTAATTTGATATTGATTGCCCCAAATTGCATACCACCTCTTGCAAACTAATATTTTGGGTGAAAATACCTTGAATTAATGCCACCACTGACACAATTCTGCTAATCAACGTCGACCCCAGCAGTAGTCCGGTTACGATTTGCACGCTGATAATTGCAAATATTGTGCGACTGTTTCATCTGCAACATACGTATCTACGGCTCATGAATTATTCCAAATTCATAAATAAATTTTCACTCCAGAGCTGAACGCACGAGTTTGAGTGCGGTTAACTTTGTTGGACACCGTCTGCGGCATGATGGTAACTCGATACCGGCTCGGTTCGGTTCTTATAGACGACTATAGGCCAAAACACAAATCATACGAAACGGAATGGCTAAACAAATGTATTTTATCAAATTTACAATTTTAATCATGATAATAAAATAATAATAATTTATGCAGAATTGCCGCCACGAGGTGCGGCGGCTACTTTCCTCTGGCAAGCGGAAGTGAAGTGCATGCAGGACCATAAATTCGCGTATTGTTGGAAATTGTGACTGAGTGTGCCCCCAAAACGTGACCAAATATTTATCCACATTTTATGAGAGAAATTTAAACTGCATTTGGCTGTGAACATGTTCAGAATGTTGTTAAACGCCAAAGCACGAGTTGGTGCTGCCGCATCGTGTGTGCGTGGTAAAATCAGAACTTTTTAACTTGTTCTGCTGGCGATCTAATGAAGTGTTTTTAGGATGTTCTCCTGCAGTACGCATATCTAATTTAGTCCATCCCTGTGTGCAGCTAGTGGGAAATTCGAAAATTTCAAAATATTTTTGTATAATAATTAGACAGAGGCCGCTTTGTCAAAATGATTGTTTTGTTTGCTTTTTAATATTTGTGTGGGCCTTTGGGGCGCATTTTCTTTTCAAATACGAATGCATGAAGCAGTACTGGTTTTGATTTAATTAATAGTTTCAAAACAATGATGATTTGTTTGCGTAGAGTGCAGGGAGTGCATACTAAGCACTTGCTTTTCATGCATGTGTTGTAGCTTGTAAAGTGTAAACACAAAAATAATATTGCATTCGAATAACTTCCCTCAACATGGGCAGCGGGAAGCTATGTCAATAGTTGGAACAATCAATGCGTTGGAAAACTGCAAGTGTCATTTGACGAAATCTGTAAATTTAAACTGTTTTTGTTGTATACCCGCGGCGCCGTGGCCGTGTGGGTTTGTGCGTCGCCCCATATGAATGAGACTTCCAGACTTCTTTAAAAAAAAAATTGTTCACGGCTCCACCTCTTTCGAGTCACTGACAATGCTCTAAGAGTATAACTGTCTAGAAAAAGCTTCTCAATCTCTCCGTTCTGAGTCGGCATTAAACTGTAGGTCCCCTTCACTTGTGAGAGAACACGAGTGGTTGCTGAGAAGCTGGGTCCAATGACTTTTTGATGCAATGCTCTATTTGAAAACCAATCTGAGGTGCTACCAAATGGCTGATTATTTTAACTATGAATGATCATTTTTATTAAAGCGAAACGTTAGATGCTCTAGTACGGTTCGTGAAGGGTATCTAAATCCAGATGAAAGCCATCAAATCGGACAGACCGTGGTTTTATCAGCAACCATGAACCGTTTTGGCCACCAATTTTCTAGTTAAGAGAGTCTTTGAATCCGAGTCTCCATATTCGAGAAGGAGAGGAGGATCAAACCTCTGCTCCAAAGACCAATTGATCGAATGCAAAACAGCTTGATTGTGATGACTAGAAGCAGCCTGCACAGGACGGAAGACGGCAATGGGTCAGGCTCAGACCCTTATTAGGCAAGTCAATGGCCTGATAAGTAAGCAAGCGCATATATATGAAAAGAGCTTTGAATGCTTTACAAACAGCATTATGAAATCGAATATATGGGACAGGAAATGATACGATCATTACCTGTACCTAGCAGTAATGCAATAAAAAACCAAAGCTCAACTTTTCCATCAGTGACAAAAATAAACCCACCCGTCTCCATGATTATTATTACCTAACTTCACTAATAATCTGATAGTTGTATAGAAAATTGAGGATTCCAAAACTTTAGCTTTGGAACGCTGAACATCGTGTATAATACGATAGCACTTATTTTCTAAACATCTTCTAAACATATTTACTTTGACTTGACTTCGGGATCAATCGAAATGAACCGCTATCCTTTCAAACTGGAAACGAATGGAGCAATAGCTCTGATCCAAGCTTAAGTTACCTCCAACAATCCCATAACCCACGAATGAACCAATAAGAAAAGCGAATTTCCATGCCTTATGATTATTCACTTTATTCGAAATTCTGCCCTTTCCCAACTTCCCATTAAAACTGTTACAAAAACTAAACTCATTACTATAAAATGAAGTGCAATGAAAAGTATAAGTTCCTAGCTATTCATTACTCCCTCCAACGTATCCTTCAACCCAAGTGGGGAAAAAAGATCTTCGCCTGTTTTCGTATCCCATTTCACCAAAAAAACAAAAAAAAAATGAAATGGTTTTAATTGCAAGAGTAAATATTTATTTTGTAAGAAGCAGGCAGCGTTGCGAAGTGAAAATGTTGGAAAGTTTTTCAAGTTACTCAATGAGCCTCACCCACTTATAATATGTTTTTTTAAGAGTTGAGCTTTGTGAGTGAAGACCAGGATTCCCTGGAATCCTGAAATTTTGTCAGTTCGTAAATGGAAAAATATTGTTTAACATTGAAGGGTAAATAATTTTTGGTTACAAGAAGTGAAAACAAGAAATGAATCATTAGTAGCAGAGCCATTTCCATAATGAAATGGAAAACACAGTCTTTGGACTCAACCCGGAGCTGCTGTCTGAGGTTTCGAATGACATATTGCCTAAGGACTCCCTGTGTGCGTCAGGTGGCCGAGACACTCGGGCCGTCACCAGCATCAATTAGCAAGAACCAACTGGTTTTATGGGCAGGACATAACCGATCCATGTGTTGCCACAATGAGCCTCCCTTGGCCCAAGTGACTCAGCCACCTTAACCTAGGTGCTGAGTCCGTTGACGCCTGAATACGTATACATGTCTTTGTACTGTGCTAATGGTCGCAAAACCATTAAAATGACCAATGCTCTCGCAACTTCCAACGCATCTGCGTCGTAAAGTAGGGCTGGAAAATCAGCGGCTTATTGGCTCCTTGAACACAAAGAAAAAGATTTCTGTGCTTATGTCACGTGAAGTAATTTCCGAACTATGAACAAATTCCTGCACCACCTCGAAAGCACTTAGCGAAGTGCTAACCATGTAGTCGATGATATTTATATATACCAGATGCCTCTTAAGTCCCAGGATGGTGTTTCTTTCTTTTTAAATAATTTTTAAATATATTTTAATAATCTATTTTCTACTAGTCAAATCTTTGACCTCATTTGATCGTAAGTTATTTTAATAATTTCGTTTTTTGGTGTACGCCTATTCCTTAAAGTTTCCCTCCAGGAACAAAGTCGGAAGAAGTCAAGGGAAGGGATCGTCGGGACCGGTCAATGTCACCACTTTTCGACATTATTGTCATCGCAGCAAGAGTTGTGTGTGATGTAGTACCGTCTTATTGGAACCACATGTTCTGTAGGTAAAAATAACAGGGGTATTCACTCTTCGTCATATTTGGTTTTGTGTGGCTGTAGAATTGTAAAATTGTATAATTTTTTTACAATTAAACAATACATTTCCTTTCATTTTGTTAGACCCTTACACTTCATCTGTGGTCGAACCCTTATTTTACGGAGGTTTTAAAAGTGTTAAATTTGAATGCAAACCAAAACAACATCGTTGCTAGTAGTGATACGCAATGACCCTACACATTTCATCTTCATCTTCATCTTCAGTGACCCGCACGTTCTACTAAAGGTGTCGCGGGGGCAACGCACGCACGAGAGATCTCCAGGCCACTCGATCCCCCGCCATTTTGGTCCAACCATCTCGTCCTGGGTTTACCAAGCGGTCGCCCCGGTGATGAAATCGCATTCAAGGCACCACGATCGATGATCAAACCATCGAAGTACAGCCCTTTCCGTTCAATGAAGCAGCTGCCCAACATTGAGTTACTCGAGCACTGCCGCGTTTCTCACCCAATCCCGGCAAGTAATTCCCAAAACAAGGAATCACGAAGAAATCTCATCTCGGCAGCTGGCATTCGCAATCTTATTCATTCGGTCATTACCCAAATTTCATGACCATAGGTGAAGTCATTAAAATAGGATTAGTGACAACAATTTCCTTTGCCTAAGCTTAGGGTGTGATTCCTTGATCCAAATCGAACACATAGTTTTTATTCGATTAACCCCCTCGCTTGTGCATTTACTAGTCAGTATGAACTTAAAAGACAAGATTTCCAATGATTTTTCGTTACTTAATTTGAATCTTAGCGATAGCTTGTAAGTCATCAAGTGTGCCATTGCAATCTTATATCCTTAAAAAAAACTACCCAACTGAGATAGACAAAGTAATAAGCACAGCCCTCCAACGTCATCAGAAGTAGACGACAGTAGCCTGTGAATTGATCTACATACATAATCTTTTTGAATTTTTTGGTAAATCTCGTCCCGTACTCTAATTGTTTTATTTCACTACAGTTACAGATGATGATAAACGATGTAAGTTTAAACAGTCCTATGAAAAATTGTAAAAACCGCTGAACCTTACTCCTCCGAAAAATCACTATCGTTAGCTGCTGCAGTACAGTGTTCAAAACACAGGACACACACCCAGCATTCTAGCATTTCCTTACAATTACAACTGCAAAGCCACTGGATGGGTGGTGTGCTTGCCTGTGAAAGAACGGGTAGCGGGTGAACTTAAAGCGTTATCGTGACAGAATTTTTATGGCACACAAAATACTTGTGAATGTGGGTTAATATGATTTATGGAAATTGTCAGATTAACATTTTTAACATGAAATCTTACATGGAACGATAACAAAAGGAACTCCTGTCATTCATCCGAATGGCAAACATAGAACCTGACATAGTTGATTGTGTGTGTTTTCTAGTGTGCTGGCTTGAGTTTTGTTGAATGACGCATATTTCTCTTTCTGTGTATTCGTGTTAGAGACTACACCACCACAACCACCCTAAATAGCAAGAACACCAACACCAACAATAGGAACAATCCCAGCCCAGCTTTGTCTTAGTTTGTACTTTTTACCATTTTTCACTGCTCATTCCTCTCAGCCAGTCGTTCACATAATAAATAACCTCAGGTTATGATTGCTGGATGGATGGGATGGAAGCAAACGTGAGCGTGTTCGTGTGTGCGTGTTTCAGCCAAACGAATTTATTTGATAACGAAGAGAGGAGCAGGCACAGAAGACGAAGATGAAGTCGAAGGATATTTCGAGGTGGGAGGTGGTGGCTAACAACGTTAAGCTCTTATCATTTATTACAGTGCCACAGGATTAGGCATGATATGAATTTTAAAATCAGCTTCTGTTATGGGCTGTATGCGTGATGCTAACACCTTGACACAGGAATCGCGATTGAGTGGACGGATACGTTTGGAAATTTTAAGGTCGAAACTGTAGCGTACACGTGTCAATATCTTTTATCGTTGATCTATTTTTTGTTGTTTTGAGTTGGGAATATTAATAGCTTTAGGTGATATGATAACATCAGGGTCACACAATGTCCTCGGGGACATGTGGCCTGCCAAGCACTTTTTGGTTTGAGTACAGCTCTAAATAAGAGGAAGTTTTTGATGCACTTTAAGAGTTTAAAGAAATAGAAATAAAGCTTCGGCCATCTTCGGCTATAAAAATCTCCTTCGGCAAAACATTCGGCTTCGGCCAAATCAGGCCGAAGATATTGCCGAAGCCGAATGTTGATATTTCTGTTTTCTGTAAAAATATAAGTTGGAACGGTGTGTTTTTTGTTTTGTTATTGTCGAATATTTTGTATTTTGAAAGTGCGATTGTTTAAAGCTTTAAAATCATTTTTCATTTGCAAGTTGGTAAACTATGAAGTGGTCTGTATAAAAACATGCATTATATTTGACTGGTTTCAGGTAGAAAGAACATCAAAAATGGCAGAAAGAAAGCCAATTTGGGATTATTTCGTAAAAATGAAGCGAAAGCAACTTGCAAAATATGTTCTAAATAGAGTCCGACTGAACATTCGGCTTCGGCTTCGGCCGGAAAACTGGCCTTCGGTCGGATTCTACTTTTATCACGTTGTCCCTCGGGGATGGAGTTTAAGACTTTCCGGGCCAGAGTGTTGGTGTACATTCGCTTTATATAACCTTACCATTTTAGACAAAAGACACCAATTCGGTTGACCACATCGAGGTCAATTTAAATTCCGTAAAGTTGGTCCCGCGGTCCCCTCCTCCAAACACCATCAGTGCATACGTGACCAGAGATAATCCGAAGGACCTCGAAGCAACTAAGAATCCTCTTCGGCCGCTTTGTTTACTGTCCATGCTTCTGCGCCATACAGCAAGACTGGGACTACCAAGGTCTTATATAGAGATATATTGGTTCTTCGAGAGAGGCCTTTTGTCTTTGCAATGATTTATTAAGACAGTTTATGCTCGCCAACGTGATCCAGGACACATCATTACTTTTGTTGTAACAATTCTCCTGCACAATTTGAGCTATAAGCCACATTCAGATCAACTTCCTGATTGACTTGTAATTGCCCTGTGAAGTCGAACTATAGCTTACTAGCTTTCTTCTTAACTGGTGCTGAGAACTTCCCAAAATCTCATCACCAAGATTCGACCGATAAGATGCTCCTTGTTCCACCTTTCAATCTTCAATATCGGCGGAACATCAACCGCAGAAACACCTTCCTTCAGGACATTCATTATCAAAAGTGTCTATACAATCTTTAACTTATAAACGTAAAATTTTAAAATATTAAAATGTTTTCTAGGAAATGTGCAGTTAACACATTAACCACATAGTCTATATAACCTAACAACTTAATGACGGAAGAAAATTTCAAATGGCTTTTATAGATCGTAAAACCAATTCCTACTACCTTGTGGGTAACGCACTCAATTTCTGGCTGTCTCAGTTTGAAGTCGTATAACATTTTCATACGTCGTATATCGTAAGGAACTTTAGTAGGATTGCTGGCAATTTAAGAGTTTTGTCTTTATCACGGTCCGTCTGGTGAAAGCTTTTAGTTTGATGGGTTCTTCAAATCGGTTGGAGGAATGGGAGGCGACACAATTTTCATAGCGATGTCTGGGTGGTCAAATGTCAAATTGGAACCTGTATTCGAATGCGTTATTTAAATTCAAAAATTCTTCGAAGAATAGTTTCTTCTACACAAGAGTACTTCAACCACAATTGTAGTCGATTTAGACGATCTGAGTGAAAATAGTGTGGAATAATCTGACGTAAACAATGTCCCATGAGGAAACCTGTCACAATGCCAATTTTTAATTTGTCACGAGAACTAAAATTTTTAGACCATTTGAGATATAGACCAGATCATTTTGATATGTGGCACGTTGTGTATTTTATCCATCGGTTGTTGGTCATTTAAGTTATTAGCTCTCGTAACAACAGCCTGCTCGTAGCAATTGGGATGCCCAGATTGTAAACGTCAGATACATGTAATAGCAGTGGTAATGTGGTTGGATATTTGGCAGTCTCGTCCGCTCTTGCATTTGCTTGGGATTTCTATATCGTCTGGCCTGGTGTCGACGATAACTGTTGCAGCATTACCTCTAGCATCCGTAAAGAAATATAGCCCAATAATCTCGACGTGCGGGGCCAAAAGACGCACTATGCAATTATTCTACGTGGGGTTGCAAAAAAGTGTGCGTTTTGTTACGCGGTTGATGGTTAACTTTCTTCGAACATGATATCCACCGCAAAAAGTCACGTATTTTTTCTGCTTATTTTTTATATAAAACGTTTTAACAACGATATAATTCCTTTGTTGCGCCATTAGCCGCAATTAGTATTCGTATACAGTTATTCACAGGAAATTTAAAAAATATATACAGTCAGCGTCAAAAGTGAGTGTACAGTCATCGGGAGAAAGTTCATCCTCAAAAATAAAATATACCAGCAGGAGCTACCGTGGACATGGGCACATCAAATTAAAGCTTTTAACTCATACTTCAATAAACACTATATTTCATTGAGAATAAATATATATTCATAATAGAAATGCGCCAAAATGGAAAAAGCTTACGTGAAATCGGTAGAGAAATAAAAAGACATCATAATACTGTGAAAAAAATTTTAGATCGGTATGAAACTTTTCATACAGTAGAAAATGCCAAGAGATCAGGACGACCAAAACGATTGAATGAACGGGAAAGGAAAGTCATTGTGAGAGAAGTGAAAAGAAATCCGATGTCTAGTGCTGTGCAAATTGCAGATACAATTTCTCGGAATAATCAAAGCATAAGCGCGAGTACAGTTCGTCGTGCCCTCTATCAAAGTGGCCTACATGGAAGGGTGCCCAGAAAAAAACCTTCAATATCTAAAACTAATATAAAAAAAGATTGGACTATGCAGAAAAATACCAACATTTCAGCAATTCGTTTTGGCAAAAAGTTCTGTTTAGTGACGAAAGTAAATTTAAAATTTTTGGACTAAAGAAAAATGGAAAGGTGTGGAGAAGCAAAAATACAGAGCTGGAACCTCAAAATGTTTTACGAACCGTAAAACATGGTGGAGGTTCAGTGATGGTGTGGGGACGTATGGCTGCTTCTGGCGTTGGGAATTTGGCTTTCATTGATTCGACGATGGATAAGAGAGGATACATGAATATTTTACGGGAGAATTTGGCAACAAGTGTACAGAAACTGGGCCTTCCAAGAACGTGGATCTTCCAACACGACAATGATCCTAAACACACATCGTACCTGGTTAGAGAATGGCTACTTTATAATACACCAAAGCAATTGGATCATCCTCCCCAATCACCAGATCTAAATCCCATCGAACATCTATGGGAACATTTGGACAGGCAGATAAGAAAACACCCAATAACATCAATACAGTCACTACGGGAGGCATTGGTAGAAGAATGGACAAGAATACCAACGAGCGTTACAAGAAAACTTGTTGAATCCATGCCTCGAAGAATAGAAGCAGTAATAAAGTCCAAAGGAAATAATACAAAATATTAATTACCATTTTGTCAATAATTGAAAGCTTTTTAAAAATAAGTGTACACTCACTTTTGATGCTTGTTTTTTGCCCATTTTTCTTATAAATTGATTTAATTACTTTATGTTTACAGTTTTTTAAAATGAAATACAGTGTTTATTGAAGTATGAGTTAAAAGCTTTAGTTTGATGTGCCCATGTCCACCGTGGCTCCTGCTGGTATATTTTATTTTTGAAGATGAACTTTCTCCCGATGGCTGTACACTCACTTTTGACGTTGACTGTATCTCGAATCGAGAGTTAGGAAATACGGTAGCTGAGTCTCTTAATATGGTCCTTCTTTATGATTTTTTAGCAAAGATGTGTCCGGTAGCCTCTTTTTCTTTTGACATATTCATGGGAAAGTATTTCTCAAGCAAATCGTAAATTTAATTTATTAAGACTTTTGAGCTGTTATGTTTTCAAAGAGGTTATGTTATGATTTTTTATTCAAGCGCTTCAATAAATTATTTACCTTCGATTCTAGTGGTGATACCTAACAATTGACCCATAAACGACTCCCGCGAAGAATTAGTCAACATTGTTCAAAATGGTCAGAGTCAAGAACGGACACAGTATGAAGTGAAATTCACTGTCCAACTCAACTACTGACACAATGGGTTTGGGTCAAACGGACTATTATTCCCGATTGCAAAACGTTTGTCTAGTATCCCAAAATTTTCACAAATCTTGAATAGAGGGAACTCTATTCACGAATTCTTCCATACAGTTCTAGAAAATATTGCCTCAGGGAAATAACAAACAAACCTTTCAATTCACCTAACTTTGCAAAAATTATTGTCTTTGAATCAAAGTAATATAAACAAATTAAATTAAGATTTGAGAATCCAAGCAGATGAACTAATTTTGTAGAAAAGAGGTCCAATCATCGTCTGGAATGCAGGTAAACACCTCATACGATTCGTATCACAAGTGGGACGACCAAAGTTTTCTGAATTTAAATAAATCAGATGGGGAAACTTTAACAGTTTATACTTTTTAATGTACAAACGGATGTTCATCTCTAGCTTATTTAGTGTGTATCTTTCATTCAGTACTGAATTCATTCGAAATTTATTTTGAAACCGGAAGCACTGGGATACGAACCAGAATATACATATGTATATTTTAAACTCCTCAGGGAGATTGCAAAACTTTTCAATTAGTGGCAATGCCTTCGAGGAATTAAGCTATGCAACTAAACGTTTTTATTACACAGGGGCAGATCATAGTTTTGATTGATATTCTGCTAAAAATTATATTTTTAAATAAACTGATGTTTTTTTTTTAGTTTTCCCTGTTGGCATCACATCACACAATCATTCAATAAAAGATATATGGCAACGAAATAAATGGATTCTCTTCGTACATACATTCAAAATTGGTTGAAATATTTATTGGCTGCTTCTGATGATGACCACGTCCAATCACGTCTGCGTATAATCGAAATTTGACTATAAATGTATTCCACATGAGACCTAGACCTCAAGCAAACAGAGAGTGGTCAACTCAAAAACAGCACTAAAAACGGCTATCGCTCGCATATATTGAACAAATAATATCATTATTATTATTCTGATATAGCATCTACAGTCGATAATAGTTCAGGCGTTCTAAAGCAGATTAAATAGACGTGGCTATCTACAGTATGGATCACCTACTTACATACAACACTCGACTAACCGTCATTTCTCGTCATACCATAGATTATTGGCGAATATCTGGACCTAAAGCTCGATAAGGTAGCTTCAATCCTTGAATTATCCCCTTTTGACCTCACAAGTCCTTAGGGATTATATGATATAAGCCACCACCTTGATGCATCGTGACCGGGAGCAATCGAAATTCCATGCTTACATTATCAAAAGCTCGCAACCCAACATCAATTAATCCTCCGCACACGCGAATCAACCATGAATTATCGCACTACCATAAATCAAGGTACGTATGCTAATATAGCATGAGTGCAGGACCTGTTCAATTAAGTCCCAACCTGCTCCACATACTGCAACCCGACCACAAAGTTTATTTTGTACTCCGGCATTATTGGAAGTGGTTTTGTAAGCTCATATGGCCATAATTGTTTTGTACGTCGAAGTGCCTAGTTCACACGCCACGCAGTTGTTCTGCCACTGGTTTCCCACAATTCACCCGAAGCCATCATTGACCCTATGCAAAAGCCCACTAC
Organism: Myathropa florea; assembly: GCA_930367185.1. NCBI lineage: Eukaryota > Metazoa > Arthropoda > Insecta > Diptera > Syrphidae > Myathropa > Myathropa florea. The sequence goes on from OV884003.1 coordinate 100,977,276, forward strand.
AAATGATCCGTCAATTAATCAATAAAATTTAATTGCACCAAGCAAAATATCCCTTTATTATTTGACACATAATTTCCGTGGTACACTGCTCGGGCACTATTGTCCTTTACGAGGGTGAATTGCGACCTGGACTGCGAATATCCGACGCCACAGGATAGATGGCGAACAATAAAAACGTATTTATTGCAGTGAATGCAGCCATTAGTTGTCCAAAACGTTTGCTTGGTCGCCTTCAACCCACGATTCAAATTACAAATGCCTGCTTCCACGAAAAAAAGACAACAAAACCATAAAAGGACAAACGGCTCAGATTCAAGTGGATGCATGAAAAACAATAAACCGTTCATGTCGCCATAAATCAAAGAAGTGTCTGTTTAAAAAGGGAGGTGGAAATCGAGACCCACGAGCTCCGTTTGTGGATGCACGGATGGAGGAAGAGGGTCTGCAAAATAAAAAAGGCAAAACAATTCAAAAACAATTTCATAAAATCGATCCCCTTTTGAATATGCATTCGATTGATATTGAAGGACCTCACGTACACAAGTTCCACGGAAGCAGTTAGGGGATGTGAAGGGTAACCAACAAACAACCGGCAGGTTTGTTAGTGGGGGTTCCATAACTGAGTGACTAGAAGGTTACACTTGTTCGCTTTTGTTTGCTAACCAAAGTGGACAGTCTACTGTCAAGTGTTGCTCTGAATGGTTCTCGATGGAATTGCGGCAAACTTTACAATATTTTAGCTTTCAAAGTGGAAACCTATGTATGTACAGGTTAGTCGGATGAGCGCATCAAGGAGGTGTAACCCACAGATGGGAGGGAAAAAGGACAAATTGGAAAGTTAGTGAGTCGCTTTAGGAGATGTTGACTGAGGCTGCAATCGATTTACTTTAAAGTTACCTTCGGGAAGACAATATTTCAGTTTTGCAGAAAAAGAGACAATTTTTTTTTGAGCAACCACGACTTGTGGCTTTTCTCAAGGAGTTCGTAATCAATGCTTGCAATCAATTGAACCCTGCAGATGAGCATATTATCCTTCGCTTGTGCATTCGTAAAGACCAACCAACGGTTTCTTACAACCTCACATACCCTCAATGGCTTTGGATACCACAGCCTTTGGAAAGCCTTGACAACTTTCAAAGTGACTATAGTGAGAACGTAGATAAGACAGAAGCAAAACTCATCGTTCCTGACACTCAGAGCGTCCGCTACGCGAACAAGGTGCCAGAAATAAGTTTTCCCCCCAAAAGAAAGATAAAGTTTTTCCTTAATTTCAATTTATATTCTAATTGAAACGCATTTCTTCCGTCACAAGAATTTACATTCGCGTGCACTTCACATAGCACAACAGGCTGCTTTTAGTTTTTATTTAATTCCGTATAGCGACCCGCATATTTTTCCCAAGTTCCTGAATTTCGAGCAGACATTTTGCTAAGTTCCCTCGTGTCTTTTGTCGATTTTTTCTTGGTACTGCACATAATCCATTCGTGTGCTTTTGAGTGCAATTGCGTTGAGGGCTGGCATCTTTCCTAGTTTGGGAAGTTCAAGATCAGGATAATAGTTCGTTCTGAGTTTTCAAAGAACAGTACAAAAGAAATAACGACGCACGAAGATAAAAGGATCTGGCACCAGTGCATACAAGATTACGACAAATAAACACACGCCAGCTGGAAGGATTAATTATTAATTTCGAGAACAATATGAAACGAAAAAGAGGATTCGATTGTCTGAATGAAATTGTCTTTTCCAATCGGAGACAGACGGACCAAAGGACTAGCTCCAACCTGGCCATGTTAAAAAGACCCAACCCACAAAGCGGTAGACAATTTGAAGGACGATTATGCACCGTCAGTAAGCTGCGAGTTATAAATGGCCTGCAATACAAACACTCAGCTGATGGTGGCCTAAGTAAAGGATAATTGGCTGTTTAAACATTAACAAGCTGAACTTTACGCGATGTCTATGGTGATAGCGATGGCGTTCACGATGCTGCTGCAGTTACATGCTGCCGGTCCTTGCCTCGCACACTGCTATCTCCTCGGACTTTTCTTGTGTCAACTACTATCTGTGTATGCTTGTCTTTCGTCTTCAGCCTTTTCACAGATCTCCTAACAAGGCAGTCTTTCACAAAAGATAAATTACTAAGTAATTAGTCGTTGTGTTATGGTTTTATTCTTCGTTTTGTCATTCCTTCCCCCCCACATTTCGTACTCCTTTATCTGTCTCCTCTGATGTAGGAGTTCCACGGAGGGGTGGATAAAGTGGATAAAGACGACAACAGCCGAGTATTTTGGAGGGAAGTGAAATCAAAGAAACAGCACCCCACTTTAAGCAATCCATGGTTTTACATTGTTGGCCAGTCCGAGCTAAAGAAGATTGTCGCTGCGAAAGGATAACGAGTAAGCGGACCTCTGACTGAATTTTCTTCTTGCCTCATTTTCTTTTCCCTCGTCTTCATCTTCATAGTCGTTGTCGTCGTCCATTAGATGTTCTATTGTCAGAATTTCTCTTGCATCCTGAGTTTCATTATCTTTTTGTGACGCGCGCATGAAAAGAATTCAGCAAAGTTTTTAGTCCTTGGCTCGGGTTGTGCAATTATTTGAGAAGCTTTTGTTGTTTTGCATTAATTATTTGGGTCATTAAATAGAACCTTTACAGTTTTTTTTGCTACTTCTTTCAGTTTCGAGGGGAGTGACATATCTGTTTGAAGTTTTATCGTAAGTTTTGCTTTGATAGTTTTTGCTTTCATCTTAAGACGAGGGATGGGGCATGGGAGGTGGTCAGAACATAACAATTAATGTTCGGTAAAGCCAGCTAAAGGGAAACTGCTTGAATTAAAGATTCGGCATATCCTGATTGAGTTTCACGAAACTGTATTAATTTTTGAGTAAGCGAGAAAAAAGCGAGGTATCCTTGTAATCGTCATCTAGCAATTTGCTAGTCACAAAGATGGAGACAATGCTTTGACTGCAACTCCCCTGTTTTAAGGAGAACGAGTTACTTTTGTTTTTACGTACTGTCTTACTGCATTGTTTCTTGTAAATGGCCTCAATGGGAGTATATGACATGATAAAGGACACTACTAATCAAAGAACCTTTTTACTTTAGTTACAAAAAGATTAATCACAAATAACTACAGTTTTATACATTGCATGTAATCGAGATTTTGTTTAACTTTGTCAAAATGAACGCTTTTCAGTCAATCGTGTAATCCATGGGGATCCCTGCCTTAGCCGAACAAAGTGAGCAGCGAAAGACTGATCAACGCCTAACCAATTAATCGGTTCTTTCCTTACAGAATATACTGATATATCCTGGAACCCAAACTAATGTCCTCTTTTGTTGCTCTTCTAAAGAGGCTCTTGCTGTGGCATTCATGGACTAGTTGTGGCTATCACCCGAAATAGTTACGTTCTGCCATTCTGCCATTGTTTTGATAAGACAAAAGGCTTCTTTTATAGCCAGCATTGGTTGGGAGACACTAGGATAATCCTGAAGTCTGAAAGAAAGAGAGATTCAGGATCTCTGAGTTTACGACCTGAGCACCGACTCCACATTTCATTTTTGGGCCGTCACCAAATCGGCTCTACCAAAAAGCCTGGGCGTCCACTTTCCCATGTTGCTTTTTTTGGGAAGAGTGTATCGACGTGCTTTGCGTAGTTTGGGGGGTGTAGTATGCTGGTTTTAGTATGAATCCTTGGTACCAGATCTAAAATACGACTTTGGTCATGCGGTCTAGCAATCCACAATCCAATCTCTATGAGTCTGATTGCACTATACACTGCAATGCTTTGCATATGTAGATTTATGGCAAGAACATGCTTAACCTTGGTTTGAAACTTCGTTAGTTTCACTGTATTGCATTTTTTTCCAAGACCTTACTAATTTGCAAGTCTAACTAGGACGTACCATGCCTTTCAGGTTCCTATATAAACCCCGCTCTCAATCGTTGCCATGATTCTTGGACGGGGCTGTTTAGGATACAGCTTCTATGAACGAAATCCTTTTTCTTGAACTTTCTGCACCATAACTGGGAAATTCCGTCCAAGCATTTGTAACAATTTGCACTTTTCTCATTCTTTTTTCTCCTTTCCTAAAAAACAGTTAAACCAATTGTCTACCTTAGACATTAAATATTGGCCATAGTTTGAGACACATCCCACTGTGTATTTTCTTCATGTACATACTCATTGAAAGACAACCATATTTTCACGTTTCAAATTCTGCCATTTTGCTGTTTTTTCATCCTTCGCAAGTCGGTGAGATGGGAAAGGCTTTCAAATAATGAATGGCAATTTCAAAGTTTCTACGTAAAGTTCCTAAACTGAACGGGACCGCCCCATTTTGAATTTGTCTGTGTGTTTCTTTCCCTTTGGTTCTTTTATTTAATTTTAAAGAATTATATTCACTTTTATTTTCCAAAGTTATTTTTCGTTTTTCTTTTTGAGACAAATAAGGACGCATGGCTTGTTCTTTGAATGCATGCAGTTCGACTTGAACGAACGCCACAACGATGGAGTAGAGCGCGAGTCCTTAAACGACGACGGCAGCGACTTAAGAGGAACACGTCGACGTTTCAAAAAAAAAAGAAGAAGAGAACTCGCGAAAATTCAATGAAGTTATTCCAATCTACGATGAGCATCGGAGTCGTTGGGTGATATTTTTGTCTTCTCCGCATGGCCCTGCTTGTCGTCCTCATCATCTTTAACTTTGAACAGGAATATAAATCAATTTGAAAAACTTGGTCGCATAAGAGTAGATAGATGAAGGAAAAGTTGAAACCAACCCTAACCATTCGAAAATCAACTTGAACACAGCGTCGCCGCCACCACACCGCCCACTGGGAACATTCGTTTCGTTCAGAAAAGGACTATTTTTCTCAGCGAAACACAAATTTTTTGGCGCGCCTTTTATGGGATTTATGTGAAATCTCTCTCTCTCTCTCTCTCTCTCTCCCTTCTCCCAGTGGACAACCCCTGGAAAAAGGACGAAATGAATAGAAGACATAAAATTTGTTGGCACTTGCAAAAATGAGTTTTTGTCTTACGGATAGCAGCACATAAAATCGAAATGAATGCAATGGATCATGGGCAGCGTTTGTGGCGAGTTGAGATGGATTTGACGGATAAGATGTTCAACGGGAAACTTGACTTTGATTGGGAATGATACTGAGATGCGCCTTGCTTCGTAAGCTGACGAATTGCGCCGTAAATCGAAATCAAAGTTTGGTCTAAGACTGTGAAAGTGATATCTGTTTTTTTCTGAAACTTGTGCAAAGATAAATTGAAATGAAATACTTGTAGCACAAGTTTATGGTCCAATTTTAAGATTTCTTTTATTTTTAAATGCAAGACTTATTGTGTTTGTTGTAGCTCGCAATGCAAAAGTCAAATTAAGTGAAGTTATTGAAGAGATGAACATTTTATATTAGTGACGGAATAAAATATAGACGTTGAAAGGGCCATATTCATAACCAATCAAGTCATCTGGGTAAATTATGGTACGGGAGCAGTTTGATAAGCCAGTGACTTTTTAAATAAAAGTTAATTTTTTGGCACATGAGCGTATTATTTACATTTAGCACAGTTTTTTTTCCAAAATTTTGCTATTCCCTCGAAATAAAACGTTTTCTCAAGGCCCCCTAAAAGGCGGTTATTTCAGTAATGGCCTCTTTAGTAATAGTAATAATAATGGCGGCGCTACAGTCCGAGGTGGATTTGGGCCTAGCTTATCACCAACCACTCGTGTTGTGCGTGCTATTGTTCTCTCACGAGTGGAGGGGACCTACAGTTTAATGCCGACTCCGAACGGCGATTCTGAGAAGCTTTCTTGAGAAGCCTCTTTATTCGTCCCAAATCTCTTATCGCTCAGCCATTCCTTCAGGTTTGAAAACAGTCGCATCTGGAGAATATGCTGGATGGTGTAGCAACTCGTAGACACATTTTTGGATATTTGCCATGGTGACTAAACACATTTGCACCCATGCATTGTGTTGATGGGCCAGTACATTTTACTTCGCCAAATGCGGTCGTTTCTGCTTCAAATCAATATTGAATCTCTTCAAAAGCACTGAATGATATTCGTCGGTGGTCGTTTCTTCCTTTCCAAAGTAACTAATAAGAATAAAACCGCGTGCATCTCATAAAACTGTGGGCATTATCTTGTAGGCCGACGGACCCATCTTCGCCTTTGATACACGTTCACCTGGAGAAACCCACTGTTTTGATTGTGCCTTAGTCTCTGGTTTGTTGTGATGAATCTTTGTTTCCAAAGTAATAAAACGTCACAAAAACTCGTTCGGATTGCAGCTGAACATCGCCAAACACTCATCGGAAGTGATCACACGGTTGCGCTTATGGTCGAGTGTGAGTAATGGCTGGAATAGCTTTTCATGTAAAAATATTCATGCAAAATGTGATGAACCCAGTCAGTTGAAATGCCTACAGCCATAGCCACCTCACGCACGTTAATTCACTACTCGTCCAATATCCATATCGTCCGTGGTTTTTATTGACGATTTCTGGCGTGACAACCTCTTTTAGGGGGCTTAGACGTCCGGTGTTAATTGTGCTGATTCATTCATTTGCCTCACTGTACACAAGAACTCATTCCATATCCTATCCATTCAATTTCCAGAAGACTCTCGATCGCAGTCTAACAAGATACCATTGACTTAGGATATGAGACTACGTGGGGACTTTAGTGATTCGGCGCGTGAATAGCTGAAATTCGATTCACCATCATATCGCCAATTTCTCTTTGCGGCAAAACGTTTTCGCGGCTTTTCTAAATGTTTACATTTTGAGTGAAAACATTTCAACGCATACATTAGCCTCTGGCAAAAGGCATTATGCGAGCGTACTTCTTGAAAAATTAATAAAATTCAATTTAAGTATAGTATAGTATATTATATAGTACAGAACAAACATCATCGATATTTTCACATCATTCAATTTCAACAGGATTATGCAGTGAGCCCTAATGCAGGCAAATCAATTAACTCATTGCTGATTGGGTTCAATGACAATATTAACAGTGGCTTAGCCTTCAAGGCTTGCAAAAAAACGCCGTTGGACTATTTTCGGCTAGGATCTTTGAAGTAAGTTTTCAACTAGAAATCAGCAGCGAAAACAAATTGAAAATTGTAGTTCCGAGATGAAATTCTTCGCCCTCTCCCCAAATCTAAGAAATGTTTAATTATTCATCGAATAGCAATATCTTAAAACTCTTTGCCATTCGTTTCTGGTAAATCACGCACTCCAACCGCGAGTGACGTTAGCGAAAAAAGGTAAGCAAAACTGAATGACAAAGTGACGAAGGTAACCCCGAATAGACTGGTCAACGATTATACCTCTCTAAGGGGCTTTGTGGGCTTCCGTGGGCGCCATGGCCGTGTGGGATCGTGACTCGACCCATGTGCACTTGACTTTCACAGTCTAGATTCGAATACAAGTTCAGACAAACAATTTTTCAAACAAATTGTTCGCGGCTCCACCTCTCTCGAGTCACTGACAATGCTCAAAGAATATAACTGTCTAGAAAAAGCTTCTTAATCTCGCCGTTGGGAGTCGGCATTAAACTGTAAGTCCCTTCCACTCGTGAGAGAACAATAGCACAACACGAGTGGTTGCTGACACGAGTGGTTGCTGACAAGCTAGGCCCAGGTCCACCTCGGACTGTAGCGCCGCCAGTATTATTATTATTATTATTATTATTAAGGGGCTTTGTACATTATAGTCGTCGAGTTTCCTGTTCTTTCAAAGGTATTCCTTGAACGAAAGCAAGTTTCAGTTTCATTCAAATTCGATCCGCAACGTAATGACTATCCGTTGTATTTAACGCTTCCACATCATTGTGAACCCGTGTCGCACTAATTAGGAATGACTTATGTTTTCCGTAAGCAATATCCTGTCTGGCGTTTGTATTACTGACATAAATTTGCATTATGGAATGAAGCAGTAAATCGGGCGACTATAAGTTCTTTGATTGCTCGAAAATATGCTTATCTTCGATACGATGTTCGTTAACCCTTATTCGAAGGCGGTCATCGTAATGTTCGAAATGAACAAAAGCCGTCAACACTTTTATGATTGCCATTCTGGCGTTTTTAATTTACAGCTGCTGATGGCCACAACAACAAGGATATAAGACCCGATACGATACGCGTTTATGGTTTCTTTTTTCCCATAACTGCATAACCCATAAACCAAGGAGTTACGCGTTGTATATGAAACGTATACCGCAGAGCGAATAGGTTTGGATAGAAACTATTCCTTTATTACGGCGATAACGGCAAAGGATAATCAAGTCATAAATCTCGGATTAAAATTAATTTTCCTGCAAAACATGCCGCTCCTGGTGGCTTTACGTTTTATAGTGGCACCGCCCGCTCTTCCAGTGCTATCAACATAAATTGAGTTCATTAAAATTGTTTTCTCTCGATGGCGTCATCGGGAATCGGGCGGACGTATGTTTCGCCTCTTGTATGCCCAACACAAGCACAAAACATTGCACTCAGCTACTCCCTTGTCTGACGATGCCCGGTGGTCCTGTCGTCCTGTGATGGTTGCTGTGCTAGACGATGCTGATTTGTTTTATGCTCCGCCGGCGGTGAGTGCTACCCTGGTAGAAATTTAATCGAGTTGGCGGGACAGAAAAGAAGACAAGTATAGTAGAAAATTAAACCTGATAGTAACTGCGTTCTGCAGCAGAGCAACACATAAGCGTTACCATTAAGTAAGGATTTGTGTGTGGATGAGGTAGGTGTGTGAGGCTTTGGTACCACATCTCTTAACGAATGGGATCCAGTAGAAAATGAAAAGAAGCAGAAGTTATTTTTATATCTCACTGAATGTGAGGAGGTTTAAGCTTCGGATATATGATCCCTTTGGATCCTAGTGTTGTTTAAATGAAATTTGGAGTACAATCTTTTATTTTCTTCCATCATATCGTTGTCTTACAAATAACCGCTCCGTGTCGACGTGGACAGCATTTCTGGAAGAATGTGGATACAGAAAGATGGATATTTTATAAATCAAAACTAAATATTTTTAAAGAGACTGCATCGGCTGCAGAATGCAATGATTTCAAAGCATATACAGATTATATGCACAGGAATTTGTTTTGGTTCTCTACATTAAAATCGTTTAATTATCTATAATGACATATATAATTTCTGTAAGAGCGGAGAGCTCATGCAAAAAAACCGACTATTAGGATTTAGCTAGTTCCCCGAGATCAATGAACAGACTCTCAACGATGACATAGCGCGGAAAAGGAACACGATTTGCGAGTGTGCTAATGGAATACCAGAGCTCTGTAAACTCCCAGGGCTGTTCATAAATTGCAAACGATCTCCACGGCGACGTACATTGCTGCGAGTGCGAATGCGGCACATAACACAGCTGCCTTTCGGCACATGTTGCACATGTAAAAATGTTGGAAAGCGGATTTGTTGTGGGAAAGCAGGTGAGGTCGAACATCATCGACTTCAAGCCAATAAGCGATCACTTGGCTGTGATTTGTAGCCACAGTAGGTTCTACAACATCAGCCGCAGATGTGCAAACGCCCCTGCCGACGAAGCTTAAGACTCTATCAAAGAGGACTTTTACGATCCTAATCGTACTCGAAGATGCCAATGTCAAAATTAGTCAAGAGAACATTTTCGGCGGAGTAATCGAAAAGAACATCCTTCACGGAACGACAACAAACAACGGTTCCGATTCAAGGACTGCAATAGCCCGTTTAATAAGCTGCAGAAAATTCTCTAGAAAAAAAACAAAACAGAAACCTTACCATCCCTGACAGCCAATCAAATCGGCCGTGTGCTCATTAAATTACGACACGCGATCACAGATGTGCCAACAGTCAGTGGCGCAAACGTCGACTCCTTCCACCAGCGACACGAAACCCGTGATTTCAACCAATTCGCCATATCGACGAATGTTTGGGTTTAAACACACAGAATGTACAAAGTTCAACTCAGTTCGCAGCCTAAAAACTCATAAAAGCTATTTAGTTGTAAAATAATCAATAATCAGTTTTATAATCAATTTTTATTTAAATTGCTCATTTGGGAGAACACGTTTTTTCCGAATCGCACTTAGCTCGGTTTGCATTTAGCCTTGTTTTTCAAGACGATTGTTTCGGCACTGAACAGGTTGACAACTTTTGCTTTGACACAGTCATTTTTTTTCCTCGCATTTTCTGGGAAAGTCATACATTCATGGCGTTCCCCCTTTGGTTGGCGTATGTGCAAAGCATTAAAATTGATAGTGTCTAGTTGCATGTTTTTAGACATTATTTTGTCGAAATTCTCACCGGTAATGGCCTCAACTAATAATCATCGCAGCACGTCCTGTTCTCCTATTTCTTGCGCCCTCATAAACCATCAAACTCAACAAGAGTTACCTTTTTGTTGTAACATTACCTAATCTTAAGGACGTAAATATCCCTTGGTGGGGACCGGGCCATAACTGTCAGCCCACGATGTCAAATAATAAAATAAGTCATTAACACGAAAGAAATATGTTTCGTTTACCCACTTTCAACGGCCTCCCATTAACTTTTGTGTTCTCTATGTTGTTCTTTTGTTTCTCCTTCTCATACATCCTCGCATACAGTCATTCTCCAAACTGAATTAAATAAACAAAGCAAAGCTAAACTACAAAACACCACAAAAACAAGGACTACACCGCGATAAGAACAAGGGAGACTATCCGACCGAAACTTCGAACCCGACCAAAACTCCCACACCACGTTGAAACATACCTCGCGCGTCAACATTCCGCGGCGACCTTTATGGGCCGCCGACATGATAGTTGCCATTTGAGTCCTTCTTCTCTTATTTTTATTACCAGGTTATTATGTTAGAATGCCGGCTTACATAATTTGATGTTTCTGGCTTGCTGCCCCAGGACCAGATTTATGACTCTATTTCCCTGCTGTCGTGACGCATTAATTTTAAAATTATCCGCCAGCTACGAACGTGCGGCGGCCGGGTTCGAGTTGGTTGATGTCTGAATGCCTAACGCTCCAGAGATTATGGATTTTTTCCAATAATTTAAATTCCTTTGAGTTCGGGGCGCGCATTCCGTCGAGTCATAAACGTGCTTATCTCGGTCAATTATAAAGTCGCCTACGAAAATATGTTCCGCCGTTTCGAACAACTTGGCAAATTGCTTACATTACTATTTCCTCAGCGTATTTGTAGGGATGTTGGGTTTTGAATAACTTCTCTTGTCGGTGGTTCGTGGAGCATGTGTCAAAAATGAGCACAAAATGTGGTTCTTAAGGCAATTTCCATTCGAGTTGATTTAACGCTTGGGATCGTCTATCTGCCATTTGATCTGGATAGGCACTGGAATAAGCCTTTAAAAAACATCAGATTGTGTACGTACGTATATGCATGTTTGTTAAGCCATTTTAGTGCTTAATTTAGTGCTTCTTCGGATGGCAAATTCAGAGTGTAGACTTCTCATGCGAAATAACATTTCTCACCAGAATTTATGTCATTCTTGACGATTTTCCACACAAGCATATATTCAAGTCATCAAGGACATCACAGCTAAGTGAGGTGTGCAAGAACTCACAGCTTCAAAAAATAAAAGTAAAACTAGATTCTTGCATGAAAAAGGTATCAATTGGTTGCTTTTGCTGCTACACTATCAAGTTATCAGAAACAGGAATTGACTACGTTTCCATAGATGATTTTTTTCAGTAGAGGACATCAATCCGAAATTTCTGAGTTTTTTTTTAAACTATATGGAACCCATGTCATGCAATGACATGCGAAGGACTTGTATTGAAAGTGGAAAATGTATTGGAAGCAGCTTATTCGAATCTATCATGTTCGTAAAGCCAGACATTTTGTGCGTCACAAACGACATGCTCGCCGGTTAAAGTGGCTCAACTGGAGTAGTTCAATTGCAGATGAAAACAGAAAATATCGGAAGTCGTGCGACTTCACTGGGAAATGATTGGAACATAAGACATCGGAACAATTTCCCATCATAATAACTTTAAAAAAGAGAACAGCACCTATGTATCTGCCTCAAGAAACAAAGCTAAAGCCGTTTCTATGACATTTAGTGAATGGAAAGTGGATGAATTTATGTGTTGCGTGGTGGTAGAACAAGAGCTGGAAAGAATAGACAAGAGGTTTGCACATCTTCAGATGTCATCGTTATATTTGCTACCTTCCCTTGAAAAGCATGTTCGAATCGAAGGTACACTAAATGACAGTATGTCTTAATTCGACGTAAGTAGGCAAAAGAAATTCTCTCAAACTCCCGTTTCCATTGAAAAGAGGTTTGTCACAAAATTATAATAATATAATAATGGCGGCTCATAAATTGGAAAAAAATAATTTTGTTGGCGACGTGCCCGTGTGGGTTCGTGTGTCGACCCATGCGCATTAGACTTTCACAATCTAGGTTCAAATCCAAGTTCAGACAAACAATTTTTCAAAAAAAAATGTTCACGGCTCCACCTCTTTCGACTCACAGACAATGTTCAAAGAGTATAACTGTCCAGAAAAAGCTTCCCAATCTCGCCACTCGTGAAAGAACAATAGCACGCACAACACGAGTTGTTGCTGAGAAGCTAATCCCAGATCCCTAGACTGTAGCGCCGCCATTATTGTTATTATTATTAAGTTGGTAAACGAGCTTGATAGAGCAGCAAGAGTTATCCATTGTCATCTTCAGCAACCTGACGAATTTGGCGGGAATGTGGAAACTAGACATACGAGTAGTGCCGTAGAGCTCGTCTCATATGCGGCGTTGAAATCGAAGAGAAGATGGTGAGTGTCGATCTGCATTTCCTAGGTCCAAGTACCTTTAATTTTTTTATAGGAACTATTTACCATGCTGTCGGCCGTTCAAATTCGAACCCTCTTCCTTTACGAATTTAAAATGGGACATAATTCTTCTTTGACAATGAAAAACATTAATGACGGATTTAAGTATGTAGCGGTAAACGAACGTTCCGTTCGGAAGATTTCAGCCCCGAAAATGAAACACGTGGGAAGCCGTAAATGTTAGTTGACGACGATGTTTTAAGAGCAACGGTGAATGCGGACCCAACGAAATCGGTGCCGGAGACAGCACAAACATGGGAGTATCCCCAATTATAATAAGTCTACAACTTTCTCTGATAGGAAAGGTAAAGAAACTCGAATGAATCAGAAAAAACTACGGCGATCTGCGCATCGCTTACACTAAGAAACCAAACTAAAATGTTTTTGCGCCGGATAGTCACCTGTGATGAAAAGTGGATACTGTATTATAATCGCAAAAGATCTTGGAGTTCTTGGATGCAGATAAAAAAGCAAAACACACGCCCAAGCCCGATCTTCACCCAAAAAGTTATGGTGACAATTTGATGAATCCAATCCACTTTTCATTTCTTCAACCAGGAGAAATGATAAATGCTATCAAATATTGTGAGGAAACAAAAAACAACATGCCAAATTGGGTGAAAAGCAACCTGCGTTGATCAATAGGCAATGATCAATATCCGATCCATTTGTATGACAATGATAGACCCCATACCTCACTCCATACCTTTTGTCCCTTACTCAAAAGCTAGGTTGATGATCTTCCATCATAATCCTCGAAAAAGAGTTAATAACTAGGCACCTAGGTAGGTTAAAGTGACTTAAGATTGTACTACTCCAGAGTTAGTCCATTGTGTTGTTTCATGGATTTAAGAACAGGCCAAAAAAGAAAGAACCTTTGAATAAAGCGAAAGTCTTGACTTCGCTGGACAAGAGGAATACTCGGAAATATGTCAATTGATGCAAAAGGAAACCTAGTTAAAAATAATGATAAAACTTGATTGATTGATAATCGAAAAATTACTATGGGGAATCCATTGAGACTTTTATCAGAAAGGAAAGGGAAAAGGGACTCTGGCAACACTGCCCTGTGGAACAATGCAACAGGGCATGTCCAGGTTTGCAATTACAATTGTATACTTAGTGTAAAAAAGATATTCTCAAAAATAAATATCTGCCGTAATTTTCAGTAGGATAAGACAAAATTCACAAAAATTGCGTTTAATGTATCTTAGGAAAATATGAGAACTTGATTTAAAACACAAATCAATCGCTGATTTGTGACTTAAAAAGCATTCATTGCAGACCTCTAGTAGATACAAAAATTTAGCAAACGTCGGACACAGATAACAGATTGTGAAATATGTATATGATGACTGACTGGAAAAAATTGAATCAAATCCTTAATATAGAACGTCACCAAGATGTTTCAATGCATAAATAATTATCCACATTCCCAAAGGCACACTTGTTGAGGACAGTTGATTAATGTATCGCCTCCGGTGTATATTTATAAAACAGAAACATCCAATTCCGTTAAACTAGATTGCTTGTCTCTTCAACTGCCACTTTGTGTGGGACCTTCCCACTTGTAATATACCACATTTTCGGCCGACTCCACCCTTCGTTTTTCCATCATTTACCAAAAAAAGAATCAAATCAAACATACAATCAAATCAAAACACGACAAGAAATCAATTTCATTGCCAATCAATCTCGTCTTACTTTCCGCGTGAGTAATGACCAAATGTTACCAAATCTCAATAGCAAACCTGTAATATGCTATTAAACGCGCCCATTAGTCCAAAAAAAGGCCCGAATTCGTCCGGCGTGCTCGCCTTCGTGCAAGAGTCCCCTCGAGCGTGACACGCAACGTGTGCGACGAACGATTTATGTCTAAGGATAGCGCAAGGTTGACTTTGCCCAGCAATTAATAAATCCAAGCGGCAACTCGCAACTCGCATCGGCTACTGACCGTTTGGAAGTATGGACGTGGCGGTGGCTTTTCAGCCAAGACTGGAACGAGGGTGGCTAATTTATTGTCAAACAAATTGTAACCATAAACAAAGGGGAAGGCGACGGCAGCGAATGGAAAGGAATAGAAGTGAAAAGAAAAAGTAAAAATACAACGAAACGGGAACGTTAACTGAAGGACTACAATGCGGCTTTATCAGGCGAGAACATGATCCAAGAATTTCTAAGGAAATAGCTAACGAGTGACCTCTGCCATTAAGTATTCACCTGAAGGCGGCCGCATGATTCGAGCCCACACACACGCGGATGAATGAAAGGCTAGAGTCAGGCGTTAGTTACATGTCTGGCCGGTGTTCAGGCCAAAGCGTGCTATTGTAATTCCGATGTAGTCCCGAGGCGATAAGTTAAAATTTTGCGGGTAAATTATTTCCTTGGTAAGGATTCAGACTGTAATCAATTAATCAGTAATCTTGTAGTTCTGTGCCTATCGTGTATGGTTGTACGGGGAGGAAGGAGGTACCTTTGGTGTTTTGCTTGAGGAAGGAAAGCGGTGATTCCTTCGGACATTAGAGGGATTATTTCCTGTTTTGTTTTGTTAATGTGACTATTACAAATGACATTTGGGTGCAGTTAGTTGGGTTAATGGCATTCTAACAGCCATCAATGGCCGAGAGTATCATCAAAAAGTTATTAGGTGGGTTAAGTCAGCCAGTCCTCAAGTACCAAAGACATTTTTCAGTTTATATGGGTTTTTAATTGAATCACCGCCATCCAAGAAATGCGATGGGATGGGCCGGGCAAAAAGAGGATGAAAAACTGTGATATATACTACGGTGATTGCTGTAGGTAACAAAATTAGAACTTGTTTGGATGTGGATTCGTCGTTAGAGGCAGACTTAGGCAAGAAGTCTTATCGTTCAGTTGTGTGACCGAACGGCTCACGACAATTCGCATCAAGGCTAAATTCGCCAACATAAGTCTGATACGCGCACATGTCCCCACAGAGGAGAAAGACGGCGACACTAAAGACAGTTTCTATGAGCTCTTGGACAAAACATATGAACAGTGCCCTAGCTATGACATTAAAATTATCCTAGGCGATTTTTATGGAAAGCTACGAAGAGAGAGTGTCTTTGGTAGTACGGTCGGAAAGCACAGCCTAGATGACACAAACTCCGATAACGGATTTAGGTTGATCGACTTTGCTGCTGGGCGAAATGTTGTAGTAGCCAGTACAAGGTGCCCACATCTCAATATTCACAAAGGAACATAGAGATCTCCTGATCAATGAATTGTTAACCCGATTGATCACATTGCGATCGACGCAAGGCACTCCTCCGGTATTATGGATGTCCGGACGTTTCGAGGTGCCAACATCGACTCGGACCACCATCTTGCTGTAGCGAAGGTAATGTTGCGGATATCCCGAACACCGCCAAGACAAGAAAATACTGTGAGGAAGTTTGACGCCGGACGACTACAATCGCAAGAGATCGTCAGGTGATTTTCGGTCCCGTCTGCATAGAGGGTGAGTGAAGGAGAAGATATGTATAACGTTGAACTGTACAAGCTGTTCAGGGATATCGACTTAGCCACAAGTGTGATGAAGGTCCAATGATTAAGATGGTAAGGTTATGTAGAGCGAATGGGAACCAATGCTCCGGCCCGGAAAGTCTTCGAATCCACCACCGAGGTACTGCGCAGTAGAGGAAGACCGCGACTCAGGTGGCGCACGCAAGTGGAAAGGGACCTCAACCAACTGTGCGTGCGAAACTGGAGGCAGCTAGCTAAAGATCGAGCTGACTGGAGACACTTGTTGGTTGAGGCCCAGGTCTACCACGGACTGTAGCGCCATCTTATGTAAATATGGGTCTTGAATTGCCTATTATGTAACCTCGGTTTGAAGTTTAGGCAAGCGGAATTTGGTGGAGGTTCAAACAGACAAAGCGTTTTAATTATTACTGATTCCAACGAGAAGACAGTCTTGGAGTCTTTTGTATGGGCATAATCACAGAACAGTGTGATAACAGATCTGACACCCTTTATGTCTACCTCGAGCGATGCAGCATTCTCTGTACAGCGTGAATGATTTTATTTTTTCAAGTTAATTTTACCGTAAGGACCCTACTTGTAATCCGACTGTCTGTACCAAGATCAATCAGTTTCATTGTTTATTTTCACTGCCCGCAGTTACCTTAGTTATCTTATGCACTTACTGAACCTAAGCATCTTATTTCCAGAACGTCGCTGCTGCTGGCAATGTCAAAATAGCAGCAATGCAAGTGTTGACTTGTTTCTTGTCCCACTGAAATGTTCTACATCCGCAGTAAACATGCAATTCACCATTCAAGTTTCGTAGCTTGTGTGGTGAGTGCTAGCTTTGCGGAGATGAATAATTTCAGTTTTCCTCTCACTTTCAAGTATTCCTCCTTTTTCTATCACATAGTCCAGGATTAAATTAATTTTGCTTTCTTGCTAAACTTGTTTTGCCCTCCACTCGTAAGAGAACAATTGCACGCACCACAAGAGGTATTGCTGGCGAACCTAGGACTAGTGCAACTGCTGCGGACTGCATTATTATTAATTTTCTCACAGTAAAGCGCTTGTGTAAGAACGATCTGGTTCAATTCCATCCATTCACAACCAAAACCACAAATATGTATATAGTAAAGAAAATTGCTTTTAAAACGAGCAACGTCGTGATCAAATGTTACTCTAAATCATCCCTAAGCGTAAGCAGCGTCACTACAAGAGCAGGTGCTCGATTTACGCAAAAGACAACTTTCATTGCACGAGAATATTCCACAAAACAATGCTAGAAATCAATATTTGTGATTTTCAGCAACCTCAGGTTTCAATTTTGAAAATTTTGAAAGGAATACATGCTGCATGCAAAGTCGCCTCATCCTCGAAAGAGTTTTCCCCAAAACAAAAAAATATATCGCTAAACCAAACCACGGGAAAATCTTCCAAATGCAGAACATTGGGTATTCGATTTGATTTGTGGGGTTCTCCCTCTTTGGCGGAGACCAACCATCGTCGTTGTCCCAAGGATTCTATAAGCTTTGAAACTGAAACGGAAGGATTGAAAAAAAAAAAAAAAAAAAAAAAACAAATCCGCTTTGGAAAAAAACCAAATGCACACTACCCAAACAACCACTCCACCCGCAATCCGGGAGAGGATTCTATTGACAAACACATGAACCACATGCATGGAAGCCATTTATTCCATGGTTGCATGCAAGACAATTGTAAATAGTGAATTTGAAAGGATATAGCGACAAAAATTGATTTCACCTCTGTGGATTGTTCTGCAAATTGAACTGGCGTCAGTCGATGTGACGTTCGTTATACCTAATCCCCCAACGATGATTGACTTGGAATATAACCAGCTACAGGGTTTCGTTGATTGTGCAAGTTGCTGCGATTTGGGGAAATCGGATTCCTGCGTTATTCCGTTGGTGGTTCTTACAATTCAGACATGTAATAGGTTTCTGTCATGCTAATCCATTTGAGATTTAGTCGAGCGGGTGTATCATATTTCAATTTCCATTCCAGGAGTGAATGGAGCTAGATATATTGTTTTCTGAGGTGTACATGAGATCTTCAAGGATGCCACTTCCGTGCATTCTCACAGACCATCGTGTCGTTTGTGTGTTATGATTTCATTTACTGCTCGAAATAGAAAAGAGGAGTATTTTACGAAAAAACACTAAAAAGTGAATTCAGTGAAAAATACACATATACGGTGTCTTAATACGCGGTCTTAATGTGCTTCGAATTCGTGAGCAGGTTTTAAATACCATTGCACGTATCAGCACTGACAAATAAATTGATTTGGAGATGATGGGTTTTTTTTGAATACGATTATCTTGGATTACAAAAGCATGAATTGATCCTTCTCCTCTTCGCCGATCTAAGTAGGAGGACGACTGCTGGCCGTCTTTATGTGCCCGAAAGAGCTTGTTGTTTGATACTTACTTTCAGAAAATGAATGTGCATGTTCTCCTTTACGATATATTTTACTCGTCAAATGTTTGGTTCTTCTCAATTTCTGGCTGTTGAATCGCAGTCCGTTGTTAAGATAATGCAGCTGTTATGAGAACTCGAAAAAATCATAAAAATCTGATAATGTCGCGGTTGTGTGATTTGTGCTTTTTGAACACCTGCCTTTGGTCCATCTATTTGAGATGTGGCTGATTGATTTCCTAAGGGTATTTTGGTCGGTTTCTGCTGTCATTCGAAACATGCATTCAGTTGATGTACCACATTTTTGGAAAAGCTCAAATGAGCGTCAAATGCACACCAGACATTGTATTCGACGAAATCAGCCTTTGTCTCGATTTTTGTGGGAAGGGAAATAAATATTAATTTCTGTCTTTTGGCATAAGTCTAGTTTTATTGACTATTTTGATGGCACTCCTGAAGTCTTCAGCAATTTATAAAACTATTTTGAAAAAACCCTGTAAATTGTTGTTGAAAGTAGTAACCAACGAGTCAACCTAGAATAATTTTCTATATTTCGTCTTTGGCTTTTTGTTTTAACTCAGACAGCAGATAACTAAATTTCCACCCAAACTTCATCTTAAATTATAGAGTCATTCAACAAAAGTAGTAATTATAAATTTTGCTGCATCGCTCAACTGTCAACCTCCAAATATCACTGCGATTGCTTTTGATAAGCAAAACCTAGGAGGCTATTAAGTACTTAATAAAAACAGCCCACATCGCTGCGCAATAGCAAGTAGGTAACACAATTCATTTTAAAATGCATATTCCTATCTATCGTAATGCACTATGGTAAGATTATACTGTGCAAATCCATGTCAATCTGTTCTTCGCCAATCAACCAAGCGTGATTTTTGCATTGCTGTGCTTTTGTTCAGAATTACGTTTTCGTTAATTTTTCTTTTTTCATTCTGTGAGACATCAAACATTTTTTGGCAACCTTGTCAATCCAGTCTACTATCAATACGCAATATCTAAGTCTCAACAATTTTTTAGAAAATTCAAATTGCAGATACATCATTTTGCAGTTAAACATGAACTCTTGTGGAAAGTATCAATGACTGAACTGATCTCCGTAAAAGAACCAATTTTATACAGACAATCATTTCATCAACATGAGTAAACCGGGGAATATCAAGCAATGTTTGTCTGAATTCACCTGCTAACAAAATTAAAGCTTCCAAATAGTTCAGCATTTCCATTGAAATTTTTCCCAGCTTAAGCGCATGAGCATGAGCTGTCTGATCGCTAAAAGAAGTGCTATTCTGAATACATATTGTTGCTAACAACAATGAAATTAAAACCGTTTTTCCCGGGCCTCTGGGCGCATCCATAAAAAAATCCACCACTACTTCTTGTTGGGCATTCAATTTCGAAAGGACAAAAGCATTCATTTCATCATATTGCTGTTCATGAATTAGTCTATTAAGATTAAAAGTAGCAATAGCAACCACAACACAAGTTGATGCTGTAGAAACTAACTCCAAGTCCACCCCGGACTGTAGCGCCACAATACGGTAGAATTTCGAAAAGATATACAGGCCCCGATAATCTTTTCGAATTGTTCATTTGTCCAAGCATCGAAATGTAGTTAAAGAAGAATGTATTGTCATACACAAGAAAATGGCATGTATGTATCAAAGTAACAATTCATTCTTTAAAAAAAAAAAAAACATCTCAAGAAAATAAAAAAAAAATGTTCATAAGAGGTAAAAATTGGGCAAAGCGAGTTGTGCTCGCACGGGGAAGGTTCGGTCGCCTAAATATTTGTTGCATTTATGCACATTTCTGAATAACAGGCGATGAATTCGAACTGTTTCAGTTAAATTTCCTTCTAACTTCAACCCAAATCAACTAGTTATTACTAGATTAATTCATACAAACAAACAAACACCCATCCTTACATATATGTACGAATGTCTATATCCAAATTTATCTAACACAGAAAATACCTTCCATCATACCCAATCGATGTTCATGCTTACTGCATATTGCTGTTGGGCATTTAAGGGTTGAAAAGCAATGAATGTGAGAGATAACACTCACCATCGTTTTGAGTCGTCGATCACAGCTTGGAATTTATGTGTGAAAATGATGAATGATGAATTTTTAAATCTTGAGTCTTTGATATCTCAAAATTTGCACACAAATCAATATTTTGATATTTATAATTTCTTAATGCTTACGCCGAGGTCTTCAAAACTGCGTTTTCAGATCTTCAAAGTTCACATGTCGATGAGTTACCGTTTTGATGCTTGAATTCTTTTAAAAGAAAGTACTCAATGAATCCAAGTTTTTGTGATTTTTTCAGATCTTTATACACTTTTGTTTAAATATAGCAAGGGACACGCATTAAACAAAAACTTTTAAGCTCCATATTTTTTGAATGAAATTTTGGATCAAAATGTGTTGAAGCAAATCACCACCTCATTTCAAAAGATCTTTCGATTGATATGTACATATATCACCCGATGGGGCGCGTGACTGTTTCAAAATCCAAGGTAACTTCACCTTCACGGGAGCAACCCCCAAATGGCCCCACTTTTTAAATTTGTGTGCATGAAAAATGACAGCTGGGCCTAAACTACTTATTTCCAAAATTTCATGCTGATATCATTATAAACTTCGGAGACAAAAAAGTGTGACAGACAGACGGACGGATACGCCGAAATTATAAATGTTCCGTTTTTGTAGACAGAACCTTAGAAACAGACTTTATTAAAGGTTTTTTTTTTAAAAAAAACTGCCTCCCAGAAGAAAAATGAGAAAAAATCGTTTTTAAGGTTCCGTCTACAAAAACGGAACCTTTATAATTTCGGTGTGTCCGTCCGTCGTGTCTGTCACACTTTTTTATCTCCGAAGTTTATAAAGATATCGGCATGAAATTTTGGAATTAGGTACTTCAGACCTAGATGTCATTTCCTATGCAGCGATTTTAAAAAGTGGGGCCATTTGGGGGTGGCTCCAGTACAGGTGAAGTTGACACTAATTTTGAAAAATTGTCGCACCCCATCGATATATATGTCAATCGACAGATCTTTCGAAATGAGGTGGAGGTTTCTTTCAACACTTTTTTATCAAAAGTACCGTTTGGAAAATATGGAGCTCCAAAGATTTTCCCCCCCTGCCATTTCTAAACCAATGTGTTTAAAAATCTGAAAAAATCACAAAAAAACTTGGCTTCACTGAGTACTTTCATTTAAAACTATTGCGAGCATTCTGGCCCTAATGGTTTTGGAGATATTGGCCAAAAACGGTCAATCATCGTTATGCGAATTTTGAAGACCTGAAAACGCAGTTTTGAAGACATCAATGTAAGCATTAAGAAATGATACATTTCAAAATATCGATTTATGTTGAAATTTTGAAATATCTAAGATTTAAAACAAGAAAAAATTTTCATTTTCACACATAATTTCATGCTGTGTTCGACCACTCTATTCGTTGATGAGCGTTATCTTTTCGATCTCACCCCTAAATGCCCAACAGAAATGCACACACACATACCGCAGGCATGAGCAGTGATTAGACAGGTATGTATGTATGTATGATGGAAGGGATTTTCTGTGTTGGATAAACATGGATAGAGATATAGGTATATGTAGGGATGAACATTTGTTTGTTTGGATGTATGAATTTATGAATAAATGGTTGATTTGAGTTGAAGTTAGAAGGAAATTCAAATGAAATAGTTTGGAAACGTCGTTTGATATTCAGAAATCATCCATCAATATTATGCGACGGAACCTTCCCCGTGCGAGTACAACTCTTGCACTTGCCCGGTTTATTTTTTTTTTAAAACTGCCTCCCAGAAGAAAAATGAGAAAAAATCGTTAAAATTTCCGAACTGTTCATGTTATAGAACCGTTCATGTTTTCGTTATTCGACTGTGATATTTTTCCATCCATATAAAGCAATAGACCAAATTATTTTTTCTAGTTTTCTTACGTGTCATCCATCAGATTTTTTTGAAACTATGCTATTGCTATATACTACCGGGCTCGAAGAGACACAAATTCATTGTAAATTTCATTTCAGTCTGAGAGTGTGATTAAAAACCCAAGTGCTTCCGCAAGTGAATGGGTGTATCCTTGGGACCAAGATTAAAAATATCAACACTTTTTATAAATGACACCCCTTTTTGGATGAACCCGTTCCTATTTCAGGTACTTTATCGAAGGTTACTATATTCAAGGCCCCACTGTTTTGTTTAGAGAGGATATTTTTTTAAATATTTCGCACACCTACATACCTACAGTCCCTGCACCTTTCTTTTGTTAAAACCACAGTATTTGAAGAGAAATTCGCCCTGCGGAAGTGGGCATTGCCCACCCTGTCCTCATTATTTTCATCTCATGCCTGCAAAACCAAATATTTACTTCCTCTTTTTATTACACTCGTACAGACAAATACAAAACCAAGTGGAAAGCTTCGAAGCTTTAAGTCGTCTTGAAAACCCTAACCGAAAATCAAACACAAACTCAATCAAAACCGTTTTCACTTTATCTCGACGGAAATTTTTCAAATCAAATCACCCTGCCCGCCGAACAAAGTTGACAAACTAGCTTAAATGCCCTACGGACAAATTCTTCAGATCAGCACACGCATGTTTTTTGTATCCACATCCACCCCATCCGCAAAGATTCAAAGGCGAAGCGGCATTGTAGTAGACTCTCGAAGGAATTCAGTATCGAATTATGCCCCCGGGCCTGAGTAAACACAAACACATCAACAACTTTATAATAAGAAAAACCGAAGGAGCCGTATTAATCAACCTAATACGCGGATTCACCTTGAGGCGATGTGCGCAGCTGATTATAAACAACGTCTGCACAAGGATGTTACGCCCCTTCCGCGGTGCAGATTTCACGGATATCGTAATCTTCGTCGTCTAAGAAAAGAAAGAATTCTACTTCCCTTCAGCCCATAGCAAACAACCCGCTATCATTCTCCTCACTATATCACGTTTTTTTCTTTTGTTGCCTTCATTCGTCCTTTCTTTTCTTCACTCCCCACACATACATACATCCACTGATGAGGGATGTACTCTGGGACGTGCGTGGTGATGGTGCTTTAAATCAGATTTCCAACGCGAGGTGTGTTGACGAGGGGGAATGACAACGGATGCCACCACGCAAATAATTTATCTGCTCGCATAATCGTCCGTTCTCCCCTCCCCCTTCGTCCACTGCGGTTTCCTAGATTTTTCATTAAACTATGAGGGATCAAAGATGAGTCGGTAAAGAAGACAGGCGTAAATGAAGATGTTGAATTTCTGTGAAGGACGGCGATGAAGACAATAGCTTCAACGAAACAAAAGCCAAAAAAGCAGGGAACAACCGAAGGTATTGTTAAACTTATAACTTCGATATTGTACACCTCAGGACATAGAAAAACAGGGACTGAAAACAAACAAAAAAAAACTCAACCAACCGGGAAAAACAAAAATTGCAAAGCACTGGCAACATGAAATGGCAATGGGAGCGTTCGCTTTAATCTTAATTTCAGGAACCATCATCACGGATTCTTTTGTCGTATGGCGGGCGTAGTGTATTGTCTGCGTACTATGAGAAACCAAAAACACAATCATCGTTCGTCAGTGGAGGCCCAGTTCACCCACTTATCCGTCCACCTTCAACCTCAGTCTCAGTCTCAGTCTTAGTCCCAGTTTAAGGACGGCGCTATTGAGTGCGGAAGACGGCAGAGCCACCGACGATGGGAGGGGGCATCATCATTGGCATCAGCGTCGAATGAGCAGGGAGAAAGAAGAATCCTGGAGTGTTGTTTATGATATAAACAGGAATTGGTGTGTTCCTTTGGTTGGTGTATTCTTTTGCACTTCAGGATACTGATGGTTTTTTTTTCTCTCCTGTGCTCCCCTGTTGCTGGTTGGCTGATGCTGTTGTTGTTGCTGCTGGGAAGCAAGGACCTTTGTCAATGAGGAAGAAATGTAATTTCGTAACACAGTAAGGGCGGTTTATTTGACACACTCTTCGAGATCGAGAATCGCAGTGGGAAAGTTCGATGTTGCTTGCTTAGTAAAAGGGTAGTTTGTTGTGTTGATACGAGTAAATGAGGAAAAGGATATTAAATCAAGCCAGAGAAAGGCACAAGTGTGCATCTTGATTATGGAGCACTTCAGAGTTAATCTGGTTTACCCAGATGCCAGGGCCATGTCAATTTACGGATGGTGATTGCTTTTCTTACACATTCTCTCCATTCCCATGATAAGAAGAAGAGACATCTTATGGAAAATAATGGGGTGAAGCTCTGAACATCAGCATCACATCAATGTACTCATGCTACCAAGGAGGTGAAACTCGTATGAAAGATATAAGTGATGACATATTTTCGGCTGGTCTTTCAACTCGGTTTTTAAGGATAATCAAATTGTAAGACATGAATTAAATTGATTTCAATTGAAACAGCAAGAAATCTGAGAGAGCGACACTACTAAATAGTGCACTCGATCCGTGCGTGGATCGGTTTTCTATTCACATTTTTAAGGTTCCGTCTGAAAAAGAAGAACGTTTGTAATAAATAATTGGTGTGTCCGTCTGTCTGTCACACTCTTTTTTCTCCGAAGTTTATAATGATATCAGCATGAAATTTTGGAATTAAGTAGTTTAGGCGTAGAAATAATTTTTCATGCACACAAATTTAAAAAGTGGGGCCATTTGGGGGTGGCTCCCGTATAGATGAAGTTGCCATGGATTTTGAAACAGTTACCCACCCCATCGAGTGATATATCATTCGACAGATCTATTGAAATGAGTAGAACTCGCACTTGACACCACGAATGATGGAGATTCGACGAAGACTTACCCTAGGAAACCGCTGCTACTTCGGTTTGGCGAGACAAATGGGTTCAAAACTACTAACTCGAAGGAAAAAACTCATGCTCTACAAAACGCCAATCCTGCCTGTTCTACTATATGGGGCTGAGTGTTGGACGATAAGCAGTCGAATTTTCGGTCCCGTATGCGAGGAGGACGAATTGAGGAGAATATACAACCGCGAACTCTACGAGCTGTAGAAAGATATGGATGCAGTCCAAAAAGTCAAAAAAAGACGACTACACTGGCTCGGCCACATCGAGCGAATGGACAATAACTCTCCAGCAAAGAGAATCTTCGAATCACAGCCCAAAGGTTCGAGAAGAAAAGGAAGACCGAACCTCCGTTTCAAAGACCAAGTTATCGCGGATGCCAGAGCGCATGGTCAGGATAACTGGAAGCAGCGTGTCCCGGAACCGCAGGGCATGGAAGGCTGCCCTGTCTCAGGCAGAGACCCTTCACGGGTCGGGAGCCCGCTTACAACAACAACTCGCAGTTGCCCAATTTATTCTTTATCCGTGGAGAGCAACTGCCTTAGACAAAGTACTTTTTTTTAAATCTAAAGGGCCCGATTGAAACTGCAGGTTGATCTCTCTCGAAGTTAGGTTTTGGTTGTCTCCCTAAACATACGGACATAAAACACTTTATAGGTGGATGAAGTAAATTCATCGTTTTGAGTATCAAATTTATGTTCCTATCTAACTTCTTAGACGCCGGAGCGTAGTGCGAATGTCCGTCGATTCCAACGCACTAGACTCACCAACTTCTGGGAACAGTGCAGATGTCATCCAGCTTCAAACGAACTAATTGAAAGCAGGCATCGTTCACCGCCCTTATGCGCCACGAGAAAAGCCAACTGCAATACTCTCCCAACAGTTTTATTGGAATTGAAAACCGTGATTGAAACAGGAATGTCGAACCCAGATCACGAATTGGACGACCCTACATATGTAAATGTTTGCGAAAACTTCCCTACACGAAATCAATGATATCAAATGATAAACAACTGCCGAGATGCACCGAACTGTCGAGCCACCCCAAAAAATGATGTGTACTTGACGGACAATGTCAACAAAGTCTTCCAACCTTCCCTTCCTTTAGGAAATGTCACAAGCGTTTTTTCTCACAAGGCACGGGCTCACGGGGCTTCAAATATGAAATGTATGAATCGGATTTTGATCCAAATCACATTATTAATCAATCTCCATTAGGCAATTCGAGACGGACTCTAGGTCCTTAACGTATCAGTAGAGATATCGATTGCTGCACAATTACAGCGACTTGGATTACAAAATTACTCGTCAGAAGCTTATCCTTGAGAGATCCTTAAGAGAAGGAAGTCCTCGACATTGCGATAAGGTACAGGGAATCTGAACTCCATCCGAACGACCAGCTTCAAACACATCAAGACCACATGTAATGAGCTCCGTATCAAACAGTGCATACGCAAACGCCCGTATTGTTTGTCAAGCCATTGAGATCTATTTTTTGTGAAGTCAACGAGTTTCTCTGAAATTCTTCCGCTTTTACGTTGAAGTCCCTTTTTGAGGACAAATCAATTGCCCCAATAGCGATGGGCTTTACAAAGGCAAACTGTAGATTCCATTACAACCCATCTTCCTTCGTACTTTTTGACTTGTCTCATCAAAGGGTGACTTCGCGTCCTCTTACCCGTTCGCTGAGAGTCTCTGTAAACAAAATCACTGCCAGTGTAATTCCCGTCAGCCTAGGAAACACGTTTTCGCCAAGATGTGCACAAAACACCCACACTTCTCCGTCGTGCGCTCGCGCTGCCGTTGTAATCGTCATCACCCGCACTCGTGTGGCACAGAAAATGTCATCCAAAGTGAAAGTACTCGTAGTTAAAGCGAAGTCATCTCGGAAAGTGTTCGATATGTGTACATATGGAAGGGTATGCACGTATATATGTACATATAAATTTCCACGCATAGTGTTGTGTACCACCAGCATTCCACCGTCCCATTCTAGGGAGTACCTTGAAGTTGGGTAAACAGAAGACACTGCAGAAAGCTAGTTAAACAAAAATCCCATCCATCGTCCTCCTTCCTCTGTCGGTGTATAGTGTGCGCTGTGCTCTTCAGCATTGCTACTGGTGTGTCTCTGTATCCTGAAACGGAATCACCACAAAGTCATTTGCCACATGGAGTAAAAAGGATTCAATAAGAGACAGACGTCGACGTGGAAGTAGGTGGATATCGAATGTATGGGCTTCATGAGACACAGGAACTGTCGTGGCTGTCAGGATCCAGTCAGGAATGACTGCGTGAGAGTTGCGCCTCTTCTTCCCCACTCTCTACGCATCATCATTGCCATCCTTCCACATTTAAGTCTTCATTTTCCATTTCGATTTTGTTTTTTTTTTTGCTCTTCTACACTTTACCCACAGAGCACATTAGGCGAATCGAAATGTGGGTGTTGGGAGTTTCTTCCTGTGTTATCCCGGTGTACCTATACACTTCCTGTAACTCTCCAGGTCCATGTGTGCGTGTGTGATCAAAGCTATTATCGAGAAGTACTTCAATCAAAAAATCAAACGTCAACAATCAAGCAAAACGTATACTTTCTACGTTCTGTTGATTTTTTTTTGTGCTGTGAAGCCAAAAAGTGTCCCGGTCGTCGTCCCCGTACCCTTGGTTCCTTGCACACGGTTATATCTCAAGAAAAGCATCACTAAATGAAAGAAGGAAACGTTTTTTTTTCTGTTGGAAAAGAGAACGAAAACCAATGGGCAAGGGAAAGAGGGGAACAGAAGAGAAAAACTTTTGTCAGCACGATACATTTCTCAAGGGTCTATCAGCACTCATAGGGATAATGAATATACTTTTGACTCCGGCGGTTTATTTTTTCGGTTACAAACTTCCTTTTCGTACCCGAAAGTGTGTGTGCTGGTGGTTGTGGCACGACAGAGCAGTCTTGAACCACCCGCATGACGCTCAATAAATCTGAAATGACTTGCCATTGAATTTCTTCTCCTTTGCTTGTCGTCCTTCTTGAGTGTCATTTTTGGCGGGGACACTGGTGCGGTGGTGTGGTGGTGGGCTGGTTTATAAACATTTGAATTTACTTGATGAAAAATCGAGCTAAGGGTTATCGAGTTAAAGGTTTCAACTACAATCTAGGCAGGGTTAGAGAACAAGAGTTGAGAGTCTTGAGGGGTTAAATTTCGTATAAAAAATACGTTTGGATTGTCATCCTTTTGTATTGGCCAACCTGCTCCGGCGGATTGGTTGGGGTTTTGTGGAAAATTTCACATATCATCAGAAAAGGATCTGTCAAACGCATGGTGATTCTGCGGAGGGGACGAAATTCGAAAGGACGGTGTTATACTGTTTTTGGGTCTATCGGTCCTATTTGCACTTGGGAGTTTATGTAAATTGTTTATGGTGTTTCGTGTTTTGTCTGCTGGATGGCGCGAGGACATCCATTTCAGTTGGGATTATGGTTGCGCCTTGTTATGGGATTAATGTTTTGTGTACGTAGACAAGTTAACGCCTTACGGGACATAGGTTGGGGATGTGTTTTATGTTTCGTTTTCTTTCTTTTTTTAGAAAGACGTAATCTATGGCTAGACAAATTTAAGCGTTAAAAAGATGTGTTCTCAAGGAGGCATTTGTTGAAAGATACCCAGATACAGTCTAATAATTGAGTGGAGATGTGATTATGGCACGAGGTGGGTTGTATTCTCTGAGGCTCAATGTTAAACATCAAGACCTTTCAAATGGAGTCGAGGCACCACTGCGGGATATTTCGGGAAGGCTTTGAATAGGAAAAGTCAAATGCTTGTTGATTAAGGAAATATAAGTCTTTTAAAATTCACAAAGAGAGTTCCGCGTAAGAGAACCGCTTTGAATTCAGCAAAATTATTGCCAGGAGACTGGACGATTCTCACAGCCAAATACTCAGCGGAATATTGTGAGTCAACAGAGGAAAGGAGGGGCAAACATTTAAAGAGGCGTTCTATGATCTAATGCCCCCGCTGCTGGGGGGAAACCTTTACGCGGTAGTTACTTATTTATGAGTTTCTAAGGTGGTAGTTCAATACAGTGTCACGGTTCTACCGTGGGTAGATACACACCAAATTTGTGTAGTTACTTCCTTCGGCAAATCTTTCATATTTCCTCGCCATTTGGAATATTAATACGCGTGTGAGTTAATCGAAATTTAAGCTGTACAAATGCAGATGTTCCGTACCTAAAGGCAAATTCAATTTTGCAGCCACATCCAAAGGCAAGTGTTAGACTGCGTTTTCATGACTTTCTTACTTGGATCCTAATCCATTGAAATTAAAATGTTTGAGTTCTTTGTTCTGTTTTCTTACATTGAATCGCTTCTATCAGATTTGGTAGTCATTTGACCAGCTATATTTAATACGCTTTGTATGGAAATGTTCCATGTGATTTAACTGCACAAGAAAGCTAAATTGTTATTTGATCTTTGTTTAAATAACATAAAAGCAACCTTGCCGGCAGTGCAAGGAGCAGGGGTAAAGGCATTCCTGTCCTTATGGACAAATGGGTTGAAATGCTTCCTCTGTTCCACAACCTATCCTCATGCGTTACAGTTGAAGGTAAACAAGTGAAATTTTGGATCCGGAACATTCTACCGCATTTTAGAAAAGAAACTGGAGATGCGGCTGAATGGAACCAAGCTGAACGCATCAGTTTCGTATATCAGTAAGAAGAAAAATAAATGTGACATCACTGAAAGCCCAAGGCATAACAGTCCTGGTGTTGGTGCTGATCCGAAGAAGATCCCAAAGTACATCCTATATTGCAACAAAATAAAAGTCGGTGTTAAATAAGCCGATAAAATGCTTCCGGATTCAGTGCAAAACGAAAAACAAATAATTGGCCAATGAGCGGGTTTGCCAACAAGTTTGCTCATTTTTGCACTAAGTGCTTTCATCATCTATATACCAATCGATCCGGGAAATCCAACTTCGAGAGGCGAATAAATTCGTAACGAATTTCTACACGATCTTGGTATCGAATTGACCACAGATTACATGGTCAGCGGATCAAGAGCCACACGCGGGACATGTTAACTTTTGTTTCAATCAACGCTACATTGGCGCATTGAATTCGATTGTGAACGAGATCGTAAACCACTTGTCAAGCGGCCAAGATTTGTTCCACCACAACCAAGAAACCGTGGCAGATGTGCCATTTGTTGAACAAAGAGAACCGGAACGCGAGTGTCAAATGATCTAAAAATATCTAAAGGGCCAACTAAAATAGCCATACGAAAACTTGTGCCACGTCTCTTTCTGCCCGTTTTTTTTTTAAAACTTTTTGAGCCGATTGAGTAATTGGCAAATCGCCCTAATTTCTTTGCAGTATCTTCACCGTTGTGGGCGCCGTGGCCTTGTGGGTTCGTGCGTCGACCCATGCGCATTAGACTATCACAGTCTAGGTTCGAAAACCAGTTCAGACAAACAATTTTTCAAAAAAAAAAAAAAAATTGTTCACGGCTCTATCTCTTTCAAGTTACTGACAATGCCCAAGGAGTATAACTGTCTAGAAAAAGCTTCTCAGGGTCGCCGTTCGGAGTCGGTATTAAACTGTAGGTCCCCTCTACTCGTGAGAGAACAATAGCACGAGTGCTTGCTGAGAAGCTAAGCCCAAGTCCATTTCGGACTGTAGCGCCGCCAAACATCGCTATTTATACTCGTACATACAGCCAGACAAAAATTAATGCACGGAAATCACCATTTGTAAGATTGAGGTTGAAGCCCTTAGTCTTTCCTAGAAAAAAATTCGGCGTTAAGCAGTTGGTCATGTATGCATTTGGAAACACCACGAACTGTATGCGCTCTACAACGACATAGGTATAGCCAGGAGTCTACGAATTCAACGCCCAAGATGGCTTTTCCATGTAGTGCGCATGAATAACCTAGGTTCACTCCGAAGAGTCTTCGACTCCGTGCTCTTGGGACAAAGCAGTAGAGGACGTACACGAAACCAATAGCACACAGAAGTGGAGAAGGACCTCAACAAACTTAGCGTGCGCAATTGCAGGCAAAAAATGGCTAAATATGATGCCAGCCATAGAGGCTTGTTGGCTTAGGCCCAGGTATATCCTGGATTGTAGCGGCATCAGAAGAAGAAGACATTCTGCTGGGTTCTACGGCATAGAGATATTTCAAGTAACTGTGAAGTATACGGTTTATCCAAGATATCTCCTGCTTCATCGAAGAAATATTCGTGCCAATAGAAACTGTAAAAAGTTAAGTCTCAGGCTGGCTGAGTCTCTGGACACAAAGGGATTGTAGGCAACGAATCTGCGGATGAACTCTCTAGGACTGGTTCGGAATCTGCGTTCACAGGTTCTGAACTCTATTGTTGGCACTACAATTGGACAACAGTTACAATGCTGATTAACGATTTGGAAAATAAACTTTCCCTGGACCATTGCACCAATGGGGATAGTCTTAGCCAATCCAAACGTTTAATCAGACCTTATTCCTATAAGGAAATCCGCTTGCTTGACAAGGAATGTATAAGAAAGCTGACTAGCTTTCGTACTGCCCACTGCGGCTTGAAATACCGGCTTAGCAAAATGAACCTGTGCGAGGATAAGGAATTTAGGTTACGCCAAGCAGAGGACAAAACATCCGAACACATTTTATGTGAATGTCCTGCAGTACACTGGTAAAGGAAACGTATTTTCCATAGAGAAATACTTACTTCAGTGGAATTAAAAAACTCTGCTACAAAGGATATATGATCTTTTATAAGGGAAGCAGTACCTCTTTTGGAATAGCTGCAACCTTTCGATACAATAGGTCTAGGTCGCAGTGTCGGCTGAGTTGTACAAGAGGAAAAATAAAGTCTCAGATTTTACAAAGATACAGGTTAATGAATGAATGAATATTGGTTACCTAATCGGGCCCCTTACAGGACACTGCACTGTTGGAAAACACAGCACAAGTTGATGGTTAACATTTAAATGACTATTACGGAAGATACATGGAAAACGAAGGAGCTCCAAGAATTCCCTGCAACTACCCTTCTTAAAAAAACGTGTTCCAGCAGTATAGCTTGTGAACAAATTAACATACTTATCCGATCGGACTATTAGAACAGATTTATTCAGAAAGCTTACCTGAACTGAATCATGGGCAATAGACAAAGTCCGGATGTCAGTTTTCTTCAAATTCCTTATTCATATTTATAATCTTTAAGCCGAAAACGAATAATCATATTCAAATCTAAAAGCTTTTCAGTTCATTTTCTATTTTTTCATATAAGGTAAGAGGTGCGTAAACAGATGAATATCCAAAAAAAAAAACAGCGAACAGCTAAATAGATACATTGTTCACAAATCCATCTCAAAACTGAAAGAAAGATGATGATGGACACAATCAAGACACTCTTAGCAGCCGCCCTTCTAAGAAAATACAATACATCCGCCTGAATCTACTCACAACATTTCGATCCACTTCCGCTGGGAGGAATATGAACTGTAATAATTCATTCGGCCTAAATTCCAGTCATTATGAAATACACTTTTCTATGTATTCTCCCCGGACATCCGTTCCTATTTGTTTGAAAAAAAAAAAAGAAAATCAAAAGCTCACCATTAATCTGATTCCATTAACTCCGCATTGTAAGTCAATTCACGATGGCGTCGGACTGTTTTATAGATGCTTTCCATGTATATATCTTTTTCAACAAAAAAAAAATGAGAAAATATGTATGTTAACTCACAACAGCTAAAGTTTCAAAGCGATCCCAGTTAGAACGCCCATTTACTACCACGCCCATATGCGCATCTTCCCTGAAATATGTTAACGTAGAATTGTTTTGATTTGATTTTTTCTGTGCCCCGCATCCAATGGCATATTTTTTTATGATACCTAAACGACTGAAAAACATGAAATAATATATTCAATTACTTTCAACGACGGGACAAAATAGGGATCCGCGAAGGGAGCAGCAAATGTGCGGCAGAAATATGTAAAGGACGTCAGCGTTCCGCCGGCGAAACATCGCTCATGACAAAGTTTCAAGTTTCTGTGTATTTTTTCCCCTTCCCCCTTTTCTCCAAAGGATAGCAGAGATCCAAAATATTGTACATTTAATGGGAATCGAATCAAATTGCTTGTCTCCTGTTGTTCGCTTCGCTTTGGTTCGGCCGGTTTGTGGGGTTCTATCTCTTCTCCTTGTGACGGAGAATTATGTGTTTATTAGCATTTTGACTAAATGCCATATTTTCCATACATACGAGCGTTTTTTACGACTTCGATTGTATCTTTTATGGGAGGCCAGGCGAAGTTTTTTTCGTCATCCGCTGGTGAATGGGTGGTGGATGGAATGGGTTTGGGTATGAATTACAATTCAATTGGCCATAAGTATGTAGATGCCATGTCGTCAGTAAGTGAGGGGGTTCGCTTAGTTTGAAATCGGATTCAAAAATGGTTTTGTGAAACTTTGTATTGTTTAGCGATTGTAGGATAAGCACTTTTTTAATGTTTGATGACTGATGAGGTTGACATTTATATCCGGAATTTCGGTAGTTTTTAGTATTAGCTTAATAGACTAAAAAACACATATTTTTTTTAAAAAATAACCAAATAATAAAAAATATTAAACAAAACACATTATTTTTAGTAGAAATATGAAATAAGTACTTTAAATGCACAAAATTGAGCACACACTAAAAAATACTAAAAGTTAATTCAGGTTATGGCTAAACACTAAATAAAAAAGACAACAAATTAAATCTCAGTTTTTGGGGCACCTTCTCCAGCTCCTATGATAGCTTTTAACCCCCAGGGTGTGGATTTTACAAGTTTTTTGGTACATTAAGATATTTGCCGTAGCCGTGTGGGTTTGTGCGTCGACCCATACGCGCTAGACTTTCACAGTCTAAGTTTAAATCCCAGCACAAGCAACAATTTTTCAAAAACAAAATTATTCTCGGCTCCACCTCTTTCGAGTCACTGACAAAGAGTATAACTGTCTAGAAAAAGCTCCACAATCTTGCCATTC
The DNA here is from genome assembly GCA_930367185.1 of Myathropa florea. Taxonomy (NCBI): domain Eukaryota; kingdom Metazoa; phylum Arthropoda; class Insecta; order Diptera; family Syrphidae; genus Myathropa; species Myathropa florea. Next base: position 101,011,944 of record OV884003.1, read on the forward strand.
CAAGTTGGCATTAAACTGTAGGTCCCTTCCACTAGCGAGAGAACAATATCGCGCAAACAAACCACGCACGACGCGAGTGGTTGTCGTCCACCTCGGGCTGTAGCTCCGCCATTATTATTATTAATAAGACATTTCTTGAAAAAAATAATGGATCAGTTCTTTCATAATCATAAAGCAGCTAGGCTAGATTTGTTCAGAAAAAAAGGGGAATTTTGAAATTTCACGGGTTTGGAGAGTCCAGTTGTCAACATTTTTTATTTATGTTGGTATACATGCCCCTGAAGTATGGTCAAATTTTAAGCTGTATTCATTGCTTACTTTGTCTGTGGCAGCCGCTAAGGTAAGACGTGTTTTTATTATTATTAGCATTTCCGAGATGGCCGTGAAGACGTTGGAGATGATGAACGCCTTGGACGCCCCAGCATATCAACAACCGATTAAAATGTGGAAAAAGTGAAACAAATAGTTATGAACAGAAGTTGCTGATGATGTTGGCACATCGATTGGAAATTTTTTCGAATGTCTTGGGTATGAGACGCGTGGCAGCAAAATTTGTTTTACAATCACTAAACAATACAAAATTCTGAATTTTCAAAATTGAATTTTAAATAAAAACGATGTAACGATTAGCAGTGTGACGGATATCCGGCAAGTATTCGGTATCCGGCCTATCCGGCTTCTTTTGTAATATCCGGCCGGAGCCGTATAGTCTTTTGATATCCGGCCGAATACCGGATAGTCTTTTTTTCAGTAAAAAACAACAAAATAACAAAAACAATTTAATATTGGAAGTTTACTAAAGCCAAATTATGGTGAATGAAAATTAGTTTTTCTACATTAAGGGATAATAGCAAAATTGGGTACTGTCTTCCATTTACTGACCACCAAGCCCAAGGGTCGTGGCGCCGTGGCCGTGTGCGTCGACCCATGCGCATTAGACTTTCACAGTCTAGGTTCGAATCCAAGATCAGACAAACAATTTAAAAAAAAAAATTTTCGCGGCTCCACCTCTTTCGACTCACTGACAATGCTCAGAGAGTATAACTGTCTAGAAAAAGCTTCCCAAAATCGCCCTCCACTCGTGAGAGAACAATTGCACGTACAACACGAGTGGTTGCTGAGAAGCTAGGCCCAGGTCCACCTCGGACTGTAGCCCCGCCATTGTTATTATTATTATTATTAAGCCCAGGGGCCACTATTCCGTCCAAAATAAGTCAAGCTCGTTGGCGGTATTTTTTTTGGCAGAAAACTTGGCTTGCCATCCGCAACCTCTTCGAATATGTCTCAAAAAATTTGCTGTATAGAAAGTAAGAATATCTTGTAGAGGAGATGGAAAAAACAAGTTTAAGTTGGTTTTACTTGTACCGGTCTGATTTGAGTATCAAACCACAAGACTATAATACTTTTATTTTGGGCAGATATCCGGCCGCCGAATATTCGGCTATCCGGCCTACCTGCAGGCCGAATATTCAGCATCCGGTATCCGGCCTAGTAACGATGACTTTCTTCTATTTCCAAAAGTAAAGAGAACCTAAAAGAGCCGTCGTTTTACAAGCATACGAGTAGATGGCAATAAAAGCGCATCGCTAAAACAGCTAACGACTATCCCAAAAATTGATTTTGAAAAGTGTTTCGAGGTTCGGAAAATGCGCTGGCACAAGTGCACAATATCTAGTGGAGACTGTTTTGAAGACGGCTACATTAATTTAGACGAATAAATAAATTTTTTTTTTCGAAAAATTTGTAATTCCCTTTATTTTCTGAACACACCTCATAGATAGGGAATATCAACGCCAGTTAACCAATAAATCGGAGAAAAGTTTAACTTTCTTTGCCGTAATTTTCAATTAAGGCCTTTCAAATGGCATCATTAGAATGCAAAAGTCAGTAAGCGTAACACAGTTGCAAGTGAACTAGCAAAGCTCTCTGTTTGTCGATTAAAATTCAGAACCAGGTCCCATTTTCCATCCCATATACCCGCACATATTTAAAGTACCCATAAGCTCCAAGTGAATGTGTAGGTATTTTTACGGAGGAAGAGAACAACTTTGTGAATACCTTTGCATCCTTCGCAGTAAATTTGGGGAGAGTTTTCACATGAAGTTGTATCCTCTGTGAAGCGGGCGGATTTGTACAACAAAAAATATGCAAACTACCAAAGTTTCAAGAGTAACTTTCTTCATCCATGTCGAAGAAACTTAAGAGTTTATTGCAAATATTATTCGACAACTACGTGCATCCTTACGCAATCGATATTTATGGAGTATCATTGCATAATTATGCCTTTAATTTGCGATATAATCAAATTGGTGTTGACTCCAGGCATCATCGTGGTATTATTGAATGAGGCGAATAAAGCATGAGATAAATTTGGTAATCTAAAGATAAAATATTCTATTTTAACCAGATTTAAGTGAAGTATATCAAAAGCTGACAAGGGTGTACATTGAAGTTGTGTGCTTATAAAAGGGTCACGTGTGCAAGTGTAAGGATTCAGTCTCACGTCGACCATGCGTCGACCAAGACTAGATTGACTCATGATGCGTATTCAAATAGAGTATCATATTTTCGTTATTGTGAAAGTCTGCTGATTTTAATTCTTAGATGAAAAGTCGCCTTTAATTGCCTGCGATTAATTTTACACGCCACCGCATACTGCTGACATTCTCTGGTGAGACTCTGAAGCATAAAATTCAATCCCAGAAGAATAAATTTACAAATATTAATCACTCAGGCTTAACGGCAGATGATAATCACTGAACCTCTTGAATAGTAGGTCCGGAAGCTTATTGTTCTTCTTCGGCTATCGCTTCAGTCCGGGGTGGCCTTGTGCCGCAGTCAACATGCCTCAGCATCCAGCACGATCTTATGCTAGGTGCTTCCAGTTACTCACGTTCAGCTGACTGAGGTCAATTTTCAGCTATGTTCGCCATCGGAAGCGTAGTCTTCCTTTGCCGCGTCGTCCCTCGGGTTTGGAATCGAAGACCTTCTTGGCCAGATTATTGGTGTACATGCGTTCTACGTGCTCTAGTCATCTAAGATGAGGAACTCGGATTTGTTTCACCAGGTCGATGTTTGCCGTACAGCCTACAGTTCGTCGTTCAGTGTCATCCTTGTGCATACGAGAACGAAGATAGTTCGAAGGACTTTTCTCTCGATGCGACTAAGAATCTTCTTCATGCTTCCCGGCTATATAGCCACTTGTCCGTCTTTGCAGAAGACGATGGAGAATGTTCGTGGCTCCCTAAACGTCAGTAAAAACTTCACCGAGACCGTTAATGTCAAAAAAGGGTTTAGACGAGGTGACGCACTGTCATCCTACTTTTTTGACATAATTCTTGAGAAAATGGTGTGTAATTCAAACCAACACCAGAGACACAATCTGTGAAATTGCTCTTGAAAGCTGCTATCCTTAACTTTATTGAAAAGACACAACGCGAAAGGTGAGTCTATTCGCGTTACTAAAATAAAACAAAAACATCTTCGAGCACGCTAGTCGCATCAATATTAAATTCAGGCTGGTCTTGCAGTTGTCATTGCACTCATTAGATTATCTAAACAACTCTCTAAATGTGAACTGAAGGCTATAAATTATAGACTCTGCACTTGACTACGGATAACACACGTCGGAGGCACGTAAAACCGCCTGTAAACTCGGCGGTAAAACAAATTCAAACTCAAACGATGTGCAACGCTGTTCTTACACAGCTTCAATGTCGACCACTCATCTTCGTATCGCCAAGTGTCACAATAATAGCTGCAATAACGGTAGTAAAGTTTATCACCACCCAAGTCAAGTCGGCACACCCATGCAGCTAAAACCAGGACACAAACACATCGACAGAAGAAAGAAGCCAAGCGGAGAATGTTGCTGCGTGCAACTGGCCCGCCGTGAACATAAAAGAGGAAAAAAAATATAAAAGCAGAAAACTTTGAGACATTAAGATTACCACCTTTAAATTTAAAAGGATCAAAACTGTCTGCATACAAGTTAACCACGTCCACCCGTTTCGACGCCACTACGCCTGGCTTCGGTGTCAACTTGGTCCTCGGCCGCCGTCCTCCTACACAGTGATGCAGTTGTTCGGGAGTTGTTGGGACTCCTGTCCTGTTTCGACTGCCCTATCGCATTTAATAAAGTTTATTTATCTGGAAAATTTTAGATTATTTTTATAAATGACTCATAAATAACGTCCGCTTGACACTTTTATACTCGGTGGTCCACGGAAAAAGGCTGTATGCAGTGCAGGGCGCATTGGTTGGTTCCTATTCTTCTTTTAAGTTCGTTTTTTTCCCTCAAAGCGCTCTCTGATATTCCTCCTTTTTGAAAATGTTCTTCCTTTGTCTTCGCTTTGCAACTGTGTGATGCTTCACCGTCTTAGCCTTTGCGAACTTTGGAGGGTAGTTCCGCTGCAGCCCAAAGACATATTGCATATACAACTGGTGGGTGGACACTGTTTCGCGGCAAAGAAAGCAGACGATGGCGAAATTTTTTTATGGAAAAAAGGAGACATTTTCCTTTATCGGATTTATGGCGCTGAAAGGACGGGCCGTATCAGGACGGTTCTATAATACAAATAGCCTGCGTTGGCATTGCAACAGAAATGCTGTTTCAACAATATTTCCAGAAAGGTAGCATTCGGTAAGACTGGAAGTGGATTAGATAACTGGATCTTGAAGGTGAGAAGCACAGACTCGAACGTTTCGATATGAATTTTTTTAATTTGATCGCTGTTGATTAGCAGCGACAATAGCAGGATAATAAACATCAAAAATACTTTTGGAACTATAAACCTTTGTTACGGACTCAGCCACCAACGACTGTCTGCTGGAATCTTAAATAATAATAATAATAATAATAATAATGACGGCGCTACAGTCCGAGGTAGACCCTGGCCTAGCTTCTCAGCAACCACTCGTGTTGTGCGTGCTATTGTTCTCTCACGAGTGGAGGGAACCTACAGTTTAATGCCGACTCCGAACGGCGACATTGAGAAGCTTTTTCTAGACAGCTATACTCTTTAAGCATTGTCAGTGACTCGAAAGAGGTGGAGCCGTGAAAAAATGTTAAATGTTTTTTCGAGATTCGAACCTTAGACCTCGAGCGTAGGAGTCGACGCACCTACCCAATACGCCACGGCGCTGGAATCTTAAAACCGGCTGCAAATGATCTGGTCAGGCGCATGCATCGTATCATCTGTAAGATACGGTCGGAGGAAAGCACACCCGATAAGTGGAATTTCAGTAACCTTCGTTCGACCCACAAGAAAGGAGACCCCTTTGACTGCGTCAATTACCGAGGGATCAGTCTCCTTTACATCGCGTACAAGATTTTCCCTGCCGTTTTGTGTGAACGCCTGACAAGGGCCACCAGTCTGCAAGATCCTTACCAGTGCATTTTCAAGCCAGGGAAGTCTACAATAGACCAGATTTTCGGCAGATCCTGGAAAGGAATCAAAAACATGCAGATCGGCACACACCTGTTCGTCGTATGTGTCTGCTGAACCTATTCATCGATTTCATGGCAGCATATGACAGCGTTCATAGAGACGAGCTGTACAGCGTAAAGGACTATAGTCCTGACATTCTTAACAAACTTGCCGCGTTGTGCGGATTAAGAATTTCCGCTGCACCATCGGCCGGTAACTAATTAACCTTGTCCTTTAATGTCAACAATGGTTTTAAGCAAGGTGACGAAATATCTTACGACTTTCAAAAAGATTAAGATCATGTAAAACTCTCTAGCCAACAGTAGAGGCAGGATCTTCCAAAAGTTCGTACAGTTGCTGGCATACGCGGATAAGATTGACGTAATTGGTCGAACACAGCGGGGCGTAAATGAGTCGGAAGGAAGCGGCTAATATGGGTCTTGCGACCTATAATAAATCCAAAGTATAAGCTGTAATCCTGAAATGACGCACAACACCAACGTTTTGGACAAAACGTCACAATAGTCAGCTACAACTTCGAGATAGTGAAGGACTTCGACTACCTCCGCCTAAACGACATCATTACCGAAAATAAACGCAGAAATGATACCTCGATCATCCCTGTACTGCTCTTCGACGCAGATGCATGTAAAATATTCAAAGTAGATGTAGGAGCTCCTGTTCTTTTCGAGAGAGGAGTTTTGCGTGCGATCGTCGATTCTATTAGGGTTGATATGATTGGAGGAGAAGATTCAACCACAATCTATTCACTGCGTCTATGGATCCAACGCTTAAAATGGCTATGCCATGGATACCTTAGCTTCGGCCAGAAGAGTCGTGAACTCTTAGTCTGTGGGGCTATGCAACAAAGGAAGTACACTGTTAAGGTAACACACACAAATGGAGGGGGACATCAAATAACGTTGTTGCGCGTAGTGAAATGCAGCTAGCAAAATATCATGCTAGCTGGAGAGGCTTGTTGGTTGAGACCCAGGTCCACCCCGGACTGTATAGCTAGAAGAAGAAGAAGAAGAAGAAAAGTAAACGAAGAGGCTGAGAGTCGTAAGCTTCTGCAAGTTCCAAAGAAAGGGAAACCCGAACAGAACCGCTGGATCCAAGATTCATTTAGTTTACGCATTATTCCGTGTCAAATGAGATCTGTATGGGATAACCAAATTTTCCTCTAAACAGGAGGTTGCTTTAATTCGCCTCGGGTGTCTGGTTCAAGTACTTTTTTGGTGCAAACTTAGTCTGCAGACGAAAAAAAGAATTTAATTTGAATAAAATCACTTATAGTAAACTCTCATTACCCAAAGGTCCCTTCTAGTCGTTGCTCCTCTCGCAGACAAACTCGAACAAACGATCATTGCCGTCATTGTGGTGGATATTCCTTCGAATACTTGAGTGTGGCTTCCAGAAGTCTTTCCTAATTACATCATTATGCCGAAATTACATCGTATAATGGTTCCCAAATAACCGAAAACATCTATAAACGTTTGTTACCTCCCCCTCGTCACAACGCCATGGGTCTCATTTCGACAGCACTTCCTCAGCCCGCTCATCTCATTGAAAGAGCGTGAATAATTCCCGCGATGATAATCCAGACGCACATTCCGAAACAGAAACGAGAAAAGAAACAAAAACAAAAACGAATCAAAGTGAAGCTTACTGCAGGAGAGGCAATGTTCAGCACACTAAGGAGTAGAATTTCTTTATTTCGTGACCCCAGCATCGCAGCGCTTATTCGATGATTACACTGCAATCCCTCGGGAGTAACTTCATTAAGCACTTGCCACCCTTGCAATTTTCCAACTTCCCAGGGCTTGACGTTTCTCCTTTTCGCCTTTCCCTTGGTAATGGTAGCTGACTGAAGTACAATTTCAATTTACAATGTTTAACAAATGTGTACTTAACAGAATAACAGTTGTTTGACTGCAGGGAACGATGCCGCTGAAGGGGTATCCCCAGGCTGGATAGTTACCAAAACTTCTGCGACACAATGAAACACACATCTGTACACAGATCGACAAAGAACGAGCTACCGGGAACGAGTTTAGTCGTAAATCGCTCCCGGGTCCTGGGTGAGGCATTTATATTGATGCTGATCTCCCTTATATGCCACTTCGAAATTGCCACCTCGGTGATAAACAAAAAATAATCTCAGATTGAAAAACTCGTAAAAATGGGACAACCTCCTTAATCACTCCTCCATTGAGTTGAGCCTCTATCGGCTTTTATTTGTCTCAAAATAACTCGCACAAACGCCGACACCCACCCAAACACCGCCCCCTTCCGTGCCACTTCCATCCGCTCACCGCAAATTCAATTCGATTGAGTTGCAGGATTTCGGTCTACCTTGGTCGGAGGAGGGTTTTTCGGTGAAAAGTTCAAATTTTCTTTTTTTTTCGTCGTCTCTCCCTCCCGTTGTTGGGGAACCTTCGGTATCTCCAGCCGATGAAGTCCTAGTCCCAAAGCGTACATGAACCGAGTACTCTGTCTGACAGCAGTATTTTGTGGTCTGCGAAATCACTGAGCCAGCGGCAGCTTGGTGGGCCATACCACTCCCATGCATGGGAGTCGTGTGTCCTTGCGGCTTTTCTTCAACATCTGCAGGAAGGAGCAGAGATTTTTTTTGCAAGGAGCTAGTGAGGATATTTTTTGTTCCCTCTGCGACTGAGTGTGGGTGCGTTCCAGAATTTATGAGCGAACTAATCTGTAGTAATTTTCGAATGGCATTTACAGATGCGAGGATTTGCTGGGGATGCCAGTGCACGGGCACGTTGGGGCTAATAAAATATTTACGGCGGCAAAACGGAGTTGGGTGTGAGAAATTAGTGGAAAAACAGTGGAAGCGATGAGACGGCTGCGGAAAGGTTAGAGACCAAAGCAATTTGGATAATTTGCAGACACGCGTCGCGGTTTCCCGCACGTAACGGAGATTAAGCACCGGCGGAAAGTGTCATTTATTATGCGGGTGTATGGTGGTTTTCGTTTACGTCTTCGTCTCCGTTTGATGTCTGAGTGACTTGATGGAATCCGGAAATGCCAGAGATTCCGGATGGGCTTCCTTAATTTAATAAGATTTCCTTTTTCGAAGCGCTTGTCATTTTAAGTGGTGACTTCGCACACAGCTGCCCCTGAAAGTGAACTTGTGACGGTGTTTTTTACCGACAAGCGATAACATTTCAAAGGAGGTACTTGAGCATATCGAAGCTTTGCAACAATGCTCGGTCGAATTTTAGTCCAATTATGACGACTAAATGGTCAGGAGAAAAATGAATTAACACTGTTAGTTTCAGTATTCAATTTCGATCGCAGGAAATTGCATTTTGTTCCGTTATTGAAACTATGCGGTGCTCGCCACTAAAAAGGGGGTAACATTTTTGAAACATTCGACAGAACCAGTTTGGGCACATGAACGTGTGGCATCTTTATAAATTGTTTTTTGATATTGAGGTAGAGACTGTAGGCAACATAGAAAAGTGCGTTTATAAAGTTAAAGAGTCACCCTGTTCGAATTTAAGTAACGGAGTCCATGCATTTGCCTGACCATCCGGTCGACGTGTCGACCAGTCATCCTCATGATGTTACATTTAATAAAGGCGTATGCTATAAACCTGTCATTTCGCGTTTTATTCCTACAATTCACATATTCCAACTCTCTACAAAACATCAATGGGTAAGTGTATTTCTGCATTCATCTCGGTTGCGTTGCGTTTTATTAATTTTTGAGCAATATCTTAAGTTCCCCATTGTGTTGGTTTAGGACAGTTAGTCGGAAACGTGAGTCAATCTAACAAGACAGAGCTACTTCAGATTTTTCTTCTGATGGCTCTACAGTCCGGAATGGACCTGGGCTTCAATTACGCACGGCCAACTAACTTAAGCACTTCTCCACTTGTGTGCGATTAAGGTAATCGTGGACGTCCTCTGTTTGCGGTGTCCAACATGATTAAAGTCAAAGATTAGACCTTTTCAAAAAAAGAAAAAAGAAAAAAAAGACCTTTTCTCTCGAAAAGACTCAGAACTTCTTAATCTGCTCTTCAGATTGTCCATGTCTTCGCGTCATAGTACAAAACAGGGATGATCGAGTCAGCTCGGCTTTTTGAGAGAGACCTCTACTACTCAGTTTTCCCTTGAACACAAAGAAACAGCTATTGGCAAGAGTTATTCTGCGATTATTTTCGGTACTTATGGTATTCCTACTGTTTACTGCAGAGCCGAGGTAGACGAAGTCCTTGACTACCTTGAAAGTATGTCTTCTTGCGGTGGCGTTATGACGCAGAATAACAGAATAAATAAAAAAAAAATAATAATAATATATCATTAAAAAACCAAATGTTAATTTATTAATTTTTTTTTTCGAAGGATTTTTGAAGCTCTACTGGAGCACTCAGACTCAAATCTGGTCCGTTGTACTGCCAAGAAGCAACCTACTCCAGTGCCATTAATTTGATCCCAACGGCAAATGGTGACTGGACCAGATTCGACTTCACTGGGATTCGAATCGGGGACCCCTCGAACTTGGGGCAGGCACCAAATGTTTATTACTTGTAATATGTTATTTTTAATTTCATTGTAACGAAAATGTTAATTGAAATAATGAGAACACAAATATTTCATAAAACTATATAAATTAGTTAAAAAATCAATAAATTTTACAGAAAATGTAGCTTCAATTATAAGGACATTTAATTTATTTTAAAGTTCAATGGACATTTTCACAATAATTTTTAAACGACGCAAATTCGAAACTGCCGAGTTTGAACGACGCAAACAGTGGTTTTGATATATTTTTAAGGAAGTGGAAGTAAGTCATTGCCTGTATTTTGTGCGCGAATATTTCTTTCCTACGAAATATACTGTTCAAAGTTCAAAAAGGACTCATCAAATGATGCTGGTATGGAAATTAAAATTCTTGAACTAAATTCGAGCGATTCGAGAGTGTAAGCATATGGTTATAATAATGGCGGCGCTACAGTCCGAGGTGGACCTGGGCCTAGCTTCTCACCAACCAACTCGTGTTGTGCGTGCTATTGTTCTCTCACGAGTGGAGGGGACCTACAGTTTAATGCCGACTCCGAACGGCGAGAAGCTTTTCCTAGAGAGAAGAATTGAGAAGCTTTTCCTAGACAGTTATACTCTTTGAGCATTGTCAGTGACTCGAAAGAGGTGGAGCCGTGAAAAAATGTTTGATGTTTTTTCTTTTCGAGATTCGAACCGGCGACCTCGAGTCGTGGGAGTCGACGCACCTACCCACTACGCCACGGCGTCCACGTCCAAGCATATGGTTGCCAACAAGAAAGAACCAATTCATTTTTCACAACAGATCTCTAACTAAGCGTATAAGTACGAAGCTTTTTATTTCCAAATTTTCAATTTCACCATCACTTGACATTTCCCCACTGTTTCTAGACTAAGTAAAACTATTTAATTTCATCTCCATTCACCCTTTAAACACTTGAAGCAGCCACCAAGGGAATGTTTTGCATGCATTTAATGCGACAAGGAACACATGAATCCTCAAGGACTATGACCCGAAAAACAGTTGCGTTTTATTCGGTCAAAATGCTGTTTACATAGATAACCATCTCCCGTCGCAACTCTCTGGCGCCATTTGTTTCCTCTTACTGACAATGGAGTATAATATTTCCAGGAAATCGCGTCTACACATTCTTTTTGGGTGCGAAATAAAGAAGTCGACAATGTGTGAGATGAAAGGAAAGAGGAAATAAAGTGAAACTTTTTTTTTTTTGAAACATTTTATTGCGGCGACAATAGTTTGAACGGATTTTCACACACACACATAGGCACACTCATTGCTAAACTTGTTTACCAAGGCACATCGTCACCACCCCCACACCGACAAGGTCGTGAACAGCATAAAGATAGCCAGTTAATTTGAAGGACATCAAAGATTTTATAAGCTTCACCCAATGTTTGTGCGATGACCATGACTGCGACGAAGATTGGGGTTTGACCCTAAATCACTTTCGAATTTGTTTCGGATTTATGGGGAGAGACATCACGATGGTGCCGCGTGTGTGATATCTTGTATCGATGACAAGGAAAACTTTGTTATGGTCGCTTGGAGACTAGGCCAAACTCTGGCCAAGGTAATGAACGAATCTTGATTTCGGGACGAATATGTTACAGATAAGAAGTGACGTTTACTGCAATATGCCGCCAAGCTATCGCCCAATAATCGCCTACGGAGAGAGGACTACAATCACGTCACGTTCACTTGACAAGTGCTAGTACTTAACATGTGCATGCGCTCGGAAGGCATGCACATGTAGCCATCACGTAAGTCTTCTCAAAGTTTGCCGCTTGGTGTCGGCATAAATCAATAGGTTTGTGTAGTCGTGAGAGGAAGCACAACAAGAGTGATTGCTGTAGAAGCAAGGCAATGGGTCCTGGTATGCTGCAACAGTCACGCGACATTTTACGCAGCACAACGAGTTTAATTCATTTGATGGCTTATGATAAGTCAGATATTCTTCAATCTTAACTCAAAGGAATCGAAGCTGAGTTATATCTCTCTTTAAGGTTATCTTAGAAGATTAACATTAAAAAACATATTATCTAGACAGAATTAATGTTTGGTTACACGTTAAAGATTATAGGCAGAAGAGGTGTATATTCAACACCACAAGCTCGAAGAACCTTTTTACGACAGTAAATACAAGATTTTTAAGCTTACTCAAATCTTGTGATGACTGCGATTTCGAGAAGCGTGTTCACAAGCGGCTTCCGGTTCGTCAGAGCAGCAACAAAGTGAAGGAGTTACGTACAGGTTGCCGATCTGCTTTTTTTACTTCCCTTATTCCGATAAACATTTTGTCTTATTTCTCGCACGTAATTCAGCACCAGTGGCATGTTCCTTCAAAAGTCCGTACAGGTGCTATCATACGCGGATGACATTGACATGATTGGTCGAACACAGCGAGTTGCAAATGAGGTATTTTCTGTCACTGAAACGGAATGAGTCTGGTGCCAAACGAGAGCAAAAGGAAAAGGACTTGGCCAGAACAATGCACCACCATAAGTTTAAAGTAGTCAAGGCCTTAGTCTACCTCGGCTCCACTGCAAACAGTGAAATCAATATCAGTATCGGGATCAAGCCAGAATAACACCTGCCAACCGCTGTTTTTTTCAGGCCCAAACGGCAATTGAGTAATAAAGCTGTCGCTCCAAAGACCAAGGTGATTTGCACGAAAAGTTGATCCCATTCATGCCCAACGGTGCAGAGACATTTATCTTATCGAAATCAGATGAGGTCTTTTCGAGAAAAATGTTCTGCGTGCGATCTTTTGTCCGGTTTGCGTTGATGGCTATTGGAGGAGAAGACTGAGGAACGAACGATATGGATTGAACAGCGACATAAGTGTAACCAGACATTCTTGACCCAACGCCTAATGTGACTAGGCTATATAGAGCGCTTGGGCGACCTCACTCCGACCCTGAGTCTGTGCGACAACGCAACGAAGGACGTCCACGTTTAGATAGCTCACAAGTGGAGTAGGACCTCAAATCACCAACTTGGCGAGCAACATATCTTGCTATCTGAAGAGGTATGTCTGTTGCAGTCCAGGACCGCTCTGTACTGTTGCACCGTAAGAAGAAAATGTAATCCTTGCCTATGTTTAAGAACTCAAATAACATATTTATTCCAATTAAATACAACGAGGCCTTCAGTTGACAAATCATTCTGTTGCACATGATGTTTTCGACATAGACTTTGAAGACAAACAGACAGACACCTGGCATCAATTGTAAAAAGGTCTGCTCGGTGGATAACTTTTGTAATTAAATTCATTGCATCCCATATAGCATCGAAAAAGTTACATTATCATGTGCATCCGTGATGCTGGAATCTCAGCATGCCAGACAAGCTCGCCAAATGCATCAAGCAAACGAAAGACTTCGAAACGATTCCATAAAGAGGAAATGATTTTTTCATCACCATTCCCCGAGCGCGGGGTTGTCTGCTCCCGCCTTCATTTTCTTATTCACAACAAAAATGTTTGAAATTGTATCTTGACTTGACTTGTACAGCATCACCTCCCTTGCACCCAGACAGAAGCTGAGTTATGTCTTTCATTCAAATAGATACGAGGGTGATGTCCTTGGAATCTTCCCTTTGATTCCATCTAAAATTGATGGAAGTACTTGAATATAATTTCACACAGATATGCATCCAAGTGCTCATGTACAAAGTTGCCTTGTATCCAGTTGCATTATGCTCATTTATTTGAACTGAAAAAAGGCAAGGATGCGATGTATAACACATTCCGCTTAACGAATGAAAGTCGGAGAAGCTGCGTCCAGGATATACTCGTAAATTGATTTTTTGTTGTAACAATGCCATTTGTTGGGAGGAATCGTTTGCATGGATCGTCTTTGAAGAATGTGGGAATCATTTCTTTATCCCCAATGTGAAAAGCTTTGAGGCATGCGGAAGGAGTAAATCATTGTGTCTGATGGTGACGCTTTTACACGCATCGTTATAGCAGACGGAACTTAAAGCACATTTGCTGACATTGTTATATATTTTTGACTGGAGTAAGAGTCCGTTATGCAGAGTTATCGATTCAGAGCTGAGTTTAAACGACTTTGTTTTGCCTTAAAACCGTATAAATCGTTCGTACGCCCACGCTCGTCTCGTTTAAATTTCGGACACAACACACTCATTTACACGGTACCACCTCTCTCGAGTCAACGACGATGCTCAAAGAGTATGACAGTCTCTTCAACAAAAACCTTAATTCCCCTCCACTCGTGAGAAAAGAGTAGCACGTACAATAGGAGTAATTGCTGGAGAAGTTAGGCCCATGTCCACCACGGACTTTAGAGCCTACGGAGGAAGAAGATGAAGAGGATACTATTATTCCATGCACGATTCTTAAAATTATGGTATCAGTTATCTTTTTTTTGCTGTGGAAAAAGTTGAAGATTTTTGAGAAACGTAATCGCGGATCATTCAACTTGTGTCAGAATATGTAAGCTAAAGATAACCTAATTATACTTTAAATGATTCTGCAAATGCATACATTGCTTCCTTAAATACTTCTGTAATCTTTAATGGAGAACTCAAACCCAAAGTCCTTGGAAATCCCGATAACTTAACCGCATGCATGAGAAACTTGAAAATTTGTTCATTGTCTTCTTCGGGACTTCGAGTAGCCAACGGATCAAAGATTGCAGTTTATCTTCTGTTTCATTCGAATATCAAACAGCCAATTCAATCAAAGATATCAGAACCAGAATCGGTTTGTTCTTCTTCTTCATAGTTCAGCTTCCTAAGTGTTGACATTAGTAATTCGAACAAATTTGATTTCAAATTCTTCCAACTGGAACTGAGAACAACGATTTAATAATAATAAGAACGGTGACGCTATAGTCCGAAGTGGACTTGGGCCTAGTTTCTCAGCAACCACTCGTGTTGTGCGTGCTATTGTTCTCTCACGAGTGGTGGGGGTGCCGTGAACGAAGGCCATATGAACTAACGCCATAATGGCGTTAATTCGCATTTGAAAGTGAATTAACGCCATAATCCACTTATGGCTTTAATTCACTTTCAAATTTGAACTAAAGCCATATGGCGTTAGTTCGTTTTAGGAAGTGGCCTTAGTTCACATTTGAAATTGAATTAAAGTCACTCGCATCAATCTCAATAATTTACATTGTTTACATGGTCTTGTAGGAAAAAAGTTTACGGCGTATAAACAGTAATGTTGGAATGGGGGGGCATGCTGCCCCCCTGCAACCCCCCTGCTAGACCACATGTAGGATTTGAAGTAGGCGCGAGACTGAGTGTATCCATGATTTGCATGAGTTTAAAGAAAGTAAATACAATCAAACTCGCACTTACTCCAAATTGCATATGTGGCCAAGCGGGGGGGTTGCGGGGGGGCAGCATGCCCCCCCATACATACCTCATATGTATGTATGCATGTAAGGGGCAAGGGAGGTAGGTTGGTTGGAAACTAAACGTGGTCCGATCATGGTGGGACATTGGACATATAACGCGCTTTAGAGCTCAAATACATTGTATGGCATTAGTTCACATTCGAAAGTGAACTAACACCATATGGCGTTAGTTCAATTTAATGTATGGCTTTAGTTCAAATTTGAAAGAGAATTAAAGCCATAAGTGGATTATGGTGTTAATTCGCATATGAAAGTGAATTAAAGCCATTATGGCGTTAGTTCATATGGCCTTCGTTCACGGCACCGTGGTGGGGACCTACAGTTTAATGCCGACTCCGAACGGCGAGATTGAGAATCTTTTTCTAGACAGTTTTACTCTTTGACCATTGTCAGTGACTCGAAAGAGGTTGAGCCGTTATGTTAGATGTTTTTTTTCGGGATTCGAACCGAGAATATCAAGCGTAGGAGTTGACACACCTACCCACTACGCCACGGCGGCGCCCCTGTAATTTTTAATTACAGCAGTGTTTTCAAGCGGAGGTCCTGGCAGTGAAAAAAGCTGCAAAAATGATATCAACGTTGACAATACCATCAGCTAATATTGACATTCGTAGTGACGTGTAGGCAAATGCATCAGAAAAAGTCCAAGCTAGTCACAAGTTGTCGCAAAGAACTCTTGGACAGACAGATAACACCTAACAGATAGCATTATGTTTGATATTTTCAAGTTCGTGTAGACACGTGATTGGCTGGAGACTCCGCAATAGATGTGCTCTTCCCATAAGGGCATCTCAATGAGTCCAGAAGTACCTTAGTAAGACGTGACGTCCGCCTCACCTACCCACCTTTTTACACCCCAACCATCTTGATCTCCTTCCATACACCTAAATACATTCAATTCTTCTATTAAGTTAGAAAACCCAACAACTTTTTTTTGCAACATCAGTTTTTATAGACTGTTTTTTTAGATCAGTGTCATGAAGTGTCACTTAACCACAAAGTAAACCAACAGTATAGTTATTAATTGTCAGAGTCATGCCCCAATTCAGGCTCAAACAGCACAGTTGAACTAATTCAATAATCAAATACCACTGAATGAATACAAGCCAGAGCATGTCCGAGCAACAAAAGACAGCCTTTGTTCTGTCCTCTATGCAAATGGCTCCAATTTGGACAAAAATAAAAGCCAAATGGTTCGATTAAATCAGATCAACTTAAACGAAATCATATTTAAATCAGTTAATTTCAACGCACCGGCATATTCTATCAGCTAATTAAATGAACAAATCTCATATGATTACTTTCACCCCCCGGAGCGTGTGGATACCAAAAAATGTTGGTTGATCATTATTAATACAGGAAGCAGAATAAAATCAAATTTTGTTGCAGCATGTAATGCTTCATCAGCTAGCTAAAATTATAGAAACACAATACTAATGATACCCAGAAGTACGTGTATAGCGGTAAATCATTGCTGCATACTATACATTCTGCATTTTGTCAGCAACGTAATTTGCTGGGGCAAAACTGAAAATGTAAGCTGATTAGTCCGATGATTTCGTTATACTTTTTAATTGAATTTATTTCAAAGGAGAACTTGTTGCAATTCATCTGAAATATGTGTAGATATCTCCAGCAGTGACGTCAACTGCTGCACTATAAATAACTTTGACAGTTGACAAAGTTGATTGATATCCTCGTGTGTGTGTGTGTGTGCTTGATGAGACTACCATCAGTTTGTCTATTATTGGCAATTGAATTGATTTTTGTTGTTATTTAGCAGATAAAATGTGAACTTAGGTATATAGAACACAGATACCGTATGCAGAACTAATTTTGCACCGTTGGGTATTTCAGCCGCCTGCGTTGCACCCACCTGTTCGGCGTTAACTTATGTGTTCTTGAGACCAAAGGAAAGACAGTGAATATCGATCTGCTTCATCACCTAAGACCTTAATTGGACAAGGCCGTCATCATTGTTAAATTGAAAAAGATTAGCCTATTCAATCGATGCAGTAACAACTTTTTAATTGCTCACTGCTGAAGAATTCAACCTGGAAAAAGAACACAAACTGAATCGCATGAATTGCACTCAAAACTTTAAGAGGTTACAAAGTTTTGCTGTGCAATCAGTTGTTCGACTCGAAAACAAAAACTTCTTGTTAACCTAACGTGCAGTGGAAAACCCACATTTATTGGAGAAATATCAGACAAGTCAGAAAAGTATCTCACTGGATACTATTTTTCACTAAGCTCATTATAAAGCTGCATCCCCCACGGAGACTAAGAGAAGCATTCAAACATAATCCATCTCCACAAAAACATTTTCTTATTCTTGAAACTTTTGTATCTCGATACTGACCACTTGTTTCTTCCAACTGTGTCCAGACCGCACACATTGCAATCGATAATTTGATTTAGTGCTCACTTTCATGTCTTATCATTGCTTTCTACATCATTAGCCCACACTCAGCAAAGTTGTTATCAACGTCGATAATTAAGGCCGGCCGCAGTGTGCGGATGTGGATTGTAAAGTGCTATTTATGTGTACCGATAAATTCATAAATTCATACACCAGATAAAACCAATTAGGAACGCATCAGTCATAAATCAAATGTGCGGTGAGTAATCAATAATTCATGCGGTTTGTTACGGGTAATGTATTAATATAAAAAATATGGAATGTAAACAGAATAAATATGTTTAGTCATGAGAAATGGACAGTCGTTGAATGAGTTTGATGAATTATTACCATGCAGCCGATAGTTGCCACTAACTGTCGATATGGTGGTAAGTTTCGGCACAGATGCATGTTTGTTTTTTGACCTTGAATGCAAACTTAATTTATATCAATTTCAATTCGATCATACGTAAATTTAAATTTATTTTAAATAATGTATTGAAATCTCATGAATGTTTGAGCAATTGCCACCTTCAATTATTTATGATTCTGGGCACGAAGCTTGCAGTCGTTATGACTAAGTTTTCTTATGTCCACGATCATTTGGTCTTTGTACAGGAGGTTCTGTCTTTCATGAACTAGAAAGCCCGGTCTCGAAGACACACTTAGTTGGAGCACGGATGTTTTTCGATGTTCGATGTGACCGAGCTAGTTTAGTCGACGATCATTGTCCTTCAGACTATATCTTCCAGCAAATAGGGTTCGCTGCTATTTATTTCCCTAATTCGCCTTCCTCACAAAAATGATCAAATATCCGGTGGAGAAGCCCCTTGAGTATCGGCATTGTTTCCGTCTAATTCCCTAAGTCTTCCATGGTAAACTCATGGAACTCTTCATCACAGAGTAAACCCTGTTTGGAATGTTTAAACGTTAACTTATGTATTTTAATATTGAATCTAATTTTAATAAATTGTGTAACTTCTGGCTTCCGCAGTACGCGCTTCAAGTGAATAACACTTTAGCGGGAAAATGGTTCCTTCACCTACAGTGAGAACACGCAGGAAAAATAAAGAACATAATTTTAGTGGGCGCCGTGGCGTAGTGATTAGGTGCGTCGACTCCTGCGCTCGATGTTGTCGAGCCAAACATTTTCTCACGGCTCCACCACTTTCGAGTCATTGACAATGCTCAAAGAGTATAACTGTCTAGAAAAAGCTTCTCAATCTCGCCGTTTGGAGTCGGCATTAAACTGTAGGTTCCCTCCACTCGTGAGAGAACAATAACACGCACAGCACGAGTGGTAGTTGAGAAGCTAGGCCCAGGTCCACCTCGGACTGTAGCGCCGCCATTATTATTATTATTAATTATAGTGGAGCGCTGAAGGTTCGGTCTCACACATATTTATTGATAGAAGCGTTCCTGATTTTTTGTAACGTTCAGTTTTCTTTTACCTTCTACCCAAATCCAAAATGTTCAGTACTGCAGACATACCAATCTGTACCCACATTTTTCTAGCACAAGAAAAATTACTGCAATATCCGTTGCGTCATACTTAGTCGCTAATCAAGTCCAAGAAATTGTTGACTGACACTCGAACCTTTAATATCACGAAATCTTCACAGAAATCGCTATTTTTATGTTTATCATATTTCAATGCTTTCACAGAGATCAACAAAATTGAGTGTTCAAGTCTTCAAAATTCGCACGTCGATGGTTTACCATTTCTGGCCGAAATATGGACACTTTTTATATACTGTTTAACAAGGTCAGGAACAAAGCCAATGTCAGAGACAAATGTTAGGATATGTTGTCTATTTTGTGTTCATGATTGTGGATGTGGTGTACAGCGACTCTAACCAAGCGTGTACGGATACAGCGTATAAATCTATGTTGAGGTTTTGGACAACTTGAGCACTAAGAATCTTGAACGTCGACCCTGTTAAAACAAGTTTGATGATTTCCGTTTAGGGGATGTTAAAAAGTTTAAAAAAAACTATTATTATTATAATTTATTGCCTTAATAAAATAATAATAGCGGCGGCGCTAGAGTCCGAGGTGTTGTGCGTGCTATTGTTCTCTCACGAGTGAAGGGCACCTACAGTTTAATGCCGACTCCGAACGGCGAGATTGAGAATCTTTTCCTAGACAGTTATACTCTGAGCATTGCCAGTGGCTCGAAGGGGTGGAGCCGTGAAAATATCAAAGGTGTTTTTTTCGGAAATGCAACTCAGATTTCGGGCGTAAGAGTTGACGCACTTACCATGGCGCCCAGAATTTATTGTCTACAAATAAAATTAGTAAGCTAACATAATAAACACCAAATGCAAAGGCCTCGGGTTGAAAAAATAAGTTAAAAAACTGAATGTTGCTGAGATATAGTTGCAGGGTGTCATTTCAAAAAAGTGTTGTTTAACTTGTTTCAAGCATTCATCTGAAATTTATAGTTTGAATAGAAGCCGTTGAAATATGAGCTCTTTTGTTGAAACAAACACACAACTGCAATCTCACACAAATCGGTCCTATCCGCAAGTACATAGCATCGCAATTTGCATAAACCTTTGTACCAATAACTACGTACCAATAACTGAAACCAGTGGACTATATACAGCGCTGTACTTTCCCTGTTTGGGTGCTGGAAGTAAATGAACAAAATCATTATTTTTTAGAGAAGAGTGCTAACACTCATTCTCATTTGTTTGGGTACGTAAACAAACAAAACTGAAAAGCTCCGAAAAGCCGAGAAAACTAGTGGAACAACCTCAGTATCCACAACGAATGGCATACAGTGTCTTTGGGCCGAATTTTTCTTCTTGAAAATAATGCTGGTCCGGCTGTCTTAGTGAATGAGTTGAATTACCAAATGACGTAGACTGATTTTTGTTGTTGTGGAACTTGACGTTGCTTATTCTTCTTCTTTTTCGTTTAAATCATAGCGACGTTTTGCGGGAATGTACCTACAAAGATAATGCAAATCCTCGATAAAAGCAATACCTTAAATCGTACCATTTTTGACTCAGGAATTGTAACTCCTCAAAAAAGGTGACTCAATAAAAGCAACTATTATTTCATGAACTCTTATTTCATACGCTATCGTTGTTTAGTAATTTAATTAAAAGTTCTGTCCCCTACTGACTGTTTCGAGGACATAAACGATTGGATTATCGAAAATGAAACCGATTTGGAACCGACTCGCAGCAATCCGGGAGCAGAAGAAATCGAAAGTGATGACGAAAATGCAGTTGAAGAATCTCCACTGCCAAAAGTTAATGCAGAGGCCGCAATTCAAGCACTAAACATTTGCCTTCAATTAGCTGAAAAAAATTATGCTTCACTGAGTAACATTCAAAATACAGTCAAACATTTTTCAATTTTTTTTAAAACAATTACAAATTTTAGTTGTTTTTTATTTTTAATATGAACTAAATCATCAGTTTTAGCCTGTTTACCAGTGAAAGACACGTTATTTTTGCTATTCTGAGTTAAACACCTTTGTCCATTTTTGGCACCTACAATTTTTTGACTCATTCTTTCAGCAAACTCAATAAAAGCAATTGCCCAATTTTATATTAGTGGCTTTCATTAAGGTCGCACTGTATCACAAGTACGCTATTCTAAAAGAATCTGCCAAAAAATCCACCCAGTGTATGCTGCCATATTGGCTTTGTGTCTCAGCTTATAATTAGGCTTATAAAACCGTTTGAATTTGACTAACTTTGATTTAACTGTCAGCTGAATGGTGAATACAATATTTCCCAGATTGTAAGCTAGTAATGGAAGCTACTGACGCCATTAGAGGTCGATGCCTCTGTGTAACATAGTGAGCAGAAATGATTTTATATAGCGAGCTGATACATAACCTAATACTACGCGAGATAGTATAACTTAAATAACTTCGCAATCATGTAACTTTCTTCAAAAGCAAATCACAGAACATTGCCCAGCTCTTCAACCGATCCGATATCTCATAGAAGTATCCTACCATTTCACAAGGCAAGACTCCAGATACGCACTTATGTATGTATATGTTTATAAATACTTAATCAGTAACCTTTAGCTACTTCAGTCGCGCTGAGGTAATGACGTGAGCATTGAACAAGAAATCAGTTGTTTCTCTTTTGAGTGATACTCATATGACAGGTTATTGCCAGTGTGACCAGCTCTAAACAGGAAAAAATAACTCCGTCTGCGTTTCTGCACTAAAAATATATTCAAACGTGTTATCGACGTCTACAGTGCAAAAAGTAAGGTAAATTCATGACAATTTAAAAGACGGGCTAATCTGAATTTTTTATTTGTAGGCTTGAATGAATACAACGATCATGAAGAGCATAGTGTTCAAAATTTGAATAAAGTCACAATAACTGGTACTGACACTAGTAACCCCAAAGCAAATTTAACTGATCATCGTAGATATACACTGTCCATCAACTCCTTTCTGATGAGACCAAAAGGAATCGTGGAAACACTCAAAAACAAGTGGAATGGTCACACTACTCTGTATGAGTGGCGCTCGCGGTCCCGACCATCACAACAATAAAATGAACCCACATTTAACCAAAATCATTCAAGATTCATCGACGCGCGAACGCAAATAGATAGTGAGTTGCAATACAAACATGTACATATGCCGAAACAGAAACAAAATGAAATCAAAAAGCGATAAAGAAAGAATTATAAAAGCACTCAACGCCGTCGAGCACTTGTTGACTCTGAAAATGTTTCGGCTACAAGCTCAACAAAGCACATGTATACCGCACGTGGATTAATCGTTTTTCCCCCAATCGCATTCTCTTTCTCCAACAAAGTGCCTAGGAATTCCCGAACATTCCTTAATTACCCAGCCACCGTTGAGTGCGAGAAACAATTACGAAACAATTGGCGTTCGCTGAGCACAACAAGCGGAACAGAATCATATCGATTAGGTGTTGCTCCGACTATTGACTTCGGAATCGAACTTAAGACCGTCTCTGCAGTGAACGAACCCGTCCAACAAACGCGGGGGGAACAATGAACAAGAACCTGAATGGCAATCGAACAGGTAAAGGCTTATTTACACTCAAGAGTTTTTCCTATTGATTGTTTATTGTTTTGTTTCGGTTCGTTTGCGGGTTTTGTAGTCAGCACTCGAACTGTCAAAATGATGAGGGGAGAAACATTCAACATCTCTTGTGTTTTAATACTTTTGCATTCTCCACAGTTGCTGACGATGACGAGGGGGAACGAGCAGTAGACGATAGTGGCGGAGCGGTGCCCAGTGACAATGTTGATAACTCCGAGTCGGGCAATGAAGGAAGGACCACTGTGGCGAAGCACTCAGTTGGAAATGAAGCTCTCGACAGTGAAGAGTGCGAACTTCTGCTCAAGGGCCAGAGGCAACAACAACCACAATGCTCTCATGTTAATTTTGACGAGAAGAATACTTCCAAGAAGCAACAGGGTGAGTGTTTTTGTTTTCAGTTTTTTTTTTTTGTTGTTTTCCAAAATTAGTTCTCCTTCCTGGGAACAGTTGTTGGCTGACAGACGTTCTGAGTTTTGCCAAGACTGAATGTAACGAAAGTTGCTGAGAGTAGAATGGTTATGTTAATTGCTGCAAATTAATTGGAGCTTGCTTGGCATTGTTGACTTTGGAAAAACTATTTGATTATGTTTAAGGAATTTCATTGGAACTTCTCCCTTAAGCCTTGAATACGGTTATGGCAGGGTAAATTTTTCCATTGGAAATTAAAAAACTTGATGATTTGAGTGTTATGCTAAGATATGAATAGCATTTATTTCTCATTTCGTGGGTATTTAAAATGGAATTTTGTGGACACTTCGTCCATTGCCTACTGAACACGAGTGAAAATACAGTGAAATCTTTCTAAGTAGGTGCAAACATTTCTGACCACGCTAGGCAAATGCCCAACATGTAAGGGTGTCTGCATCTATACAGTATACAGGCATTTTTGAAATATTTTGTATGAAATTTGGTGCAGAAATATTTTGCCTAACGCTGTATGTGCAATCGTACATTTTTCGATACATTCGGCGCCGGTTTTTGTGCATTTTTGCATTTTCATAAAATTAAATACAATTTCGTTCGAGTAATTCCGGCATTAAAAAAAATTAAAAAACACAATTTCACACATAATTTGCTGGCAAAATGGAACAGCAAGCATTAAATTTTAATTTCACTGTACGTGACGTACAGTATAAGCAAAACTGATTTTACAAAAAATGCGCAAAATGCCCCTCTTCCGCCAGAGGAAATTTGTGTTATACACTATTTTTTCATTAAATTAAACACCACTGGGGAGTGTTTCATGGTATACTCCGGTACTCCTCTACTCTCATCTCCTATGTACCCTAGAATCTTGTGAAGGAGTCTGTAGATTTATATTTATAAGTTCAATAGTCCATTGTGCGTATAATTGATATATTT
Source organism: Myathropa florea (assembly GCA_930367185.1). Classification (NCBI taxonomy): domain Eukaryota; kingdom Metazoa; phylum Arthropoda; class Insecta; order Diptera; family Syrphidae; genus Myathropa; species Myathropa florea. The sequence continues at coordinate 101,036,128 of OV884003.1, forward strand.
GGAGGACACGTAATGACTCAGGTTCAAGTTATTTACTGACCGCTCAACTTTACTGAAACTAAAAGTAAATCGAAGCATTTCAACCTGAAGTATTTAACAATTTGACACACAGTCTCTCCTGGATAGACGCTACAGCAACCGCTTAGAGATGAACCGATGTATGCAGCGGTTCCTCTGTCCAGGGGTTTAAACGAGGACTCGGTTCTATTGTGACAGAATGTTTTGGAACATGTTCTTTATTGACTTTAACTACAGAATCAGAACCAATAATATACGTCATAGAGAAAATATCGTGTAATGAGGAAGATGGCAATTTTATCCGCATTTAATTATCCACAGGGTCACCCACCAAGCGGTGTCATTTTGAATCAACAAATGAAACGCAACGCTTTTATGACAAATGATTACATTTTGTCCTTTAGTGTGAAGTCAAAGGCTCTGCGGTTATTAATGGAATACAATATCTGTCAGATTGACAATTCCGTCCCGCCATTATTTTGACTAAATTTTTCATCACATGAATCGTTAACACCTCAATGTATCTACCATACATTAAAACACAAGATTTCTGGAGTAAATTGAAATGAAAACCTCACGTCCGCAACCGTACCATCATCATTTTCGAGAAAAAGCCTCGGCCTTATGACACTTCAAGCCCAAACAGCGTACTACACTGTAACTAGTCGAGGATGCTGTCTTAGGATTTCGGGACATTTGTTTGTTAACGTGTTCAGAGAGAGAATGAGTGAAAGAGTGTCAGAATGAGTGTCATCCCTCGTGTCTAAAACATCACGATCTTGTTCGTTCACTTTAGTAAGCGTAAGCGGTCTGCTGATTTAAGTTCTTGTTCTAGCAGGACTCCTTGAGTATGTGAGCCAAGTTTTAATGCAGAATGCGGTGCTAAGTAGGCGCCAAGTAGTTGTTATCGTAGTGATCGTTACGCAATGAAAATATCTGGGTTTTTAGTCAGGCTCTTATCTTCTGATCTGTTCGGAGCTAAGAAAATCGGAAAAAGCCACTGAGGGCCATGTTTTGTTGTACCATCAAAGAGATTTTCAGTGCATTCTTGCCAAGCACGTCCGTCTTCTTCAAATGTAGAAGATTTTCTGACTTCAAATTCAATGTTCACTTATGAATTGACTCGTTTTGCTCAAACCGCTTCAACAGGGCTTCGAAAATATCCATTTGAATGGGTTTTTGATCGAGGGTGAGTAACCGCGGCTCCCAACTCGCGGATACCTTACACAGGTTCAGCTCTTAGGTCAAATCAGGCGAACAAGTTCTTTGGATATGCTCATAGCTTCCGCCATCTCCCTAACCAGTTATCCAGCGTCATTTGGAGAACAAGTCTGATGTTATGGGGTTTATCGCAGTTATTGGCCATCTCGAAAGCACATCATCAACCAAGCTGGAACGACCACGATAACGAAGCGTCCAATTCGGTATTAACTTGTGCAAGGGTAATGCCTTTCAAATGTTGGAATTTTGTCACTGCGCGATGTTTGATATGCCTCTATATGCCCTCGAATGCTATCGACAATCCTCCAGAACAAAGCTTTAAATTAAATATTTTTAAACGCGAGTCGATTTTATTGCGGAGGATTTTTTGCCTCTTTTTGTCGTCCATTCTTGAGGTTATTTTTAGTGGCATATGAATATTGTTTTGATTTATTTTGATAAGACTGTTCCGTTGCCAGAGTTCAGGTGTTCCGTCGTCCTCCTTTTTCAAACCCAACCCATCAATATGCGGCAACATGAAATCGTTGATCTGGTACTGCAAAACTCACCAGATAAAGCTTGCTCGACAACGTTGTTGCAACAAATAGTAGAAGCCAATGTCCCCTCGTATACCAAATGTTGAACTGTTTTAGGCTAAAGTAAGACCTTTCGTAAAGCGACTGGATGGCGCAGTTGGTTAAGTACCTGCCCTAGGTTAGAGGGGTCCCAGGTTCGAAACCGAGTAAAAGCAAAGTTAATACGCTTTTATCCGGTTGGGATTTTGCCGTTGGGATCAAATTAACGGCACTATCACTGGAGCGGTCGATCAGTGCTAGTAGTCTGACTGTGGGTATCACAATGGACCAACATGGTCTAAGTGTGCTGGTGAATTCACTAGCAGCCTCCTAACCTAACCTAACCTAAGACCTTTCGTCCAGAGCAAAGTATGGCTTTGCGGATGTTTTAAAAGCCCAAATATTCGCAGTTATGTTACTGACAACGTTAAAAAACTTTATGTTTAATTTCTTTCATCACTTTCGGTGACTGACAAATTTGAAAGAAAAACAAGCGGACAGGTTCAGTCAGTTATTCAGATATTTTGTTGCGATAAGGGACTTGCTTCTATTCAGTTAGGCTAGCGGTTTCTCATTCAGTGTTAAGCTGCTAAGGCTGAACCAAAAATGCCTTATTTCGACAAATGCCTTATTTAAACAAACCCCAAAACGGACTAAGAAAAAATACAAAAAATATTCAGGTCAACCTACCAAAGAGACTACATATTAAAGTTTGGGACTCCGGACTTCAGTATCAAGTGTTTTGAATGATACTCGTTAACATAAGGCCCTCCCCAATTTATCGTTTGCCGCTGTTGCCTGTTTAAGGATCAATATTCCGTATGTGGGAATTCATCTCGACCCACATCTTATGCCCGACAACGACACCCCAAAGAAGTCGGTCGCTTCGCTAAATGGTTTTAGTTTTATGGAGCAACGAAGGATAGGATATCGTGCAACCCATACGATTACCGTGCATGGTCGTTAGGGCGTTCTATGATACGAGAATAATGCATACTTGTGACCTGTTTACCAACCAACCAACAGCTCCTTCTGCCATGTCGTCATTTCCGTTTAACCAGAAACCAGCGAGAAATGTCGAATTTTTTTATAAACCAAAGACACAATACGACTCATAAAGGGCGCTAAGGGATTTTGCCAAAAGCTCACGAATCACATTGTGGCGCCAAAATAGACGTTTTGCTTTTCCATGGTTTGGATTACGGTTTTTCCTTTCAGTGTATGCCATGTACACATTCTTCCCGGTTTTGTGTCCGCAATTGCATGGCAGACTCAATTTCGTTGGATTTTCCCAATCGGAAATGTGTTCTTATTATTGGAACGTCATATTCGTGTGAACATTTTTCGAACCGGAATGAGCATATTTCTGAATTCGTCGACAATCACTGACTGAAGCGTACTGTTTGGTGTGTGAGAGCGGGCGGGTTGGCAGGTATTTTTGGCTCGTTAGTGCATATTTGATACGACGACGAATGGCGAAAGGTCCTTTGTCGTTGTTGTTCAAGAACAATGTGAGCAATTTTTGCAAATAATAATTTTATAACGTATTTCCCTTAAGTAAAAGCGAAAAGTTGAAATACGATCAAATTGAATGGAATGTCATCTGATATGGTCTGATTCGAGGATTGTGCATTTTTCACTCCGAAGACATATACACGTGCTTTATTTTGATGCCAGAAATATGGAAATGTTTAGCACGCGTAACGTTATTGTGTAACTGCCCTGAGTTATGGGATTCAAATCAGCGCTTCAACGCTAGAGTAACACCTGCTGTGATGCAAATCAACAATAAATTAATCAAAATTCAAGCGATAGGCTACAGATTTATCCAAAAGGAAATGCTTAATTATTCTGGAAGCCCACAAAATGTTACGAACACTCACGCAGTAGTGGCAATGCCTTAAGTTCGAGGAAAAGCTGAAATTTGAATAAAATCGTTTCCTCTGAGGCAAAAAAATAAGTAAATTCTTGTGAAGTGGGAAGAAAACCACATTTCTGACTTATGTAGGCACATTGAAACTTTATTTACATGACAGTTGTCGATTTTCTGGAAGTTGAACATGTTTTGTGAAGACGCCAGATTCTCGCTCTCATCTCTCGTGTGCAGGGGAATAAGGAGTTGAGGAAGTCAAAGGAACTCGAACACCGAACCTAGTTTCGTTCATTTCCCCTTCGAGTCGTGACCACGTTTGTACATATTACACACCTTTTTGACAACATTTTCAGTTCATTTCAGTTCACAAATATACACGCCTTTAAACCCTGATCCCATTTTGAGCATGAACACTCCTTCGGCACTCGTTCTTTCGGACTCGAACGAATTCATTGTATGTGCGCGTATCCACTTTAAGGACTAACCCCACTCCCATGCATTCATTCTTGAGAACTTCCATTTGAAATGATGCCATGCCCTTAAATGATCACTTTGCTTGAAATGTTTTCGAGATTTCACGCTGAATAGCGTCAGGGAGAGGAAAAAAAAACTGTATACAACACAGATATACAAGTCTTCTGTGCAAATAAAATTGTTTACAGTATCTAGATAGCTTCCATTCGTTTACCTACACCCACCTTCGGTTGGCACACTCCCGTTTCACCCTTCCATCTGTGGGAATTTCAATAGGACTCCCATAGAGACAAATTCAAACATCAGAGACTCCGCAGACGATCCAATGAATTATAAAACTACACCCATGCGGGATACAAGCCTCTTCACCTGTGATGATGTTGGGCGAATGAAGTATACTAAGGGGTGGTGGCTCTAAAGAGCGGTTTCGGTATTAGCCTCGAAACGTGTAAATACATTTTCCATTCTCCATTTCAATGGGTTATGTCATTTGAGTGGGGATACGTGCTCGAATTGTGAGCCTTAAGAGTCATACCATGACATCCCTTCTGCCTCTGAGTCCCTGTTTTGTATTTGCATAGGGATACCACACTAGCACACATCCCCCACAACCACCCATCCATCCATCCATCCGTGAACAAGAATCCTACCGACAACTCAGCGAGCCTAGCAAATAAAAAAATCAGTGAAATGAGTTCACGAGATTACGAATATTAAAACGAGTATAAATGAGTGCTTTGGAGGATGCATTCACTAGAGTCATAACATAGGATACACTCTTTGTGTGTATGCGCCAACCTATTTGGCGCTGTTAAAACTTTTCCATTTCCTTTTCATTTTATCCTGCGAACACACTACATTCACATGCATGTGTTTCGTTTTTCTCTGCTTTGTTTTTACGTTTTATTTGTTTTTTTTTGTTCGCCCTTTCGTTTGGCTCCATCCAACTCCCTTTTCCGTGAATTGAAATAGAAACGTTGCCTCTGTGGTATTAAATGGTCTGGTTTTGAAAAGATCCACCGTGGCGGGAGTCGATGGGATGGTTGAGAGGTTGTTTTTGTCTTAATGGTTTTCAAAAACGGTTTTTATCCTTCGAATGTGTATAGTAATGAAGCGAGAGTAATGTGTTGTAAATTGTATTTGATGTATCAGAATCAGGTCTCTCTGTATCTTTGACTGATGTGTGGATTTTGTGAAAGAAAGTTGTTGAAATTTATTAATTTTTTCCAAGTTCTATGAAGACATAGGTAGAAATGAATATGGTTGGTAATTAATTTGATTCTAAAAATGCTATCAAATGAATCTGAAGTCAGGGACTTGTTTTTATTTACTTATTTAGTTTAATTATCTTATGAATACAGGTACAAAAGTAATTCAGAGACGATAATGTTGAAATAGTCTTAAATGTAGCATTCTAAAAACCATGAAAACCACTGGTCGATAACCCAATTATCTTCTCTTGCAAATACAGTAGAATATCGAAAACATGAACAGTTTGGAAAGATGAACGAGTTTCTATCTTCTGGTGACTGTCTACCACAGATCAGTTTTTTAAGAAAAAACTTTTAAATAAGTCTGTCCTTTACCTCTCATGAACACTTTTTTTATTTTTTTGATACGTTTCTTTCTTTTTAAAAATAAAGTTAATTGTTATTTTGATATATGCAATGTTTTGTATGTATGGCTATAGGTTCTTCTTTAAATAAATTTCGATGATTGGAAAGATGAACGATTCGAAAAAATGAACAGGTCCAGTTTAAAATCTGTTCATCTTTTCGAAATTTTACTGTATGTTTCAGACATTTGTTAAGCTATAGGCAATTTATGTCAACTTGGCTATAGCCAAGCAATTCGCTGCTATTTTTGACTAACTTTTGCGGTAGAATTTTGTGAGAGTTCCCCTTAGACTTGCTTCTGGAATCAGGTCCTTGTAAACATAGAGTTGAAGGCACTACATCATTTCGCTCAAGTTAGACAAATATGAAAAAATCTGTCTATTCTTGTGTTTTTCGTCTCATTTCACTAGGACAGCTGAGCTAAGGTTTGCCTTATGCCGGATTTGCTGTTTTCCGTCCTGGAAGATACTTTAATTGATTCGAGTATATCTACCGGAACATTTTGGATCCTTAGAACACCAGTATTTGGAATTCGATTCGACTCATCTTATCTTTATCTGCCCCTATATTCTTCCCGGCTTTGTCATCCCAGTCCATACGTGCATATTTGTAAAACAACCTGATATCCATGCTTGAAGGGGCCCCCATCAACTTCCAACATTTCGGCTACTGTGATCTTAACTACCGTTTCAAACGACTTTCTGTGAATGACTTGTGAACATAACAAATCCTTGTTCAGCAGTGCACTGTTCAACAGCTCTTAGCTAATATCAGCTGGTAGCAGTCTTTGCAACAGTTCGCAGCCTGCACGGCCCAAAATTGAATTAAGCAATTAATTGTATTAAGCGTTATTTTGAAAATTGCCACTCCATTCGAAATTTATTACAAAAGTTTCGGCTGTCATAACAATATTGCAAGCAACGAGGACGTTAGAGATACGTTGTTGTCCTTGAGGTTGGCAGCAGTCTCGGAGTGCAGTATCTCCCCCATCCCGGCTGGTAGGTCATGTGGCAATTGAAGGTGGGTGATGGTAACAACAACAGTCAAGGCAACCACAACAAAACGAAATTTTGGTTTCTTGTTGGAATTTGTTTTAATGAAACCGGCAATTTAACTTTGCAAACAATGGCAAGGCAGTGTGGCGGGGATCGGGCAACGATGATAGATATTGTGCGCTGCAAAGGCAGAAGAACTGTGTACATCCACTAGGACCAAGTTGCGGTGAATTCTCCGAAATTTTATTTATTCGTTCGAGAGATCTCTTCTCGCCCAAACGAAGCATCCCTTCACTTGCTACTGAAGCAAATGCATACCTCCGATAGACTTCTGTTTGGATCGTGCACTCAAAGTTTCTTAATTGAAATGAACTTAGGAGAAGCCCCATGTGTTACAGGAGTCCGTCTACTGTGCGGCTCTTTGGTTAGGGGGATTCTGCATCAGACGGTGACGGTCTATTTCACCATAGACTGAAGTTTTTCGGCCGGGCTCGATGTGTATGTGTGCGTTCATGAAGAGCCAAAGTGAAGACGAGAAGTTGCCTCCGAGCAGTAATCATCATCATCAACAGGAGCATTGTCAGTATCATTTTTCCGACTTCCACTGGCACGTCATGTCTTGGAAAGACAAAAAGATTTTCACAACGAAATGGGTGATGAAGGTGAAGTAAGATGTATGATGTGTGTGTATGCAACTATGTCCTGATGAGCGAGTACGAATGAAGAAGTTGGAATGGATCAGTCGAGGCATTTGAGCATTTGTACTACAGATTTATTTAAGGCTGAGCAAACAGACTCAGAGTTCTGCACAAATATCGGCAAAAGAGTTTCCGCAGGATATGTCTGTCAATTGTGAGTAAAAAGGAATATGTATGCACACGCTTAAGTTATGTTAAAATTCAGTTAGCATAACAAAAAATTAAAACATCTCCGTCGGGGAATCTCTCCTTTTCTTCGTTGCGGAGCTGGGAAGCTTCTGTCGTTCGTCCGTTTCGTTATTGAATGTACATGTGCTATGTATGTGGTGTTAGTGCTCCTACTCCGGTTTGTCATGACTGGTTGAATTCAAAGAGCGTTGAATGAAGTAGAGATGTGTTTGTTGGGATGATAAGAAATGTAATTAGACACAAGAGGATTAGAGCGCTTGTAAAATGGAGATGGTGGGTTTGGATTGATCAGCCCTGCTGAGGGGGTATACGAACATTTTGGGGAATATCTAGGGGCGTTTCATTGATTATAAAGTTGACCACTGGTCACTTGATTTGGGATTGGCCTTTTGCAAACAGGGAAAAAAGGTATGTAAATAGTTTTGTAACATTCTGTCTGCCTTGCCTTTCAGATTTTAATTAAGATTTTCGAAAACTAAAGCGTGTGGTAAGAATTAGAACAAAATAATGTACTGACTCGCAACTAAAGTCTGACACCGATTGCTCAACGGTCTTAAGTAATAATGTTACGTGACAATTCAGTTTGACAGTCTGAAATGGAGAGTAAATACGGTGGGGTCAGCTAACTATAAATTGAAAGTGCTTCGCATTTGTGACATGGAGCTGTTACGTTATGACAATTGTAGCCTTCGCCATCTAATGTGTCAGCACCATAAAAGTTTGCTGAACTGCTCTTGGCAACAAAAGCCCATTTAGTGTTGGTCAACATCACTGGACATGTATTTGTAGTATACTCTTAGGCGTTCATTAGACTTGTCAATAATGGGCGTTAAATTTAGGCGTTTAAAAGACATCCAATCGTTGAACCGAATAATCACCAATTTGATAGTGATTAAAAATTTACCGGAAACGTCTGATTGCCATGATTTTTAGGTGAAGTTCGCTAAAATAAAAAGAGTTTACGTTCTATTTTCATCGTTCACGGCCAAAACTCCAAAACTACACTGTCGAGTCAATTCTCATATTAAAACAAGTAAAATGGAAACGGAACTTCAAAATTAAAGAAAACACATAAAAATCATGGTTACAGTGATGTCTTTTTTCTTAAGGGGCTTTTAGTCTAGGTTCAAATCCCCGAAAAAGCAGACATTTTTTTAATAAATAACGACTCCACCTCTTTCGGGTTACTGACATGCTCATGAGTATAACTGTCTAGACAAAATTCCTCGATCCCGTCGTTTGAATTTGGAATCGGAATTAAACTGTAGGTCTCCACCACTAGTGACAGAACAATAGCCCGCTCAACGCGAGTGGTTGCTGAGATGCTAGGCCAAACTCCACCTCGAACTGTAGCGTTACCATCATTATTCTTATTAAAACATACAAATACAGTCAAAATCGCTTACAACGACATCGGTTATAATGACAAAATTCTTAGGTCCCGCCTGAGCTCCATTATATGTAATACAATTAAATAATAAATCGTTTACAACGACCAAATTTGTCAGTCCCTTGAAGGTCGTTATAACCGATTTTGACTGTATGAGGTTTATGCTTTAGGTCATTAGCTTTATCTATCTTGTCTCTCCCACGTGAATTAATTTGCAATAAAATGGAAAATCAAAACAACAATTCAACTATCAATTGTCAAATTGACTGTCACTACGAATAGTGCTGCCAAATTATTATTATTATTATTATTATAACTTTATTAATCAGTAATAAATTACATGATTAATCTGAATTTACGGCACCAGCTACCAGGGCTTTGGCCTGGTGCTGCCAAATTAAAAATAAACCCTCTAAGCAAACACACGTGAGATACGCGTTCTAATAATATTTGAATCCTCACAGCTCTTTCAGATCTTTTGTAACTGCTACCAAATGCAAGCGTCTGAGTGACGTTAGAGCCGGATAGGGAGAAGATGCATTCTTCCTTATGGCCGCTTGATTGTATATAAAAATGCAACTATCGTTTGCGGATACTACGTCTCACTCAGTGCCTCGTAAATCGCCATAGTTTGCGCCTGAGAGTTGAACAATGGCTAGTGTACAATACTTACTTAATACAATACGAACTAGATCTTGAAAAAAATATCCTACAAACGCAGATTGGCGCACTGCAGACTGCTAATTATTGCTAGAAGCCACACAAAATATCATAAAATATGATCCTTTAATTGCGGGTATTTAAGAAAAGGGGAGAACTCACTTCGTAGTATAAATCAAACCAACCCACGTTGCTCTGTGACTCGTTAAAAGAACAAATGACTTACTCGAATATCATTTGAAATCCAGGACGTTAACCGTCTGCCTGAGGAAGGTTTCATTTCTACCATCTAAGGCGCCAAATATTCTTCAGCTCAAAATTAAACCACCCCTCCAAAGCATCTTCAAGCTCGAAATAGAAATGTGTTTTTGTGGACATAGCTAATTATGCGAAAGAGTTCCACTTGGAAACACGAGCACCGCGTTTTCCTCTCCCCCCGCAGTATTTAGCATTCCTGCTTGTAAAGTTATTAGTAAACATAATTTAAAATGTCGACTTACTGGAGGGTACGCAATTTAAATGGATGCAACGGTTTGCCGAAGGAGAGTCAGCCTACAATCAGCCGTTTATTGCTTCGGATTAACTCAATTTACTCGCTGCGCCTCTAATGCGAAACAGCGGTAATTTTAATTAGGCGGCTTCATCAAACACCCGTTCCCAACATCAACCCACCTGCACTGACACCCTCTCGTTTAACTAATTCCAGAGTTGGTAATTGAATTTTCCAAACACAAACATTGTAAAATATTTAGAAAGATAAATATGCCGCATGTTTCGGAATGTTATTCCCATTGGTGGCCTGATGGCGGGGGCTAACTGAGCTCTATAAAAGGGGCAACTTTAGTGGTACCTTGGTTGGCTTTGGTTCTATGGGGAGTGGGTTCTTGATAGCCTCCTTTAGCGCGTGTATTCACTTACTAATTGCTTCTAATTATGTAGCTGGATTTCGTAGGATGCGTTAATAAATTTCACATGCTATTAAAAATTTGCATGTGTCAAGGTGTTGGTAGCTTCACTGTAGTCACCTATCGTATTTTTTTTAATTATAAACGAAGTTTCCGTTGAAGGACTTACTTTATTTTTTTATACTCGTACATACCTTATGTCGAATTTGTCATTGCTTTCTACTTGTCTTGTCCGTGATTTTTCCCTAGGTTCTGCAAGTGTTTGAAGATCATTTGACTTTAATCGTGGTTTACGTTTTGTAGTTACTCAGCTACACTAAGGCAAAATTAGGCCCAATAGTGTGCCTTATTCAGTGAACTAGTTGAGGTTCTGAAGAAAGCGCTTAATTTAGTTAAAGATTCCATTATTTAGCTTGTTCAGATTGTCAAAGAAGGTCAATGTGTCTTTCTGTGGTTTGAGAGGACCCTACATGAGCAGAAAAGGTAAGGGATTGTTACTCCCTAGGTTCTCCTCTTTGCAACTACTGCAGAAATCGTTGACGGGGTGACCTAATATGATGACATGTCTTTGTCCCAACAACTATAAGAGTCCAAAATGCTTATATTCACAGTAAGCACATGACTGTCCACGAGGGCCAGACTTGTTTGGTGGCGTTGCACTTTTTACCACCTTTCCATTCTTGATAGAGACATTCATTTTGATGAGAGCCAAATGTCGTCCTAAAGGAAGAGCTTTGTTGGTCCAGCGTCATGCAAAGGAAATTAAAGAAAAAGTGGTACAGTGATACGTGTCTGTTATGTTGGTCCCTCACAAAGAGTATAAATATACAAGAGACTGCCTAATATGCTAAAAAATTCACTTCTTAAGACTAGGTTTGAAAATAAGTCTCTCATACAAAATATGAGTCAGTTTCTACATTTCCTACTTACGGCGCTACTGTACCGACCTGAACCAACAACCTCTCCAGCAAGCCCGATTGTTGCTAGTTGCTTCACAATTAACGCCGTTGTGTCTGGAATAACCCTTTTTTAAGGGGTGATAAAGTTAACCTCACGCACAACATCCACCTCGGTCCACCTCCCACTGTAGCGCCGCCATTACTATTATTATTAAACAAAGAGGTCCGAAAGTGTGTCTGTAGCATCTTTGAGGTTGGAAGCCCCGCCGTTGGCTCTAAGGGTTCCGACCTTACCTTGGAAGAATCCTTTAAAACCTGGGCTGCGAAATTCGTTGGAATAGCTCTAAAATGATAGTTAACCTTGTTATTCCAGCTGACTGGAGCTCTGGACGGCGCTGTCAGCTTACCAGCTAGGCACCTTCTTCACCATGGGTCTGGACTCACTCCCCTCTACCTTTCTCGTTTACGAAATATCACGAAGCCTAGTATACGGTCAAGTCTTAACTACGATCATTTCCGAATAAGGAATTTTAAATGATAATGAAGTAGAAACTCGAAAAGATGATCTGTTCAATTGTTTATCTTTTAGTTTTTTTTTGTCGGAGGTTTTTGTAACACTACACTGGGGCACTCAGACTCAAAAACTGGTCCATTGTACTGCCAGGCAGCAACCTACTTTTAATGGAATTTCATTGTCTGCCGAAGGAAGACCAACAGGCGCTTCTGTGATGAGGAGCTTACATCATCAGCTCTCACCTCATCAGCACCGAATAACTGCCACCTGATCCGAGCAAAGGCGGAACAATGGCAGAGGAAGTGCTCTGCAGTGTCATCGTCCTCTCCACAGGCGTCGCAGAGGGTTTCATCGCTTAGGCCAAGCTCACTTAGGTTTATGGCGAAAGTGTAGTGCCCCGTTAGTACGCCGGTAAGTTGTCTGCAATCTTTTCTGTTAAGAGATTACAAGAAAGCCGCGGATTTCTTACAGACGTTGGGGAGCATGCGCTTGGTCTGTCTACATCCATGGCACCTGCGGTTGTGCTCTCGAGAAGTTCAACTAATGATGGAAGCCTTAACCAAGAACGCAAGCAGTCCCAGCGTAGGTTGAGGTCCTGTGAATGCCTCATCGAGGATCAGCCTGGCAAGTTCATCGGCGATCTCATTTCCTGTGATCCCGTGCTTGGTGCTCCGGGACAAGTCAAGTCTAGACAAGTGTTAGCGAATTTAAGCTACCGATCAAATTCAGAGAAGATCTGCATTCCTGAACTGTCCTGGAAGTGGTTAAAGGGTTGAGCAAGGCCTTAAGCACAGCTTGGCTTTCGCTACAGATACAGATACTTCGCCCCTTCCACCTATTCTTCACAATATAGCTCGTAGCCATTAGGATCGCATAGATTTCCGCTTGTAAAACCGACGCAAATTTACCTAACGAGGTGTGCAGTCTAAAGTTGTCGCTCTCCACGAAGGCACCAGCACCAGATCCTTCATTGGTCTTGGAGCCGTCCGTGAAGATTCGACTACATTCCTTTCCTGGCTCAGATTCTGGCCAGAGTCAGTCAGTCAGTGAGTGCAGGGAAAGTCGACTTTGTATGTCGTCGCAGCTGGAGTACAGATGTCCATGCGTCAGACGGCATATGGAATAAGACTGAGTTCAAAGGAAATGCGATGCGCAAGGTCAATCAAAACTCCAGTGCGAGTTGTACCAAAAACCACTTCTTTTTAAACGAAAAATGGCCTTGAGAGTACACCCCATGATGTGGATATCTAAGGGAGGGGAGATTCACCAGAGCTTCAAGAGCAGAGCCAGGTGTATTGGGGATGGCCCCTATGCAGCCGAGACAGACCGTTCTTTGAAGCTTGGTGAAAGCAGCAGTTACGTATTTACGCGAAAGCTTATTCCACGAAACGACCGATGCATAGGAGAGAAGGGGTCTAATCATAGCCGTGTAGATCCAAACGGATCTTTTTGGTGATAGACCCCAGAAGCATTTAGTTAAAGATAAGACATTTTTTATTGGAAGTAAAAAAAATACTCTAACCTCTAAGGCACGCTGATTGCGATGAATGACGTCAAATCGCGTAAAAGTGAGGATAGGGAAGGGAATTTACCAAAACTCATATTACATATTCACAGATGACACTGTTTTCGAGGTAGACACTTTTCATGCAAGTTATGATTCCCCGACTTGGAACCTACTGCTAGATTTAAAACTTGTATGTGTACTTGGTTGAGACGAAGGTGATGATTTGTAGAGATGGATTTTGCAGATATTCACAAAAGGAGTTCTGCAAATTTCAAGACGAATACAAAGTGAGCATGGAGTTCTCAAAAAGTGCTAACATCTGATTCTTAAAGTTGATCAATGAATATTGAAAATGTTGTACATAGGAGCAGATTTTCTTTTGACGTCTACACTGTGACCTACGCAACCTTTAGACAACTAGACGAAGATTTTTACTTTAGCGCGGTATGACGTGTCTTCCAAGGATTTCGAGTCTACTTTGATGTTTGAGTGCAAGTATGCGAGTACTGAAGCTAGAGGAAGCAGGCAGAATGCTCAACGCAAAAGACATCACTAGACATGTTCCCAAATGCATATATATCCATGATTTGAAAATCAATCGCCTCCACGACTGTCTGCAGAATATATTGAGTGGTGAAATAATTGTGAAGGCTACCGAATCTTTCCACATCATAGATCAGTTGACTTTCTTTTGAGAGGTCAAAGTTTCATGTCCCACATGATTAAATATGTGTTACCTATGAGCTATGAGCGAGGAATAAGGACATCCTCGCTTGAACTTGGGTCAGATAACCGACTCGCCCTGAACTGAGCAGCATCTCGAAGGGAACAAATATTTACAAGCCATTAAAATCAAAACATTCCCTGTCGTTACAGTGGTTTTCTAACCCAACCGCCGCCAGTTTCAAATGACCAAACTTGCGAGAAAATTAACTCTAAATAATTTCGAGCTCGTTACTCACCTCAGCAACATAGCTCATTCCAAACGGGCTCTCCTGCCTCTGAGCAGTAAGTGAAAACTTCCTGGAGCACCTTAAAATATGACCACCATACATAACATACACAACGTCGCTGTTGGCCCACGGTGCCTTATCTTTTGGCCCACTCCCTCTTCAACCTGTCCACGGTTCTATATGATGTACTTCCGTTTCCCAGCTACACCCGGAGCAACGCGGCTACTTCTTTGTGTTTAATATTCGTAACTTTACAGGAGCACTGTGCACCACAAGAACTTAAAATATTTTTGTTAATAATTTATATCACCTGAAAGTTGGATAGTATTTCAATTTACCTCCCAGTTTCTGGCAGTCTGTGTGCAGTTATCAATGCAGGTCATCCATTGTGCGCCTTCGGTCCGACATTGGGAGGGCAATGGACCCACACACATGTGTGCGGAATTTTGAAATTACTTGAAAAGTCAAGGATGAATTTTCTGGAGTTTGATGCGAGGGATGTGTTGGTGTTTTACGTAGTTCGCACGATTTATTGTGTAGTCGGTCACAACCCCCATTTGGTTGTTACTTTTATTCCACTAGCATGAACAGGCTCTAATTGCATTGCAAAACCGTAGAAAACCTTAGGTGAAATGTTGAATTGGGAAATTTTAGTTTTGATTACATTCTGTTCTCGGTCCTGGGTTGGGGTTTGTGAATGGAACTGAAATATGAGTGCATTCGAAGGATTTAATTAGTACATGTGGTATGGAGTCGATGACCTGGGTTAAGGTTGCAAATTTATTGATATTCTTTTGGCAAGGACAAACGAAAAGACTCGCACATCGGACAAGCGACTAAGAATAATCACCTTTGCTACTTATTGATGTAAGTTGTATATTTAGTGTACATTGGTGTTTGGGGCATGGCTGGGATCCAAGCACACATTTTCTCTACCGCCATCTTGTCTATTCCTCCAATCTATATTTTGAAGTTGTAGACAGCCAGCACTTAATTGTCCGAGACTGTCCAATGCATGGGGATCCATAACTCCAATTAAAATATCCATGTGAAAACTAAATATGTAGCAAAGTAGCTTTTTTCATTTCGTCTTCAACTGCATTTGGGCGAAGCCAAAATAATAAAAATATTTGTCAAAAGTTCATTGCTCCTCGCACAGTCATTTAGTAAAGTCTTGAAAGTCCACGCTCATACCTCCTTGGCAGAATTTTGTGCCAGCCATTTCGCCACAGGCCTGGGTATATCGCTTTCAGACCTTGAACCACCCTGAACTGTAGGGCCACAGAAGTCCACGAAAGCATTTGCGCTGTCGACACTGGCGCACGTATTTTTGGAACTCTTCTGAATTTTGTGTTGAGATGTTTTGGAGGCTCTTTTTTAAAATGAATGGCCACATCTGTAATGGATTGTTTCAAAAACTTCGAACAAACAAAACTCCAAAAGATTGCAACATGTCTCCAAAATTACAAACCAAAAAGGTGTGAGGTCCCCCTCCAATTGTATGAGCCACTCCAAATGAGGATGTTGTCTGTTACGTTGTCCCATAGCCTCGGAGTCGAAGAGTCTTCCAGTCAGAGCTAAGTTGGATCCGTAGACGCCTTGCTAGTTTCATGTACGTTTACAGAATGTACAGAACTCTTCTCTCGATAATACCGAAAGCTTCTTTATTCGCTTTATATATTCTTCATGCCTCTGCGCCGTAAAGCAGGACTGGCGAGATAAATGTCTTATAAAAAGTCAAATTAGTATTTAATACTCAAATGCATTTTGAGCCAAGAAAACAGCGATTGGCCAGAGTTACTCCACGTTTGAACTCGTTGAACACGTGATGTTCTTTGTACTGCTTACAGCAGAAACAAAGTAGACGATGTCCTTCACTAACTCGAAATTATAGCTGCCCATTGTGACGTTCTGGCCAAATCGTCGATTTCGTGGGTACTTTTCAATGACAGCATATACAGTCGCCTCCCTCTAAGTTGAACTCCCTCTAACTCGAACTAATTTTGATATCCCATGAAAATTCGACTTAGAGGGAGTCGACTGTACTTCGTTTTTGCCCTCATTTACCACCAGATTCGTTTTAGCTGCTCCCATGTCAATATTATCAGCAAACGCGTTGTCTCTCTCTCGACCAGTCATGCCAATGTTATCCGCGTATGATTGTAATTCTACGGATTCTTAGAAGGTCGTGCCGCTAGTGTTGGCCAGTGACTTTTGCACGATTTTCTCAAGAATGATGTTGAAAATACCACATGATAGCTCTTCGCCTTCCTAAAACCGTTTTTGGTACTGAAGATCTCGTGGAATTCACAACCGACTTCGATGGAACAACTAGAGTTCTCCATCGTCACCTCACACAATTTAAGAATTTTGGCAGGAATGTCAAGACTTGACATATCGCTCGTCTAGCTCGTCTCAAAGCAAGCTTTCATATACGGCTTTAAAATATACAAGTAGGTTGTGGGTATTGATTTGCATTTCTTGTGTCTTTTTCCAGGATCTGCCAGAATTTCCAGGCCAGAATTCAACAACACAGTTCAGACAAAACTGCTGAGAAGGTGTTGGTTGTTTTGTTAAGAAGGCTAACCCTAATATCGAGATATTTGACTCATGCATAGTGATTAGTTTGGCTCCATTCTTGTGGAACGGGCAAGCGATACTGTGATTTCACTCATCGGCCATATATTACAGATGAGTTGATGATTGCGTCCAACCCGATCATCTCCAGCTGCTTTAAGGATTTCAGCAGAAAGGACGCCTGCCCTAGCAGCTTTGTTAGACTTCAGTCTTGATATTGCTATCTTGACCTCGTCCACATCGGGGGGACGGAATTGTTTTACATCAGCGCCCGTTGTGCTGAATGGAAGACTCTGCCTGACAGCGGCATTTTTGTCTTCGACCTCGTTTAACAGTTTACAGAAATGATTCTTCCAAGTTCGGTATCAACTGCGGCTCTACTAAAGTAAAATACTGCTAACCTATTTTCGACCATTTTCTACTACCAATTACCAGATCAAATACCGCGTACACAAAAATATCGTAGTTTCTCGCAGAATATAATGAGAGAGTAAACAATTTCCAATACATCCATTTGTAGGAAGACAAATTTCTTCCACAGCGACCAGAAGATTCGTCATCGGACACGTTCATAGGTCATTCGGTCATTTGAACACAGAGTCCTTGAAATTAGTAGCCACCCGCTGGTTTCATTCAGTCTTTGAAGCCACATACATCGCCAATGCCGCACAAGAAAACTGCTTTCATGAAATAGATTGATTTATTTCTGAAGTTGAAGCACTTGATGTACTCAATGCTTATCTAAACTTGATCATTGATTCAATGAATGAAATCAATTTGTAAGTATCACAGCTTAGCTCCGTCGATACAACAACCAAGACTCCGAAGGCATTGGACAATCGCGGGCCAAAAATAGATGCATACGCAGAGCAGTCTGTATTGCCTCTCGCATCATGAATACACGGCCACAGAGAGTGTTCTCTGCGCTCCACAAATATCAAATGTATAGCGCGCATGTTTACTGCCAAATGTCACAAGTGTCAAGTGAGTGGAATTGCCTCAAGTCGTATCCCAATCGTATCGCGTATCAATTGCTTGTGTTTGACGGAATCCCGTGCATCAAAAAAAACCCATTTGCTGTTCTTTGACCTGCACTGGAAGTTGTCGAATGACTGGAGTCCAGGTGAGTGAACAAACAAAGTTCTGTCGCTTTCCAAGTTATTCACTGGTGTGACGTCATTGTGTTTATACACGTCTTCATGTGTACAAACCGTCGTCGCGTACGTACAAGGAAGAAATGTTTGTATTCTAAGTTTGAGTGAAATCCATGTAAACAAACACCGATAAGGTCGTCGCACGGCTCTCTCAGCCAGTCTATAGGGTATGCCACAGAATGTTTGTCAAGTTCACCGCCGTCAACAGTCAATAGAAAAACATCCGACACGGGTACACGCTGCGCTAATTAATAATTAATTGGGAGCGTGCTTAATGTCTTCTGTTCGAATCATATGTTTGCTAAGACTTTTCCATTTCGACTTAATTAAATTGTGACGTCGATTTGTGCGCTACATCCCGGATCCCCAACTCCAAACGGGGGAGCTTTAGATCAAAGCTAACCGCAGTTGGTTTGGTGTTCCGGTGAACATGATAAACACCAACACCTCGCAAAACACTGATATCGGCTGAGATAAGCTCGGTTGGGAGAAATGTCGTCGAAGTGCTAATATCTGGCAAAATATTTATCTACGAGATGCGGAACATTCTGAGTGTCGACTGCTGTAGTGGAGGTGTGAGTGCTGGCGAGGTGGTTTATTTAATTCATTCTCAGAAGAAACGCGTTTAGCTTTTAATTTTAATCAATTAGCGTCGCGAAACCTTGTCGTCTTCGATCGTTTGTAGTGGTATCGGCGGGATGAGCTGCTCTCGTTGTGGTGGAGAACTTCGTTATAAACCATCTGCCTGCAGTATCAGATAGCGGCGGAGGAATCACGTAGTATGGACTCGTGTTCGACTTAAAGGTCGGTTGAGGTTTTGGAATCTGTAAAACGGAGTTAACATAAGTAGAGTGCTTTCGCTTTCAGTGAATCCTTGAGTTGTGCACAAGTGCTGATTTATCAAAGTTTCATGCGTGTAAGTGATATTTTGTTGTGAGCGTCTAAAGCGCTCTGTTTAGATGTGGGAATAGAGGTATTCTGGATTCTGATTTATTTTTTTAGGAAGAACGCCATGTGATACAAATTAGGCAGGATTTTTTTTAACGTTTTGCTTCGAAATTTAAGTGGAATTTTACATTTTTTCTCTTTTCTCCTGTTTTTGATTAACAACTTTTTGATTATCTTTATGATATATTTGAAAATTAAATAAAGTCAAATATTTTTTAAGAGGTGATACAGAGTTATCGAATAACCGATTTTCACTGAAATTTTCCAGTTTTCTGGAAGAAGTTCCTGCGAAAAACTTGAAAGTTATTCAAATATCTGAACACCTCTTCGTAAGATTTCGTTTTTAGTTTACGGCAAGTAAGTCATTTAAACTCGTGATGAAAAAGGTGGTCCAAAAATGTATACAAGAAGTAAATTCGTGCCCCAAGTTCGAGGGGTCCCAGGTTCGATTCCGAAATCGGTCCAGTCACCATTTGTCGTTGGGATCAAATTAACGGCACTGGAGTAGGTTGCTACCTGGCAGTACAATGGACCAGTTTTGAGTCTGAGTGCTGAGTAGTGTTTCTAAAAAATCCTCCAAAAAAGAAAAAAAAAATTCGATAAAGAATTTTAAAACAAAATTTTATTTAATTTTGTAAAGTAGACTGTGTAAGGTTATGTAAGGCATAGGACATCGATTAAATGGCCTTTAGGCCTGTACATACGCGCTCATTTGTCGACATTTTCCAAAGCAGTTTCGTCAAAATCTTTCTTTATTTCGGTGATACCGCTGATATATAAGCTTAAGACTTTAAAAATTCCCTAATCTGGGCAGTCAATTTTGATTATCAAAGTAAATTATACGACCAGGATCTATGGAATATGGCACCGAATATGGAATGACCTCCACATCAATATCTCACGATTTGGCAAAAAAAAAACTGGGATAATATGCTGCGATAGCGAGCCCCATTAATTGTTATTACCTGACCAGTCGCATTTTCAAATAAAATGGAAAAGTGTGAGTTGTACTCGCTTGGCGAAGGTTCCGTCGCATAAATATTTTTTGAAAGAATCATTGAGTATCGGGCGAGGAGTTCAAACTTTAACTGAAATAAATATTCTTCTTACTTCAACCGAAATCAACTTCTCATTACTACATTCATAGAAACAAACCAACACCCATCCATACATAAATATACGAATGTCTATATCCAAATTTATTTAACACAAAATCCCTTCCATCAAACCCAATCACTTCGAATACATGTGTATATTGTGTACATCGCTGTTGGGAATTTAGGGATTGAAATGGATCGGATAGATAACACTCAGCATTGTATCGAGTGTTCGATCACAGCATGTAATTCATGTGTGAAAATGATGAACTTTGAAATCTAAAATGATCGATATCTCGAAATTTCCACATTAATCGATACTTCAATATTTATAATTTCTTTATGCATTTGATGGACGCCGTGGCGTAGTGGGTAGGTGCGTCGACTCCTACGCTCGAGGTCGTCAGTTCGAATCTCGAAAAAAACATCAAACATTTTTTTCACGGCTCCACCTCTTTCGAGTCACTGACAATGCTCAAAGAGTATTATAGAGCTTCTCAATCTCGCCGTTCGAAATCGACATTAAACTGTAGGTCCCCTCCACTCATGAGAGAACAAAAGCACGCACAGCACGAGTGGTTGCTGAGGAGCTAGGCCCAGGTCCACCTCGGACTGTAGCGCCGTCATTATTATTAGGCACCCAAATGTATTAGGCACCCTTTAAGATTTGTTATATCTTAAAAAAGCAGAAAAATTAATAAAATGAGAGGAAAAAATAAAAATCGTTCACAACCTCGGATAGAGTCGCCGAAAACCATAAATTTCAAACTAATTGCTTCCGATAAGTAAGTTGGCAACAAAGACAAAAAGATAAAGGTGCCTAATACATTTGGCCAAGGCTGTAGATACCTTCCAATATATGTTTAAAAATGTACGGCAACGGCACCTATACGGGGACAAGCCCCAAAGGGTCCCACTTTTTTGGGTGCAATGATTTCTAGGCCTGGAGTACCTAATTCCAAAATTTCATGCCGATACCTTTATAAACCTCGGAGATAAAAAAGTCTGACAGACACAACAGACGGACGGACGGACACACCGAAATTATAAAGGTTTCGGTTTTGTAAATAAAGAGGTCTACAGTCTTACGCCGACTCGGAACTTTGAGAGTTATACTCTCGACGGATTATCAGTAATTCGCGAAAGAGCCGATCCTGAGTCATAAAAGTTGAGTTTTGTTTTCAATGGGAATCTAACCTGGAATGTTGGCCTAGCAGTCTCATCCCCTTACCCACAGCACAAAACCAATAACAGCTCAAAGTTCGGTCTCCTGATCGTGCTGAATTTTATATTCCATCGAAAAAAGTAGTTTTCTTCTTCCTTTTCGTCTACCCCTCACTAGATGTTATTTAAACTGCTGCATTTATTATCAAGTCTGCTTCATCCTATTCATCATATTCATGTTAATTTTTTTAAACGATACGGCATTGTTGACTTCGTCATGTCTGCAGGGCTAGCTTTTTGCAAAACTTCCGATCCGATATTGAATTTCATGCCACCTGATTCACGTGCCGTGGTTGCCCTAGCGTAGTCTCCTCTGCAGATGGTCTATGGTCGATCACGATCAAACACACCATCTATTCTCACGGTACTACCTCTCACAAGTCACTGACAATACATACTTCTGAGTGTAAAAATGACTGGTAAACCTTTTCAAAACCTTGCCGTTTAGCGTCGCCATAAAATCGTTGGCCCTCTCCTTTTGAGAGATCAATAGCCCGTACAACACAAATGGTAGCTGTAAAAGCTGGACAATCGTTCTCCATGAAGGGTTACTGCTAAAATCGTTTTTATTATATTCATGTGATTCATCGCCTTATTGCTGATTCATATACATATTCTGTCTTTTAGATCTCAGAGGAAAGACACGTTGAATTGTGAACGTAATATTTAATTGGTGTCCCATGTCTCAAATCACATTTGTCATTTATTAACATCAATTTGCTCCCATACATCAGATCCTACTGCCTGGTACGAAAACACAGAAAAGGATTTTTTTGCAAATAACTTTAAAATGTCAGTTCCCGTTAACAAGGAAAAAATGTTATGGCAGGAAAGGGCAAGGGGATCTTCTCTTCCACAGAGTGTAGGTTTCAGAAGAAAACAAAGAATTTTTTCTATTGAAACCTTTACAAGAGGCGAATTCTTAAAATAATTGGATGTCGTTGGAGTTTAGCGTGTGCCGGCTGGGCCTCATGTTAGCCAGCCTTGGTCCATAGTACTCGTACATTCTTTATTTATTTACTTGAGCATATTCCTGCAGAGTTTTGAACGGGATAGGTAAACAGTGAATAAGGCTAAATCCAAGAGACCTTTTGGTGGCATAAGCAAATGTCCATATTATATTTGTTGCGACCAGTGAAATAAGTGCTTTTTTTTATTGGGGCTATTTCTGTATCTACCTGAGCAAATTTCTGCGGAAAGTAAAAATGCGACAAGTATTCTCCCTTAGAGAAAATAAATCATTGAAAGGCTATATACTAGATTCCTGTTTGTCTTCCTCACATTTCCTTCGGGTGACTCATACGAAACACATTCAGCTTGGCAATATACCTTATTGAATAAGGTATTCGTGAAGTTTGAGAAAGACACTATCCGTCCTCGTGCTTCTATTTACATACATCTTTGTGACATCGACCGTACCATTGTAAGTAACAAGTTCTCCTGGTGTATGCCCAATAAGTTATTGTTCGACCGAAAATTCGGCTTCGGCTTCGGCCACCTTCGGCTATAAATATCACCTTCGGCAAAACATTCGGCTTCGGCAAACTAAGGCCGAAGATATTTCCGAAGCCGAATGTTGAGATTTCTGTTTTCTGTAAAAATAGAAGTTGCAAGGAACGGTGTGTTTCTTGTTTTGTCATTGTCGGATATTTTGTATTTTGAAAGTGCGCTTGCTTACAGCTTTAAAATCAAAAGATTTTGCACTTGCAAGTTGGTAAACTATTAAGCGGTCTGTATAAAAGCATGCAATTTATTTGTACTGGTTTCAGGTAGAAAGAACATCAAAAATGACAGCTAAAAATCCAATTTGGGGTTATTTCGTAAAAATGATACGAATGCAACTTACAAAATATGTTCCAAATAGAGTCGAAGGTCGAAGGTCGAAGGTGATCAAAAAACCGAAGTTCGGCTTCGGCCAAACCAAAACATTGATATTACCCATAAAAATATTGTCCACAATGAGCTTTTGGCCATGATTTCTAAATATAATCAATTTCAGATTATTTGATGAGAAAGTATCGAAGACTGCGTTACGCAACTGCTTAGACAGATCTGTCTCTAGCCTTATATAATTTTCGAGGTCTGAATAAAAATTCAATGAAAATACATTCACTCACAAAAGTATCCATACAGTGGTTTTTCGGGAAGTGGTGAAAATAGGTTGCCAATTGCAAATCAAAATTTAAAAAATTTTAAATAATATTATCGGAAAACATTGCAACTTATGTTTCTCATTTTAGGAAAATTCAGAAAGTCCACTTTGTATGGATATTTTTGGAGTGTAGTTTATTTTATGTTTCCTTGATTGTGATTGTTGATTAACTGTTGATTAACACTAACTGTGTTGTATAAACTTTTTCACCATCATTTTCTTCGAGTTAGACTACAGCCCGGAGATTGGCCTAACTTCTACAGTGCCCGCTCTCTTTGTGCGTGCTGTTGTTCTCTCA
The DNA here is from genome assembly GCA_930367185.1 of Myathropa florea. Lineage (NCBI taxonomy): Eukaryota > Metazoa > Arthropoda > Insecta > Diptera > Syrphidae > Myathropa > Myathropa florea. The sequence continues at coordinate 101,060,044 of OV884003.1, forward strand.
CGAGTGGAGCGAACCTACAGTTTAAAGCCGACTCCGAACGGCAAGATTGGGAAGCTTTTTTCTAGACAGTTTTACTCTTTGAGTATTGTCAGTGATTCGAAAGTGGTTGAGCCGTGTTTTTTCGAAACTCGAACCTAGGAATCGACGCACCTACCCACTACGCCTCGGCACCCACTTGCGTATATATATTTTATTTAATAAAAGCAAATAACAAATATAGTTAACGAAACTGGTTATTTCTCAGCCAAAAACACAAAAATTATTTATTTTATAGCACAAAGTTCAGCATTTACTCGAAAAAAAATACAAGTAAATTCAAGTAATGACAAAACACTAAATAAAAACGATAATATAATACTGGCGGTGTTATAGTCCGAAGTAGATTTGGGTTTAGCTTCTCAGCAACCACCTGTCTTGTGCGTGACTTAAAGGAGGTGGTGAACCTTTTTTTTTAAATGTTGTCCGGGTTTAACGTTGTACTGGGATTTGAACCTAGACTAAAGGTGCGTACATACCAAATAAAATTTAAGTCAGGTAGCACCTTCTCAAACATTTATGTCAGATTGTGACCGTCGGCGAATGGATATTAAACGTTTTTTCCTAAAAGGTAAATGATTTCCCAAACTTTATGGATTTATAATTTTAGCTGCTACTTACTGAATTGTCTTGAAACCCACTCAGAAAAACAAAATGAATAAAATAAAACTGTCTCTGATCTTTAACAGGATAAGCATATTAAATGCACGAATTTTTGGTGTTGTCGCTCTATGAGTTAGACAGTTAATTTTATGACTGATGCTACACTTGTGGTAAATTTTTATTATTTGTTTCACAGTTTACGAGCAAAAATAGATAACTCGAGAAACAATTATCTGGCAGCACTTAAATAATTCGCCGCTTTGAAATTAGCTAATATTCAGTAAGAACAGGAGAGAAGAGAAGGGATTTGAAATAATTCGGAAATCTTAGGGTCAGTTTTTTTGTTTTTTTGTTTGGCGTACACTACAGTCGCTCCAAGACAAACTCGCTCACTTGTTCAATTGTTTAGTAATTGTTGTTAGAAAGAAAGGTCTTGCGGATATTTATTTTATTTTTATTTTTAAACTAAAATTAAAACAATTCACAGATTTGGGCGCGGTGGCGTAGTGGGTAAGTGCGTCGACTCCTACGCTCCAGGTTCGAAGGTTCGAATCTCGAGAAAAAAAACACCTAAGATTTTTTCACGGCTCCACCTCTTTCGATTCAGTGACAATGCTCAAAGAGTATAACTGTCTAGAAAAAAGCTTCTCAATCTCGCCGTTCGGAGTCGGCATTAAACTGTAGGTCCCCTCCGCTCGTGACAGAACAATAGCACGCATAACACGAGTGGTTGCTGAGAAGCTAGGTACAGGTCCACCTCTGACTGTAGCTCCACCATTATTATTATTAACAGATTTCTACATTCAGTACTTTATTGCAGAACATTTTCAGTTTTTTCTTTCATCTTTCAAATAGGCTTACAGCGACTGTATGTTTAATAGCACACACTGAAGATATTCTTACCCCTTAAAAGTATTAACGCATTTTGTCTTTTTATTAAAATATGTATAAAAATATACATTTTTTTTCAAATTGCCCTAATGTACGCATTTGAATGGGAATTCTTATAGAGGCATGTGTAACTCACATGTGATACTACCCGTCTCAAATATACACCCTTGCCGTGTGTCGTATGACATTCACATGTGCTTTTCGTCACCATTGACGTGAACTTCCACTTCTCACACTTCTAATTGCCAAGAAATTAATTTTGAATTTCAGCAAATTTGTAAATCGCCAACATCTTTCGACTGCTATGAGTCCACAGTCCACAATGGAATCACGTGACCATATAACACTAACTGAACTACAAATTGTGTCTCACTGGTTGTACAAGACAGTTGCCCAGCAAATGCTGAAGCCCGATACATTTCTTAATATTGTGAAATATTAAATATCCACGTGACAGCTACAAAAACATCAAAAGAATAGTCCCATGATGACAAGTAATTATCAATATATTTTATGCGCCAGAGGTGGGAAATCTGTCGCACTGACAATGCGAGTAGATAGTTCAATTTCCAGAGATGTTTTCCGTCAATATTTGCCCATGAGTTCGATTATTAAATTTGATCTGAATGTCATCTGGCATTTATCGAGCAGATAATTGCGAGTGCAAACATATATCCTCCGCTGTTGTTTGTGTGCTTTGACATCATGGCTGAGGAACCAGTAGCAGTTGCCGGCTAACGAGTCAAGCTGTAATTAACACCTTAAATCTGGCCCAATGAAGGGCCTTCAACCACCCTAACGCTTTGGAATTCATCTTAGTTTATCGGTTATTTCCATCAAGTTGAAGTGGGAGTGGGTGTAACAATCCCCACTTCACAATAAACAGAGTGCTTCTCCTGTAATCCCATCCTACGGGGATCTTTTTTGCAGATAGACGCGTCAGAGAAATGTCAACGTACAGCCCCCATAAGTCTCAGCTCAAGCATCAAAAGTCGGGCCTCCAATTAGACGGATTTAGGTCCCCAGGCCAGGCGGAAAACACAACCACGATGAACAACAGCAGTAGCGAACAACAAACAACCGGCGCCGATAAATCTAACGATTCGAGTGGCAATACTACCATAGCTATGACGTCGCCTTCATTAATTCCAGCCCGGCCGCACCAACCCCGCCCCGATAGCGAGTGGAAAGGACCTAAGATGTAAGTAAGGACCACTGTGACGACAGCCAGAAGCCACTAGATGCTGCATGCTGTGTAGTGTGAAACCAGTTGTCTGTGCGATGCTCGTCTCCTCCTTAAGTTAGTTCCTTTTGAACGCATCCTAGAAAGGAGCAACAAAATGAGAACGAGGGAAGACGAATCCATCTATAGGATACAGTGCAGAAAACTGTTAAAGGAAAACTGCCAAGAGGAATGTCGCAGCTCACTTGGTCGCTTTGTCCCCTGGATTCGCAGTACACCATGCATCCGTGAATCCATTGAATTTAATTCCATTATCACTTTCTTTCTCTCCTTCGCACCCTCATCTGATGTTTCTGCACCATTGCGCACGTGGATTGCAACAGATGGAGGAATTTCGTTCGGGATTGGCCAATTATTTCGCAGCCCCTGGCTATACTGGTTATACTATTGCTCCTTTGGATAATGGGTTACTCGGAGATACCTAAGTATGCTTCACCACGTACGACAATTATGAGGATTGCATTCTTGTTTGTCGGCGCACAGGGCCTTGGGATTGCTGTCACATTCTTGCATTTGCCCGATATTGTCGGAATGATATTCTTTGGCATGCTCTACACGAATATGGGTCTCGCAGATTTCAGTGGTTACGAGGAGTTTGAAGCGATTTTAAGGTAAGCAACCGCAAAAGATTTTGGTGTTTGTGTAGTCCGCAGTTAAATATACTTTTCACTATATTTTCAGAGAGTTGGCTCTTATCAATATCATGCTGCTTGCTGGATTAGGTCTGAATGGGTCTGCATTCAAAAAGCTCTGGATGACCATCATGAGACTGACTTTGGTGCCGACTATAGTTGAGGTTGCTGTGATTTGTGTACTTGCCCATTATCTTATCAACATGCCCTGGTTCTGGGGAGTTCTTTTGGGGTAAGTAGTCAAAATCAATTGTTGAGGGTGGTTTTCCATTTTACAACGTACTTAAGTTCACTGAAGGTCGAAAGGAAAGACTTGAGCCTGATGCAATGTTCATTAAGAAAATAAGTGTATGAATCGTTTAAACTTCCCAATTAAAGGTTAACAAATGATTTCCGTCATCATTATGTTACTAAAAATAGGTACATATTGTATTTAGGTCTGGCCCAGCAGTGTGCGACTTTATTCTTCAGTCGGCTGACTAGTAGGTCTACTTGATATGGTAATTTAGCCGATTCGCCTTGCACTCGCATTATTTCATAGGGAAAGTGATTATAACAGTAACTATCCTCTTCAAGAATGCCTTCATGGTTATTCATTGCCGATTATGGAAAACGGTGGATTGACTGCGGAGGGACTTCATCGAATCAGCATCCGCAGATCAAGCCTATTATAGGAACCGACGGATGAGCCACGTTATCCGTTCGCAAAACCTCTTTATCGATCAGCTGTTTTTTGTCAATTTTTAATTTTCAAGTTCCAATTGTTCTGAAGAATAGTTATAAGTGTGAAATAAAGTATATTATTGATTTACAGTGGACGTCAAGTTTAACGAATACTCGATTTAACGAATTTCCAATATAACGAATGAGAATTTGTTTTCCATTGATGGTTCTATATTACGAATGATGCAAACATTTTACGCTCGATTTAACGAATCCCTTGTAAATTCTTGCAAAATATGTATAACAAACTTATGCGACATACATATGTATGTATGCATGTAGTACAAACATGTATGAGAGCACAAGTTTACTTTTGTTGGATTTTGACTTTTTTGTGCCTACGTATGTATGTACATATAAATCTGTTTTTGTCTGTTGTGTTTCATTTCTTACAGTTCTTACTGGGTGAACAGTTAAGTTTACCAAAAAACGAAAAAATACGGTTTATTCTTACATATGTGCGTTTGTCATCTTGCATTTCATTACGTGAATTTTTCCCAGTGATCGGTTGTGTGATATAAAAAAAGAACGATGGATTTAACGAATTTTTCGATTTAACGAAATGCTGTGCATTATATAATTCGTTATACTGGACATCCACTGTAATTAGCTTTTTTATGGATTTAGAAGCGCGAAGGATATTTTATCGATACTGGACAATACGAGTTTTTTTTTTCGCTTTGTGATCATAAGTAGCAGATTAGGAGTATAGACCCGATTTTTTGTTCGCTTCGCCACAGTAGTCCCCACATAGTGCCCGCATAGGGCCAGTAAGATAGTATAAGAAACCATTTATTGTATATCTAGTTTAAGTATTTTTTCCTAGAACATTCGATTTTTAAAGATAAAAATAAAAAAAGTATTTAAACTAGGAGTATAGACGCAAGATATCCTGGCGCAAGCCATGATGCTTTTATTTGGCGCAATAGCGATGCCTTTTTTAATTTTAAATCATTGTATGTCACGGGGGGGGGGGCGTGGCGTAGTGGGTAGGTGCGTCGACTCCTACGCTCGAGGTCGTCGGTTCGAATCTCGAAAAAAACATCAAACATTTTTTCACGGCTCCACCTCTTTCGAGTCACTGACAATGCTCAAAGAGTATAACTGTCTAGAAAAAAGCTTCTCAATCTCGCCGTTCGGAGTCGGCATTAAACTGTAGGTCCCCTCCGCTCGTGACAGAACAATAGCACGCACAACGCGAGTGGTTGCTGAGAAGCTAGGCCCAGGTCCACCTCGGACTGTAGCGCCGCCGTTATTATTATTATTACCGACATTTGCTGACTTTCTCGATTGAGTTTTCAATAATAAGAAAACCAACGGATGCGAAAATATTCCCTGCGCAGTCAATCATCCGTTTTTCACAATCGGCATGATTGCCTTAGTTTCTTCTTTAATGCACGGCCTATGTAATCAAGTTCTTAGCAACCTTTCTCTTAACGAAGTGCAATCTTCAACAAAATCGAAAGATGGACTCAAGTCACCATATTATGCTAACTAAATTGTGCTATCTGGAGAGGACAAATTGTAATACATTTTTTTTTGAGTTGAAGTTAGAAAAATGATCCATCCGAAATAGTTTAAATTCGTGATTTGTTTGACGGAAGCTTTCCCACGCGAATACAACACGTACTGACTCAGTTTTTGACTTAAAGGAAAAGTCAGTTTGTGTACTATTAATGACGAGCGCATTATTGCTTACATCTACTATGGTTTCGTATATAAAAGAGGTGGAGTTGTATATGGAAATAAAGACGTGTACCCTAGTCCGCCAATATACAGCAGGACTCAATCTGATATTCAATTCTTGCAGACTCCAGTCAGATAGTATCAGTCAACAAAATATCCATCAAAGATATTGTTGTGGTGGTTTTTAATAACGATTTCATAGCATTAACAATCCTGTTCAAGTTCAGTGACACAATTTAACCCAACGAACTACTTTGTATGTTCCTATTCCAATCACCAGCCACAGAAGTACACAAACATTTAATAACTTTCGAATCAGTTAAACCATTACGCTTAGAAATTCCGTACATCAATTGTTATACTGAAATTTGTAAATCAAGCATCCATCGCGTTCTCTGGCGCCTATGAACGTACCAATATAGTAAAACTGAAAGTTTTAATTATCCTCGAGAGCAGTCAATTACTGCGAACAACACAATTCATAAGTTAAGTCGAAAATTATAATTTGACTTAATTAAGCAAAGCAGAACTTTACAAAATACCTGTACCCGCAAATTGCGATTTCGAGTTTGAAACTCAGAAATAACAATTTTAGTAAAAATAAAAAAGGTTTCAAACTGTGAAAGTGAATTTGAAGCTTAGCACGTTATTGTGTAGTCAGCTCGTTTGTATTTCAACCGCTGTGTTAAGCAATATTTGTGATAAATTCAATGGTGATGGAACAGTAATTTGTCCTGAAAATTGTGCATGGCTTCAAGCAGTTGTCCCTTTCATTTTGTGAAATATTCAAAATAGGATATAATAATAATGTCGGCGATACAGTCCGAGGTGGACCTGGGCCTAGCTTCTCAGTAACCACTCGTGTTGCGCGTGCTATTGTTCTCTCACGAGTGGAGGGGACTTACAGATTAATGCCGACTTCGAACGGCGAGATTGAGAAGCTTTTTCTAGACAGTTATACTCCTTGAGCATTGTCAGTGACTCGAAAGAGGTGGAGCCGCGAACTATTCTGTTTTTGAAAAATTGTTGCTTGTGCTGGGATTTGAACCTAGACTGTGATAGTCAAGTGCGTATGGATCGACGCGCAAACCCACACGGCCACGGTGCCCATTCAAACTAGAATAGGTGCTCCAAAATTCATACAAGAAGAAATGTTGACAGTTTTTTGCTGAAAAATTTAAATTTTTTTACTGTCAGCGTCAAAAGTGAAAGAGCAGTCAGTCATCTACTGAAAGTTTATCCACTAGATTAAAATTCACCGGAATGAACAAGAACAGATATGGATACATCAAAAATCACGCTCCAAAAGTAGTACTTTAAAATATGCTGCATTTTATTTAGCATAGAAGAGAAAAGTGCTAAAAACTGCAGTCCAAAGTGAGCGTTCATATGGTTGTGTCAATGATTGTAAGACATAACAGCCCGTTCTCATGTTTGTTAGATCGATAGATATACAAACTTGAAACAGTGGTAAAGGCATACAAAATGCGATTTTTTAGAGACAGGTGTTCAATTACTTTTGACGCTTGTTTTTAGCCTTTTTTAATTTGAATTGAATAAACTGCTTTATGTTAACCGTTGTGTTAAATATTATTCAACATGTATTTTGGAGTATAATTTCAGTGCTTTTATATGAGGTATCGATGTGTGGCGTGGATCATTGTGGTCAATTTAGAGGACAATCTTTCAGCTCACTTTTGACGCTGACTGTATGTACAAGTATTGAATAGCGTGTCAGTTACAGTGGCTCCTGACACATACGCACTCTTTTCTCGAAATTTTCCGTCATCGTTTTGCATTACTGTGGCCAAATTTCATTGATGCCTTGTCTATTTATTCCTTCAAAGCGTAAGCGGCCGTGGGTTTGTTGTTTTAAGCGTTAAGCTTAAAACCAAACGGCTTTAGGTTGAATAATTCGGGCGACCAATTTTGATTACCAAAACAGGTTATTACAAAACAGGGAAATTGGTTCCTGGGCTGTATGGCATGTGAGACTACCATTTCGAAGTCATACGTCATCCACGTCGATATGCGGTGAATTAGGCACAAAAAATTTGATTATCATGTCGCCATTACAAGCACTTCTGTTAACATGAACAGGTGCGCCCTTGAATTTTGGGCATACCAAAAAGTAAAGCTTTATGCTGAAATTTGCTGAAAGGTGATTATTTCTTAAAAATCTCGCTCGCAGTTCGCGACTCATGTGTACAGCACTTAACTCTTATTACTTGGCGAGCAACATTTTCGAAAAAAATAGTTCGATGATGCATTCAGCCGAAAATTAGAACGAAACAGTAACGCGTGCAACAGAAATGCATCCACACCAACAACAGTTTCTCATAAATTTTCTGTAGTTCGAATTCGACACTTTTGATGGTGAGCCGTGCCATCAATTATTGTTGGCGTCTTTTCTTTCTTATGCGTCCTAGCTTGTTGTAATGAATCTGAATTCATTGTCATTCGTTTCCTTGAGGTTTGTATTATCCTCAATGAGATTAGTGCGATAACGGATTCACCATGATTTCCTACAACAATTTCCTTGAGCTTTAAGCTTTTGTAAAACCTTTTTCTGCTTCGTAGGCAATCACCAGTTAGGAGAACTTGTTTCGTCCATGAATCATCGTCAAATCATGGATGCGGACACTGTTGAATTTGTGGAACACTGGACCAAATTTTGTGTGACCTAGTTGCTTATTCATTTGCATACTTAACAATACTTTCCTTGCCAATGCCTATCGAGATGTCCTGTGCAGTGCACCATTTTTGAATCAATTTGCATGACACCAAAGGAATTCACGTGAAATTGAATGTGGAATACAATCAGAGCCGCTAGCTTCGTTAAGTGTCAACCCTTTCAACAACAGAAAGATATATAGTGGCGCTAAAATAGACTTTGCCCTCCCAGTGAGTTTGGGGGTGAGAGTGTGTGCATTAGCTGAAAGGTGCATGAATCAGCATAAAATTTAAACTTGTAAATTATACCATTTCCGATCCACCGTCAGCTATGAGATTCCTTCTCATCCTATGTAGGATGACTCGGTCATCCTATGCTGGTGCATTTTACTCGATGTCTGCTTTGATCTTAAATTATTAAGTGGGACAGCAATTTGCCTGGATCCTTCGTACGACACAGTCCACTCCACCACAGAGGTTGCATGAATCTGCGTCCGAAGAAAAGACATATCCTCTCTCGTCGCCGAAAATGGAAACCACTGACAAACCCCTTTACTGCAGGTGAAGAGCACTTCTGATTTTCCCTTGGGAAGAGTTTAGAGTTCGTTTTTTTTTGGTATCAAATTAAGCCATTACGAGTAGGGTGGCCCTTGAAGAGCACGACATGCGCTCGGCGGCAGCACAGATTTTCGCCACACTATCATTAATGCATACTGCACACATATGCAACACTTTAAGCAGATTCATTAGTTTCTCCTGCAGGTAGCTTGCGCCAAGCGTGTAATTAAATGCACGATACCAAATGGAAATGTCCCACTGGACCGGGAGCAATGCTAGCGGCACTGTGTCGAGCGCTACCGGTTGGAGTTGGACGTTTCTTTGCGGGAATTTTTGCCGTCTGTGGTGCAGTTAAGTCTTTGGTAGCAACATTGCACTGGGATTGAACATTTTTCCCTTTGTCCTTTGTGGCTGGAATGATTCTTCATTTCGGGCTGTAAGGCAGCGAAGCACTGCGGTGACAGTGAGAAATGAACTACTGGTCACTTTAAGGACGAAAGGCAGGGGATGTTGCAAAAGGTTGGCACATCCCTTTCAGAGATTTAAATGCTTAAATCTTGGTATGGTTTTCGCAATGAATAAGTAGGTGGCAAGCTGCACATGTGTGACGATGCTCGTAATCTTGTAAATTATTCAATTAAACCGTAGCACAGGCTGACGAGGACCTACTTAATTGTGGTTTGACACGACAGAGAGTGGGTGAGCTTTTCACAGTTGTAGTTCACTGAAGCTGCATACCCATGTTTATGGTCAAGTGGGATTGTTCAGATAATTGTATGTTGAGTGCACAGAGATATGTGGCAGGAACTTATCACCAGGCAATGTTTGAAGATGAAACGGTGGCTAAGGCGTGCGTCAAAATTTGGACATGGTCTGATTTGACATGATTGTTCTAGTAAGTTGATAAAAGTAAATAAAGTGAAAATGTAAAATACAGATTTTGAATCATGTATTTTGGCGGTCGATAACGATATTCCGGCGATATTTTTTTGATTTTCCAATATACATACATACGTGCAAAGGGAAGTCTGTTACATCAAGAAGGTAACCCATCATCGTCTTCTTTATATGGCGCTACACTTTTGGAGTGAAACTGGGTCCCGCCCAGCATTCCTCTCCAGCTAGGGAGATCCATCGCTAGCTGTCTCCAATTTCGCACCCCAAGTTGGTTGAGGTCCACCTGAGATAACTTATCTACCATATTATTAATGTTCGTGAAACACGTGAAATCGAATGTGAAACAAGGCCAAATGAAATAAAGCCAAATTTGATATTATTCCATATATTCCATATATATATTTCCAGTTTGGCTTTATTTTACATCCGAAAACAATAAACCGAATTCGGCAGTATTCTAATTTGAGGATGTGAAATTTGCTTTTATTTCCACATCAGAATTGAAATAATAACAAATTGAAAAGTAAAGGGAAATGACGCAGGCACTCGTGTTGTATGCGCTATATTTTTGGAACTCATGCAAGAGATATCTCCCAAATCTCAATTTTGGAACAAAATTAATATAAAAACCGTGGGATATGAATGCAATCTCCCCCATTTGGAGTATGTCCAATGTTGGGTGGCTCCAAATTTCTTTATATCCGCATGTTCGCAAGTTGCACATAGTTAGAGGCAAAATTTAAAATTTGACCTTATTTCATTCGGCGCTATCTCACGTCACCATTATTATTTTTTTATGCTCATTAAAGTTTAAAGTTGCGTAGAACAACGTATGCCTTTGAGACTCAAATGGTTTCACCCAACACCGTTTTCATTTATAAAGTTGCTGAAACTTTAAAATGACAACCCTAAAATGAGGTCTTTTTCGCTCTCTCTCTCTGTTAGCAAGTTCCTCCCCGTAAAGTAACATCAAACTTCTGTAATCGCAACAATCCAAGTTCAACTGTCAGTTTTAAAATTCCTGAAACAAGCTCTCTCCGGGTTTTTGAAATTCCAAGAATGCTTCTGTTTACCAACTTTAGTTTCAACTCACAATCGTCCTATAATCTTTATCCACGCTGGGTGTAATTGCTTGAGAGGCATAATGGCGCGGGTTTGTCATCAATATGTGCTTCATTTTTTTGCCTTTCCTTGATGTAAAAGGGATAAAACTTTCCTACTCCTCCTACGAACAATTTTTGCACAGTTTCTTTTATTCCGACTCGCAACAGAACATAAGCCAAGAAAACAACGCCTCAAATTTTCTTTCAACTTTGTGCGGACTTTGAGAACAAGTAGCGTTTCACTGACATATCCTCTTATTTCGCAACAACTTTCAGTCTCGTGATCACAGCCGTCTCTCCGAATGTGGTTGTCACCGTGATGCTGAAACTGAAAGAGGAGAAACTTGGCCTTAACAGTGGAATCCACACGTTAATCTACGCGATGACAACCTGCAACGATGTCATTGCAGTTTTCCTCTACGGTGTCATTCTGGGTGTCATCTTCCATCAGGGTATGTGCAACAGATGCCGAAATTAATCGAAATTAATTTTCTGAAGGTTTGTTTGTTTTTCAGGTAAAGCATCATTTCAAGTGCTACAAGGACCAGTTGGCATCGTCGTTGGTGTCGTCTTTGGCTATGTCTTTGGACTATTGCTGGTGTATTTGCCCTCGAGGACGTCGGTAAGTAGAACTCAATTTTGGGGAACATTGGAAAGTTTTTTTTGAAAACATTAGGAAGTTGAACGTGAATTTTTATTGATTTTCTAAGTTGGACTATGGGCTTCTAGCGTCTCAGAGGATTAATATATGATTTCGAGAAACAGTAGGATTTTTTTTTGATTTCCTAAGACGATTAGTTGTTGGTAAGGAAAGTCACTGACAACAATCGAACTGAACCCCATAGGAACCCCATACCACACATTTTTTTTCAATTTTCTCATTGCAAACTAGATCTGTATTACACCGCAGAGTAGTCGTGCTTAACCGCATTCACACATCAATGCAGGATCCGAACTAAAGGAATTTGAATTTAATACCCGACACCCAATTCCATTCCAGCAAAGGTCGATTCATCAACTATCAAATATTTGAGAGACAAACTCCTTTGGTAGCATCCATCACTTATTCAGCATAAGTCCTTGCACTTCCCCCCTTTCTCACTCTCACTCTCTCTCTCCTGTCACGATATGCAGATGGAAATCCTTCCTTCCTTCCTGTTGAGTGCATAATTCATGCAAAGGCACCTTTTCCCATTACCTATGATATCCCATTGCTTCATAGAGTGCGAAGCGAGAAGGATTTATCTCAAACTATATCGGGGCAAACACCAACGATGTCGACCTTAACGAATGGATGTTTGCCCCACAGATTCGGTTGATAGAGCGTTGGAGTATTTATTAGTTAGTTCGTCAGAGCGGGGACAAGAGAGAACTACATTGCTGTGAATTCGAGCTTGCCCTCGGGAGATGTGAACGGGATGCTCTTATTAAAAATTATTTATTATTCCCTCGTGAATGAAAAGACCACTGCACTGCTAAACAGTAGCTCCTCCGTCGCTGAACAAGGGCAACCCGGCACTTATTGCGACCAAGACATTTTGAGCGTTATAAATAAAAGTCGTAAGGCGTGCGAACAAAGGTGACTAGCAGAAGAGCAGCTGTTTATGCCAGCATTTCAGAGGAATGAAGAGGATCGCGGATGACAGGTTCTATTGTGATGGCAAAGTGAGCCGACGTCAGCAGCGGGCTGGGGATTTTATCGTCTCGTCTCGGGGGGTCAAAAGGAATTTAACTGAAAAATACTTTGAGTTGACGCTCGTCGCTTAGGTGCTTCGAGATATGTATACCCTTGTGCTGGCGTTAGACGAGACACCTGAGGCGGATGATTTTGTATGGAAAGGTGGTGAGCTTTATTGTTTACTATCTTCAAAGATGCACTCGTCAAGTCGTCGTCTTTGGGTTTCAGTTCATCCCCACTCACCTCCGAATAGAAGATTTCGAGATCTCTGAAGGTGGGATTTGCTCAGGAAAAAAATGTATTCCGTCTTCGTAATAATGGATTTTACTGTGGCTGCGTGATGGGATAGGATGCAGTCGTTCTGAAGTACATGTCCACTGAGTCGTAACTTAGTCTGCAATTCTAATTAAATTCAGTCTTGACTGAAAATTGCTGCAGCAGATACGATTTCTCATCCGATATCCATTCCTGAGAGAGGATGCTTGTAGGAACTTCACTGTTGCCGCTACCTAATACCTAATGGTAAACTGATTTGAATGTTGACAATCGTATAAGTAAGCGTGTGCATATATTTGTCATTCAATTTTAACATTCAAATAAGAGTTATTGAGTACCCGCTTTTCGTTATTGTATCCGGATACCAGGGGAATTGATATACTGGGTGATTCCCGTGTGAAATCAAGAGCCCTAAAGTATATTTCTCTCATTTCCAATTTACCCCGAATTCCTTTTATTGTATTTTCGCTTTCTCAGGGGGATACTTTTTGAAAAATTGAAAAACTGGGATTTAAACCTATGGATCGATGCACAAATCCACACAATAAATAAATAAAACCGACTTAATGAATCTAAATAATCCCTTTTGTTTTCCAGAAATATGTGAGTGGACTTAGATTCGCAATGATTGTGTGTGGAGGTTGCGTTTCAGTAATGGGCAGCCGAGCAATGGGATACCCTTCAGCGGGTGCACTAGGCTGTGTCACAGTTGCTTTCACAGCCGGCACTCTCTGGAAGAAACAAAAGGGCGGAATTGGGAACGTAAGTTGGGATTGGAGACACAATTGACTTGTGCACTCCAAAGGCCGTTTTTTTTCTGAAAATTAAAAATCTTCCACTTCCTTTTAGCACACAAATGTTACAGATCGCTTGGATTTGCTGTGGAAATTCTTGAAACCCGTGTCATTTGCACTCATTGGTAAGGAACTGAACTTTTCCGTTCTGGACACCAGAACAGTTGGATACGGACTTATTATCATTGCTGTTGCCTCCTTTGTATGATTAACCCTACTAAAGCCTCGAAATAGTTTGTTAACTACTCTTGACATTTTTTTAATTGCAGTTCCGTCTGGCTGGGTCGTATGTGTCAACAGCTGGTGCACAACTTACAACCAAGGAGCGATTATACATTACAATATCCGGCTTTCCAAAGGCGACTGTGCAAGTAAGTTGTTTAATTATTTTCATTCGGCCAAAACGGAAATATGGTTTTGATTTCACAAAACAAAGACCACTCGTCGGTGTTCCGGGAAAAGCTTCACCAGTCGAATATAGGGAGAGTGAGTTTTTCGGATTACACTCGCAATATGGATTCGTTTGAGTACAAGTCTTTTGTAGAACTCTACCGAACTGGGAAAGTGGGGCTTTTGAATTCCATGCTCTCTTTGTGAAATGCCAGGGTGTCATTTACACAAGTCACTGTTTTCCTTAGACTGTGTAGTCCTTTTTCATGTAACATATGGAACTTCTTAGGCTGGTTGATTGACTACCGTAATGTGATACTTCTATGAACTGTAGCCGTGATTATTTGAGTGGTAGAAGTAAGGGTCAGATCCAATTTGGGGGTGGCTCCCTTATAGGTGAAATCGCCTTGGATTTTGAAACAGCGATGCACTACCTCGATTGTGACTACATCGATTTGTGACTGGTGACTGGACCAGATTCGATTTCACTGGGACTCGAACCTGGGACACCTTAAACTTGGGGCAGGGAATTAATAAACTGCGCCATCCATTCGATTTTGAAATGAGCTTAATGTCTGCTTAAATACATTTTGATCCAGTGTACCGTTTGAAAAATATGGAGCTCCAAAGATAATTTTAAAGCATCTCCCCCTGCCATTTCTAAACAAACGTTTTTAAAAATCTCAAAAAATTGCAAAAACTTTGCTTCAATGAGAACTTTTACTTAAACTCGCTTCGAGCATACTGGCCCAAATAATTTTGGAGATATTGTTCAGAAACTGTCAATCATCGACATGCGAACTTTAAAGATCTGAAAACGCAGTTTTTGAGATCTTAGTGAAAGCATTAAGAAATTATAAATATCAAACTATCGATTTATGTGCAGATTTTGAGATATCACAGATTTAAAATCTCAAAGATGAGATGAGTGTTATCTCTCGTATTCCTTTCAAGCCCCAAATGCCCATCAGACATGTTCACACAGCAGGCATGAGCAGTGATTGGGTATGACGGAATGGATTTTTTGTGTTAGATACATTTTTTGGTAGATATATTCGTATATGTACATCGCATATGCATATGAATGGATGTTTGTTTGTACGTATGTATGTTTTGAATATTTGAGTTGCGTTAAAATTAGAAAAAAATTCAATTGCCGGGTATTCAGAAATTGGTCGATCCAAAATTATTTATGCGACGGAAACTTTCCTGTGTGAGTACGACTCACACTTGCCCAGATTATTTCAAATTGCATCATCTGTACATGGGATATGTCGCTTTGCACACACATGTCTTCTGAAATTGATTGGGCACATATGATGCATCTGTTCCTTAATTTAAACGAAAAGGTTCACTCTATTTTTGCTCTATTTGCCATCTAATTCAAGCATAAAATTGAAATTGTCGATTCCTATCCAGTAATAGGTATCTTGACAGCATAATTGTGCACTGGGCCGTTGTACACTTCATTAAATACGTAAAAGGTGTACACCGAGCTTCGCAATGAGCCTTCACTCCTGGTTTGTGTGTGACACTTTAGGGGGTGTTATTTTTCCTAACGATAAAATGTTCCCTACAGTGTCGATGAAAAGTAAGGAATCCTTAAGAATTTGCCGATTTTTCACAATAACTTCAGTTAGTTCTTAAGCTGAATATACCTACTTGAGAGAAAGCAATAACAACTTCTTTGGAATACGCCTTAAGTCTCTGTGTTGCAGCAACAGGCTGCAGCTGCAGAGCACGTGTAGATCTGTAACAGGAAGCTTTCCCCATTGTTGAAGCGTCATGCAATTTATGTCCTTGTAATTAAGTCAGAAAAAAGGACTAGGAGAAATACCTTTCTGAATGAGCTATTAAAATCTCAGACTTTCGTGGATTCCATCAGAATTTGCCGCACGTGATCCCGAATCCTATCCTTTTTGCAGCGACTGTATTTGAGGCAGAAACCAAAATCATCACGCTTAATAACTGCCAAGATTCCTAACCCAAACACAAGAGCTCGATGGTTTCGAAAGATAGCAAAGGTCTCGCCTCCCTCAAAGCGAACAACATAGACGAACAGAAAGAACAACAAATTCTACCCAGACCGCGACCACAAAAAGGAGAACTTCAAACTCGAGGACATATTTTATTTTAATCTTCAGATAAACACTGAAATCATTTAATTTATTTCTATGACCGTTTTTATTATCCTTTGTCCTGTTTTTGTTAAATTTTTCACCTCTCACCTTCTCCTTTTTCTTCTCATTTCAGGCGGCACTCGGTCCCATCGCACTGGATTTGGCCAGAAAATTAAACTCTGACGATGACGTCGTTGAGTTAGCTAACAGTGTCCTTGTCATTTCTGTAATCGCCATTATATTCACAGCCCCACTAGGCGCTATCTTAATGATACGATTAGCTCCGCTCTGGCTCAAGCAAGGCGATGATCCCGATGAGGTTGGCATGAATGGAACACTCGCACAATCACAGGACGACATCGCCATCATCACAGTTGGAGATAATGGAAATGTGATGGATTCATCGCACACCAATGTCGCCTTCGACCATGGCAACACTGGAAGGTAATGCCAGAACTCTACTAGTTGCCATTGCAATTTGTCAGTTGACATGATGCCTAATTAAGTACTTAAAACGACCGAAGGGGCGAGCGAAGAAAGTTGGGACAGATATTCCGCAGGATTGGGGCATAGAGGGTGAACATTTTTTCAAGGCGACCTAGCGAAGACTTGTGATGCATTAAGTGATTTGAAAGAGAAATTCGTGAAGAGCGTTCGTGTCGTGTGTTTAATTTTTGTTTGTTTTTTTAAGTACGCTCTGAGACAGTCTTAGCTCGGTCCCTATGTCAGATTTTATATTTTTACTTGAATTATTTGTAATTTATATTCAGAAAAAGTTTTGCAATCAATTGGTAGCCATCTGTCCCATTTCAATAATTCTGTTCCTTCGGTGAGATATACGTAGCAATAAAATTGTGTACAAGTAACTTAAAGGATTTGCATTTTAATGGGTGTCCTAACGCTGAAGCGGGGATATTTGCTGATGGGGGTTGTTTGTTATTTTAGTTTGCCGGGGGTTTCAATAAAGGCAGTCACTCAGCCAAGTGTTTTGAAGTGTTTGCATGTTGAGATGTCACTGATTTGTTGGCCTTTTTTGAAAAGAAGTTTTGAAAGTGACGATGCGCAATGTTTGAAGCAGTGTGTTAGCTGAGCGATGAACGCAGGAAAAAAATTACAATAAGTTTCTCCTCGAAGCAAGTGCATCTGCATGTGTACACGATACGCTATCGAATGATGCAAACATAGGGTGTGTAAATCAAAAAGACTTCAGTGAATGGTAAGTGTATTGACAAATTGAGCAAATCCAAAAAACTATTTGGTGCTTGGCAAAGATATAGGCTCACAGATAAGCTTTTCTGCGGATGGAGAGGGCACTGCACGTTCAGAGGAGACTTGCTACAATTTTCTCTCTTTCTTCGTCGTTGCAACTTCTGCAAAGGTCGTTATTTGAAAGTCTAGGCCGAGAAACTTGTGCGCTAATAGTACAGTGTTCTGTTTTGACAACTAAGAGAGTCCTGAGTGTTATCCTGTTCATTCTGATAGGAGCAAATGAGCGCCCGGAGTTAATTTTAGGCCTGATGCGCTTGTCAGTGAGGCACTTAGTGCCTTCAGACCGTCTAAGTGGTGACCAGGTGACAATGAAAGCTTTTCCAAATATTATGTTTCAGCAGCTATAAAAGTTACCAATAACATCCAGCTGTTTCTTGCATCGATTCACGCTTGCCAGACGCACGGAAATTAACAAAAATTCCGGTCGATCCTCATCATGGCTTCAGTGTGCAGGCAATTCGTCGCACCGTGTACGAATTTGAACGTGAGTATATTGTTTTGGACCTTAAGCCACCAACCAGACGACGAAAACATAGCCGCCGTAGCGCACAATATCGAGGAATAAGCAGAAGCTTCGATTCGGCGTCGATCAGCTGTATTGAGAATCGGCTTATTTTGCGTTTGCATTTGTGCAGACAGTGGGCGCCGTGGCGTAGTGGGTAGGTGCGTCGACTCCTACGCTCGAGGTCGTCGGTTCGAATCTCGAAACAAAAACATCAAACATTTTTTTCACGGCTCCACCTCTTTCGAGTCACTGACAATGCTCAAAGAGTATAACTGTCTAGGAAAAGCTTCTCAATCTCGCCGTTCGGGATCGGCAATAAACTGTAGGTCCCCTCCACTCGTGAGAGAACAATAGCACGCACAACACTAGTGGTTGCTGAGAAGCTAGGCCCAGGTCCACCTCGGACTGTAGCGCCGCCATTATTATTATTATTATTTGTGCAGACATCCATATAAGATTCTGGTGACGCAAGAACTGAAGCCGGATGACCATAAACAACGGTGTGAGTTCGTTGAGTGGGCGCTGAAAATGTTGGCTGGAGATCCGAATTTAGGCCTAAACATCATATTCTCGGACGAGGCCCATTTTTGGGTCAACGGCAATGTCAACAAGTAAAACTGCGGTCATTGGAGCTTACACAATCCACAAGTTTTCGACCAAGGATTAATGCATCCACAATGATTGACTGTTTTGTGCGGTTTATGGTTTGGTGGCATCATCGGACCTTATTTCTTTGGGAATTATGTTAGCCGACTTTTTGTGGCCAGAACTCGATAAAATTGATATTTGAGCTGAGATTCAAACAAGACTCATGGAAAAATTTGTCATCTCACGGCAAGCATTTATCAATTGTCTGCAGTGATTATGCGACTTGACACCAGTCGATTAGGGGCTCCGTTAAGTTCAAGCCAACTTCTTTGTACGAGCTCGGGACCAACATTCATTCGACCGAGTCATAGAAACTTGGACCGATAGCTTCAAGCACTGGCAGCCACTGAATGATGTACTATTCCATACAAAATGACATAAATGTTGCTTCAAAATGAAGGCAGAATCATTTATTAATTTGTTTTTCCTATATTTCCTTCCTTGTATGGTCATCCAGTATGATTGGTGGTTCAAATAGTTTCAAGTTTTAGAAGATGTTTGGCTGTAGCAAAAGGCATGGTGGTAACTCCCCACAAAGTGATGAGATCGAGTTAATCGGCTTCGCAAATTACTCAGTGGCTTAGTGTCTCAGCATCCACATAAGGTAAATGTTTAAATGCTCAGCTATCTCATAAAGAGACTGACGGCAGTTTAGGTAGGTCTTGGAATAAAATGTGACAGCGTCCAGGCTTGACCTGGCCCTTCGAACATATGATGATGTGCCTCTCACATTATTTTTAATTTAAGTCACGAAAGCACCCCTTTAATCGACATGTTCTTAACTTGGAAGACTTTACAATACTTCAAAGATGGACATCTGATTCTATCCTAGAAAATGATTGAAAATGTAATCCAAATTTATAGTCCAAATTTCTATAAATGGAACAGAGGAATTTATTGATAAAACCAAGTTAATTGGTCTGTGTACCAAGAAGTAAATCATTGCCTCACTCCCTACAGATTATTTGATATCCATGCGCATTTAAAGAGCACACACAGCAATGCTCAAACCTAAATGTCCATTTTTTTAGCTGCGCCAAGGAAAACTCAAATCCTTGCCCAAACCTCTGCCTTTAAGGAAGACAATGAAAAAGTAAGAAAATATTGAGTTAAGAAGGAAGTTAATTTAACTTGTCTGAACGAAGTCTTAACATATGTTCATAGTCGCAGTTGGTAATCTTGTTAAGCCTCCTGCTGCCTGTTTGGGCATCTGTTGGTCGTATGAATGTCGTTCGATTCTCATTTTGCCTTTGAGTTATACAATACCCATTTCACCCATTTCACCCATTTCATTCTTGTTTCCAGATAATCTTCTATCGACCAAACGACAGTTAGTTGCCTTTCCACCATGAGATCAGAAACTAATTAAGTACTTTACGTTGCGCAGATGGAATCCATGTTGCCCCTTGCGGGTTGGAAATTAATTTATTTACGGATTCTTCAGAGCTCCCAAAACAGAACCCCGAAACTGGTGTTATTCCTTAGAAGTCCACACTTGGCAACCAAAGCCCACCGCCTCCTTGAACTATCCACAGATTATCCATTACCAGTAACCGGGTTCATCCCCAAAGAATTGAAAAGTTTTCCGGACACAAGGCTCCAGTGTTCTCATGCAGCCCGTTGCCCATTGTTCATATAAATAATCGTTTCCATGTAGATCAGGACGATGTGTACACCCATCGATGTGTTTACACAGGACTCCTAAGGTCATCGAGATGGAAACGAGAAGAAAAAGGACAAGACGAACTGAATGGTGTCGACCGGGATGTAAACACTGAGTGCACTGCAAACAAATGGATACGCCCACTGACACAGAGTTTCCTTGCCAATGGGTTGAACATCGGTTTCCGTGTTCAACCACACAAAATATCATTCCCTTATTATATCCTTTGGCATTATTATTTTCCTGGAAAAGTCCTTTTGTTACGACCAACACTACCGACCCTGTCGACACGACCGGCATGAAGATGTGTTTGTTGCAATCCTTCTGCTCTGCTGTGCTAACCCCTGTGCTCCCTTCGGGATGCCATAGCGATTATTATTATTAGTTTCTTTTCGGGGGTATCCTTTTTTGTTGGCTTATTACAGCTTTGCATGGATGTAGTCATACATTGTCGACTGAATTGTGAGGAGGCCCTTGTTAGAAGGAGAACCAAAGATGAAAATTCAAAGTGGAACAACATGCCGTATTCCCGTTGGTCTCGTGAGACTAATGTGCGCCAACGTTTCCCTGTTTGACGGTTCGTATCCATTTGTGTCTCTGAGTTAATGTGTGTAAAATGAATACGGTTCGGTTGCAGATTATGCTCTGCTATTCGCTTGTGATTGACGTCGACGTGTGCTTGCTTTGAATAACGGAAATAAAATTTACCCTGGGACTGGGAAACGATTCATTCGAAGAAGGCCTAGTGTGTTTTCTATTCACACTAGAATCAAAGTCCTGTGGGAATTGAAAATAACACAGATATTTTTATTTTGATCACAAGGGTATAGAATTTTGATCTGGATTTCAAAGCGTTGACATAGCAAACCACGCAGACAAAAGCATCTGCACTAAGCAGTCGTCTTCGAACTCATACTCTCGCCTCGTAAAATCCAGGAGCCGAGCACCTTTGACAGAAGATGAGGTAAGCAACACCCGTGCGAGGTAGTTAGAAGCTGCAAACAAGAGAGGGGGGAATGAGTCTGCACCGGGGTTCATCTCTCTTCTAGGATGGCAGCATAACAGCTGGTTGGCCAACGGCGGCATCCACACCTCCAATCAGCAGAAGGTACCGGGTTCACAATCCATTTAGAGCTACTCCAACATATTTCGGAGCCCGGGTGTAAAATAATTGTTCCAAGTTTAGATCGGCACCTTGACGCGTTTACAACGGCGTTTTAAAAAGCCTACCTACATACTTCCTGAACCCTTCGTTCATTCGCTAAAGAAATCGATCTGGCCTCTTAGTTGGGGTATGTCTTCTTCTTCTTCTTAGGGCGCTACAGTCCGAGGTGGACCTGGGCCTCACTCAACATGCCTCTCCAGCCAGCACGATCTTTCACCAGCTGTCTCCAGTTATTATGCATATGTATAAAACCACAAAAAACATAATATGCAGCGCGTGTATCCGGTCGATCGATGGACTACGACCCATGCACAAAATGTAAACGCAGCGAAAATCACCTCGCGCGTGTAATAGCTTTGCGCGTGCATTTATGCATGGGTTCCAAAATTCGGCGTTCGACGATCGGATACACGCGCTGCATATTATGTTTTTTGTGGTGTTATACATATGCATAACACAGTTTCGCACACCAATCCGGCCGAGGTCCCCCTCGACTTGTGTGCGCCACCTTGTACGTGGACGTCCTCTGTTGCGTTGTCCCACAGGCTCAGAGTCGAAGACTCTTCGGGCCGGAGCTAAGTAGTCCATACGCTCTACATGGCCTAGCCATAGCGATTATAGTTGGGGTATGTACGTTGGATTAAATTCCTCACCAAGTAAAGAACCTTAAGGCTGCGCTTATGCTTAGAGTAATGCAAGAAGTATTAACCTTCAAGTACGAGTATGTAGCGAGAGCATCATGACAACCCGCATCAAGGTTAAATGCGTGAACATCAGCATCAGATTTTAACTTCAAGCTGGGTAAACAGGATATCTTTGCTATAGTCATCGGGAGATAATTCACTTTACGGTGGACGTCAGACCCTCCTCCAATATTCTTGATGTCCGAACGGTATGAGGACCCAACATCGACTCGGATCATTTCCTTGTTGTAGCCAAGGTAGGAACATGAATATCGAGGAAACAACGGAGTCAAGGAAGAACACTACGGTTTCATAATCGCAATAGACTTTGCCAATCCAGTCTCCTTGAAATTCGCTGACAGTTCGATGCCACCTACACAAACAATAGAAGAAAATGAAAACGTTGTGTACGCAGCCATCTGAGAAGGGACTATTGATGTGCTGGATTTTATGGCACCACGAAGATAAAACCGTAGATTGACAAAGAGTGCAGGTGAGCACAAGCAGCAATGCAGAAGTCTACAATGAAACTCTGCATCGAAATACGAGAGCTGCTTGCGAGTTCTAAGAACAGAAAAGAAGGAAAGAAATAAAAAGAGCACGAGAAGCGCGAGCTCCTAATGCTAAAGTGTCTGCAGGCGACGATGCCATTTTCCTGACAACCTTTCGACATCCGATCTATTTACTTCAGTTCGTACAAAATATCAAACAATATCGAGAGAGTATCTTCTGTTTCTTCTTCTGATGGCACTACAGTCCGGAGTGGATGTGGGCCTCAACCAACAAGCCTCTCCAGCTAGCATGATCTTTAGCAAGTTCATTTACGCTCGCCACGTTGGCTAAAGTCCTTCTTAACTTGTGTCCACCATCGGTTTCGTTGGCGTCCTCTTTTGCTTTGTACCACGGAGGCACTTACTAATATTTTAGGCAGCATTGTAGGGAGACATCTTTTCGATAGCACAGATTATTTGGTAGGATGGATGTTTTTAAATTGTAACCTCCACCTGATTCGCACCTGCATAAGTTAGCTACAAAACAATAGAATGTGACGCAGGTAGCATTTGAAAGTCACGTACTTAGATAACTTGAAATGTGAACTTCATAACCCCTTTTCGAGACAAGTCAGACAAACAGAGAGGTTGATTGTAATGAAGTCTAGGACAGGAGACCACGTTTTGGAAAAACATAATCCATTGTTATTGCTAAATAAGGACTTTAATTCCTCTCAAATCGGACAGATTGTGTTATCGTACGGAATTGGAACTTGAAGCAATCATCAATCAGGATGTGGTCCTGCTCACCAATTTGTAAGGGGGCCCGTTTAGGAAAATTTCTATTCGACAGAACGTTCATCTGATTATTGTACCCAAAGCACATCAAAAATCGATCAAAGTTTACCTCCCCTCTTCAACTATCCCTCCAACAACACCTGCTAAATTTTATATAACAAACACAATTTAGATTGTAAATCGCATCGTGAGGAGAAGATAGCCTCCTTTCAATTGTACCACCTCCCTTCCGATATTCCGATATCTCCGAAAATGTTCATTCGACTACACATGCCCTCCAGCACATGGGACAGTAAATCCTTCCCGAAACACTGCCGTATAACAAAATATAAGTGAGATAAAGCAATGCCCCGAAACCGCAATTGAAGACACGTTTCCAATACCACCCCAGACACGATAACAACAGCCCCCGGTCTAAAACTTATAATCATCATAACAACAATAAACTATCTAGTCCCTTAATATTCTCGAAATTCCAAAGGAAAATACGGTCAAATCCTGTTTTAAAGGAAGCGGTCCCAAGTTGCCATTTTCATTCCATACCACTGTACTGCTGTTTCAACATGCCGCTATGAGTATGATTTTCTAAAATTCTGCAGGACCTTGCTGATGTTGTTGCTGTTGCCGCCGCCTGCCCTAAAAACAAACGAATCGGACACACAGACAATACCACACCACCCCAAATTTGGTACGTTCGAATTTCCGAGAATCCTGCACGCAATCCGACTGCAGCAAGGATAATGGTCACCAGTTCGGATGTAGATATATGTATTCAGACAGCTCAGCTCTGTTGGAAGTTCTTGTGCTTATGTGCGGTCGAGTGTTTCACAATAATTCCATGTCCACCGGAACTCTGCTCGTTTACGTGGACAGGCCTCGAGAGTGTGCATTTGTGCTTGTGTACAGCAGGGTTCTGTGCTGTGCTGCATGTTCTCTCGTCCCTTTTTGGGGGATTGTGCATTTTCTACAAAATTTAACAAAATAAGCAGATTTTGTTGTTGGTCGATAGTGCCGTTGGTGGTGATGGTGGTCGAATCCACAGCCCTGCCAAACATACGCAAATGGGGAACCAAAGATGTCTCATCCCAATACTGACTAGAGACCGATTTTTGAAAAACTGGTCAACTTGGTTTGTAAGTAGATTTGCTTGTCCGTCTTCATCTTCGGGGATGTGCGCGCCTGTGATATCCGCATCAGGACTGGTTGGCTTGCTGACATTGTGTCCTTATGCGGGCTTCGGATTAAAATGAGAAAAGTCCAAGTGCTTTAGGTTGTTTCCTATTTGAGACTGCAGATAAGGACGTATCATTGGCGATTTGTTCGATGTCATTAGGGTCTGATCGTATTGTCTCTTCGGTTGGCTGTGGCGAGTGGTATTTTGGTAGAGAATTACGGCAAGATGACTTTTGCTTTTCCTTTGATCTAGCCGGTTGGATAGAATGGGATAAGTGGATGACCTTCAGGTGCATAGCCGGCAAATGTTAGTAGCAAAGATACTGAGAATTCAGAGAATTCACAAGATGACGTGGAGGAACTTTCTGTTTCAATATGTTGGGTGAACTGAAAGTTGTAAAAAGAATGAAAATTTGCCGAAAGGAAATGTTAAAGCTGTGTATTCTCTTTCATTCCGAATGGACATTTGTCGAAATTTTAATTCAGAGCTAATGAGCCTTTTTCAAACTTCGGAGCCCTTCTGAATCGCTTCGGTAGTTTAAGTGGTATAAATATGGGAATAGGGCTGCGGAAAACATAGCCATCTTAACCATTCATTCATGCTGTAAAAAGTAGGTGGAAAAAATATTGATTTATTGCTGAAATTTAAGTTTTCTGATTTCAAAACTAATCATCTGCCATTGAGAACATTGTCATTGTTCAGATGATGTGCATTTCTACTTCAGTTGCAAACAACCTCTAAATGACACTCCAAAAAACGAATTCATACCATTCATACCATTAAGACGCAGTCTACTCTTATTTGAAAGTCTGCTAGTATTTGTAGTCCCTACCCAGATGTTTGTACTTCAAATTCAACTAACATCGAACGAAAATGTTTACAGGCAATTATCAGCTGGTCTCTGCCTAAAATTTAATCAATTTAAATGCTTCAAAATTTGAGAACAGTTTTTATTCCCAATTGAACTAGCGTGCACTAAGTTATTGTATTGCAAGATGCAAAGAGTCTGCCAAAGAAGAACGGCGAACCACTCAGTGATTAGCAAAAGCGGTTTTAAAAAGGCAGAAAGCACATCTGTGACACTGTTGCAAGCCAGTTGGGATACACAACCAGAGGCAGATGGATCCACAAGCTGATTCCCACGATTGAAGTCTGGACATCGAGAGCACATGGGGACTGCAACTATCACATCGCAGTTCCTGTCTGGTCATGGGGGCTGTCAAAATACCTCCAGGTTTGGACACGATAGCTCGCCATTCCGTCCAGAATGCGCGAGCGAAATCTCAGAGCGTGCAATATTTCATTACAGGGGCAAGAATGAATTTACCAGCACCCGAGCTCCTAATTAGCCATATGACAGAGTCAGCTGACAAATGATTGAAGACCTAGTCTTTTATAACGAACTTGCAGAGAGAGCCAAGAAGATTTGAAAGATCTAAGGAAAGAAAGCATGCCGCAAATATGGAGCAAATAGCGGGATTTTCTAACCAGAACCGTGAAGTAATACCGGAATTATGGGGATGGGTATGGGTATGGATCAGTACGTTGGCATATTCCCGGAATTGTATTCTTAGGGCTATTAGCATCCTTTGACGCATCAAAAAAAAACGCTGCAAAACTGTAAGAAAAGGAGAGGACCCAAATGACTGCCTTGAGGCAGACCGAACTAAACGTCTACAAAGAAAGATTGTGCGCCTGCAATTTTGCCAATCTGTTTACGATTAAATTGGTAGGATTTTAACCACTAGAGAAAATTCTATTCAAACTCCTTTTTCTAGGCTTTTCAACGAAAGTTTGTGATGTATTCTATAAAAACCTTTAATTAAATCTGTATAAAAAACATCGACCTGCATTCCCTTTCCTAAAGCAGAAATACAAAAATGAGTGAAAAGACATAAATTCGTTGTAGTGGAGCTACTATTTATTTATCATTTTGGATTCTGACAACCGTACATTTTGATGCGATCTTATCAAAATCTAGAGACTGTTTATCCGGCCTCAATTATGATGTATTCGAGCCGTTACTTATAAGCGATCTGCTATCTGGTGAATGTATCAGTTTACATCAGTATTGAGTCCTTTTAATCATTTTCGAATCGTATTGCTTCTTTTATCCGCCCATCCTCAGTGACCGATTCTTCAAAAAACACTTTTTCCCAAAAGAAGTCTATCGATGTTTTTCCGAACCTCATCAAAATTTTCCACTTCGTACATGGGAGCTTCTAAGCAAACGCAATGCACGACTTTTTCAAATGACTCTTCAGAGATCTTCAGATGAGGAAAGGCTTAGCCAAAAGAAAGTCCATTGAGGAAGAAGTTTTGAACTTAAAGCAATACACTTTTGTGTTGGAGCCTAAGGCATTTAAAAGCAAACCACTCCAATCATCAGATTGAGAACTGTGTTTAATTCCTCTGATGAAACAAATTAAAAAATGTAAGGCCTCTTCTCCGGGAAATTATATTCATAACCGCTAATGAAACAGCAAACAAGCATTTCTGGTCCCTAGGCTTAAAACCCTATTTATATTCAGTAATTGCGTGCTCCATGTCCACTTACGTCCGCACGAGCACATTTCCACCGCCTCACGCAGTTAAGTTTGATAAGTTTTAATGTGGAAAATTAATTTAATGTCATCTAGCATAATTGGCAGTCGCGCGGGCACCACGCACATCAGGACACGTTCATCGCCCGATGGAGTTCATGTAGTTTCAGAATTAATCCTTAAAAGAGTTCCGTCCACCCATCCATGCGTCCACCACAGATGAACTCCGATATAGGACATCAATTAAATAAAGCACTTTACCCGGAGAATGATAGAAGACCAGGCATTGCACGGAGAGCAGAGTGCACTATTAAACAGGCACATATTCAACGTTGCAGCCCGATACAACACATGTCCAAATGTCGATGACATACAGTGCTCGGGACCAACCATTCGCATGATAATCTCCCACAGACACTGCCACTGCACGCAAAGTTGGTTCTGCGTTGCTCACAATATGGCCAACACCAGTCCGGAGAGCAAAATAGGCTACCCTCCTATGGCTCTTTGTTTGGTGCTAAACCACTGGACGAAGGAGGTTAATTTTCAAAGCTAATCCATTGTAGTGGGGGTTGAAGGCAGAGTGCCTGGCGGGGTTTGATTGTGGTGTGTAATTTTCCACAGTCTAAGCTCGGTGGGCTTTAGAACTGTTGCATACACCAACCAGATCTGCGGAATACGGTGGGCAGTAGCCATGACCTATTTCGGAGAAGCACAGAGCCCTTAGATCTCTATTGTGAACTTGTGAAGTGGAATAAGGTCGTTTTTCCAGGGCTGTAATTCCACAAACATTCTTAGTTTAGTCAGAAGTAATGCCAGGCGTTTGAATTAATTTTGAAAGAGTTTTACAAGACCGGTGTACATGCGAAAAATCACTAAAAGCGACGAATTCTCCTTTTCAAAAGAATTCAAGTTGGAAAGATTTCTTAGTCTCTCTATGGTTCAGTATTCCGACGCCTTGAATTCAACAAAGTCTTTGTGTTAACGCGAGAAGTATGGGTCTTTGGTTTTGAATGGTGTGTAATATGAACGGATGCAAAAGGATTCATATCGGCAGATGGTTTTATATGGAAGATGGCCTTATCCTGCTTTTACGTAAGAGAGTTGCTGCCAGTTTCATCATGCGAAACTATGTGCGTATGCGGGAAAAGGGATGTCATCAGGTGAAAGGTGATTCCTTTTTTTATAAGTGAATTTTAATGTTTTCAGAGCAAGAAGTGGGTCGAGAACGAGATACTACATCTAGTCTTTTCTGTATAACTTCACATTGCAAGCAGTGATTTTTAAGAAATTATTTTAAATTTTCGAACAGACTTTGAAAACCAAATACCGCGATTGGTTGCAATCTTGATCTTTGTTTGCTGACGTTTTGTAGCACTACGGTTCGGGGTGGACTGAGCCAGCAAACACTCATAATGTTTCTTCAAGAATGGAGAGGATCTACGACTTCAAATGGCGATATTTGAGAAGTTTTTGTTGGGAGTACGTCAACCAGTCGGCCAATTGATGAACGCTAGCCATGGGATGACACAGTCACCAGTTTCTCATTCACAACTTCGAGCGTTGCATCGACTGTATGACATGTAGCGCCGTCTTGTTATTAATGTTGCTAGGATATATCAATGGTGTTGAGCTCTTGTTATCGCCCACTGCTTTTGATTACCAGTTTGTAACTGAAAAATGTCATCCACACTGAAATGGCAGTCAAACCTAATTGACATGGAACTTAGAAAGCACCCTGTACCTGTTGAAAATATAGACATAGTTTCGGAGCTTCCAGAGTCTAGACGTTGCTGCTCTGTAGAGACTTTTCAGGTTAAAACCTCCAAAATGTCGGGGAAAATTGTTAGCTTGTGAATATGAGGGTCCGACGCACGGACAGCAGGTTAGCGAAGAACCCTCATAAACTTGGTTTAATTTCAGACGAGGGTGTACTTGATGAATGACAACCTCTACTGTATTTTGAATCCAAGGTCTTAACTAACAACCCCCTCAGATAGACGGAGCTCTCTCAAGTTGTCCATAGTGATCTACGGCAATATCCTAGAGGCTTCAATCTGCGTCTCTACCTTTGAAATCGACCTCTTGCGTTGTCCCAGTGGCCCAGAATCGAATATCCGTTGCTCCACGCCAATTCCATTTCTAATCGAACTTACATTGAACCCCTTGACCGCATGACATAATTGACGCATTCGATGGTCAAATAAGACTTTTCCCAAAGGGCAAGTCAGCAAAACTGCACAAACAGAATCAGACCTTGTTCTTGTTTTAAACAAGTCATGTCATGTCACGTCAGCTGATGTTAATTTTCCAATTCAAATACCAATTGGTTAGCTCCTCAAGCATATGATTGCAATCACTGGCGGATTCGAAAAACCACACAAAGTATGACAAACTGGATATCGTGCTGCCCATAATACCAGTCACATAGTGTCAACATAATTATTAAGGCAATTATCCATCCTGTCGGCTGCAAGCCGCTCTGAAATGGTAGCTGTATGTCGCACACATGCAAAAGTTTTACCAGCGAACTCCGATTTGGTAAAAATAACTCTAAGCACGAACGTTTGCATTCACATAACCTGCTCGAACCCAGTCACACACACAGAATCTCGTGGCTGAACAGATGTGATCACGGTTATTACCATCATCATCGCCCTTGTCATCCTTCGTCCTACTTTGCAATGCACCAAAGGAATTCGTTATTGAAGTCAACATTCGACGTCGGTGGGGAGAACTTAGCATGTTCACTGCATCGTGCTGCCTGAACGTGAATTTCAGAACTCCCACAGACACACAGATGTACTCACATATTTGAGGTTATGTTTATCCTGTGTCTGCACATCGGGCTTTGGTTAATTACGAGCAAAATAATTATAAAACACGGCTAATATGTCAACAGTGTGTCCTCGGGTGGCGCCTCTCTGGCTGCCTTGAGTGGTATTGGCGGTAACTCTGGTTGCGACGACAGCTCACGGAACCAAACAATCAGACCCACCGGCAGATTTGTTGATTCTTCTTTCAACAGGGCACCGATTAAATATGAATGGTACCATCGGTTGCATGGATCTTTCCATCATCTCTACGACATCATACCCTGTGCTGCGTCGCGTCTAGTATTCGAAGAAAATTGCTAG
This sequence comes from Myathropa florea, assembly GCA_930367185.1. NCBI lineage: Eukaryota > Metazoa > Arthropoda > Insecta > Diptera > Syrphidae > Myathropa > Myathropa florea. Next base: position 101,090,423 of record OV884003.1, read on the forward strand.
TGTCCTGTGTTTGTTTTAGCATTTACGGACGACTCCTTGTTGCGGTTATGTGGTGTCAGAAGGCTCCTCCTGGTTGTACATACTTATGGTGTAAGTTTACTTTTTCAACTGGGGTAAATGGAAATGTTTGTTGCAGTGGAAGGTGATGCCATTTGAAAGTGGCTTTAAACTCTTTAATTTCCTCAAGGTTCACTAACAACTGGTGCCCAGACTGAGGGGAAGGGAGTAAGATAAGTGTTCATCAGCCAGCACCGGTCCTCACATTAAACTAATTCTAAGGTCAAGATTAATCTTGCATATAGTCTCTATCTGCATCTGTGACCGGTCAGCTGTTCCTCACATTCTCATTATTTGAACGATCTCCACGTTAACAGACTGACTGCACTTCTGAGAGACCATTTGCAGAGTAATTTAATTTTCCATTTCTATGAAAACGACTCCCGACCCGACATAGATGCCGTACACATCACATCACTAGCATGCAGAACTGCATCAGGTTGATGCACTGCAGACTGGTTCTATAAATCACCGCTCGCTGGCACACGCACCTCTGTTGGGGATAAAACCGCCGTGCCCCGTTAAAAAAGGGGTTCCGTGGGGTTGTCTCATTTGGTTGCTTAACTGCACATTTTTTATGAGAAGAGAGCTTGGCACGGCCATGAAACCCCATAATGAAATACCAAGACCATCCGATTCCATTGGAAATAATGAGAAAAACATTAAAAATCCATTAGTCGATATTTATTGATGGCTCAGGACCGACGTTGTTGGCACTGGGCTTGCGGTTTTTTTGTCCCGTGGCTCCTGTTCGCCGGAAAAGTCATGAAAGCGGCACCAAAATAAATACACATGAAAATAAATATATTTAATGGGAGTCGGAATGTTGCATGGAGGTCGAGGGAGCTTCTTCTTTATGGGTGCGCATTAAATTGAATTTAAGGAAAAGCGCAATTAGGCGGGAGTGTTTATCTTTCGATATTCATTGCATACATTCATTTTTTTTCATTTCCGGAGAAGATTAATAAATTAACAGATTGACACTGGCTATCGGGATTGATTCATGTGGTTTGACTTGAAATGTATTCCAGCGGAGAAGTGCTAATGTGTTGTAGCCTTTGGGATCCAATGCAACGTAGAAAGGATGACCATTTCATGCGTATCATTAGTTTTGTTTCGCAGGTTTGCCCTCTTCAAAATAATGTTGAAACAACGACAAATTACTTCATAATAGAATGATTTCATTCGCGATACGCCAACAGCGTGGAAGTGCTAAAGCGTTGACATCTTAATAGCCTCTTACCGCCAGTTCTTGCCACCTTCAGTCAACAATACAACCGCAATTAAAATTCACTCCGAACGAACTCCCATAAATTATCCCCCATCAAATCTTCATTCCACCATCAGACTTCGAGATTTGAAAATAATTTCTTACATCACCAGACCTACAACCTCCTCCAAACTTTTCCAATAATACGCGCACTGTACCACTGCCATTCGAAAAGAAATAGTAAAGCCTGTCAGGAAAATACGCAACGACATAGCCATTGAATTGATTCCTTAAAACTCGAACCAAAGTTTTGAATTCGAAAGAAATGTAATTAGTGCACAGTCCATCTGTGCCTTGAATACCGTCAATTCCCACAGACTGTATGCTACCCGAAAAAAAAGGTACAGTCTCCGCGGGGGAGTGAAGGAATACTTCAAACATGAAAATTATACAAAAATGGATTTTTCAAACTCCCACGGAAAAAGTTCCACATACGCCCCCCACACCCCGAATAACCACATCTAACCCTCATTCCATAGTCCCCACTCTATTTCCCAGCGAAATGGATTTGAAAATCTCCCTTTGAATGTGACATTAACACACAAAGAGGATATCGGAAATGAAATTCAATTTTTCAATTTTAAAACCACTGGATTCCAACTCACAAAGGAGAGCGCGAGCGAGCTGCACTGATAGCTTTCTATTGACATACCATTAAGCATTCTCCTCGCTACCAGTGTATGCAAGTGCACGGAATTAATTTCGAAAAGAAGAAGAATAAGGGAACAGGAAAGAGAGTAGGAGAAAAAGAACTAAAAACTTCATTCATCTGCAGGAGGATTCTGAAAGACACCGACTGTGCGTTGCGCGGTGTGGTGTTTTTCTCCGACACTCAAGTGCCAGAGTACAGATCTTGGTTCTCTGATAAAGAATTAAATATCAGAGTCAGAACTCTGAGACTTAGTCATGTTGCCTCAGATCCCACAGGGAGCAAGGAGTTCTGAGCAACCAAGAGAGAGAGAGGGAGTTAGCGGAAGGAAAAACAAATTTCCCTTAGATGGCATTTGCTCAGGACGTGTCCAAATACCATGTCAAAGGGGCACGGATAACAGTTTCCATGGATTTAAATAAATACGTATTTGCTGCTGCATCTACATCTATCTGACGATGATTTCTTTCAGTTGACAACCGCCTGTTGCCAGAGGAAAGTACTTTCATAGTTGTCATGAACACAAGCGAGATCCCGGAGCACCTGCTAGAACCTTGGTATGATATAAAAATTAATCTCTCACTCTCAGAATGCCAACTGGGCATATCCTTTTGTTTGACAGCTTGGTTTGGGGAGACGATATAATGTTTATCATTATCTTCTGCCATATCAGCATACATTACGTAGGGTACGTTAACTTTGTTTTTTGTTTGCACTTTTAAAAGCTTTTTGGAAATTGAAAGTTACCACTCTCATATGTGGACTTTCCTTTCACTTTTGGTTTGCTGAACTGATGGTAATATTATCTCTGGGGGTCTGCCTTCAGTTTCGCACCCATAATTAAGAGAAGACCCTTCAAGTTGCCACCTTAGTCAAGATGAACTCCTGTTGATTTGCTTAACAGGCTCGAAGTCCAAGATTTTTCGCGCTTGAGGAGAGAAGGCGCATAACTAGTCATTAACGCAGACTATTCGTTAAGATCTTGACATAAGTCCACGTTTAAATCGAGGTTGAAATTCAACTGCGCACCAAAATCCAAGCTCAAAACCAAGCTCGTTCCCAATACCACAGCAAACGAAGATTCAAGCGCAAGTTTAAGTGTTAGTCCAAGTCCGACTTAAAGCCCATTTCGATTCCAAAAGGTGTCAGTAAATGTTGGTGAAGGTGTCTATATAATCAATTCAGTAAATGAAGTCTTCAAGATTTTAAGCCGCAAGCCAATCAAAAAGCCCGTTTAAAAGCTGCGATTTGAAACTGACACATCGCTTTCCACTAGCAGTTTGTACAGTTCTACGAAAATAGGGTACCACAATCTTTGATCCTGCACAATTTATGTTTCCCCTATGAGTCTGTTGTTGAATTTTATTCAGTAGGAAGCTTTTAACAAACCATGGCGATGCGTGTTTATTATGAAATTGATATTTATGCAGACCATGCACATTCACCATGACTGGTCAGAAGTTGGTCCTTGTTTTCCGCTCTGAGATTTTTTTGCGGTAAAATCATTTAATCGTGAAACTCCCATATCGATGACTGCTGATAAAGGAATTTTTATATCGAGATGAAATTACGCTCAGAGTTAAATGCAGGAGGACCACGGCCATGAAAACATTAATGGAGATTGCCACCTTAAAGGATTGCTCGTGATGCTTTTATGAAAATTAACACCCGTCATTTGCATTATAAGAACACATCCTAGTACAAATGAGAGTTTTCAGTACTCGAAGCCTCTTTGCTAAAATTAAAGCCTTATTTAAAAGAATAACATCGCAAGCAATGGAGATCCCCGCCCAATGATGTAAGGGGAACATGCAAGACTATAAAAGGCATGTTATGAGGCATTGATTACTACTAATTATCTTCCAGTTTGTAAGCCGTATCTTATTAGAAAATAATTTTACTTTATCCAGATGGGACTACTGGTGAACGAATGGATGAAGGCAGTGAGGTCGTGCAATACAACAAGTTATAAGCCCGCCAACATTCGTGACTTCGTTTTGATTTTTTCATCGTTATTTGAACGTTTTTACTCTGCTGGCAATAGTTTCACCACATTCTGATTGGCTGATCTTCATCTTATTCTTGTGGCGCTACAATCCGGAGTGCACCTCTGCTTTAACCAAAATGCCAAAAGTCCGGCCACAAGTCTTACGAAAGGCAACCAAATTCTTCAAAATTATGAGCCAGGGAAAATTCGATGTATTTAAGCAGAATTTCCAGCAGCTACTTAATGAGCACACCCAGGAGAAAGTGAAAGGGAAGGAAGAAATCCTACTCCAGTCGATTAGGTAGTTCTCCCTCCCACTATTCAAGAAGTCAGCACAGCCATCAAAAGGCTGAAGAAGAACAAAGCCGCAGGCTCAGGCTCAGACCCTGCTTGCCATCGAGGTCTTCAAGTCTGGCCGCGATGATCTAGTGGGGACCAGATCATCTGTAGAAATTGGGAAGACGAAAGCATCCCCGACGACTGGAATATCAGCTTCATATGCCCCATTCACAAAAAGGGCGACCCTGCCTCATGCAACAACTATAGATGTAGATATATCCCTGCTCAACATATATCCATACAAAATCTTATCTACTCGTAGCATACTATGTAAATGTCTAAAGACATTTTTGGACTATAGACCAAATTTGTACACTCTACCAAATCCCAGAAGACACCACCACTCTAACAAACATGCGCTGTATCGTGCAGTGCGGTTCTACTGTTCGATTCGCGGACTTGACAACTGAGAATGAAAACAACCGCTTGCTGTTGGGGTGCGCTCAAGACTGCCTCAACCGTTCATTCTGCATGCCCTCGCAACCTCTGATCGTACTTCCCGTTCTGGGTCAACCTCGTAATCGAGCTGCCTCCGTTAACCGGGTCGGTTGCACAGTATGTGTAGTATTCTTGCCTTTGCTCAGTGGGCGAGAATACGTAACATGTGCTATTGTCATTTGACGCCTCATTGTTGCATTTGACCTGTTTTCTTCCATTCGGTCAAGTGCTTGGAAGAATACGTAACACATTTGGGACTAGTAACACGATTAGCTTTAGCACTAGTGGCCTAATTGCATGTTATGTCACATGTTTCGGCACTTGTGGCCTACTTGTGTGTTTTGCAAGTATCTCATGTGTTGTCTCATGTGTGGTCTCAGGTTGTTGCAGTGTTGGGCACAACACTACAACTACCGAACCGTTTGAATCCAGGACCGGATTTTGGCAAAGGATACGCTGTTGTGTGATTTCTTCAAACTAGTTCTCGAGAAGCGCACGGAATGCACCATCTTATACAAATCGGTTCAGCTGGTGGGTTACGCAGATGACATCGACATTGTTGCGCATTCTCAATGATCCGCATTAGAAGCATACATGGCGAATAACAAACATAAAATAAAAATAATATTTTGTTGAGTAAAAATCGATCGGTCGCCCATCATCTGGGTCAAAATATCACGATCGATAGCTACAAAATTAAGGCAGTTAAGCAGCTTGTCTACTTCGGGGCAATCGCGAGCTCTAGAAACGGCGGAGATTTTACTTAGAATCGCCTATGGCAACGGCTGCTACTTCGGTTTGTCGAAACAACTTAGTTCAAAACTACTGACTCGATGGACGAAAATCGATCTCCACAAAACCCTAATCTTGCCAGTCTTGCTGTATGAAGCCAATAGCTGGACGATAAGCAGGATTGCGGAGTTGATTCTTGGAACTGATGCTTTAAAACGAAAAATTCCGAAGACGAATGGAGGAAAAGACACAACCGCGAACCCTAAGAGCTGTGCAACGATGTGGACATAATCCGGAAGGCAAAGATCCAGACAACAACCTGGCTCGACTAGCTCAGCTAAGAGAGATTTCGAAACCGAGCCCCCCGGTTCGAAAAAGAAAAGAAGATCAAACATCTGGTACAAACACCAAGTGATCGCAGATGCCAGACAACTTATTCTTGAAGAGTGGAAGCAGCATGCCCACTACCGATTGCGATTGAAAGCGGCACTAGCTCATGCTCAGACCATCCAATGGTCGCAAGTCTAGTAAATACAGTGCGACCTCATTAAAAGCAACTAATAGAAATTTGGGCAGTTGCTTTTATTGAGTTTGTTGCAATAATCGAGTCAAAAAATTGTAGGCGCCAAAATTGAAGCAAAAAGTTAAACACTTTAGAATAGTAAAAAAGCGTGTCTTGTACTGGTAAACAGACCAAAACTGATCATTTAAATCATATGAAAAACCAAATGCAAATTTTAATTGTTTTTAAAAAATTGAGAAATTTTCGATTTTGGAGGCAGAATACTTTTCCAAGAATACTTTTCTCGTAAAGTTTTCAGAGATAAAATATTACCCAGTGAAGCATAATTTTCTTCTTTTTCAATAATAATTGAAGGCAAATGTTTAGTGCTTGAATTGCAGCCTCCGTTTCAACTTTTGACTTTGGGGATTCTTCAACGGCATTTTCGTCATCACTTTCGATTTCTTCTGTTCCCGGATTGCTGTAAGTCGGTTCCAGATCGGTTTCATTTTCGGCAATCCAATCGTTTATGTCCTCGAAACAGTCAATAGGGGATAGCTCTTGAAACAAATCATTAGTCGATGATATTATTTCAAGGTTCTTTAGGATTTGGTCCCTTATGCCAATCAAAGGTAGCACATCATCTTTGTCGTAATCATTACTTGGGTTCATCAAAGGCACTTTTGTGTTGCCGTAGACTGTACCTTGTCCCATGCATTAGACAAGGGACATACGGCGTGGCTCAAATTAAATGCTTTTATAAGAACTAAGAGTTGATGACACAATAGTTGCCTTTATCGAGTCACATTTTTTTGAGGAGTTGCAATTACTGAGTCAACAATGATAATATTTAAGGCGTTGCTTTTATCGAGGAGTTGCACGTATCGAGGGTTGCTTTTATTGAGAACACACTGTACTTTAGTAAGTGTTAATAAATCATTCACCTTTTTCAAGAATTTGAATAGCGGATGCTCCATAGCATATGCGACTTTTTTCGAAGTGGTTTCGCTTCATATACACGGATGCAAGCTTTTAATTTTCCAGAAAGTGGATACTATCCAGAAGCAGATATCTAAATAATGTAGCCATTAGTTCCTTGCTGCCTTAGTTATTACCGAGAATAAGATTGGCACAGAGATACAAGATCAGTGTTGTCATTCGCTGCTTCATAATAATCTGACATCCCAGTTCTACTTTACCCTCAAGAGGCACGAAAAGTATCCAAAGCAGGTGACGGTTTCGGATCATTGTTCTGTACGCGATCTTCGGTCTAGACTCATGAGTAGCTAGGCAATGTGTAGCATGTGGACAACACATAATAATAATAATAATAATAATTGCGGAGCTATAGTCCGAGGTGGACCTGGGCCTAGCTTCTCAGCAACCACTCGTGTTGTGCGTGCTATTGTTCTGTCACGAGTGGAGGGAACCTACAGTTTAATGCCGACTCCGAACAACGACATTGAGAAGGTTTTTCTAGACAGCTATTCTCTTTGAGCATTGTCAGTGACCCGAAAGAGGTGGAGCCGCGAACAATTTTGTTGTTGAAAAATTGTTGCTTGTGCTGGGATTTGAACTTCGACTGTGAAAGTCAAGTGCGTATGGGTCGACGCACAAACCCACACGGCCGCGGCGCCACCAACACAGCTTCTGCTCGAAGCAAAACCCGATGGTCTTGAGTAATCTGCTATGCACACATGAAAGAATTTATTCTCCAAAAAAATTGCTCGTCTTGACTCCCAACCACCCTCCCAGACGCATGAATTCGATCTAAAAACTCTCAAAAGCGCACATACGAGTATACTCGTATGTTAGTATAGGACATATTGCCAACTTCAACCGCAGCAACAAAAGGTCTCCAGTTTCCCAATCAAATGTACGCCCATTAATGCTATGCCTGCTAAGTCGAACTGAAGCTGTTTTAAATACAATTATCTCATGGTCGGACGAATCTTACTCCGGCTCAAAATTATGCATTTCCTAAGCAAATAATCGGATATTCAATCTGGGAAATTTAATCCCAAAATCGCACACACACGGACACAACGAGACAAGTATGTAGATGCCGAGGTAGAAGGTTACCTCTTCACTGCCACAACACATCCATATTTTATGGATCAACCGAAGAATGCTCGTTAATTCCAATAACGTTCCAATCTCGCTCTTCGACCAGACTCCCAGCCAACTCAATTCCATCCATCGCCCATCTGAAAGGAGCCGACCATAAAGACCTTCCTCCGGTAACCATTAATATTCGAAAATTTTATGGTGTCGAGTTCGAAGAAGATAAAGTCATGCACAGCAGTCTTCATTCATTACGGTGTTTGTGTATGCGTTAACAGATGAGGTACATGGATGGGATAGGATTGCAGATTGCGATGAGTACGCTTCAGTAGTTCTCCGCTTTTCACTCGCTCAGTCGTTCAGACGCTCAGTTGCTCAGTCGACGGAGAAGAAAGAGACTGAGACGAGAAATGTGGTATCTCTTAATTAATTCCTTTTCTATTCGTCTTCTTAACACAATTCAAAGAAACGCCAAGGATATTGGGTAAATGTATCCGCTCGTCAAGGGGAGGAGTGTATCACATATATGGAGAGCATCATCATCCTTAAACCACAGTTTTGTCTTTTCTTTTTTTGCCTCTGCATTCTGAAGGATATATCAAGGCTCTTTAAGGATATATGTACTTCTGATGGCATGTTCTGTCTGAGAAGATCTATTCAAAATGTGACACGTTTCGGATGAGGACACTGAACGGATGGGGTAGGTTAGGGCTTGTTAGCTGCTCTAATTTCTAACACAGTTGAAGTGCTTCGGCATGGGAATGTAGGAAGTTATTACGGTAATCCCAAACAGGGTATAAACGTGTTCTGAAATCGATTGCAAATTGGCATCCCGGGCCGGAATATTCTTTCAGAGTTGATTCAAATGAATTACTTAAATTGTAGGCGAGGGTGGCTTCAAGGTTGAGTTGTCATTGGAAAAGTTTGTCGTTTGTGCAATTTAAGTGCCCAAGGACTCTCACCGACTGGACTTTGATAGTTTTGAATTTTTAATTTCTCCGTTCGAATAATTTCATTATTTACGTTTCAAATTTATTCCAACAAACGAGTGCAGACCCGATGAGGGGATGTTCATTTGGGTTTCATTTGGGTGTCGAAGTTTTGGACTCTTCGACGGGTGGAGTTAGTACTTTAATGGACTCTGTTTGTCTGCTCCGGATGCATATTAAGTAGTGCTAGTGAATCCTGAGTGGTCATATGGGTTAAAGGGTTTGCGGGAGCAAGTTTATGAAGTTTTAAGTAGTCTTGTTGCTAATTATACGTATCGTTCATCCGAGTTTTCAACCGATAACGAGTTATTGGTATGCTGGTAGATAACATACTGTCCATGAGTTTTCCTAAATTCTATGAGAAATATAAATCTGCGCTGAAAGGATAAGACACATGTTTGCGAGCTAGCGCACTGATTGTGAGAGTTACTCCCTTTGGGAACTTTTAAAAAATGAGTTGACTTAAGACCTTCGATACAGAAATTAATGTTTGTCTGTGTGATACAAGACACTACAACTCGAGAACCAGTCGGTTGTACAAATACAGGGTAGAGCGTAAGAAACGTTAAGATTTAATTATCAAATTCTTTTTTTGTTTACGTATTTTTTCCAGAATTAGCTTTAAAAAACTTGAGAAATTTATGATGGAAAGATTCAGCACAGATCAAAGAAGCAAAGGGGTTAAATTTTAATTTGGAATCCGACATTTTTCAGACACAAAGATTATATCGAAATTTCTTTCTTGTTCAAAATGCACCCAGTGCTCCGCCAATTTACCGATTGGTCCAGCGTTTTCAGCTATAAGGGGCTGCCGTGATCTTCCGCGTGCGGGAAGACCTCGTACAGTTCGGAATGATGTGAAAATGACTCGGGTGCAAGCAAGTATTGAGGAAAGCCCTGCACCTTCCACCAGGCGACCTTCTCAACAGTTGGTGATGTCTAGGCGGTTTTTGCAAAGAATTTTAAGGCAGTTACACCGTTTTGAAATTTTTGGTAATTGGATAATATCGCCTTTTTCTGATTTTAACTGGCCACCGCGTTCGCCTGATTTAACGGCCGGGGTATTTTTTTTTTCTTTTGGGGCTTCCTAAAACGTAAAGTTCGAATCTCGAAAAAAAACATTAAACATTTTTTTCACGGCTCCACCTCTTTCGAGTCACTGACAATGCTCAAAGAGTATAACTGTCTAGGAAAAGCTTCTCAATCTCGCCGTTCGGGATCGGCAATAAACTGTAGGTCCCCTCCACTCGTGAGAGAACAATAGCACGCACAACACGAGTGGTTGCTGAGAAGCTAGGCCCAGGTTCACCTCGGACTGTAGTGCCGCCATTATTATTATTATTAAAATGTAAGGTGTAAGCCAATAAGCCAAGAACCATATAACAGCTAAGGCCTTAAGGTGGCGCTACAGTCCGGGGTGGACCTGGGCCTCAACCAACAAGCATCTCCAGCCAGCTCGATCTTTAGCTAGCTGCCTCCAGTTTCGCACGCACAGTTGGTTGAGGTCCCTTTCCACTTGCGTGCGCCACCTGAGTCGCGGTCTTCCTCTACTGCGCCGTCCCTCGGGGGTGGATTCGAAGACTTTTCGGGCCGGAGCATTGGTTTCCATTCGCTCTATATGACCTAGCCAACTCAATCGTTGGATCTTCATCCTTCTGGCTAAGTCAATGCCGCTGAACAGCTCGTACAGTTCGTTGTGGTATCTTCTCCTCCACTCACCCTCTATGCAGACGGGACCGAAAATTAACCGAAGAATTTTCCTCTCGAAGCAACCAAAAGCAACCTCATCCGCTTTTGACAAAGTCCATGCTTCTGCGCCATATAGCAGGACTAGGACGATTAGGATCTTGTACAGCGTTACTTTGGTTGTTCGAGAGAGGGCTTTGTTTATCAATTGTTTCTTAGCCCAAAGAAGCAGCGATTAGCAAGAGTTATTCTTCGTTTGATTTCAGCGCTGGTGTCATTGTCTGAATTAATAGCGGTACCTAGGTAGACAAAGTCCTTGGCTACCTCAAAGTTATATCTGTCTGCTGTGACGTTCTGTCCGAGACGTCGGTGTTGGGTGTCCTTTCTGGTTGAGAGCATATACTTGGTCTTGCCCTCATTTACCGCTAAACCCATCTTCGCGGCCTCCGTCGCAATACTCACAAAAGTGCCATTGACATCACGCTGTGTTCTTCCGATTATGTCAATATCGTCGTGCGAGTTTTGCACAATTCTTTCAAGTATGATGTTGAAGAAGTCGCATGACAGCGCGTCGCCTTGTCTGAATCCTTTTTTGACATCAAAGGTCTCGGTTAGGTCTTTACCGACCTTGATGGAGCAGCGTGCACTCTCCATCGTCATCCTACACAAACGGACGAGTTTGGTAGGGATGCCAAAACTAGAGATTGCTCTGTATAGCTCGTCTCTATAGATCCTGTCATACGCGGCCTTAAAATCGATGAAAAGGTGGTGGGTATCGATTTGCTGTTCCTGAGTTTTTTCCAAGATCTAAGCCCAATAGCCGAGAAAAAGTGAGGGCGCTGGAACCTGAAATGCTAAGAAAAGTAATGGAAAATGCTTTGGAAAAAGCACGTCAGGTCGAATGGACACCATTTGAGAGATATTATCTTTAAAACATAATGTGAACATATTTCCAAACCATAATCTAAATTTAGTAAATCTTAACGTTTCTTATGCGACACCCTATACTTTCTTTCTTTCTTCTTCCTTAAAGTAGATTTAGATCAGTCATTAGATTAAGCCATTTAGCTAATGCAAGTCTTAGAAATTCTCAACCTTCAGTCGCATTTAGTGTTTCACTTAGCAATGTTTTTCTTGGCAAATTCTCGGAATCCAATTTTAATCCAGACTTTGACTACCACATTAAGCGCTTCCTTTTCTTTATCTTTAAATTTAAATGAAAAAAAGTGTGCAAACATCATCTACTTCTTTTATTCATTTGAAAGGCCTATTAATGCCACTATAACATCGTTCAAATGTCCGCCGCTGCTTCTCTGCGAGGTGCGCATCCGAAGGGTTCAATTTTCCACAACTCTGGCGCATAAATCAGGCTGAATTTAACCGATGCCATGGGTTATGTTGGCTTTGAGGGACGCTGTGGTTTGTGGTTTATTTATATATTTCTACAACTTTAGAAAACGGGTCCAATCGCACGATCTCGGTGGCCAGTTCACATCACCTCCAAGTGAGATGATCGTGCCCTCGAATAGCTCGTGCAGAATTTCCAATTGGAGCGTGAGTTGTGTGGCACGTAGCACCCTCCTGTTGAAACCACACGTCGTTGGTGTGCATATCATCCAATTCAAGCCAAATGAAGTTGACCTATAGCGCTCGCCGTTGACGATGACAGCCTGGCCAACGTCGTTCTCTAAGAAATATGGGCCGAACAGTGATTTTTTCGGAATCCATTGGACGCTCTTGGATCTCATGTGGATTGGTCTCGTCCCAAATTCGGTAATTTTGTTTGTTGACGTACCCATTCATATGGAAATGGGCCTCATCATAATTATTCGATTAATATTAGGATCAGCTTCCTACTGCTCCAAAGCCCATTCAGCGAACACTCATCGTTGTCTATGGTCCCTTACCTTCAGCTCCTGGGGCAGTTGAATTTTGGTTGGGTGCAGGCCCAAGTCACGACGCAAAATTCGCCAAGTTGTGGTCTGTGAAATCCCGAGTTCTTGTGAACGACGCGAAATCGACTGCCTCGGATTCTCCTGAATCCTCCATTTGGATGCATTTGAACCATTGGTAAGCTTGAGGCAACGAATCCAACATTCCTTGTGCAAAACAGAGCCAAAAAATATTTTTTTTTTTATTAAATTTGAAAGAATATTTAACTGCACATGTTGATGTGCGGTTGACTTAAGGAATCTTACACTTTTGCCAGAACCGAACGCAAGCACCATCCTCAAATTGCAAAGTGTCCATAATCGCTTCTTGGAACGTCAGCAAAATTCATCTGCTGTCATTTTTATTTTTCTGTCAAAATAAATGCTGCAATAAAAGTTGCCAAACATTTAAATATTTTAATTACGTAAAAACAATTCGTGGTTTTACTGAAACATTGAGTGCGATAAAAAAGTTGAAGATTAAGAAAAATAAATGTTTTCAAATCAATTAAATACCTACTGTCATTTTCGCTCCCAAGTAAAATAACAAAAGTGAACGAACTTAACGAAACTAAACGAAGCAGTTATTATGTTCACAGTGTATCATTTCAGTGTATTTCATTTCATTTCATTATTAATTTATTTGTTAGTAAGTATCGCTGTACAATATTCGTTCGATTGCTTTGCTTTACTTGACTTACGTAACCTGTGGGCTTCTAGACTTATTTGCTTTATCGAAATTGAATTTCCGAATACTATACCTTGAGCTTGAGCTTAGTCTTTAGATCTCTCCTAATTAATATTCCCCAATTTTACACAGTTGCTTTCTTTAAGTGAGATGTTTTGCTTTATATTTGTTTCGCAAATTGAAAGACTCTTCACACGTCGAGGATTGAAAAGTTGCGTCATTTTGGCACACTGCTGCTTGTTGTTTGAGCTAACATCAATAGAGATAGGAGGTATCCAAGATGTTGCCTTGTAACGTTTGCACTCCAGTTTTGTTCTTTTAAGTATTAGCGTTATGAGTATCCCTGTTTATTGAAAGATTAATACACAGTGGTGGCCAGAAAATAGGAAAGTGAGGTCTATGTCTTTCTGATCAGCATGAATGTGGAGCACCGCGGCGGCAATATGTCCAAGACGTGCTATAAAAATGGAACATGAAAGAAGAAACGTGAAAGTTTGGGGTGTATTCTTTTCTGGTGAAAGTCATCTAGTAATCATGGAAGGAAATATGGAGCGTTGCGTATATTTTTCAAGACGATTACGACTCAAAATACGTTCTGTACATGTTAAATGGCTAGTGGATGAAAAAATTAATGTTTTGACCTGGCCGACTTAAATCCTGTAGAGAACTTGTGGCAAACTTTAAAAAATGCGTGAAAACACGGTACACCTTCTTAAAGGAATAAAAAAACGTGAAAAGACGACTCAACCAAATATTGACCTAATTTTTTAACTTTTATATTATATTTAAGTTTTCATGATTGTGTGGCCACTACTGTATTCTTGACGTGATATATGAAAAGATGCAGCCTTATCATCCGTAAAATTATTGTTAGTTAATATCATCCGGTTATGCAGCAGCATTTAAGAAACGTAAGTCAAGTTGATTTCGAAATGATCTAAGCAAGTAAGAGTACAGTTTTCAAAAAAAAAAAAAAACAGTGGAAAAAAAAAGAAAATACGAAAAATGCACGGGAATAAAATTATTCGTTTATTTTAAAGATTTCACTAATAAAATTTGAATTCGACGAACCGGTGTTTCGTTGACTGTGAGAATAACAGAGTTCGAGTCGAACAAGGCCTATTGTTTTTTTTTTTTTGATTCAGAAAAAAGTGAATTCCGAATCAAATTTGACCATTTTAAATCGATCGTCATTAATCTGGCTGAAGGCTTATAAACCGTCCGTTGGCACACGTCGTTTTGCTGCACCTGGAAAACGAAGAAAAAACTTTTCTTTATTTCCTATGAAGCACACTTTTTCAAAAGCTAAAAAATGTATAGTTTTGGTTGAAGTTCAGCGACTCGCCACTCTATACGTAGAAACGTGTACGGAAGGAACATTTTTCAGACCCTCAGCAAGAACTTGTTTTGAAACACGGGTACTTTTTGATTCTCTCTTGTATTATGATCGATTTGTCCTCTTCATCGTTGGCTTACTTAGCTAAGGACATTAACACATGTCTCGGCTATTAGCAAATCGACATCTCCAACTAAAAGAAATGACCGCACAACTTTCCAGTGGAACATAAGCTCTGTTCTTCAACTGACGACTTCCTTGCTACAAAGGTTTGATGCCGCCCAAGGTTTTCTTAAATCACTGCAAAACTTGTTCACATGCCCCTTCCTCCCTTGATTTAGATGAATGAAACGGAATACAATTAAATACGCTTTGATTTTTTGTTTTCAGTAAACAACCATTGAAAGGGCGGGATACCCACGTTCGCATTATTAACATTGACAACTCTCGACCGATTCTGGCAATCACTTGTTTTCCCAGACCTTCGCTCCGCCCTCTGCATTCGATTACTCCATTTCACTACCATGGCACTCTGCAGATACATGCTGCATCCCAGTACATTTCACTTTCAAATATCCTCGCGCGTTTCTCCTCTCGACCCGCTTGTCGAAAGGCATATACCACAATGCCTGCCCGGCCTAACCGCTTTTCACCAATTCGTTCGCTCAGGTGAAATGGCAGCGTAGCGATTTATGCGATTGGAAATAGGCAGATAAAAGGGATGCTCAATCAGCATGAATTATGCAGAAAGGCTCGACTCGATTGATGTGGTTCAATTTTGGGTTTTGAACTCTCACCCACCCCCAGGGTCGGCAATGAGAGGCTGGAAGGCGGATGTAGTCGGTGAGTTGGGTTACGGGAGATAACGTTTTTTACTTTTACCTTGCAAATTTTTGTGTGCAGAAAAAATGAGGTACAACACGGAGGCATTAGCGAATAGACTGAAGGCGAGACCATAAACAAAAAAGGGTCTGAACTCCGTCAATGGTTGTTGTGTGAATGGATGAGTGGTGGAGAGGATTTTCCATTTGCATACGGCGGTGTGAGGCAAGGGCAGGCTATGCCCTGGCAATCGCGCAATTAAGAGTGCTCTTCATCGTGATGCAGGAATGATATTGTTTAGAATCCGAGGCGAGACGGAAGGTTTGAAAAAATTTAAGTTGGCAGATCCCAACAGAATCAATACATTGTCTTAAATTAGAGCTATTCAATGTTCCACCAGGCTGGCAGTCAATGAATTGTTGAATAAGAAATCGAACATGGGCTGTGATGGTGTTAATTAATTAAACAAAAGACTGAATGGAAGATTTGGTTTTCATTTGCATTCCGTAGGCTGCGGGGTGGTGTGCTTTTTATTTGAGCTTGTTCGAGTTTCTACATCACGCAGATGTGAGTTTTTATATTCAAAAAAAGAACAGAAACGGCTAAGGGGTGGTATAAATTTTCAATTCCAATGAGTTGCTAATGGGCACAGATGAATGGAGGTGGGGGTGCATCTAGTTAGCTTTATTTACTGAAATTGAATCAATAGGTTGGTTGATTGGTCGATTGCTGAATAACCGAGTCATGAATATTCCAAAGGTTTGCTAGGTTTGAGGGCTCTTTTGATTTGAAACCACGTGAATGATTACAGAAATATGAATAATCAGGCCAATCGATGCTGTAATTGAAAAAAAAATGGAATGTTACATGAAACTGGGCAAAAGAAATCTCTTTGTCATTTGAAAGACTTAATATTTCCGCCACAAGTGGTAACAATGACTTCAAATTTTAATGAATGATAAAGGATCTTCCGTGTAGGCGACGCCAGGGTAGATGCGTCGAACCCTACCTTTGAGGTCAAAGGTTCGAATCTCGAAAAAAAACACTTAACATTTTTTCACGGCTTTTGCGATAGAAGAGAGTTCAGCAACTTAAACTCTCCAAGCGACAACCTCGTAACTCAGGCATAGCTCAGCCATATCAAAGGCATTTCGGTCAAGGATGTTGTTGTGACGTAGATGTAATAGGCTTGGCCGAGATAGGACAAGTAGGTTGTTGAACTATAATTGTTTTCAGGAATAGTCTTTAAATATCAACTACCTTTGTTTATTATTGAGACCAATATATGTTCCCAGAATTGTTTGAATTGAAATAGATTTGGTTCGCCCAACATTCGGAAGAAAATCTAATGAAAAATAAGACTCTCCATCTCACACACCTGATCGAATTGACTTTCTTCAGAAAAGTGTCAATTTCCATTGCATCCCGTTGTCCTCATGAGAAACAGAACACTCGTTTCCTTCCAACAGATCCCTCTCCTTTGGACGTTCATCCAGGTGTCCTGCCTGGATAAAGACGCTGTGGCAAGGGAGGGAGAGAGGCATTCACGACAATACACGTGTACCTTTTAGTATGCTGCAGAATTAACAACCCCATAACATGAGTTATCTACCAATTATCATAGCAACTATCGAGGACATGTGTACAATTACATTCCATCCTGGCTGGAGCGATGGACTGCAAAGGATAAAAATGATCAACGATAATGTGGCAATAAAAGGCGCAAAGAAACATAACAATCAATCAATGGCATAGCACTTCGCATTATGGAGGGATACCATGGCGGAGGAGCAATTTGCTTTCCAGTCTTTGTTTATCCATGAGCTCAACTGTTTGTCTAACAGGTCCTTGAGAGTTATGCGGGTCGATACGGGATTATAATGATACTATGAGTGATATTCTTATGAGACGGTCATGTCAGAGGCTGGGGAGTTTTGCCGACTTAATTCCGTGCGCGCAACGAGAGAGGTTAATATTCCTTTGTTTGGTTTCTAAGGGTGGTGGGGTAAAAGGGGCTGTTTTAAGGATGCTCTCGAGGGATATTCAATTAATTTGTTACAAAGAATTCAATGAGCCACGACAAATTTTCCGATTCGGAAAGATGGAAGGAAGTAGAAAGTTGTTACGTCGATGGGGTCGTATTCAGGGAATCAAACTTTTTCCGGGGATCTTGACTGTGGTTGGGGGTTGACTAATGTGCTGAGCGGCTCATTGAGGTTACTGAGTGGATCTTAGTTTATTCGGCTAAATTAGTTTCAAAGTTTTATGCAGGAGTTATTATTTGAGTAGGAATACACGTTTTCGTTTAGGATAAATGAATGGAAGAAACAAATTGAAAAAAAAATAAATTGAAGCACATATTCAGAACTTTAACAAGTGGTAGACTCAGTTTGATTTCAGTTTTAAATATTCTGAGCACAGTTCAATAACTTTTTTGCTTAAGAGGAGCCCCAATGGCCGATCCCTTTAACAATGACGGCTAAAGACAGTGACTGAAAAAGGCAGCGGATTTAAGGCCGAGTTCACAAACTATCTTCTCTTAAAGCTTTCTCCATCCAATAAGAAAGTGAATCATAAATTAGTTTATATTTACCATTTTAACCATTTATCAGTCCTAAGCTTTAATAACAAAGAGCAGCCTTTAGTACTTTGATATGCCTGGTGCTGTTGGAGGTTCCGTCTAAAAGAATGGAACCTTTATATTTCGGTATGTTCGTCGGTCCGTCTGTTGTGTCTGTCACCCTTTTTTATATCCTACGTTTATGAAGATACCGGCATGAAATTTCGGAATCAAGTCCTTTAGTTCTTGAAATCATTTTCCATGTACCCAAATTTAAAAAGTGGGTCATTTGAGGGTGGCTCCCATATAGGTGAACTTGCCATTGATCTTAAAACAGTGACGCTCCCCATCGAGTGATATATCAATCGACAGATCTTTTGATATGAGGTGGAGGGTTGCTTCAACACTTTTTTGATCCTTTGAAAATATGAAATTCCAAAGTCGGTCCCCCGGCATATTTCTAAACCAAAATGATTCAAAATCTGTAAAATAAACATAAACTTGTTTTTAATGCGTACTTTCATTTAAAAATATTTCGAGCATCCCGGCCCAAATAGTTTTGCAGATATTGGTCAAACACGTGAAACATCCCCACACCATAAGATTACCACCTCCGTGCTTCATAGTTTGTTTAACCTGATGTTTTTGAATATTGTCTTGTGGGTGATGCAAACATTTTTATATTAGATATTAAAAATTGTATTAAATATTAAAAAGAAAAAGAAAAAAGCAACCCGTATCCAACGATGCAACTCATACAAAATATATGAGATTATTTTTTATCTACCCCGGTAGATACTGTTCGCGTAAGTAAATTAGAGTTGCTGTTCATGTGAAGGTTAAGCGAACTATTACTAGCTCACTGTAGCACCGTTAACGATGAGCTAGGTAAGAAAATCACCCATAGGGATCTAACAGAGAAATTTCACACTCACAAAAAAAAAGTCAGATTGTCAAAATTATGTATGGCGCTGTACAATTCGTAACTGGCGCTCTATTTCATTATGGCGTTTATTTATCTGAGCCTCAAGCATTTTTTTATTTTCCTCATCAACTGAAGTCACAATAATACTGGACTGTGCAGTATAACACTTTTATTTGCCATCGAACACATATTCACATTGCATACAGTTAGGCTGAAAATATGTCTGTCACAAAATAATTTCATGTTTGGTCGACGAATTTTGCAAGATCCATAGCGGACAACGCGCACTGATAAAAAGTGTCTTTAAGCGCCAAAATTCGGTTCCCCGGTTGATATGCTAAACTGCCAAAAAATGCTGAAAACAAATTTATTCTAAAATGCTTACTGGTAAACACAATTTTTTCATCATTTCGTATCTATGTATGACACGAATGATGCATCGAATCTCTTAAACGATCAGTTTCTTCTGAGATGTCATGGTTTACATCTGGATAAGGTCTGCATCTGGGAAGACAATGCGGAAATGGCGGATAGAACACATCCCAACTTGACACGATCAAATAACAAAACAAATAACGTTTTTACTATAACTTATAAAACACTGTAGTGTGAAAATTTTATCATATATTTCAACTTATCAAATTAAATTAAATTTTTGTTCTAAGCAATGAAGACTCCTTCGTGTACTAATCTTTCAGTGAATACAGGGGGGGGCAAATACAAGTTTATTTTTAAAAATGCAATAACATGAACAAAACTACATTTTTTCCATGTATTCTGGCTTTATTAAGAACAAACATTCCCATTTATTATGAAATACAACGTCGTTCAAGTGGCTGCGTCGGCTGGCACGTAGACCTCGTTGATGGTTTCGGGCTGTAGCTCATGGATTGCTTGGATGATATTGGCCTTAAGTGCTTAGATCGTTTCCGGATTGTTGGCATAACATCGGTCCCTTACGGTTCCCCAAAAAAAAAAACTCGCAACTCCGAGGCGGCCACTTGACATCGCCAAGACGGCGCGCCATACTGCATGAACCAAAGGTCGTCCAAATCCATGTCTTCAATTTCAGTAAAAAAAAAACATTGGCTAACATGGCTCTGTAATGCCCGAGGTTGACAAAAAGGTTGTTCCCAGCCTTATTTTCGAAGAAAAATTGTTCAATGATGCCACCACTCCACAATCTGCACCAAACTGTCACTCCCTGTGGATGAATTGGCTTCTCGACAATAACGTGCGGGTTTACCGAGCCGGGGATGCCAAATCGGCAATTTTGTTTGCTAACGTAGCCGCCGAGATGAAAATGCGCCACGTCAGAAACAGCTGATTTTTCGCCTAAAAATCGGTGTCCAATTGAAGCTGCTCTAAGGCCCAAACTGCGAAGCAATGCGAACGAAGCGGATCGTCGCGCGCCATGAATTGCTGAATCAATTGGACCTTGTAAGAGAATAATCCGAGATCCTTGTGCAGAATTCTCCTCAGGCTAGTGCGTGAAATGTTGAGTTGTTGAGATCGATGGCGAGTTGATGTTCGTGAATTGAGTCTCACTCTCTCGGCCACAGCAGCCACATTCTCATCTGTGCGCACCGTACGACGACGGGGACCATGAGTGTTGTCCACTAGCATGAACTTTTTGCACAAATTTGCGTATAGCAGTCGCGGTGGGTGCTTCATTTCGGCCAAAACTTATTTTCTACACAGCACTCACTCACTTCGTTCCGCGGAGACATGATAATGACTTTCTGTCAAGATTTCGAGCGGGAAACAACTGTCAGTGTCAAAATAACCTATGATTTAAAAAAAAAAAAACACTAGATGGCCCACGCTCTATGTGGACTTGGACGTTGTCTTTTCCGCCGTCTAATTCAATCCGACATCATGTCATGCATTACTTAGCACTTCACCTGGATACAACCACAATCATGAATGTTCGTTTTGTTTATAAGACGACACCATTCCAGTACACCCCATCCACGAAAAAATCATCCTCTATCCAGCCCCCACTCGCCCAAAAACAAGACAACATTTGTGTGTTCTTTGGTAAAACATATTTATTCTTCTGATTCGGTATCCCTACAACACACCCACGGCTTTGTGTTAAAATTCAATATAAACGAGGCTCGCCCTTCAACCTAATCTAAGCCCAGCCCACTAAATCCGCCATCAAAGCAATTTACCCCAACCATCTTTGGCACCGTCACAAACCAATACCGGCCCACTGTGTTAACAACAGGATCCTGTGGGTAATTCCCACCAATGATCAATTGTACATCTTTTGTGTACCAAAATAAATAGGGCTGCGCTACTCACTGAACACAACGATTGCAATCCCAATTTTGAATTTCAAAAAAATCGCTACACCTGAAAAGATACACCTCCAACAAAACATTGAAGACGACGGGAAGCAAAAAACCCGCACAGAAGTACTCGTAGTTCCCCAGCAGCCAGTGTTGATTGAAAATGGGCGCCAGCATGGGGGCGGCATCGTGGTGCAAGGGAGCATCGTCAGAAGCCGTGCACTGGTTCTATCATATCGAGCGACTGCTGGTTTTTTGTTGGAAAAGTTTGTTTTTTTTTTTCTCGTGACATTTTCCTCCTTTTTTGCGACACTGGCGGGGATCTCTGGTATCGAAGCTGGCTGTGAATTCCAATGGGAGGAGGGCTGCGAGATGCTATTTTATTTTGATGACAATATCGAAAAAATTGTCACCGCCATCTGGCATGGAGTTCAGTACAAGGAACCGCTTCGTGGGCCACACCCGTCGAGATGGTTGTGGATGTGACAATGCATGCGGCTGTTGTAGTCCACGTCGTATTGACGGCCAGCTCTCTGTCAGAGGATACACGCAACCTGTCCATTTGAGTCCAGAACGTTTGCATTCGATCACAGTTTGAAAGTTTTCCACATCGCATTCACTGCCGAGGTACCAAATGAAAATTGCATGCTGTTGAGTCATCGTGTTGGAACAACAGCGATAGCTCGACTCGGACAACGAAAAGGATGCCAAGGACGATGTCGATGAGGACGACGACGACGACGATGTCGATGCCGATGGTGAGGGAGGCGACATGCAGGAGAACAATGGGGACGAGGAAATAGACGACGAACAGGACGAGGAAGACGACAACGACGACGACGAAGCACACCATGCACAAGCATCAGCAACGTCCGGGCTGTTCATGCGAGAGCAGGCAGGGGATGAGCATTCAACATTGACCCGTGATTCCAAGGAGGGATCCTGCATCAAATGGCTAGTGCTTCGACTGAAGGTACTCTCGTCGGTAGATTTTGATTTCGTTGCTGTTTTGATGACCTCGATACATGCTCCTCTGGGAGAGGCAACAAAGACTGGCGATGCTCCAGCAGTATTATCAACACCAACAGCACAGCAGTCATCAAATTGGGGTTGCCGACGTGGGGGTGGTGTATCGTCTTGAGTATCTGCATTCATGTCGTTCATTTCATTCCGTAGTTCGTCCGCTTCCTGGGGTTCGTTCTCAGTCTGGTGCAGTGGTATGCATGCGACGAAGAAAAGTTCTGTACCTGGCCGAGGAACACTCTTCGGAGTGCTGCTCGCTCTTGAATTTTTATTTCCGTCCAAAGTGTGTCCTTGGACTTTTTCGGTGCTTTCCGATGCATTATTCTTGAAGGTCTCCTTATTCTGATTCCAGGTGCGTTTCGATTGAATGGTAATGCATGAAATTGCCTTTGCAGGCGTGACCTGCAACCGGACCGCTTGGCCAAAAGTCGTGTAGTGCTGGACAACAGAAATTTGATGGACCTGAGTCAGATGGGACAAGATTTCCCACTCGGTGATAAATCTTCCGAAAGTTTCAATCTTTTCCTCACCTTTGGTCATCGTCGTCATGGGTTTACGACTGACATCTTGTGTCCAGGTACAGTCCAGCGTCTTGGCATCGGGGTCAGATCTTGAGTTATTGCTTGCACCGTCGGCGGTGGCGTTGTGCAGGAGAATGGAGCACGATGATTTCCCAGTTGGACAATGAAAAGTTTTCCTTGGCTGTTGTGCCACTGCCGGAGAACGACGACGGTTGTGCTGTTTTTGTATGTGAAAGTGGGAGTGATACATGCGGTGATGGTGATGGTGATGATGATGGCAGGGATTGTACTCCACTCCATCGTATTTCTTCTTTGAGTTCGAATTGAGTTTAAGGACGACAATGTTGTCGTCTGATGAGTTGCCGTTGGCAGCAAGTTGATCACTGCCGTCGTCTTGTTTCTTGAGATGTTCCGATATTGTATTACCTATGAGCTTGCGTTGATGGAATTTATCCAGGCTCGGCGATGACGAGGCAGACACTGGTGGGCTGTCGATTCTCACACTGATGAGCGATGGTGTCTCCTGACAGTCATCGTAATCTTTCGGGCAGTCTGTGGATGATTTGCCGCTACGGACTGAAAGTACACACAAAAAAAAAACAAAAATGTAATTAATCTCAGTCGTGGTGTGGGCAGAAGTGGGTGGTTGGAAAGTGAAGTTTATTTTTTATCCCCGCAGTGGAAGGACACCACAAGATGTTTGCATTAATGGAGTAATTTTGTCGTAATGACTTTTGAGAGGGTACTTGAGTGTGAGTTGGATAAAGTTTTTCTTCTTTTTTTGCTGTGCTGGAGTGGGATTGAAATTAAAAGGACATTAGAGCTTGAACTTGTGACTGTGTACCAGATGTCCCTCCTTGGGATTCTGTGAGGTATGAAGTTGAGATAGATAAGCCTCTTGAGAGGGAATTTTGCCGCAATCGAATCTGGTACGACCGTCGAGTGTCTTTGATGAGCTGTGGGTCATGTGGCGTAACGATGTCATCGCCTTTGACTCCTCATCAAGGAGTAGTGGAAATGAATCTTTCTGAGTTGAGTTCCCTTAACAAATCTATAACTCAGAGTGGAGGAGGCTATACGTTGCGGGAGATCAACGCGTCCTGCCAGAGAGGAAGAGAGCGAGATAAAGTTTTAAGCGTTTTTTAACTGTCATATCTGTCGTTGACTGGTAAGGAGAATCAATACAACAGCGGTTACCTTTTGGAAGGAAATGAGAATCTCGTCTGCTCCTGTCTTTTTATGACTTTAATCCCTCTCAACTTGCAGGTTACAATTTGACTTTTGGATCAGCGAGGTTCATTGAAGGATATCAACGATATTTAAGGACTCCAGCTAAATATAAGCAAAATATAAGCATGTGGTATTCTAAACTAGTCGCCACAAGACAAAAATTAAAGCCGAATGCACCGAAATCAGTGGCAAGCCGTCGCATAATATTGTACCAAGTCCTAAGTTTGTAAGTGAGTAGAAAAGAAGAGAAATCCCTGAAGTGCATTCAATCAGACGCAAGAAGATAATCGAATCCATGACCGCATTGATCCCCTTTCCATGTGAATTCTTTCCATATTTTGGACGCATTCGTTCTGTCGTTCCACTATAACCAGTCCCCAGTATATACAGCATATGTGTTCGAATGATTCCCATTGCACGTACCGATCATCATCCGCAGACGACAGATTCTTCTTTTTAGCCTATGCTCGAGTATCCCAGTCAAAAAGACTTCCATTTGTGACACTCCATTAGTTAAGTGCACTATCCCATTTGCGCAAGGATACGTATACAGTTTTTGTGTACCAAGGGATCTGAATCATAATATGAGGCAACTCTCCCGCACTGTTATTCTGGGACTGGAAGCAAAAAGAGTTGAAGACAAATCCGATTTGACATCGAAACACACATTAACTTGATTCCCTTCTCATTCAACTTCCGTCCAACTGGGCAGAATATATTCCCTTCCCTGTGTCCAGTCGCTCTGACTGTGTCTTTGTTCCGCTTTGCAAAACCCTTTTCATCGAATTTCGGTTACTAAAAGCTTTTCAGTACCACTGTGGCACACACTACCTTTGACTTTGGATTACACAAGACGACATCTCTGTCACTTGTGCATCTGCACTGGACTTCTATGAGTTGGGACACTCCATTCTTTCCGCATCCTCACCACCCTCCTCCTCCTACACTATTACTGTATCCGTATCTCGCACTGCTTAATGTTGTTTTACCGAAAAGAGAGATAAATTAATGATTGAAATCCCACAGGACATTTTTATTGCCACCGGTTTTGAGCTGTGTGCCTTACACAGCAGAACGACTAGGATCTATGTGTGGGCCAGTGTGTCCGAACTACGTGTTTACTATCGGGAACATGATATATGTATGTATGGACCTCATACAACAGCATTGTGCTCACATAAAGGACACACTTTACGCTTTTGGGGATGAGGCGGGCGATCCTCACATTCTACATGGTGCCATATATACATACCTCCATCGCAGGGGAAGCTCTCGGCCAGTAATGTGAACAATTTATCGGCAAGCAGACATCTTCCTCGTGGTCCAAGTGTGACTCGACAAATGGGACATTTGACTGTACGACCTCGACAACTATTGCAGAGTACGTGTCCATTACAGCATTGCCATCCGGGTGGTTTAACGACCTATTTGGACCAAAAAAAAGAAAGAACACAGGATGACACAGGCAAAAACACAAGGTTGTTACACTGAAAAGGTTTCATTATTACAGAGGAGTGGTCTTTAGGTGCGGGTGTACGTGCTGGGGGAAGGTGTGACAATTTAGGATACATGCAGGCATATGGAATGTGTGGAGTGAGTAAAGGAATGGGTAGCGCTTGATGCAGGGAAAGCTTACAGGTAAGGAAGATATATTAATAACACCATTAGAAACT
This sequence comes from Myathropa florea, assembly GCA_930367185.1. Lineage (NCBI taxonomy): Eukaryota > Metazoa > Arthropoda > Insecta > Diptera > Syrphidae > Myathropa > Myathropa florea. The sequence continues at coordinate 101,116,142 of OV884003.1, forward strand.
TAGTTTTGAGATAGCAAGTTGCCTATAGTTTTTTAATGATTGAGATGCAGTTACATTTTATTGAAATAATCCAATTCAATCATAGCAACTTCCATGTTCAGTGGTCAAACCTATAATAACGTGTTTATAAGGAATATAAACTCTTAAATGAACACGTTTTCCGAAACTAATGTATTTTTCACTGACATCTTCTGCTGTAATCTAAGTATAATTTTCCTTGCAAGACAACGACGTTACAAATCTAAGGAGTAAGCTAGAATATTGCGAAATCTTCTATATTAATAAAATCATAGCGTCTGTCTGTTCGGGGTAATCTCAGAAACGGTTGGACCGATTTCAATGAAACTGTGCAATCATTAAGAAAAGGTTGCCAAGGGTGACTTCGAGATTTTAGACGCTTTTGGTCAATAAAAATTCGGGCCAACCTGAAATAATAATAATAATGGCGGCGCTACAGTCCGAGGTGGACCTGGGCCTAGCTTCTCAGCAACCACTCGTGGTGTGCGTGCTATTGTTCTGTCACGAGCGGAGGGGACCTACAGTTTAATGCCGACTCCGAACGGCAAGATTAAGAAGCTTTTTCTAGACAGTTATACACTTTGAGCATTATCAGTGACTCGAAAGGGGCCAACCTGTACTGTATTCAATATTTTTGAAAAAGAATAAGCAACCTATCTTACAGCTCAGATTTTCCCTTTCGTCATGTCCAAACAGAAAGTAAAACTATTCTCGAAAATCAAAAGAACCTAATTGTCTAAGGCGACGTAATCAAATGCTTCAAGGCAGCGCACCTAAAGAGAAGTCAAGAGACAAAAGTTTCAATAGAACTCAGCGAAGCATGTCATGCACAAAATAATCAACAATTCCGGCTTCTATAAGGATAAAGCTGAGGCCATTTGAATGAGAAACAGTCGACTTGTTGACTGCGTATTTTTTTGAACCATTCGAATAATATGTTAAACTATGGGTCATGTTTTCTGTTGGCTGTAACAACCGTAACGTGTTGGACAGCATTCACAAGCAGCGTGTCCACTTTGCTGTAATTGCAGTTAATTTGAATCTACTACATTTTTGAAGCATCCTTACATGTACAAAACAAAATAAAACTAAATATGTATTTCTTATCTCAACGGAGTCACTGTTCACTATTCAAAAACGAGATAATTGACAATACAAAATTACACCGGCTATAGGCCCAACTATAATAGGCATGAACGAGCATGAGCTAATGTCAAACGCGCATGGTGGAGTGAGCGAGTACATAAGAGCGACTATAATGGAGCTCATGAACAATCGGTTAAGCATATGCGAATTTAACAGGTGGCACACAAACAAACAAATGTTTCGTTAGGCATGAGCTAATGCGTTCTGAACAGCACCGAACAGATGTTAATTTGACACAGAAATCTCAAAATGGCAAATTGTTGAACGACATTTTTCAATTGAATGCAACAAACCACGGGAAGAAATTCTGACAGATGGCTATACGTGTGTTTTGTGCAAACATAACGAAACATTTCGTTAAAATTTGACACGTGCTCATGCTCGCTCATGGCTATTACAGTTGGACTTTATGGGCTGACGGCAGCCACTGCGTATTGTCGAATCCGGGGTCCACTCTCACTGATATATTTGTCAAATCTTGTTTGAAGAAAATTTTACGAAATAAAACATGACCGTTCACACTCAAAAAATTTAAAATTTTAAACAATTTTAAAACCAAATTTCAAAGATGACAGATGTCCTGATAGCAGCGGACAAAATTCTTTTGACAGACGAATAAAATGCAAATTTGTGTTTATTTATTACGTAAAGTGTAATCAGTAAAAGGCTAACCATAATGGCTGTACACAAAATTAATCTTATGTCGTAACCAAACGATAAGTAATCAGAAGCATCATTCAATTTCAAAATGCCCATAATTGCTTATAGAGACTTAAGGAGAATTCAGCTGTCAACTGACATTTGCATACGTTGAGAGCGATTCATTCCGTTTCCGCGTAAGTAGGCTAAAGTGACCGAGTTTTCCAAAACTGAAAGAAGCGGTTACTATGGTAACATTGTATCATTTTTGTGTATTCGCTTGATTGCTTCAGTTTTCTTAAATATTGGTACGGCCATTATGGTTTGCCTTATTTTTTTCCGCCTCAATTTTTTTTCATTTTTAATTTTTTTTTTCTTGCGTAGGGATATAAATGGAGAAATTACCGTCAAAGTTCCGTTCAACTGCAAGTTACAAAAAATCTGGAGAAATCAAATGTTCGTCGCAGTGAATAAACCCATTCACATTTTCAAAATTTGTTTGACAAGCAAGGACAATATACGAATATTAAAAACATGTCATACAAATTGGACAAATAAATCGTTGAGTATGTACACCGCTAAACAAACTTGAACGTATCGTTAACTCCTTGTCATTTACATTTTTCCTTAGCTTGCTGCAAAAGTTTTATTTGAAAATGGATAAAATTGTTACTGAATATTACATGTAAGTAAACGGTAAAATACTCTCAGATTATTTTATTATTTTTTTACTGATGAAAAGTTTACAAAAAATTGTAAAAAAAATTAATATGAATTGATTTTTCGGTTTGCCTTGTTTTTGTAAGTAAATGCATACTGCGAAAAGATTCGATATACTCCCACTGTTTAGAGAATCTAATTGACAGACATCGACCTTTTGGGAAGACAATCTTTTTTTTTCAGCCATTTGTCCATCCGTCCGCTTTTTATTTCCAATGTAGAAGGACAATAAAAAATATCATTATTCAACTAATAATTGTGAAGTCAACCACATAAGGCATTCAAAAATATTTCATCCTTAGAATATTTTTAAAGACAACTTTTGAAATCAACTTTCTTACTACAAATATGGAAACACTACCCTTGATAATTGCAGTCTGATAGAAAAAAGACTTCAAATCAAAAACAATCAACTTCTTAACTCCTTTCGGAAGAGATAGACTGAATACGTGTTAAAATAACTCGCACAAGCTCTCAACAATTCTGTTCTTCGATTTTTTCTTGTAAAATGATGAAGAACATTTTTTTTTCATTTTTTAATTCACTCAATTTGCATGCAGATAAGTACTGTTAGATGAGCAACATATTTTCAGTTCTAACGACTTTCATGAGTTCAACTCTGACGTCAGAAAATGTGAAAAAATCAGTTTTCTCGAATTTCCAAGGATTTCCAATGAAACTTTTGATTGAATTAACTTCAATTATCATTTTAACATCCTCCACCAAACATTCGAAACGAAATTTCTATTTATACGGAATAAGAATCCGTATGTATGACACATTTCACACGAAGAATGCAGTTAAATGACAACACAATTGACTCGCATTTTTTTGCTGAAAATTAACGAAGTTTTGCCAAAGTGGATTTGATGATTATAATAATAATAATAATAATAATAATAATAATAATAATAATGACGGCGCTGCAGTCCGAGGTGGACCTGGGCCTAGCTTCTCAGCAACCACTCGTGTTGTGCGTGCTATTGTTCTCTCACGAGTGGAGGGGACCTACAGTTTAATGCCGACTCCGAATGGCGAGATTAAGCAGCTTTTGCTAGACAGTCATACTCTTTAAGCATTGTTAGTGACTCGAAAGAGGTGGAGTCGTAAACAATTTTTTTTTAGACTGTGCAAGTCTAGTGTGCATCGGTCGACACACAAACACACACGGCCACGGCGCCCACATTTGATAATTACGGTCAACACGGTCTGACTTCAGAACTGAAAATAAAAAGACAAGCTACCTGTCGGAATGAAATCTCATAACTTTAACTGTAACGGTCTTAAAAATACCATATTTTCCACTGTTTTATTGGTCTGTACACAGGCAACTTTCGTTAGGCGAAGTAAGGGCGTACTTAATTATTACTAATTAAGGTTCCGTTCACTCAATCGGAACCCTTAAAAATTTGGTACTACCGTCAATCCGTATGTTTGCGACGCTATCCACAGTTTCTGCATTTATGAAGATATCGACATGAAATTATGAAATTATGTGCACTAGATCTAGATGTGAATTTCTGTGCATTTAAAAGCTGTGATATTTGGGGTGGCTCCCGTAAATGCATCGAGTGATGTATCGGCCGATAGATACTTTCAAATGAGGTAAAGGTGCGCTTACCAACATTTCAAGGTTTTTGGAAATTATCTTTAAGGAAACATGAAGCTTTAAAGTGGTTACACTTTGCGTTACCCCCTCCCATTCCTAAACCTAAGTGTCAAAAAATCTGATTGAAAATCACCAAAAATTTGTTTCAATAAGTACGTTCGAACAGCGGAACATACGCTGCTCGAGGACAACTCGCACTTGCCCAGTTTATTTTTTTGACTGCGCTCATCCCTAACCAGGCCGAGAGCAAGCTTTTTAATTTGTTTTTCCTTCTCCCATCTCAAATTATATCATTTGACAATTAAGCCCAGATGTCAAAATGCAACACTCCGATAGCCAATTTCCTTAGCTTTGGATACATGCAAGTGATTATGTCTCGAACAAAATGAAAACTGACACTGCAATTGAAAAAATGCACCCTTAAATAATAAACTTCCATTCTTCTTCCTCCAGTGCAATCGAATTCTCCGATCTTTAATTTCACAGCCAACGTCAGCCACCGCCACGGGGTGTATCCCATATCCTTGTGAATTACGGTAAATTCGTTAAATGTCCAGTGATAAATTTTCACCATTAAATTACGTATCGAAAAGGAAGCATTTTAATCCGCAATTTTCACAAATCTCCTGCGGCGATTCGCATAACTTCACACATCCAGTAGACGGATGTGTTGTAGCCACAATGGTTCTACCAGCTTGTAATGACACTTTGCAACTCTGCTATGCTTGGTACTCCAAGCATCTCTTTTGTTTTGTCCTTAACTAGGAGTGGCTTCATGTTGTTGCATTTGCTATGACTGCTTCGTAGCTGCGAGAGTGTGCGTGATCATGTTGTTATACAACTTGACTACAATGAACACAATGTGCTTCGGGTGTTGCGATTTTGTTATTCAATTTTTTGTTTCTTTTCTTTTCAGAATGTAGGGAGAGCTCTGGGAGATGATGGGATTCTGTTTAACGATGATTGGTTTGGTTAGTGAAGGGAAGGAGTATGAGTGGTGCACTCATATTTGATCGATGGTCAGACAAAAAAACTAATGATAGGGATGACATTAGGGTTAACACGAAGTTGAAAGGCTTACCTCCAGGCAAACGGGACACTCCAATAGCTGGGCGATATTTTGAAGACATTTAGCGAACTTTTGCAGTGATTGCTGATTAATAGCCTAAAATGAGAAGAAGTGAATATATGAGTTGTTAAAGTGAAATTTAAAAATTTAGTCAGCGATGAAAAGCGGCAATTGTTCAGACCCTACAGGGGTCTCAGGCCTGCTAAGTAAGCAAGATTTCCGACGATTCCAATATAAATCTTTTCTATTCTGTCAAATACATAATCAGAAACTGTGATTTTGAAATTTCGTTGATTGAAACTTCCACTGTCGTCCTGTTAGTTGTCTGCGCAGAAATGAGAGCACTTTAGTCAAGAAAGTCACATTTAATACCACGTTGCGGACTTAAGGTAAGCAGTCATGACACTGGCGTGTTTGACTGAGTCATGTACTCGGGATTATCACTGACAGAAGGCAACATGGGCATAACATCCTCTTTACTGAGACTATCGTTAAAGATTAACTGATTCCAAATTCCAGATGAACCTGACGAGAGACTTGGCTACTTACACTATTTTCAGTCTTGTTACGCCAAATGAGCACCGTAACATAGCTCCCTCCTCGCTCCCAATGATCTTGAATCTTTGTCGCCAATTCGGAAATTTTCTGTCCCAGCACATCGGCTCCGTTTAGCTCCAGCACAGTATCACCACTCCTCACGCCAGCATGAAACGCATTGGAATCCTCTTGCACTCCACTCACCCAAGGATACGGATCCCATGGTGCACGGCTCAGATGTAGACCAAGCGTTCCATTCGGGCAAGCGTGTATCTTGCATAACTTCAGCATTTTCATCCACCGCCTCGGGCATGTGGGGTGCCTCCAACTTGCAGCACCTTACAACCTAAAACGAAAAAGCAAAATGCAACCCACTGCAGTGTTAACACTCCACCAAGTAACAGTCCATGACGGGGTCTGTATTTATGAGGGTTTCTTCAGCTTCCCCGGCGCTACGCAACAACAACTGCTGAATTTATATCCGAGGTAGTCATACGTGAGACGTGACTAAGCCGCGAAGCCGTCACCACTACGCACGAAACTTCAAAAATAAACACAACTACTAGCAGGTATTAAGGTTCTGGCAGTTGGCTGCAGGCAGACAGACAGCCAAAGGTGGGTGAAGGGTAAGCGAAGACTACCGCCATTGCATACTAATGGTTTTGTAATATGTGAACAATTTGGCAAGCAGACCGATTTTATGGCTGCCAGTGTAACCTTGACGATAGGTGTATTTCAACAGTTCACCGAAGAGGCTGTTTATTACCCTATGTGGGTGGTGGGGCGGAGGTCCAACTGACACGAAGCCATAGTTTGGCGATGGGGTGACAAGCGCAGTGAATGTGAGTTATTGCGACCCAGAGGAGAATAGATTGTGGGAGCTGATAGATTTGAAATAGACGTGATGGCTGTTTTAAAGAAGCAGGAGTCTTTGAATACAATTTTATGTCACCGTGATGCGATCAAGATTCACCTCAGAGTCACCTCTGGATTTTATATTTGTTGGGCTTTTCTGAGCTGTTTTTTCGTGGACCAAACGAGCAGATGTTTACTTTCTGCCATTTGCCAGTTTATTTCAAATGTGTAAGATACAATGCGACCAGATAAAAGCAATAGAAAAATAAATTTAAATAAAATAACAACGGTGTAAGATATAACACTTATTCTGGCTTTATTTTAAAGCTTGATTCATGCCAATATGTATGGAATAGCACATCATTCAAATAGCCGCCTCGACTTCGCTGGCAGTGCTTCAAGCGGTCAGTCCAATTTTTGAAGACTCGTTCCAATATGTGTGCCGTTTTTCCGGCAGTAGCTTCTGGAATGGCCTCCAGCTCGTGCAAAGTGATTGGCTCGTTAGCGTAGACTAAAAAGTTGCCGTAGCTTCACAGAAAATAATGAACTGGTGTCAAGTCGCATGATCGCGCGGTCAATTGATGAATGCTCGCAGTGCGATGACCCAGTCGAGAAATTGCTCATTCACAACTTCGAGCGTTGCGTTGCTTATGGCGTTGCGTTGCTTATGACAGCGCCGTCTTATTGAAACTGCTCGTATATATCGATGTTGTCGATCTCTAGCCAGAAAAAGTCAGTTAACATCTGACAGTAACGGTGCCATCTTCCTCATTTCGAAAGAAATAGGGTCCGATGATGCCGCCATGCCGTAAACCGCACCAAACGGTCAGAATTTGTGAATCCATTGATGCTTGTGGGTTGTGTTCGCTCCAATAACTGCAAATTTTGTTTGTTGACATAGCGGGTACTTTATCACGGTGCCCCATAGGCCTCATCCCAGAAGATGATTTTTTGTCCACACTCTGGATCTCTTGCGACAGCACAATATTATACGTCTGTATGCCCAGATCCTACCACAAAATAAGACGGGTTTACTCTCTGGCGGTGCCTAATTCAACTGATCGGCCCCGAATCGGCATTTCGGAGTTTTCTTCAACAGTGGCTGCTACGGCGCCTTTGTTTTCTATATTTCGCGCCAATATCTGTCTGGTTGGTGGCTTATGGCTGAAACACAACAGTGCGTCAGCGTCAGCGCTGTCTTTCAACGCACACGATTCAATGGACATTCACGAAATACTGCAGCAACCTACGTAAGTGAAAAATGAGAGAGATGAGAGGATCGTAATAAAACGTAAAACGTAATCCCAACGCACGTCAATATTCAACATGTTGGATATTTTTTTGACAGAGGGATGCGCTGTGAGAGCGAAATTGAGAAATGCTTCCCAAATTGAGAGTTTTTTTTCCCAAATTGAAAAATGTTTGTGGCAACTGATATTTGAGAAATGAAAACAGCTCACTAAAATTATTGCAACGACAAAACTAATTTGAATGAATACGCCAAATTAGCAACAAGAATCACTTTTTTAATTTTTTTAACTTTTCTTGGCATTCATTTTCCCCAATCAATTTCTTTAACGTTGAATTGTTTGACCAATTGAATTGTTTTTGATTTGACATTTCAGAAATGAAAACAGCTGACGGAATATTTTTTATTTGGTATTTGAGAGAGGGAGAGAGGAGCTTATTAACGCATTGCGGCAACGCATACCCTCCGTAACGTGAAGTCGACTAGCGCAACGCACTATTGTGTTTCAGCCATTAAGGTCTAAAAGAGTATACCCTCGCTCAAATTTTTTCACGGTGCAACGAATTGCCTGCACACTGAAGCCATGATGACGACCGACCTTACGACGAATTGTTGCATATTTACAACTAAGTCGGAAACCGTAAAACAATGCATGATGAAATGCAAGCCTAACAAAATATTTTGACAACTGGATGACTGGTAACTTTGACAGCTGCTGAAACATAACAATTGTAAAAACTATCATTGCTATCTGGTCAACCTCACTTTTGTTTATTGAAGCAGAAAGTTCTCTCAGAAGCTGTCTCCATTTGTCTTTTTTGGCGTGACCTTTGGAGGCGGTCTCTTAGAGACTCTTGTAGTCAAAAATATGCTGCCAAAGCGAAGCATCTGTCGTTGCTTAAATAAGATTATAGATGTGATGCAATCCATCTTGAAGCTTCGCATAAATATTTTCCCTTAATAGAACGTAACTCTTTTGCATGAGGAAAAGCACAAGTGGCAGTCATTAAACTTAAATGATTTGTGAAGGAATCAAAGGGATCTTATCCGCTCTCTTGGCCAAGTCCCTTTGGAAAGTAATCTGTCACAAGTACCTGCAACCTAATTGTTTGTATAAGTATACTCGTACAGCAGCCGCTTATTACAATTGATGCAGACTGCGATCTGAATTGCTCTTCATCACCGTATAACTCGAAGAACAATTGAATTGAGATCCATAATAAACCATACCTGTATTACGAATCCAAGCCTCAGTCTCAATGCCCGCCCACAGGAAGATGCAATTAAATGTAATGACTCACTTAGTGTTTCAATTTCCAAAATTCTCCCCGTAGGCGGGTGTGGAAGTGTATCAATTAATACGCACAGATTCCGACAAATTGCCACTCGCACCATTCGAGACATACGCAAGCCCAACCATACTCCGAAGCAAGTAATTACTCAAAATATGTACACGCTTGCAGCTTCCGAAGAAGTCTCCCTCTTCAGACTAACTCACCCACGCATTGACACGCTTACGCGTTAGCCATCAATCGATTGAATGCCAGGAGGCTGATACACTAAGTCTCCAAATTTAATCGAATGCCAAACAGCATAATTGCCGCAAACAGCACCAACAGCTCACCAATGAAACACGAGCCGGTCGTTGTCGTCGTCCAGAACACCGGGCTGGTTATCATGATGACAACATCACCCTCATCAGCATCTCCAATGATTAGCATCATCATCATAGTTCGTCGTATCAATATTTCTGTCATCGACGTCAACGTTGACAAGGATAACGACGACGATACGCCGATGATACGCCGACGAAGACAATGTCTTCTTGTTCTGGCCGAGAATTTGAGAGAGGCCCATCAATGCTAATTCTCGAATAAATTTCTGTCTGACGGGGAATACTCTGGGGCCGGAGGCAGTCATGCGAACAAGTTTGTCCGGCGTTTTTGTAGTGCCAAAGTGCTGGAGCAGTGAAGTGCTGAAATGCCCGATCTACTCCACCCACATTAAGGAGAGTCGAGTATCGGACGCCTGTCTACCCAATCACCCAATCACCCAACCACCCGACAGCCTGGCTACTTGGCACTTTAATTACCATCTGCCAGCTCTTCCTCGTCTTGTGGGAGACTGAGGGAAGAACGGTAACGTCATCATCCACTCGAGAGAGCTGAATATCCGCATAGACAGCAAATAAGAAGAATCGGTGGTGGGAATCTTTATTGGGTTGATATCTCTAACCGGATCGCTCGATTCGCTGGCCTTGGCAGCTAGACGTGTTCTGCGGAGCGTCGTGAGGCGATGCGTCAGAAGGGAGGGCGGATGTGTTTTAATGCTTTTTCATTCTTGATTCCGCAAAACGTGACGATTCAATTGGAATCTCACATCGTCCACACAGCCCGAGGGTGTTTATGAGTGTCTACCTGACGGATGAGGTACACAGCCTTTTTCTTTTGCATCAGTGAAACACTATCGAGCTGGCCATTGAGTATGTTAACTAACACAACCGGGTGTCTAGTGTATCACAATGACGATGTATTATTAGCTCTCGCCGAGCAGTGCGGGTCGTTTCCTCAAGCCTTAGGGCCCTCAACTCGGTTGACGCTGACAGTAGTGCTGTGTTCCGTGTCAATCTACATTCGCGTGGCGAAGTGTTCGTGCGGCGTTCATTGTTGAATGTGTTGTATCTTTGGAAACTGGTTTGTCTGACACCCATATGACTATTATTGGGCAACTGTGTCGGAACAAGTTTCTTGTTTCCGTCTCCGATGTAATGCTATTGACGCTACTTGCAGGTGGTTGCTTGGCTCTACGTACATACGTTCATATTTGCATAGATGCTTTCATATTCATTATAGCCTTGTTGGAAGTGGCTACGTTACATAACGACTACGTGAATGTTGTGCGACGAGGCGGTGAGATGCTTCAAAATGTGGTCGTCAAGTCGGAGTAGGTTACCCTGAGTTTTGATGCCGCACAAGTGGAATCCTAAGTGTATTGGCTTGACATAACTTTTATCAACATCTTGGGCAGATCGTTTTGAGACAGTTCAAAGAAATACAATCAATTTTTATTTTATTTTTACCATGTGCCACTACAAGCTCGGCATAGAAATGGTCCTCCGAAAACAGTACGACGAAGATGCGATAGATGAATAAATTGGGCAGGACTAGTACTGAATATGCTACACACTCAAATGATGACTCGGACATATGTGGACAATGCGAAAAAAAGTGATGTGAAGTTGGAAGAAACACAGATATAATCCTCGACAATCGTCTTAGGCAAACGAGGCGACTTTATCTTTTGTAACACTCTCTGGTTCCGATAAGTTGCCTCAGATCAGGCATCTCCATTAATCGCTAGTGATGTGCTCTTTCGACCAAACATTCTCATTGTTGTACTTTCCAAAAAAGTATACTGCTTACTCTAAGTGGCCGATAGAAGAAAGGATTTGGCAAAACTGCGTAAATGTAGGAAACCTGCCAACAGCTGCTGCACCAATGCAATGTGCGCTGGTAGGAAGCAGGTTAACAGATTCATTTTCTTCAGCTGGCGCTACAGTACGGTGTGCAGCTGGGCTTCTGTCAACAAATCTCTCCATCCAGGACGGTCTTGTGCTTGTTGCTTCCAGCTATGCACGTTCCGCTGCGCTGTTTGAGATCCCTTTCCAACTGTGCATGTCACCAGAGGCTTTGTCCTTTCTTCACCGCGTTCTCCCTCGGGGTTGGGGTCGAAGATTTTCCGAGCGTTGGTTTCCATTCGATCCATCTGAGACAAGAGATTCATTTGACCAGTCCATAAAGCTCCCCGTTCACTTCTAAACACCATACATATGCGACCGAAGAAAATCCAAAGGATTTCCTTCTCGGATCGACCAGGAATCTCCTTGCCGACGTCGGCTTTGGATAATGCCCATACTTCTACGGAACTAACGCGGTCTTGTGTAGATACATCTCGGCTCTTGGAGAGAGGGCTTCATTCCTCAACTGCCTCCTAAGCCCAAAGACAGCAAAGCCCGAAGACAGATTAGATCTTCGTCTTATCTCATCGGTGGTGTCACTGCTTGAATTTACTCTCCGAGCCTAGGTAGATAAAGTTGTTCACTACCTCAAAGTAACGTTATGTCGTCGTTTTTCGTGGACAACATATTCTTTGTTTTATCCCCATTCGCTACAAGACCCATCTTAGCTGCTTCCTTACCGATGCCCACAAATGCCCCACTGACAGCGCGTTGTATCTCTCCGATGACGTCAATGTTATTGGGATATGCGAGCAATTCAACAGATTTGTGAAATATCGTGCATCTGGTGTTTACTTTTGACACTGCCTAGAGAGGAGGTGATATTAAAAAATAGCATCAAAGGTCCCTGTGAAGTCTTTACCGACCTTGACGAATGGTAAACAATGATGTCACGCTCAGTTCACTACTATGCCAATTTCATCAATTTATTTATGACATTGCTTTCTATTCGTAATGAAATATTTTTTGTAAAGCAGTTGTTTGGCTCCGAAGTAAACTCCAAACCACTGCAGATATGCATTACTCTTACCGATCGCTGTGTTTTTGAGCTCAAAAGGCAATTGAAAAATAAAACCGTCTCTTGAAGAACCAAGGCACCTTAATGTCGCAGTCTTGCAGTATCGCTCAGAAGTATGGACATTATCCAAAGCGGACGAGGACATTCCTGGTCACTTCGAGAGGAAAATCATTCAGATTAACTTTAGTCACGTCTGCACTGATGGTGTTTATAGGAAGAAACTCAAACACGAAGTTTACGGGCTGTACAGCGACAATGACCCGATCAAATGAATTCGAAACTCTCGTCTCATATGTAGAACAAATGGACCCGTAAAGTCTTCAACTCCAAGTCCATGGGACAACGCGTTGAGGGAAGACCGCGTCCAGAAGTGTATGCAGTTGAAAAGGTATTTCAGTCAGCTGAACGTGCATAACTGGAAGCACCCAGCGCCAGACCATGCTGGATGGAGCGGCGTATTGTTTGAGGCCAGAGCTGTAGCGCCAGCCCAGCGAGAAGAATAAGACAAACATTTGATGTGAGTCTTTCTATTTTTAAGTTTCAAAAAAGGTTCAGACTGTAGGGAAAGAGTAAGAAAATCATTGCGAAAATAGTAGCAAGAGCATTCTGCATTCGTATGCTTTCGCATTTGAAATACTCTGAGTTTTTCAGTTTCGACTAAAATAATCGAAGTCTGCGCACGATTTCAGCCGTTCGACCGACTGCTTGATGGTCAATTGACTGTCAATGCCAATACCGTCAATCCTAAACCAAATAAGCCATAAAGACCGAACAGACGGAAACAGCAAGTTTATATTTAACCAAAGAACAACAAAGTCGAGTATTTAGTCCCCACTTGACCTCTTAATGTTCATTACCCATAATTACAGGTCGCTCGCTACAAGAACTGCTAATGAATGTTACAATCTAGATACAGAATCAACATTTAGTTTGAACTTGAAAGCAAAATTAAAACCAGCAGAAAAACGCAAAAACAAGAAACGATAAATGAAAGAAACCTCAAAATGATACTCTACCGGATAGACACACATGTAGAACTTTGGCGTGCCTCTAAGCAAGGCGCAGTGACTTTCATGCCATGCATTTATCTTCATACATCACACCTCATCCGTAGTGTGGTGGGGTGGTTCTGGTGGTGGTGGTGGTGAGGGTAAAAATGCTGTGCATAAACTCGGGACTGCTGCCTTTTTCGTTAAAGCAAAATAAATTGTGTTATTTTTCAGTGAAAAGGATTTCTGTTGAAAGACCCATTCAAGGATCCCCACTCATGTTCCACCCGGAGTGGGTTACAACTATGCCAAACGCTGCGCTTTCCTTTCATTGGGGAGATCGGATTACGTGTAGGTAAACGTATGTTTGTTCACACGGACCGATTTTAAAGAGATACAAGATTGAATTATGGTATAATGTGATGAATTATAGTGCATACATCAAGGACTGGCTGAGAGAATGGTATACTCCTTTTAAAATGGAATTTGTTAAGCCTTGACAGAAATGTTTAAAAACTTTTTACATTCGCTTTGAGGTTTCGTATACTTGGGCAAGGATATTTCCCTTCGGAAAAACAAACCGTTAACACTTTTTTGACGACTTCAGACCTTGAATTCTTCACGAAACAGTTTTAACCAAAAACTAGGGAGATACATATGTGGCCATGACTTCGCAGTTTTTCCTCGCAATCGACATAAGCCTTCGTTTTCCCAAAATGTAAATAAAAAGGCATATGATTTCATTCACTGACCTCGGATTTTTTCCACTCGGGTCCACACCAGGCCCTCTCACCACCGACTGTGGTCTGGGCCACACCGTATAATCTTAAAAGAGCCGGAGTTACTGTGTTTTAACGATTGATGGAACACTGCTGGTGTAAAATATTTTGGAGGCCGAACGTTTGTCCTCAACAGTCACATTATTCTGCTAACTGCAGCCACAAAAGCTCTGAAGTAAATCACATGTTTACAAATCCCTTCACGTATGTATATCTCTCACGGATATACGTCGCAAGGATAAAAAAATTTTGATCAACAATTAGAATTTAATAACTCAACCTAAAGTAGTTTGCTAGAATGAGTAACAGAATCTCATCATAAGAACGATCCGGGAAAAAATATCCTGTGTATCCCGACTTTAAGGAGAAATTTGCTCACACAACAGCTGTGAACTCAACTCACAACCGATGATCTCATCCGGCAAGTTTTCCTTACAAACATTACACTAAGTCTATTCCATTAGATGTTTACTAAAATGTCCGTTTGTTTAGCAACAACTTCAAGCTATGATTACAAAGTGGATTCACTTCCTGACTTTCAGAATATCGTGAAATAGGAGAAAATAAGGAAATCTTTTCGCGGTTTAAGTTGATCTTGAAAAGTCGCTAAATACACAAAATATTAAGATCGTATTTCAAAGAAGTCACTCAACACTACGGAAAAGTATTGAGTACATATTCGGTTTAATGACTGAAACACAATAGTGCGTTAGCGCTGGCGTTGTCTTTCTACGGACACAATTCAATGGCCATGCACACAATATCGAGTCGACATGCGTAAGTGAAAAATGAGAGAGATGAGAGGATCGCAATAAAACGTAAAACGTAATCCCAACGCATGTCATTATCGAACATGTTGGATATTTTTTTGACAGAGTGGAGCGCTGTGAGAGCGAAATTGAGATTTTTTTTTCCAAATTGAGAGTTTTTTTCCCAAATTGAAATTGTTTGTGGCAACTGATATTTGAGAAATTAAAACAGCTGACTAAAATTATTGCAACGACAAAACTAATTTGAATGAATACGCCAAACTAGCAACAAAAAGCACTTTTTTAATTTTTTTAACTTTCTCAGCATTCATTTTTCGCAATTAATTTCCTTAACGTACAATGGTTTGACCAGAATATTTCTTTAATTTGACATTTCAGAAGTGAAAACAGCTGGCGCAATATATGCATCTAGTATTTAACCCCGTGAGCGCCGTGGGGTAGTGGGTAGGTGCGTCGACTCCTACGCTCGAGGTCGTCAGTTCGAATCTCGAAAAAAACATCAAACATTTTTTCACGGCTCCACCTCTTTCGAGTCACTGACAATGCTCAAAGAGTATAACTGTCTAGAAAAAAGCTTCTCAATCTCGCCGTTCGGAGTCGGCATTAAACTGTAGGTCCCCTCCGCTCGTGAGAGAACAATAGCACGCACAACACAAGTGGTTGCTGAGAAGCTAGGCCCAGGTCCACCTCGGACTGTAGCGCCGCCATTATTATTATTATATTTAACCTTCTAACGTTCAAAACCGCAATTTTGACGCAAAAGAGTCGGGAATTTTTTTTCTGATAAATAATGGGCTTATAAATCATAATCTGAAATCAGAATTCGAAAAAAATCTTTTGGTGGACCTCCAGGTACAAAATAGGTAAGGCGGCCTCAGGGCAGCTATGAACGTTTAGGTCAAAGTTTTTTCCCTCCACTTTGCATCGAAAATCATTGATTTCATCGTTTTACCTATTATTATAAAATAAGAGCAGATTTAAAAGCTTAATAAAAGCAAAATGCTTAATCTATCAGGCTTTTTTATTGTTTTATTGAAACAGGAAGATAATGAATAGTAGAAAATGAAAGAGAGAATTACTTTTTGACAACAGTAAAAAAAAAAACAAAAAAAAAATGTTGGCGTAAACGGTCATGGCTGCCCTCAGGCCGCCTTCGTATTTCTTTTCTCAAACACGAAATTTTAAATTTTTTTTATTATTTCTTTTCTTATTATGTAAGTACATGAATATATCTACTTACTGTAAAATTCCCGATTCATTCGAAAAATTGGAAGTATTTTATTTCTTTATGAGAATTTTTTTTTTTACGTGCACTAATTTTTTTTGTTCTTCCACTGATTTTTCACACACAAGTGACTACTACAACGAGACAAAACTTCGCAGTGTGCTGAAATGTAGTTCAGAATATGGCTTGAAGTATAATTGAAGGCATGGTAAACCGTCATAAAAAAAAAAAAAAAATCGCACATGGAATAAATGGGCAATAGGCGATGGCTGCCCTGAGGCAGCCTTAAACGTCAGAGGGTTAAGAGAGAGGGAACAGCTGATTAACGCAGTGCGTCAACGCACTCCCTCCGTAACATGAAGTCGGCTGACGCAACGCACTATTGTGTTTCAGCCATAAGTACTTGTATCTTCAAGAAATTTAATAGAAAATGTTTTTCAAGTCGCATACATATAATCAAAGGAACCAAAGCAAGTTTAAAACATCTCAGCCTCAGGCAGCTGGACTGTGAACGTCACCATTCGTTGATAAATAGGAGATGATTCGAATAAATGAAGCAAACGACATTAAGACATTGCTCATCCCAGAACAGCTCTATGGCTCAGGGGCATGACAAAATCCAAACGTATGAAAAGATCTTTCATACTGTTTGCAGCAATTGAAGAGGTAGATTGACCCCCGGCTGTACAGCCACATGAACCTGGCTAGGCGTCTACAGATCCAACGCTTAAGTTGTTCATGCCATGTTGAACGCAATGACAATTTAGTTCCGGCACGAAGAATCTTCGACTTTGAGCCTGTATGACAACGCAACGGAGAACATCCACGGAACGTACAGTACTTACTCAGTCAACATTTCACGTTAAAAATTCGAAGATTTCCGAAGTCATTAAAAATGGCTGCAGGCAGACATGGGAATGAAAGATTAGGAGTTCCCTTTTTACCACTTTGGTGCGATCACCTAATCGAAGACTAACAAAGCTTTTGCGTTTAAAGGCGGATGTTTGTCCCCGAAACATTTTCAATCAGTAATCAACGAAATATAAAGGCGTTGCCCCGAAATTCTAAACTAACTTGATTCTCCCAGTTCAACCCGGATTGCATGTATACCAAAACTCAGACAAAATCGTAAACGATTATATTTTGAACAGAGAACAAGATTTTGCACGTTAAATGTTTATACTAATTTTAAGCTGATAAATAAGGAGGAATAAAAAGGCATCCAAAATTTTGTAGTTGTAATGAGGCACAGACTAAAAGCGGATGCACGATCTGATCAATTGCACGATCATTCTACAAGAATTAACATCGCGCACGTTTGAACTCAGACAGATCGTAAGCGACCCTTAAGCGATATGAAGAAGTGAAAGGAACTACTGTACATCACAAGAACTTAATTAAGAATTCCCCATTACAAATCAGAGTAACTACCGAGACATCAGTATTCCGATCTTGTATCGCAATTGTAAATCTCCTCCAAATTTTTATTGGCCCGAGTCCGAAGATAGGCTAAGGTCAGTCACAATTCGATAAACTCGGCCAGGTGTGGATGAAGTTCACTCGTTTATTTCTTTGTTTCCTCTGTTCTTCGACTTCTAGTCCTGAAAGCTGCAAAACAGGCTTATGCTCTTCAAGTACCAAGTCAAGTTGATGCCGACAATCTGGGGAAGCGGTATACTTAGGTCGTTGGGCCCATATCGGTGTTCATCTGAATAGTTTTCTCGAATTTCATGTCGTGAACAAAAATGAAGAAACAATTCGAGCAAGAGAATTATTCGGTACAAGATCGAACAAGATCTGACAGCAACTCGATCACACGAAACTACCGAACTAATCGATTCCAAGCATAAATAAAACAAAATAATGTCACCCATTCAGTGTCATCGTCAAGGTCAAGCAAAACACCAACCACATCTGATTCACCAGCCTACATAAATGCTGAGATACAACACTCGATACATCGATACCGGTCGATAAATTGCTTCAAACTTCAACCAGATTTCCGTTGATTTCAATTCAATTTCGATTGTGATACTCGCATCGTTTTCGATTTCTTTGTTCTTAATCTCCGCAGTTCCGGTTCAGACAGCGCCGAATGGTAGTGGAAGATTAATCGAGACCAAATGCCAACTAGTTTTGAGATACCCTTCACTTTCCGGAAGCAATTGCACGGATTAACTATACATTTATTTACTAGCAATCAGATTAAGTACCGAATTCCATGAATTTAACTGTTGTATCTCTGCACTTACCGTTACGCAAACACAAAACGATGACTTCCCCTTGCGGACGTGCCCAAATATAGAATCGTACCGCTTGGAATTTATTCCGAAATTCTATTTGCAAAAGATCACGCACTATACACTCGCGGCCTTTTAGGACAAATTACCGTTTGAAGTCTTAAGACATCGCCGACCAACTGTGGCGACCAGTTTTTCAGTTATGACTGCGAAAACCACAAGAAAGCAGCACAGACACACAAAGCTTTCGATTTCAGCAATACCGTCGATTGCGTCATAGCCATAGACAAAACCGACAAGAGGCAGAGACTTCAAGTCCAGTTTGGCATGCGGACACAAACGAAAGAAACCCGGGCCACAATTTATGAGTTGTCGAGTGCTGCAGCGATGTTATTGGCCGGGAGACTGTGTATTTCGTTATTTCTTCAATTCCTCGTAACACACCCCCTGGCACGGGATCCCCGATCAGATCTTTGTTGCAATCTCACTCTGCTGGGCTTCGATGTATCTTTGTTTTGGTTTTTGGATATCCCACGAAAAACGAGCGAATCTGTCAACACACCCATACGCTTAGGGCTTGGACATTTATCTGATCGTTTTGTCGGCAGTGGCTACTCAACAGATGATACGACTCAGATTCAGATGCAGGTTACACCACGGCTTGGAGCTTAAGTCACTTGAGTGAAAGCTCAACTTGCGCATTCAAATCTTTACATTTGGTGCGTGCTTTTAGGTGTCCTATGATTGTCGCTTGGCTGGCAAAAATTATCGAAGACATTGCTTTAAAGAAAAGTACATGGCCAGCAATGATTCTAAGGGCTTAAAAGTTCCAATAGCCACAAAAATTAAATGTAGACATTTTTTCTGTTTTTTTGCACTTGGGCCTTTATTCATGAGGGAGTTGGTTGTATTTTTACATTTCTTATCTTCAGAAAATGTCCCTCGTAGTCGATGACATCTACCTCATATGCTGTCAACTTGAATTGCTCCCTCTTGTGCTTGTTCTAAGGTTCTCCCCAAGCAAGTACACAGTCCCTGGAAAGAAAACAATGACGAATCTCTGGTCAGAACAGATTTCAAGATTGAGTTCAGAAATGTTTTACGTTTACTCTTCTTACAGATCGGGCAATTAATTCGGATGAACTTTGCATATCACTGAGTCCTTTCACCGAACTAACTACAGCCCCCAAGGACGTCGTGTAAATTTATTTTCTCTTTTTTTGAAAGAACCTTTAAATGGAACGCACTTTCCTACAAATCTAGGTCGCTCTCCATGTACACTAGAGTCAACTACGTGTGTAATCCTTGTTTACGCTCACAAGGATCAGAACAAAGCATCGCCTGTGAGCGGATTCTCAAAATCTCAATCATGCATGAAATATCTGCACTTTCTCAATGCGATCCACACCCCGAACATGGAATGGTGCCATACCAACAAGCAGGCGTGTGGCTTTCAGTTTCAGGCGACTTTACGGATTGAGTTTGCTTCCAACTCCCAGCACCATTGTTCACTTTATGAATGCTGCATTCCTGGCAAGTGGCAAACGTTGGAGTGCATACGAATTTATTTCAATATCTGCCCTCTTACCACCTACCGGGCCACCACAGTCGTCAGCCAGGAGTCCATTGTTCCAAACCAGAGCACTACGTTCGGTGCACGCTGTTTGCACAAAGGTGAGAACACGATTAAAATGCTCAAAGATAAAGCACCACCCCCTTCGGCTGTTTGGCTGCTGAATTATGCAAACATCAAACAGATCACCAGCCCCCCTGGGGAGACACCTGATTGTCGGATAGACGTGTCGTGATGACGTGACACGTGTGGTCTGTCCGTATGCCTATTCAATTGGCTGACTGGTCTTCGTACTTCACCATGGATGTGTGCAGATCTGAAGGATATTTCGAGCTGAGTGTAGGACAAATGGACTTTTGTTCAATACAACGAACCTAGCCACAGCTGATACTGATGAAATGCTACCCGTCGCTCTTGTGATGCGCGTTCGACTAATGGAATGTTTCTAAACGACCCCCCAGATCCATTGAATAGCAGCAACAACAGATCCCAGAATCGACTTGGACAACAGCTTCAAACACGAACACATCGGCCCCAATGCACAATCACCAAAGCGTAATTGATTAACTCTTCAAGGTAAAATAAAGGATTCACACCTGAAGCATGGGCGGGTAATGAAAAGTCCAAGTGGAAGGTAAATATTTTAAATCAAGCTCCTGGCATAAATTACATTTCAAAGTGAACACTAGAGTCGGTGACGTTAACATTAACGGCTCCGACCACAAAGTGCCATTCATTTGGAAATTACTGCTGTTCTCGATTGTGTCCGATGGACTGGCCATCATTCTGTGTAGGTCCTATTCAAATGACAACGATATGCAATTGGGTTGTGCGGAGGTGGCAAGGACGTTGGCGTAAGTGCTGGGTAAATGTCCATTGAAATTTCGGTTCTGTTTGACTTCCCATCAGGTGGGTGTGTTCACTAAATGCACATCCGTTTGACTGTAATTTGAAGGTAGACCTGTGTGTGTGGTTAAAACTGGAAGGCGATGACGAACGGTTTACCAAGGATTACGGTATCCGTATGACTGAGTCCGCGAGAGAATGTAATTAAGAGTTTGGGGAGGATTCCACGTGAAATGTCAAAGTGCAGTGACACAAAAAAATGATAACTATCAATCGTGGAATGGATTTTTTATGAAGCCGGAAATGGCGTTCTTTTGTGGCCTATACGGTTTTCAACGAATTCGACGAACATAGCGGAATGAAAGGATAAGGTTCTTCCTCCGCATGAAGAGATTTGAAAGAGTAAACGTCAGGAACAATCATGTCAATAATAACTTCTTCGTACATGAAAAAATTTGGAAAAAACTGATGGAAGTTTTACGTGAGTGAGCTTAAAAGTTATATAACATTTATTCCCATGGATTATCCGTCGGCGTAGAGTCCTGTTTACCATGACACCTGCTTCTAAAGTGAAATTATTCGTGAAAGAAAAAACGTGAAATGAAAGTCCATAACGCACATAACGTATTGCAACAAGCAAAAAAGTTAGGTTCACGCTGTGTGCACTTCATCCACGATCACAATTTTCAAATACAATGATCGCCAAGGGAACTCCACATGGTTATGATGTGCGATGTGACTAACATGAGTTAGTTCATAGCCATGCGCAATCTCAAACGAAGATAAAGTGATTGGCAAAGTTATCTAACAAAGCTCCGCACAAGTTCCACAAAGCAACCAGTTGCCATTATAAAACCGATTTGTTATGGGCTGTGATTTACTCGCCTCTCCCACCGACAATAACCATATGTGGACTCCGGCTCCAAGTCAAAGATCCTCATTACAGTGCGGTCCCGACAGATTGCCCTAAAAGCCAACTCAACTGCCATATTCGCCGGAGACTTGATGAGTGAAGCAATACGAAGCGGGATGCGTCTAAGCCCAATCCACTCCCTCCTCCTTTATCTTTTGGTTTATCCGTCTTTCTCTATCTCTCTCTCAAATTCGTCGATTTAACTCAATTTGGGTGAAGGTCAAAACCAAACCATTTGAAAGCTCGATCTCGCCCAGATGAAGAGACACTCAGACCGAATACGAAAAAAGACCCACAACCATTCAGTTGATCCGCAGAGCTGTGCGCTTAAGCACGCACCGGCACGGTCATGTACAAGCGGAAAATTGATAGTGAAAAGTTCTACGATCAATCCGAGTCAACGGGGAGTACGCTAACGTTACTCGGCAGTGAATTGAGTGAGTCTGGGTGTAATGGAGATGTCACGGTGTCATCAGATCATTACAATCCAACGTTACGTTTACTCCAGATACCGAGATCACCGAGCGGTTCGTTGGGCTTTCATCTTACCCGCAGCAAGTGGGATCCGTATCCATGGGTGCATATCTAAAGCGACTTAGCTCGCGACCAGTGTGATCTCTATCAATGAAGTGTGTAAACTATTTTTGCAGGTCAGTGCAGTGGATGCCAATACCCCGGCGAAGTTAAATGGCCTAAAGGCTGGTGATTGTGTCTTAGAGGTCAGTGATATTATATTTTCATTTCAATAGGGCATTCGATATGATCAGTGAGACCCCTTGAAACGTGACAAATACTTTGACTGGCGAACAGACTGGTGAAAGGTCATCTTAAACCTCCCTTGTGAGCAAGGAAAGAGTGCATTTTTGCCAATAACTAACAAAAAGTAAGGTGTTTGAATTGCAATTAACCAGCGGCGTGATTTCACGGTATCCACGACACTTGATAGATGCAAGATAGATGCAGGGACACGGAATCAGTGATTACTTCCTCAACTCATCGGCAGTTGTAGCAATTGATGTGGCAAATGGAAGCATCTCTTCCGTGTTTGCGAATACGTCAGCAAATCGTGATAAAATATTCAAACCGATTCGAGATTCTTAAGAGAATGGAAAAAAGGAAGAAACGTTCAATTAGCATGCTCTGTGGATAGACTTGTTAATTTCTTAAGGCGATAGATTTCGAAATACTCGTATGTTAAAATGATTCGAAAGTCAAGCTGCCGCGATCGAGATGAGATACGGCCCTTGTCCATCGTGAATAAAATTAAGCTCCAACTAGAACCTAAAGACACCTGCGAGTTTGTCGTGGTCGTTGACTTGGAATGAAACTTGATTTAAGCTTATCCTACTCCCACCGGAGCTGCATATGTCGAAGGTCGCTCACTCATGAAGGCGTGTACAGTGTACAGTGCCAGTACAACATGACGAGTGAGCAGAATTCCAAAGTGAGTCACTCCAGGTACGTGCCGCATTGCGAGAGCCCCGGCAGTTCTTGAACTTGATTCTTTGTGACGCGAAACTAGAAACGACCATTTGTTTGTCTAGTGGTATTTCGGAGTTCGAACGGGAGATAACTATGTAAATTTTGTTATGTCAGTGGCGTAGCACTTGACTTGGACGACTTGGAATTCATGTCGAACCGAAGAGTGTGGTACATTGAAAGAGGCCGGTCTGTCATGAGTTTTACCATCGCACACGGGGAAATTTCTTTGTGTTGAACATATCGTTTGATGTAAGTAGCTTAGATGTCAATCAAATTTGACGTCAGTTCATCATTAGGAGACCAGAAATATTTGATGTAGGAGGAGTGTACGAGTATACTAACACATTTGCTGACGATGCTTAGAAGTGTATTATTTCATAGTTCATTGACAAGATGATGATCGCATCGTATTCCTTCAATTATATTCAAAAACTGGTTCTTTTTTTCATCAGTGTGATTCTTTATCCTCTTCAGAAGACAAACTGCTTTTTAAGATTAATGAGTAGAAGAACTAAATGAGTCTTGCAAGTCTTTCCAAGCATCGAAATTAGCTAAAGAAGAATGTATAGCACTGCATACACCAAAACAACAATTATTTTTATTTTAAAAAAACACGAAAAAAAAAAGTTTTTCATAGGAGGTAAAAATAGATTTATTTAGATGTTTTCCTTATAAAAAAACCGCTTTACAGTCTACTGACTGTCGCCAGGTAGAAAGATGGGAGAAAAATGGCTCTGTTCGTTCAGTTTTTTTAAAATTCAACTGTATACACATGTATACAAGGCTTGGGAATGGCGAATATTGTATCTTCTCAGAAACCAATTTTTCATAGCTTGAAAATGTTGGTTGCTTATATTTGATAGTCGTATATTATTTCAGTAAGTCGAAGAGCTTCCACTAAAGGGGCTAAACGATTGATAAGAATGAGGTGCAGTGTTTAAGTATGGTTTCTACCACCAAACAATCTTACGGCTATGATTTTATTCCCTGAAAAAGAATAATTGAAAAAATTAAATCAGTAATTGACAGACAAGGCAAAGGGTAAAGTCAGTTATTTTGAAAACTATTCTGCGACCGTCGAGTGACGTTTAACTTCCAACACAAGCAATTCAATATCACAGCTTGAAATACTACGTTATGCTGCCGATCTTACGTCTGTTTAAAAAATGAGAGAAACGTAACCTCTCGTAACAACTGATTCTCTCACGCAAATGTAGCAACATATTGAAAGTGTCAGTTTTGATACTTCTCATACAAATTGAGAGTTTTTTGCGCAGTTGTTTGTGTTTTGATATTTATGGCTGAAATACAATACCGCGTTTGCGCTAGCGTTGTCTTTCAACGCACACAATTCAATGGTCATGCACAAAATATTGAGTCGACCTGCGTTAGTGAAAAATGAGAGAGATGAGAGGAAACGTAAAACGTAATCCATCGCAGGTCATAATCGAACACGTCGAAAAAATTTTGTGAAAGGGGTGCGCTGTGAGATCACCAAATTGAGAGATTTTCTCTCAAATTGAGAACTTTTTGTTTTTTGCGTGGTTTTTTGTGTCAACTGACATTTGAGAAATGGAACAGCTGACGCAATATTTTTCATCTGGGAGAGAGAGAGGGAACAGCTGATTAACGCAGTGCGTCATCGCACTCCCTCCGTAACATGAAGTCGGTTGGCACAACGCACTACTGTGTATCAGCCATTAACTGTGAAATCTTAAAAATGAAAACAACTGATAAATTCAGATTATCAATTTAGAGTATGCCTGAAGGACTGCGTATGTAACGCAAGAACGGTAGCACCGACGCTTTTATTTATATATATATTTGTCAGGATAGAAATAGGAACAAAGAATAATTTTTAAAAGCGCACCGAAATAAAACACAACCGTTCGTCTGCTCAACTCCACAAAAGGTAATAGATCTTTATTTTACTTTTTACATTTTCTGTTGGATCTAACTTCGCGCTGTTCGCAGGGTGACAGCTCGGCCATACCTGGCTCTGGAGGCGTCCTCGACTCCACGGGGTTATCCTCGTCAGCGTCGTCGTCGCTCTCAATTTCTGGTCCTAAAATGCACCATGGTTTGATTTTGTCGGAAGTCATCACGGTGGTGAACTTGCGGCGTTTCCCTGTCAAAGCAGCTTCCTCCAACAGATATCGATCGTAACGTAGACATCGCTTCACAACGATTCTCCACTCGGTCTTGGTACCGTTTCCACAAGTACCAATTGTCCTTCACCATATGTCGTAGGCGCCTTATGCTTGCTATCAAATCGCAGTTTCCACTTTTCTCGTTCTCTACGGATTCGCTCTGCTGCTTTCTCCCTCTTCGCATCGATAGGTTTTTGATCATCGACATCATGTACAGCTTGAACAAATTTATTAAGAACGATGTCCTTCGGTTTGAAGTCGAACACCAGTTCAATCGGACAAAATCCCGTTGTTGCGTTACACTGTGTGTTGATTGTCCACTGAAGATTTCTCATCTCCAAGTCCCAATCTACGTTGTTCGTGTCGGAAGTGCGCAAGAATTGAGTAATCGTCTGATTCATTCGTTCGATCTGCCCGTTGGCCCTAGGGGTGCGTACTGCCGTCTTTATGTGGCGAATATCGTTCCGTTCACAGTATGCTTCGAACTCCCTTGACGTAAAGGCCGTCCCACGATCGCTTATCAGTATCTCTGGCAAACCAAAGTAAACAGTTAGTTCATTTATTGCTTCAATTACCGGTTTTGTTTTTGTGCTCTTCACTGCCTTGACCACCACATATTTTGTAAAAGCATCCGCAATTCCTAAAACATGCGTCTTTCCTCGTTTGCTCTTTGGAAATGGACCCAGATGGTCAATGTGGAGCGTTCGAAACGGAATCGGGTTAACATCGTACACGTGCATCTGCCCTTCCGATGCACCTGGTGATCGTTTGTGGTAACAACATTCCACACATGCGGCTATGTATGACTTCACGTAATTCCTCATCCTTCGGAACCATAGTGTGTGATTGATACGCTGTACAACTTTATCGACGCCGTGATGTCCCATGTCATCATGATAATATTTAACAATTCTCCAACGAACACCAGAGGGTACCACTAGTTTCATACCGTTTGTTGTTTTCCTAAAGAGTCTTCCGTCTTTCGTGACAAAATGGCGCTTAGAATCATTTTCTCCCCTTCCCAACGAATCCATGATATTGACGAGTCTGCGATCTTGGCGTTGCATGCAGTAAATCCAGTCGTTACGGTCGATGTCAATCTTTAAAACGTTTGCAGCTACGGTTGAAAGTTCACGTGCAGGTTCCACCGGTGCTCTACTGAGAGCGTCGACATGTGCCATACGGCTCGCAGATCGATGAACCACTGAAAAGTCGAACTCCTGAAGGCGTAGCCACCATCTGGCTATTCGTGGTATCAGTGACTTGCTTTCCTTTACCGCACTAATAGCTGAGCAATCAGTGATTACTGTGAACCGTCTTCCGAGCAGATATATTCTGAATCGTTCAAGTGTTGCAACCACGGCAAGTACTTCCAGCTCGTAACTTGCATATTTCGATTCGGCTGGTGTGCATGCCCTGCTGAAATAGAGTACTGGTCTCAGTTCGTTGTCGTTGTCGGTTGACTGAAACAATATTCCAGCAAGTCCTACAGAGCTGGCATCTGTGTGTACCTCATGGTGCCTCTTGCTATCGAATACTTCCAATACGGGTTCACTGCACAAAATATCTTTCAACATGTTGAATGCTGTTGCTTGGGGTTCCTTCCAGTCGAACGGAGAGTTTTTTTTTGTCCTTTTTCAGCATCGTTGTTAGTGGTTTTGCAATTATAGAAAAGTTCTGCACGAATTTTCTGAAGAAACTTGCTAGCCCAATAAATCGCCTTAGTTCATTAATAGTCGTTGGCTGCGGGAAGTTTCTAATGGCTGTCGTTTTCCGTTCACCTGGTTTAAGGCCGTCCTCAGAGAGTTGATGCCCCAGAAATGTGATATGATTTGTGAGAAATACACATTTACTCAACCGCAACGTCATACCTGCGTTTCGCACATGTTGGATGAACTCTGACAGAATTGAGATTCCTTCCTCAAGTGAAGTTGAAGGTATTATCACTTCATCCACATAGCTGAACACTTTCCCTTCCATTGGCTTAATTAATTTGGCGATTGCATCGTGGAAAACGCACGGAGCATTTACAAGCCCAAATGGCATGCGATTAAATTCGTATTGTCCATTATTGGTTATGAATGCCGTTAATCTTTTGCACTCTTCCTCAATAGGTATTTGATAATACCCGGACATAAAATCTAGAACAGTGAAGTACTTTTTCCCGGCGGCGGAAACTAGGATGTCTTCTATGGTAGGCATTGGATAGGGTATTTTCGTTGTGATGGAGTTGAGTGCTCGGAAATCGATGCACATACGATCCTCACCTGACGATTTCTTCACGAGGACTACTGGCGATGAATACGGTGATTCGCTAGGACGAATGACTCCGCACTCAAGCAGCTCTACAACAATTTTGCTTATTACGTCTCTCTTCGCAAAGGGTATGCGGTATGGGTTTTTGGTGATCGGTGTGTTTGACGTGAGAGTGATGCTCATTGACGTAGTGTTGCATTCCCCTAATTTGTCGAGAGTTTCGCCAAAACAGTCGTCGAACGTGTTGATTAATTCTAAAATACTCTGTTGTATCCCTGCCTCCAAGTCGCTACCGAGTTTGATATTGCTCGATTCTTCAAGATGACATGTTTCTTTTCCCACGACGAGTTGGAAGGTGTTGTCGTTCAATATGTCGTTTCCCAGGATGATTTTGTGTGGTAGAACATCGTCATCTACAACTAGAAGCCGATGTTCAAAGTGTCGATTATCCATGCGAATCTGTGCGTTGATACAGTTGTTGCCTGTCCATACTCCTCCACCGAAACCACTAAGTTTAAACGGGTCACACTTTATGATCAATCCAATGCTACTTGCGATACATCGCTGAATGAGGGATTTATCGCTGCCTATATCAATAAAGACGTTGACTTCAAGGCCGTTGATTTGGATGGTTCTCATTCTGTTGTCGATCGCTTCGTCGCTGGATGTTATACGGAAGATGTCGTTTTTCGGAGCATTTGGAGTAGGTCTGTTTCGTGCAGAACAAGAGTTGTCTGCATGTCCGGTTCGGCGGCAAATCGTACAGCGTTGTTTACGTTGGGGTTGAGGGCAGTTGATGGAAATGTGACCTGGCTGTTCACAATTGAAACATTTCACCATTCGTGTGTTGGTCGTTGTTGTTGCGTTTCGTTGGGATTCTCTGTTGAAACTTCTAAACGTTGAAGTTGACGTCGTCGTTCCCGTTGGGCGATTGGTAATGAACCGATCAATTGCGTTCCTAAATTCGTTTAATGAAATGAAATTTGAACTTGCCAGTGCAGACTGCAGTTCCACGTGTTTCATCCCTCTCCGTATGTATGTAATTATCGCATAATCGGACAAACCGTGTTTTTGTCCCAAAGCTCTCATTTTGAAGAAATATTCCATTGGTGATTCGGGTGGTTTGCGTGTACACTCGACCATTGCAAAGTGAATATCAGCTTCGCTTAGTTCTCTGCCGAAGTCTTCCACCAAGCGGGTGGTAAATTCATCCCAAGTATGCATTGATCCTATGAGTGCTTCCGACCATAATTTCGCTGGACCTTTCATTTTTGACTGGCATACAAATAAAACACTCCGTTTGTCCCATCCGTAGCCTGCAATTAATGCGTTAACTCGTTCTATATATTGTTCGGCGGTCGGGGAAAGGTGATCAGAGGTATTATATTCGGGTATAAGCGATTGAATCTCGTGTATATTAGACAATGGTGACTGGGAATTGTACGGCGTTGTTGACCAAGATGGAGTTGGAATAGCCGTTACTGCAGATGGTGTAGCGGTAGTTTGTGGCGCCGGCGTTGTGTGCGTGTCTCTGGAATTTAAAACTGTAGTCAAGGATGATAATTGGATTTGCAAACCTTGCACTAGATTCGTTAGATTCGTGATGTCGTTCCGCACTTCGAGAATTTCTTCTACTTCGTCATCGCTGAGTAGATCTTCGTTGGAAATTTCGTCAGTTCCGAGAGTTGTTGGTTGGTTATTTTCCTTAAGAATCTTTTTAAGATCTTTTACACGTAGATCGTTTATTTTTGGCATTGTATCCCACTTCTGAATATTTGTCAGGATAGAAATAGGAACAAAGAATAATTTTTAAAAGCGCACCGAAATAAAACACAACCGTTCGTCTGCTCAACTCCACAAAAGGTAATAGATCTTTATTTTACTTTTTACATTTTCTGTTGGATCTAACTTCGCGCTGTTCGCAGGGTGACATATTTATATATATATATATTTATATATATATATATTTTCCACCTCGTTAAATCGAAATCTAATCCGATAATTTCGAATTATCGGGATTCGACTGTATATGCTGTCTTCGAAAAAGGACGCACTAAATCGACGATCTCGGTGGTAGTCAAGGAATTCGTCTCCAGAGGCAATTGAGTGATAGAACCGCCTCTCGAAAGACCAAGCTGACTTTGTATGAGGCCATCATCGCCCCACTTCTTCTCTATGACACAATGGCATGGAGATTATCGAAAGCGAATAATGAATCTCTCGTTCTTTTCGAAAGGAATGTTCTGTATGAGATGCACAGTGACATGAGTCTAGCCAGACGTCCACGAATCCAACACCTATTATTATTATTATAAATATTATTGAGAGTATATTGCACCGCGACCTCTAAGATCTATTGTGCCCCCTTTTAATACCTTAGCACTACTACGAGTTTCCGTCAAATACAGTTCTTTTTAGAGTTGTATTGACGGTAATGGACTTCTATTACGCATAGGTGAAGAAATCTGTTCTAGAGTATACTCTAAGCCAGTTTCCTTCAGGAATCTGAGAATGAGAGATGATTCTAGTTCTAGCATTTCTTCTTCTGATATTAGGTACTTGCCCAGATATCTTTTTCTTTTGTGGGCTAGTGCCCCACAAAATCTCAGTATATGTTTTGGAATTTTATTAAATTCTCCACAAAATCTGCAGAGGCCTTCTTCTGATACTCTTAGTTTGCTTAGACGCTCCCTGAGTCTACAGTACCCCGTTAGGAAGCCTGTTAAGACTCGAATTTTATTCTTGCTCATTTTGATGCATGCCTCGAACCTCTTTCGGTTATATTGCCCTAGGAGTTTCTTGGCCTGCTTCATTCCACGAGCGTTGTTCCAGGTTTCTGTCCCGTTCCTTCTTTCTAGTTCCCTGAATTCTTCTCTCAGGATACGGTCTCTTACAGTGCAGAATGGATCAGGGCCTATGAAGGGTTCTGATGCGTCTTTCTTTGCCAGGGAGTCGGCCATTTCATTGCCTTCTATCCCCGTATGGCCAGGTATCCAGCAGAGTTTTGCTCGGTTTCTCCTACTCAACTCTTTGAGCAATCATTCCCATGCTACCTTGGATTTGATATCCAACACCTAAGATGACTAGAACATGTAGAGTGGATGAACAAATCACCTCTAGCCCGACTCTAAGTCTGTGTGACACCAGTGTTTGACTCTGAGTCTGTGTGACAGCACAACAGTGAACGTCCACATTTGATGTGGCAGACACAAGTGGAGAGGGACCTCAACAAATTTAGTGCAATCAGATGAAAGCAAAGAATCGTGATAGGTGGTTGAGGCCCAGCTCCACCCCAGACTGTAGCGCCACAAAAAAAGAGAAAAATTGTCATCTTTCGCAAGAAGACGACAACATTCTTCCTCCAATGCTAATTGAATCTTTTGTATAAACTCGACAGTCACACTTACAGTGAATGTGGCAGCCCAAAGGAAGTCTATTGGTGTTCTGTATTTTCTCTGCAAAACCATGTTATTCGAAAGTTCCATTTCCTCGTATTTACAAATCCCTTTCCTCTTACTTATATAGTTGGAATAAAGTTTGCCTCACTACTAAGAGAACCCAATATGTGACATTTATCCTATCAACTTCACTACACTTTGCCATCAAACGGTTCTTTGACTTGGAATTATGCATATCAAATATGTTTTGAAAATGTATTGCAAATGTCTTTTACTGCGTGTAAAAGCCAACTCATTTGCATGTATTTGAATTAATTGACAAAAGATAACATTTTGATGAGAGTGCTTATAAGATGTTACAAATGGTGTAAGATGTGACAAGCGGATTGGCATGTGATTTTGAAATCGGTTAGAGGAAGTGCTCTTATTGAAGAATTCTTGAATATTTTAGCCTTAATGTGGTGCTATTTAATTTTTCAAAAGTAAACTACTAGTTGTGAACAGCGGTTGTAGTAAGTGGCAGTGTCAGTGTTGACCTGAACAGACTTGTAGTCTCCTATGGCAACAGCAACTGTGGATTTGTTTAACCTTTCCGTATTATGTCGTTAACCCCGATTTTAATTGCTTTTGTATGCAATCAGTTAGAGATGTTTCGAGGAGTCATAACTTCTTGTATAATCAAAACTGCAGATTCTTGTTTAGCCGACAGTGGTTCGACTGGTTTTACTTTTTTTCCCATTCGGAATTACATAAATTAAGTAAATCGATTGTTTCAGAAAGCATGTTTAGTTAAATGTTTCTCTGGGTAAAAGCCTCGTGATTTGTATTCTGATTTTGTATATAACAAAAGTTATGAAATTTTTAAAGTAGGAGAGGTTTTTTATATTTGTTGCCTAATTTTGCAAAGTTATCTTGCTTTGTGCTCAACCTGCACAAATTCCTTGGAACCGTCGCTGCTTCTTTGGGCCAAAGTAACGCTGTACAAGATCCTAATCGTCCCAGTCCTGCTATATGGCGCAGAAGCATGGACTTTGTCAAAAGCGGATGAGGTTGCTTTTGGTTGCTTCAAGAGGAAAACTCTTCGGGTGATTTTCGGTCCCGTCTGCATAGAGGGTGAGTGGAGGCGAAGATACAACAACGAACTGTACGAGCTGTTCAGCGGCATTGACTTAGCCAGAAGGATGAAGATCCCACGATTGAGATGACTAGGTCATATAGAGCGAATGGAAACCAATGCTCCGGCCCGGAAAGTCTTCGAAACCACCCCCGAGGGACGGCGCAGTAGAGGAAGACCGCGACTCAGGTGGCGCACGCAAGTGGAAAGGGACCTCAACCAACTGTGCGTGCGAAGCTGGAGGCAGCTAGCTAAAGATCGAGCTGGCTGGAGACGCTTGTTGGTTGAGGCCCAGGTCCACCCCGGACTGTAGCGCCACCTTAAGTAAGAAAGTACTTAACAGCAATTGACATATGCGTGCTTTCATTACGTGGTCGCATAAGGCAAAACTGAACGAACTTAACCAAACTGAACGCAGCGGTCACTATGGTCACAGTGTACCACTTTTTGTATTCTCTCGGTTGCTTCAGTTCTCTTATGTTTCCTTACGGCTATTATATTAAGGCCTGAAGATTAGTGGCATTCTCAAACTTTCACGTTAATTGCGAGTGCAAGTATGTACCTAGACGTCATTCATTAAACTCACAGTATTTGTTCGTTGTGTTTGATCTGTCATCTTTGCATTGGTCAGTTCATATAAATTTATGAGTCCTTTTAGGCGAAAGAGATAAAACTTTCAACGGGTAGCATTTGCAGAAATTTTCGAAATGGAAATTGTTTCCTCGACTCTGTCAAAAATTATCTACGAAATCCAAGTTACGTGTTCGGTGAATAAATTCTCATAATTAAATTATCTGACAGATAATGGATGGACAGCTATAACAATTGTTAAAAAAAGAAACATATTGGAAGGTGTCATCAGTTATTCATTTAAATTTAACGATGAACAGAAGACAACATAATTGTAAGTCTTGTCAAAATTTCGAAAGCCCAGAGGCTAAACAACATCTTGGCAGGGTCGCTATGCATGAATTATGAACAAAGAAAGACTCCAAATAACTTTAGTTGCTAAGTGCTCAACTTAAGAGCACTCAAACGGTCTTCAACTGTTGGCCACTGTAGATTTCATAAGTGTATTTTTGCTGTTCTCCTTGACAAGGGCATAAATAGAGCAAAAACCAGTTGTCTGCTTTGTGTCCACAAATATCCGGACAAGATTATAGCTCTGATTTTTTTGTATAGCTTAATTAGCATCCACTTGCAGTGATTAAAGTGCTTGATTTCAATTAATTGTTTTTAATTCAAGGCATGTGTGACGTGTTTATCACTCTAATGACAATATTTAAATGGAGAAGTGCAAGCCACTTCGACGACAAAGACAAAATTTATACGCCTTCCCCTGATTTGATTTGACACTTCTGAATTTAGCTTGGGCTGTTTAAGCGAATATTCAACTCATCACCAGATTCCGTGATGCATAGCGGCTTACTCGTATGTGTGGTTAGTTTTACACTTGAGCTGCTTTTAATTGACATAACAACGTAATTTGTGGTCAGTCGATTAGCTAAAACTGTACTGGGCAGATCAGCTTCAGTCCAGTGAAAACGTACAGATCTGAAAACGTAAAACGGCAATCGCGTTGCAATTTTATTAAACTATTTAAAAAAAATCGTTTTGTTAAATTCTGATTAAGTTTCAGAAAGCACTACTGTTTTTACCGTTAAAAATTTGAATTAGGCATTCCTCTTTGAGAATGAATAATGGGGGATCTGAGCCAAAGCTGTGGGTGTCCTTCTTCTGATGATCCTGGCCACTCTGCTTCCAACTATCTACCTGGTATAGGAAATTCGACCATCCTATTCTTTTCCAATCAGGTGGCTGGAATTCAAAGACAATCTCGACCGGAGCGTTACTGTTCATGCTGGCCCTGAGTAGTCGACACTTTTGGCTTGTGGATCTCAAAGTTGTGTTCTTCTTAAGGGTGCGCTTAAGGGCATCCGGGACGGACTTTGACCTTATTTCTGCAGCAGCCAGATTGAGAAGCTTTTTCTATACAGTTATACTCTTTGAGCATTGTCAGTGACTCGAAACAGGTGGAGCCGTGAAAAAATGTTTGATGTTTTTTTTTCGAGATTCGAACCGACGTCGTCGAGCGTAGGAGTCGACGTACCTACCCACTACGCTACGGCGCCCACGTGTGTTGCAGTTACTGCAGTTTTATGGCGACTTGGAACGGCGAAGCTTTTCTTGGTAATTATCTCTGATGATTGTCAGTGACTCGAGAGAGGTGTTACCCTGAATTTGAACCCAAACCTTCAGCGTACTAGTCGGCCCACTTACCCTCCACACCATAGTATCTACGTCACTGTTTTAGCTGTCGATAATTTTGTTGTTGATTGGCATTTTGCTTCCACAACATGTATCTCATTTAAAGATCAGTTCATTCTGGCTGCCCTTTATTCGGACTTAAGGCTTACTTAACATCTTACTGTAAATGATTGGATGTCAAAATTCCATAGACAGTTTATCTCTTTGCCGAAATCCACTGCAGATTTCGAACGTCTCAGAATTCTTAGTGCGACTCAACCGAATTTAGTCAACGTGGTAAACACCTCGTGGCATACAAAGTTAACCCTCTGCAATCAAAAACATACAATTGGGTGTTCTCCAAATTAACCCTAATTCGAATGGAATATTGTTTGTTTGGTGCCATCAAACGGATAAAAAATTCTCGAGGTTCTTAAAATATCTCTCTTTGGCGTCTAGTGCTGTTAGACAGTTGTAAATCCCACAAAATTAAATTCAAAGCTAATTAAATTCAGTTAAACCGAAAGATCTTTCTTTTTACACACAGAAGCAATGGCTAACCAACGCTAGTCATTGTTACGAAATTTCCGGTTCACGCTTTCTGCAATCAAATTACGCCGCTAAGATATTGCAATACAAACGTTTATGGTTTATTCTTTATGGAGATATATAAATAACCTAATGTATGTATGTATGTTTATGGTGCTAAACTGGTTTAGTACTGAATACGATTCAGTTTGCATATTTATGACCAAATTGTGGTTTATTGTTGATTTCTAAATGAAAAAAATTCACATGATTGGCTGCTGAAAACGTCTAATCTATAAAATCTTGTTTATTTAATGCCAATATTTTTAGAATGTACCCAAAATAATATAATCACTTTCTATACGAAAATAACAAAGTCAAGGTTGAACTAAAATTAACCAATGGTTTTATGACAAAGTAATAACCAACTGGTTACGGTTTAGCTACTAACAATCTCTTCTCTTTGTAAATCTCCCTGCGTTATGGAATTCTATTTAGTCAACAGTTCACAACAAAAGAACTTAAAAAATCAACAGTAGAGGTTAAAAAGCTTTTCTTGGTCAGAAACTTCGTCGAATTTGTAGCTTTCCGCAAAAATACTTTTGTGTCATTTGGGATTCAATACCCAAAGGTGCGGCAAATTGTTTAATCCAAACAAATGGCTTGAAAAGCATAACAAAAGCACAGCATTGAAACACGTACAGAACTAAATAGAATCAACCCAGAATTCAAATATCACCCAGCTGTCAGGTTGATTGAACAACCTGACTCGCATTTCGATCCCACAGTCAATCACCCCAAAAACACTTGTTCTCCGCACAAACAGCAGCCAGTTCGCAGCTTGGCTATTAAGTGAAATAATCAAAATGAAAAAGTTGCACCAGCAAACGCTGAAGAATGAGATCAGAAAAAACTAATTTTAATTTGTTCAACAGTTGCGAGCTACGTAATCAGTGCGAAAGATCTTAAAAATGCAACTCATTTGGTAATCAAATCGAGAGCAGTTACTGAGCTTTGTTACGTCCCTCAGGTATTCTCGATTGATTGTATTTTTTAAAGGTAAAAAGTTGAAAGGTTAAAGCCAGTTGCACGCTTGGCGTTTGAGTTACTGTCGGTTGTTAAAGTTATTGACCACTGGGATTTTGGCATTGACTCAATTTGATTATTATTATTAGTTTAGAGAACAGTGTAACCATTAACAATAATGAATCGATATCTTTCCATGTCTTATCTTAACAAAATGTATGTATAAAACGGGGTTCACATTATACGTCATGTCGTACGACCAAATAATGTTAATAAATAATGCATTTATGATAGAAATTTCAAAATGTTAACATGACGGCGCATTCTTTTGTTTTTATCGACAAAATATGACAAAATATTGAAAGTAAGAAAAAGAGAGAAAAAACAAATACGTGGATACAAATACCTTGGATAAATAAACTGGGCAAGTGCGAGTTGCACTTACACGAGGAAGTTTCCGAAGGACACAGAAAATCCTTTTCATCATACCCAATCACTGCTCATGCCTACTATTTGAGCATTGCTGTTAGGCATTTAGGGGTTGAAATGAATCGAATGTGAGAGATAACACTCATCATCGTATGGTGTTGTTGATCACAGCACGGACTTTACGAGTATGTGCGAAAATGAAAATATTTATAATTCTAAATCTGCGATATCTCAAAATTTGCACATAAATCGATATTTTGATGTTTATAATTTCTTAATGCTTTCGCTGAAGTCTTCAAAACTGCGTTTTCAGATCTTCAAAATTCGCATGTGGATGTATTGACCGTTTTTGACTAATATCTCAAAAACTATTAGGACCAGAATGCTTGAAATTACTTTAAATGAAAGTACACGATGAAGCCCAGTTTATGTGATTCTTTTTCAGATTTTTAAACACTTCGGTTTAACCCTTTCACATCTGACGGTACTTATTATTAGTAACGCCTTCTTTTCCGCCAAATATTTCAAATACCCGACAGGATAAGGGACAATTATCATTGTCGATCCCTAAATGTACCGTTTGGTAAGCCAATGGCAGCACGTTATTTGAATTCTGGCGAAAAATAAACAATCTGTGAAGCTTGCAAGTTGAGACTTGAATAAACGGCGAATCAAGTGAAGTGCGAAAATTTCAAAAACATATTAAAAATAGAAAATTTATTGAGAACTGTTTTTCAGAATTCCACGGCGTCGATTAGTTAGTAGATAAGTGTTCATAAAAAGTCCAAAAAGTTCCTTATTTTGTAAAATACAGACTTTTTGGTACAAAAATTACCTGGCGGTGCCAAAAAGTCTAGGTTTTGGAAAGTGTACTTAGAACTCCAATAAATCGTTTTAAAAGATTTTAATGTCAACAGTTATATTTTCTTATTATTTCTAGTAGCCGTTAGGAAAGGGTTAATAAATTAAAAACTTTGGAGCTCCACATTTTTAAGGTTCCGTCTACAAAAACGGAACCTTTATAATTTCGGTGTGTCCGTCCGTCCATCCGTCCGTCGTGTCTGTCACACTTTTTTATCTCCGAAGTTTATGAAGATATCGGCATGAAATTTTGGACCTAGATGTCATTGCTAATGCACTCAAATTTAAAAATTGGGGCCATTTCCGGGTGGCTCCCGTACAGGTGAAGTTGCCAATTATTTTGCCATCGAAATATATATCAATCGACAGATCTTTCGAAATGAGGTGGAGGTTTCTTTCAAGACTTTTTCATTCATAGTACCGTTTGGAAAATATGGAGCCTCAAAGTTTTTTTTAATGCATCCCCCCCTGCCATTTCTAAACCAAAGAGTTTAAAAATCTGAAAAAATCACAAAAAGTACTCGCTTCATTGAGTACTTTCATTTAAAATCATTTCGAGCATTCTGGCCTTAGTAGTTTTCGAGATATTGGCCAAAAACGGTCAACCATCGACATGCGAATTTTGAAGATCTGAAGACGCAGTTTTGAAGACCTCAGCGTAGGCATTAAGAAATGATAAATTTCAAAATATCGATTTATGTTGAAATTTTGAGATATCTAAGATTTAAAAATAAGAACAATTTTCATTTTCATTCATTTTTCATTTCATTCGTTGATGAGCGTTATCTTTTCGATCTCACCCCTAAATGCCCAACAGAAATGAACACACACACACCGTAGGCATGAGCAGTGATTGGGTATGTGTATGATGGAAGGGATTTTCTATGTTGGATAAACTTGGATAGAGATATAGGTATATATAGAGATGAATATGTGTTTGTTTGTTTGTGTGGCTGAATGTAGTAGTGAATAGTTGATTTGGGTGTAGTTAGAA
Source organism: Myathropa florea (assembly GCA_930367185.1). Classification (NCBI taxonomy): domain Eukaryota; kingdom Metazoa; phylum Arthropoda; class Insecta; order Diptera; family Syrphidae; genus Myathropa; species Myathropa florea. The sequence goes on from OV884003.1 coordinate 101,154,339, forward strand.
GAAAATTCAACTAAAATAGTTTGGAAACGTCGTTCACGTAGTTCAGAAATCATCCATCAAAATTATACGACGGAACCTTCCCCGTGCGAGATCAACTCACACTTGCCCAGTTTATTTAAACGAAAATTTGGATCAAAAAGTGTTGAAGCAAACTCCCATCATTTCAAAAGATCTGTCGATTCATATCATTTGAGGAGGCGCGTCAATGCTTCAAAATCCATGGCACCTTCACCTATAGGGGAGCCACCCCCAAATGACCCCACTTTTTGTGGGTATATGGGCAATGATTTCTAAGCCTAAAGTGCCTAGTTCGAAAATCTCATGCCGATATCTTTTTAAACTTCGGAGATAAAAAAAGTGTGACAGGCACGACAGACGGACGGATACACCGAAATTAAAAAGATTCGGTTTTTGTAAACTGAACCTTAAAAAGGAATTGCTCCGCGATAATGTTGACTCATCGAAATCACAAATAATAATGAAATGTGCTTTAAAGTCGTACTACAACAATTTACATTCAACGACAAGTCGTACGATAAAAGTCCTACGTTAAAAATTTTGGATTACAATTCGACAGATCTGATAGACATGTCGTAAGACATTTCACATTGTATGACATTGAATAATATGGTCTATCAAGCAAAAGTCGTAGGACATTGTCGTACGACGTGTAGAATGATGTGAACTCTGCTTAAAAATCGATCAGAGATTCTTACTAGTGTATCAATGTAGTAGGGAGCAATAAAAGTGGTGACTCACCCATCTGCTGATGCAATTTAACATTTGTCACGATTATAACACCGAACAATGAAAGGCGACCAAACCGATTTCGAAAGAAATACGGAAACAAAATAACATACAAAATCGACGGCAATAAACAATATTTCGATTTTACCGTCTGCAAGAGGTAATGAACTCAGGATTCTCTCTGTGGTCATTGTGTTGAATAACGTTCCGCGACCGCCTTCTGAAGTTTCGAATAACGGCAAATTAAAGGGTTTACAGTCTCGAAGAAAAGTTCACACCCAAAAAGTTATTATTCTTGCAAGGAATTAGGGATACAACTACTCGCAGATTCGTCCGTTAAATAACTACTGAGAATTTTATGATTAATATCGTTCTCAATTAGTTTGACCTAACATCGCAAAACTGAAAAGAGTTAACTTATTTTTTTCTATGCTTCCAATTTTTCAGTTTTGACCTAAAAAGTGCCAGAATGGAAAAAATAACAGTGAACGAAGCAACATATTGCTAAAGACAGCATTTTTGTAATACAGTCAAAATCGTTTATAACGACCTTTAAGAGACTGACGAATTTGGTCGTTGTAAACGATTTATTATGATATTGGATTTCATATAATGGTGCTCAGGCGGGACCTAAGAATTTTGTCGTTATAACCGATGTCGTTGTAAGCGATTTTGACTGTATTTTTCCTGTATTTCATTTCACATTCGGAAACATTGGTTTATTATCAGATTTAAAAAGTTATCTGTCCACTTGCCCGTTTCTTATCAGGTCAACGACGAGTCAGAATCTGAGCAATTTCCGCCTTGCATTACTTACGGTCATCACGACCAAGTTGTCTTACATTCACGATTGCTTGAAATTTGTACCTGACGTCCGGTCTTCCACTCCTCTTGGAGCTAAATTCGTAAACTATCTTAGCTGGATCATTGGTGTTCATTCGCTTGATGTGGCTGAGCCAGTTTAGTCTAAGAAGCTTTGTCTATGTCCATACTCTACAGTTCGTAGAGTTGGCGATTATGTCTTCTCCTCCATTCGCCTTTCTCACAAACAGCACCAAGAAACATCTCTGCATTTCTGCTTATCATCAAGGTTTCCGTTCCATACAGCAAGATTGGCAGGATAAGGGTTTTGTATCCCCGTCCCGGTCATGCTCATTAACCATTTCCAGCAAGCCGCAAGATTACCCTCATGGTTTAGAAGAGTTTATGTACATTTATTGAACCCTCTTGCCAGACTTATGTCTTTTTTTATAAAAGACTCACTGTTTGTCTCTAGACTCCTCGACATCCTTAAGCTGAAAGGCTGCGAAAAAACATTTCTTCTCACGAAGAAGCTTCCTTTCATACATTTTTCTAACCCGATACTATTTTTGCACTGCCCTGGTGGTGTTTTTCCTAACGTTTTTTTGATTTTTTTATGATTTAAATGTTCACACACCACTGACTGGTATGCCACAAGTATCACTATCAAAAGAACCCTTGATTTTTACGACATTTTCAAATGGAATCTCAATTATTTCCCTTTACTTCATTTCCCTGCCGACACGCATTTCCTTGAAATACGGAATCCGACCAACCAAGTGTTACACCAGCATTGGGTGGCAAATTTCCCTTGAAAAATTCCATTAAATCCCACTGAATGTGTTCATCATTGACGTAGTAACCCATCCGCGAGCTGCGCTAGATCCGACAATGCAAAATCACTTCAAAGCGTCAACAGTATCCTGGTTCAGGCGGTAATTACAAGCTGATGAACTCGGATGTGTCAATTAATCGAGCTTAACGCAGTGTTTATGTTCGCAGTTATACTGCGTAATGGCATGGAAGTAATGAAACTCTTAGACTTCAGCCAGCTAATCTCAATGAAAATCAAACTAAATATGTTAACGGGACGTTTAATTTGATGTCCTTGTAAATACCGACGCCTCCTTTATGGCATTTGTAAACATAAAACCTAATCAAGTCTGCTGAGTATTTTATTACAGCCCGCTACCAGCATCGACGGCGGTTACAAGCATTCCGTCGATGATAATTACATTAAAACACTCAATGCTGGCTGGCTACTTAACGGCTGACTATTCGCGTTGCGTTAAGATTTCATGACGACGAAGGTGACATCGACTGGGGAGAGTTTTATGCACGTTAACTGGCCACATTGTCAAAGGTACTGTGAGGGGTTGGTTTGTTGTGGTTCGTATCGCATTCTGCTGAGAAGTGTGGAATCGTCTAGGAAATATGAGGTGATAGAGGGAATGTATATTTGAATGTCGTTTGAGACAAGAATGTGAATATCCTGAGATGACGTTGATGTGCATATTTATCGCCGATGTATGGCTTGGATCATATGTGTGTCCAGCACATAGCAAAAAATGCCTTTGACATGGGCTGTTGGCAATTATGATCATCTGCCCCTGTCATATTTTGGCACACATCGAATTGCATTTGATGTTGAAACGACCTCCACTGCAGCCAACCACTAGTCCTCTGCGAAAATGTGTCTGATTACCATTTTTTTAAGCGGCCCTCACACGGTCAATCGATTGACGTCAAGCATCGTATATGTGTGGATTGACGTAACCACTCACACAGTTCAATCGATTGACGACAAATTTTTATTTTTTGTGAGTTTTCGTGGTGAAACGGACGGTTGTATTCCATATATTGCTCTTGGACATTGCATAAAGATGAAAAAGAAAAAAAAGTTGGTCGCTGGCTTCCTTTACTTTTCACATCCCACAAACTTGGTAAAGGTGGGTGCCGTGGTATGTGGGTTGTGGGTATGTGCGTTGACCCCTACGCACTAGACTTTAAAATCAAAGCACAAGCAAACATTTTTTAAGAAGCAATGCGACAATGCTCAAAGGGTATAATTATTTAGAAAAACCTTCCGAATCGGAATTAAACCGTAGGTCCCCTCCAATGGTGAGAGAACAATAGCACGCACAACACGAATGGTTGGTGAGAAGCTGGTCCCAAGTCAGCCTCGGTTTGTGGCGCCGCCGTAATTATTATTATTATTATTAAACTTGGTAATGACCGATATGTTTCCATTAATTCCGATACGAATGTTCGGCCTTCACCGTGTCTCAATTTTTCGGTAACGACAGACATACATATTTTCCATCCAGCGAAACAACATACAACGCGACAATTCTGTCAGCCCTTACCTACATTAATCATGCAAAATCAAACCTACTTTGATTTTCGTCAATCGGACTTCACCAGGTGTTTTTGACGCATAGTACATTTTCACAAACATATGTAAGTGATTGATATCAATCTATTGACCGTATAAGGGCCTCTTTGGTTTGCGTCAATCATTTAATCAATCATTCAGTCGATCATTCAATCAATTTCATTGTTCCATATATTGAATTTAACCAAATTTTTCTAAGGAAAGCACAATATACTGCACTTCTAAAAACAAATCTCGTGGAATTTGATACCTGTTCCAAGATGCCTCTGTGCATGGCATTTCGTTCAATGAAGCGCAGTATGTCAGAAAATGTACCATCAGTCTTACCACAGTTCTATTAAAACAGGCTTTAGAGGAGGCTGGATGTAGTGAAGCTTAACCATCTCCATATAATCTGTTTTTCAGATGGTAGGTGCCGTGGCGTAGTGGGTTAGTGCGTCAACTCCTAAGCTCGATGTTCTCGGTTCGATTCCCGAAAAAAACATTTTTTCAGGGCTCCACCTCTTTCGAGTCACTGACAATGCTCAAAGAGAATAACAGTCTAGTAAAAAAGCTTCTCAAAATCGCCGTTCGGAGTCGCCATTAAATCGTATGTCCCCTCCACTCGTGAAAGAACAATAGCACGCACACCACGAGTGGTTGCTGAGAAGTTTGGCCCAGGTCCACCTCGGACTATAGCGCCGCTATTATTATTATTATTATTAGATGGTATGGAGAATAATCTTAATAAGGATAGAGCGCCTTCTTGGTCCTTCCGAAAGAAAAGTTCTTTGTTCTGACCTGTCTGCGATGAAGGCAAATGGAGGAGAAGACACAACAACAAACTCTACGAACTCTTCAAGGATGTGGACATGGTCTGGAAAAATCCGTTGGCTAAACGGCTCGGCAAAAAGAACACCATCTCCAGCTAAGTTAGGCTTCGAGTCCGAGTATTCTAGTTCGAGAAGGAGAGAAATGCAGAACCTCCGGCATAAAGCTCAAATGATTGCAAGCCAACTTCGTCTTCGACAACTGGAAGCAGAGTGACCGAGATCGTCAGCGATGGAAGGCGCCAATGAAAAGAATGTTTTTTTATTTTGTCACTTTGCGCATTTTTTGTATTTTATCAACTGGGTGACATATGAGCCACAAAGTAAAAGAACTGGATGGTAGCAGTCACGCCAGGAAGCATAGGGAATTATGCTGTAGGGAAATAATAGAAAATGAGATAGGTTTGAGGTAAAAGATGAGCTTCGAATGAATTTCGTTGATCTCCATCGAACTCCTATGCAGTAGGTTGTTTCAAATTCTTTTCTGATATCTTCCGTTCTCCTCCAAAAGTTTCCACATCGCAAAAATTCGCCTTACCTTGAAGTATGATAACCCGATGCGCACCATTGAAAAATTTCCGTCAACAAGTTAAACGCTTCATCTGCACGCAAAAACTTAATACACTTAATTCCATTAACAGATGGAATGCTTTAAATACATTTCCTCCCATCAGTGCGCTTCAAAATATTTAGGCTACTAATTTATTTGCATAAGCCCGCGTAAAAAAACATGGACATCTAATTAACAAGTTTAGCCCCACATCGATTTCTTCAGCAAATAAGAATAACTTTTGATGAGACGAACGAGCTCTACAGAGTCTACCATATTTGCGCTGGACATTAACGTAGCGAAGAATATTTGCCTTTAAAATTAATCGATAAACGCCTAGTATATGTTTTTCTTAATTCATTTTAATTCTATATAATTAGCTGCCGTAACTGATTTGTTTAATTCCTTGGCTGTCTAATGCGAAACTCAAACATGTGGAATATTTCATTGTTGTTTTGAGTCGTAGTGTTAATTACTTTGACGTCAGTGTGACGCATATGCCTGAAATCATGCAACGTTCACCTGCCGAAAAAGTATACACAGACCACGTCGAAGCACTGACATAAATTTAAGATTTAACTGCACCTATTCACGATGAAGAGGATTAAGGGATTTTCTGAAAATCATCGACACGAAACAGATCCGTATTTTCTTAGCTTGACAATTAACCAAACCCAAATCGATATCCATTTTGAGACATAATTTCGTCATCCCGTCCTTGTCTCTATAACCTGAGTGCTCTCAACAGGTCAAGTCAAATGGCCAACTCAAGCAAACACAGGTATTGTGCATAGGTCATGTGCCCAGCATCTATGCATTCGCTGTTATAAGCCGCCCGCAACATTATCATTCATCATCCAATTCAAACACACATCATAGAAAAAATAATCTATTCACCTTTTAACTGTGAAAACACTGCAAATTAGCATTTGAGAAACACCGAAGATCTGAGTGTGTCTCCATGTTCATATATCAAAAATCGTCTCACTAAGTGGAGTCGCATGCTCTTGTTACTTATAATTGGCAAACCGAACCAAAAGGATTCACTTTCAATTAACCACAACACAATGAGATCCAGTCGAAATCACTTTCTATACACACATTCCAGAGCTTTGCACTTAATCACCTCTGCTCACTTTCGTTTCAGGTCAACGACAAGGACGTTCTCGGTCTACGCATTTCCGATATAGCCAAATTAGTAAAATCTGATGCCAACGACAGCGTCTCTCTCCTTCTGTGGAGTGCTGGATGTGACACAAAATGTAATCCAGAGGTACGTGTGCCAACCCAATCCCAATACCAGCCCACTCCCAATTCCCGTCACCCGCTCCGTCGCTCACAAATAAACTTTCCATCTGCTCCATGTCAATCCCTCAATCTGTCTATACGCTCCAATCTACGAGAACATATTATCCTTTTGCAGAGCTTATGCTGTGGACCGATGCCGTTGAATTTAGAACGGCTCTCGGCATGCACACAAACAATCCTGACGATAATCGAATGCCCAGTTTGCCTGGACACTATAGCGCCGCCGGTGCTGCAATGCCAGAATGGGCATATCCTGTGCGTGAAATGCCGTATTCTCTCGCACACTTGTCCGGTATGCCGGCAACGCTTCTACCCAGGCAGATCGTTAATAGCTGAACAGATTTACAATACCATCACGGACACATTTAATTTACGCCACCAGGACAAATTGCGAGAGAGACTCTTCGGAGCCAAGTACAAAAGGTCAACAAAGGACATCGAACAGCAGCAGCAACAGAACAACAGCCTAAAGCATCCGCATGAAGTCAATAAATTCGGAACCCACCACCAACCTCCCTTACCCACCAATAAATTTCTTGCCAAATTGTTGGGCAAGGCTTGTTCTATGGATAACCTGAGCACGAGTTCGTCCCGACCACCAGCGGGTCTATTGTCCGTGAAAAACGCAACAAATCAGCCATCGACTAGGTCGGTTCCTGGAGAAAACACCAACGAGGATGACGACGCCAAGGGCAACAATGTCGACGACAATTTCGATGAGCAATCGAAACCTGGCAACCTTTTCACTTCCATATACCGAGAACTACCGGCCATTGCCAATTCAAAGCATCTCTCGGTATCTGCATTCGATTTGTCGAAAAAAGATACCGACGGGCAAGAAATCATAGATGCGAATCCTTCAATGAACCGCCTCCAATACATTCGATCCAAGCGCAATTCAGTTCATTCGCACAGTCCCGTCGTGCTCGTTCCGACGAATACACCGCCATCCTCGCCCAAAATTGGGCTCCAGAAGCGAAGACCGTGCGCTTCATTAAACACCTCCATCGAGTGCGTTGCGAGTGTCATTCAACGGGACACTCCCAATGGACTGCAGAACACTCCAGCCGTCCGACCAGCTATACCGAGGATACAGATATCTTGCTGCTTGGGCGACCAATCCGAAGATGTGTTCTTTCTCTGCCCATTTGGCTGTGGCAGTAGATTCTGTGGTGAGTTATCGAGGGCCTGACTCGAAGCAAAATGCTCAAAGTGTATCGATTAATCTTCTCATTTACCGTTACAGGATCAACGTTACAGCAACACGTCAAAGTGGATCACTGTGCGCCAATTTTATGCTATGCCAGCTCAAGTGCCGAACTGTCTTTGCCGTTGAGGGCTCCACTCGACGCAGCGTCAGTACTTCTGGTGTGTGATGGCAAGGATTTTTGGATAAAATTAAGGACACATGGGTAATGAATTTTGCTCCTTGATTACATTATTCAACGTACATGCTTTCAACCAACCACCCACCCACCTGATTTGGCGTGAAGATATTAAATGCTAGAGAATCTTCGCCCGAAAGGTGTGTGGGTGGATGTACCCTCACAACAGGGATGAGAGTACGTTGGCTTTCAGAAGATGCAGTCCTTACTTTTTGCCTGTTAATCTCAAGTTCTCTCAGATTTTTGAATGAGTTCTCTTTGCTTTTCTCGTCCTTTGTGCGGCTCACAGGGAGGGAAGCATCACTGCCTCAGCGCTTCTTCAAGGATCTGAAGATGAAAGTTCAAATTTTATAATGGAAACTCGATTAAGGAATCGTATTGCCGAAGATCGTGATAACCACACCAACAACAACGCGGCATTCATCGCTGACGCTGACGATGATGGGATACTCGAACGGGAACTGATAACGAGGTCGATTGTTCGTTCGATGATTGTGACAACGTGGGAGACACCGTGCTCATCTTCGTCATCATCATCGTCATCCTTATCTTCTCGTGGTGGAACAGACAGATCCATCGGCATGCTGTACAATCGCGAGAATATTCGAATAACATTTGGCGAAGCTATTGATTATCACAATCTCTTCCTACAAGTTACTATTAAGCAGCGAGTGCAGAAGGATTCCACAACTTCGAGAAGAGCTGAAACCTCTCTGATGGTTCGATACTGAACACATCCTTGAGAGGGGTGTGCGTGTATGTGTTCGGTGAGAGCTTAAAGCGTACTCAACGCAACAAATTCAAACTTATTGCCACTGAACTTGTGCCTTAACATTCGTGGTGTCTAAAGACGGCGGTTGTGATTAATTCAAAAGTCAGACATTTTCTGACTGACGGAGATGTTTTTTTATGATTGCTTATAGAGGTCAGCGTCAAATAGATAGAATTAACTAGGGTAAACAGTGTAACGAGATTTGTTGACATAAACAGAGAGTCATGTAAGATAAAAAATATAATGTTTGTTTTTCCTTTTTTTTAAGTGTCTAAGGTGGGTGTGGTTGTTTGTCCTATTGACGATTAGTGTCGACAGTACACTTCACTTAAAGATACTTTTCAGTTGACTGAAATTGATACGTAGACAATTGAGTGATTTGTGGGTGTGAAAATAGTACAGTGTGTTCTTGATTTTCGCGACTAATAGAAACTGAAGGTTATCGAAGTTGTTTCAATAACAGAGTCAATTCTTTTAAAGCTAAATTCGTCAGTCTTTTTTTGATAAATATACTCGTACGTTTTATTTTCTTTTGAAAACTATTTTCATTTTAGTTTTAAACATATTTTTTAAAATTAGCAATTCTCGAAGTTTTTGAAGTTTAAAAATTTGGTTTAAAGGTAAATGTTTTTCAGCCTGTTTAATAGGTGATTTGAAACATAATTTATTTTGAGAGTAGGGTAGGGCGGGGCTTGTTGGGCCACTTTTCACTTGAAGTCTCATTAATATCAGTCTATTCATAATACAACTATGAGGCTAGGATCAATGGAAAGAATGGACATCTGGGTTCTTTATGAAATTCAGAAAAATTGAAAACATGTAATCGCGGAAGAATAATACTGTCTCAAATGCGCCAAGTCCAAGTGGCCCATCGTGGGGTAAGTTGGGCCAAGGGCTAAAAAGTGGAAAAATGAGCCCCATAAAGGACAAAAAGGCTGAAATTATAACAACATTTTTGTTCATATCATATAATTTACAGAAGTAAGAAATAATAAATTAGGAATCGTAGTCGCTATTGCTATTAATGCAAATAAAAACGACCTCAAATCCAAATGAGCACTTCGTATGAACCCAATTTCGGCAAGTTTGGCACTGTACCCACTCCTCGTCCGGTTAACTATAAGAGAATGCTTCCATGCACATTAGACAATAACATTCCGGCTCTTCTTCCTCTTCGGAACTTGATTTTTCCAACACCTTTTTCACCTGGCCCAACTTACCCAACATCTAGTTTGATTTACATATTGCGTCATAATTAAAAAAATACTCATAACAATTCAATTTTTCAAACGGAATACTAAAATATAATAACGTGATTTATAAGAAAACTGTAGCTGAATGTATAATTTGCACCTTTTCGCCACTAGAATAAAAAAAATAGTAAACATTTCTTTTTTACTTTTTCACTTCAAAAACAAAAAATTGCGCGTGTTTCCCAATCTGCTGATACAATGCAACTGAGATCGGTTTTGCACGGGTTGATTAGTGTGCACATTTAATTCGTAAATGATCTTGTTCGTGTAGTACTTGCAGTTCTTGACTAATTCGCGTGGCCCAACTTGCCCCGTGGCCCAACTAGCCCTGCCCTACTAATCTTTATTTTGCGAGTATCGATTTCAACCTCGGTTTCACTTTCAGCGGATCTTTTGATAAATTCATCAATGTTGTGCGTGCTATTATTCCTTCGAGTGGAGAGAATCTACAGTTTATTGACGACTCCGAACGGCCAAATTTTAAAAAAATGTTCTTGACAACCTTACTCTCTGAGCATTGTAAGTGACACTAAACTCTCGAGAGAGGTAGTACCGTGAATATAAAAATTGTTGTGTCACGACTCGAAGTTGGATATTAGAGAGCTGCATGAATGCATTCATATTCTCTTTCTAAACTTGTGCAATACTTCAGTATACACTAATCATTGTCATTTTTCAACAAGGTGTACACTGAAATCGAATATCACACCATGAGAGACAAATACTGTACACTGCTTGATCACTTGATAGCAAGATGAGTACACAATTCACTCGCTCTGAAACATATGAATGTTTTGAGCGATTTCATATGAGTGCAATGTTTACTGCACAAAATACACTGAGTACACTGAGTGCACTGAATACAATGAGTGCAAGGTTTAGTAAACAAGTCTTGACTTGTTTATTTTGCTTCTACAATACACTGTCCTCTCGCGGAACTCTTTTTGGTAACATTACAGGATTATTCGTGTTAGAAGAAAAACACGTCCCGACAAGAAACTCAGACTACTCAGTGTACTCAGTATAGTGTACACTGTTTTATGAGTATCCATATGAATACACTGCATTAAGTATTTGATTTAAAATGGGTGCAATACTCATAAAGTATTCAAATATTACTCGATTCATTTATTTCACTATTCAATCTTTGAATAGAATAGTGAAGTGCGTTTGAAATAAAATGAATGTCTTGAAACTGGATTCAAGACATTCATTGCAGACCTCTATTGGATATTTAGCTTAGGAATCGATGTACTTGCCCATTACGCCGGACGGTGTTTTAGAATATTACAATGTATGTACACTTAGTCCGGATGACCTTCGAATCGGTTACCAATACAACAATAAAGAAATATACAATGCAATGAATGTGCGCGTTAGAGGGACGAAGGAAGATGAGGGATGATAATGACTGGACGTGTTCCAGTGTCGAATAAGAACGGATCAAATATTTCATGAGGGGGTATATTTTTAACGGTTGCAGTGGTTAGGGGTCCTGTTTACAAGCATGAAGGTAGTGCTCAAGCAAGATGAATTTGCTTACTAACAGCTGATAGATGCGTGGGCGCCGTGGCCGTGTGGGTTCGTGCGTCGATCCATGCGCATTAGACTTTCACAGTCTAGGTTCGAAACCAAGTTCAGACAAACAATTTTTCAAAAAAAAATTGTTCGCGGCTCCACCTCTTTCGAGTCACTGACAATGCTCAAAGAGTATAACTGCCTAGAAAAAATCTTCTCAATCTCGCCGTTCGGAGTCGGCATTGAACTGTAGGTCCCCTCCGCTTGTGAGAGAACAATAGCACGCACAACACGAGTGGTTGCTGAGAAGCTAGGCCCAGGTCCACCTCGGAATGTAGCGCCGCCATTATTATATTATTATTATTAGCTGATAGATGCTCCTATTGGCAATAGATTTAGGAGTTATTTTTTAAAACAGCTATTAAATTTAAATGTAAGCTATTTTTTTCTAAATAAAACTTAATTTAGAAATAAGATACGACGGGTGTTCTCTTCGAGAAAGAAATACAGTAGACGCTCGATATAGTGAACATCGATATAGTGAACAATCCAATATAGTGAACACACAACATTTTATACAGGATATTCTAAATAGTGAACAAAAAAAATCTCGTTATAGTGAACCTATGTTTTTTTTTTCTTTCTTTGAATCTTTCAGCATGCACACACGCGTCTAAAACTCACTAGTGCTATGCAGTTTTGCAGTATCCATGCAATTTTCCTAATTTACCGTTTGTATATGGTACACAGTTTGGGGTTGTTTGAAGCAAATACAAAATGCGCGTTGCTTGTATGTGGAATGTATTATTTTGTTGCGTTTTTTACGTATGAGTTGTTTTTGTTAAAAATTAAATATTCTCTCTTATAAATATTGACTTTTTTTTAGTAATTGCGAAGAAAATTTTTAATTATATTCTATTTTTGATGAATTGTACTTCAAAACATACGTATTTTGTTGAAATTTGCTCCAAGCAGTCCACGCTCGTTACAATGAACAATCTGGATGCAATGAACAGGCCGAGTCTTTATAAGTTCACTATATCGAGCGTCTACTGTAGTTTCAATAAAGTCTCAACAAATTAGTGAGTCAATCAGGAATTAGATTTCAGTTTCAGAATAACTATGAAGTAACGTAATTTCGCCTGACCTTGCAAACATTTTTGACCGCATGAATTGATCAAAAATGTTCGTGTTTAAAAATTGTATTGGTTAATACACTAAATTTGTGAATATCAGTTCCACATGGTCCATTCACAAAAAGGCGATCCTGCCTCACGCAACAACTATAGAGACATATCGCTGCTCATGTTCAGCGTACCCAGTGCACGTCTGAAGCCATTTTGAACCACACTAGTCGGCACTTACTACTACGGCATTCGGCCCGTAAAATCAAATAAAGAACAAATATTTCCACTTCGCCAAACCCTGGAAAATACACGGGGTTTCAAATCAGCACTCTTCATCGGTTTTAAGGCCGTATGCGACAGCATCCAGCACAGGGAGCTGTTCGATGTGATGGCCGAATTCGGGATTCCGGGAAAATTGATCCGTTTGTGTCACGCCACGTTAAATATATGCAATCCACCGTACAGGGAGGTTATTACAAAAAGATACAATGTCGTGTGACTTCTTCTGTAGTGTAGCGAGCAAGTGTAAACGTAAAAGGTACAATCTTCTCCAGCAATCAGACCAGCGGCTGGGCTAAGCAGATGGCATCGAAATTGTCGCGAGTCCCTCCGACCCATTGTAGAAACTCTCACAGCGATTAATAATCGGGCTAACAAGATGGTCTCAAGGTCAATAAGGAGAAAACAAAATATAGTCGTATGTTGTCGAGCAAAAATCGATCCGTCATCCACAATAAATTGTCACGGCCGACGGGTACAATTTGGAGATAGCTAAGGAGTGGGCCACGTGGCGAAGTGAGTAAGTGGTTCTAGGTCCTAGGTTCAATTCTCAAAAACACCTTTCCCGTTTTCACGGCTGCACTTCTTTTAAGTCATCGAGTACACTGTTTAGTAAAGTTTCTCAAATTTCTCCATTCGGAGTCGTAACCTGTACTCGTTAAAAACAAAAACAAGCACGACACGAGTGGTTGCTGTAGAAGCATTTAGTAGGAATGCAGAACTCATTCTTGTTGCTTTCAAAGAAAAGTTCTGAAGTGACACTCATTGAGGTCTCCTCGCTTCCTCAGTCTTAAGGTTTTTATAAGACCTTGTCGTTGCTTCGATCTGTATCTCTTAAGTTCATGAACCTTGTTTTCCAGAATTACCTTTCATTTTGACAGACTGTGTTGAAATTATTTAATTTAACAGAAATCTTAAAGATGCTCATCATCCTTATCATTTACATCCGACATCTTCCTACACAATTCAAAGAACGTCATCTCAGCACTGTTTTCTCGTTTGAACATCACACAGCAAAGCACCTACGTCACTCAAGATTAATTTCGTCTATACATTGAATGACGTGGTAACAACACCGACATCAGCTTGTTGCTTTGGTGCTGCCTTGCAATAGCTTTCGCATTCCACGAGAGCTTCCTGTCAACTCCCAACAATAATCAAAACATTGCTCTCCACCTCATTAAGAGTCCCCTCTTGACCTGTGACCAACCATCAAAGCAGAAATTTGTTATCCTGACAATTTGTCATAACCATGTCATGTTCCTGTCAAACTATATTCCAACCCAGAACGTTGAAAATCCACTCATGTTTTTATAATTAATCAATTTATCCCCTAGCCGTTGCCCACACTTCAAAACCCGCCCGACTGACAACTATCTGTGTCATCCCCACCCTTATCTCGAACAGAAGTCTAATTAAAATAAATCATATGCTGTTTACACACAAAATGACAAAGTGTCCTTGCGATACCCCAACTAAGCATATCCCTCATCCAACAAAGAGCCGAACAGCAGCAATTAACGACGCCGTCCACACACGCCTGCCCCTCTACACGCGTCAGGCGAATGATTTGAAAAATATGTATGCGCAACCCTAACAGAGCAAGTTGAATATTTGTCAACTGCCCACAGCACGAATGGAAAGGGGCTTCCTAATTTCGCTCTGGGTGTTCTGACATTGATCAAAAAATTCCAGGAAATGGGAGCTAAAACAGTTGTAGTATCGCCTTCAGGGCCTGCCATACATTCTTGGTGGTTCCTCATTGTCCTGTGATGCGTTCGAAGCTCCCCTGCCACCCATCTTTGGGGATACGTTAGCAACTTAGCTTCACGTCGCAGACCACGGTACATCACTTTTTCGTTTGACTTTTGTCGACGGTACGACGTTGACGACTATGACAACGGCACTGGCACGTCCTGTGTGTGAGTGCAATTCTGGTGTGCATTCAGTGAACAAATTGCTTCCAACCGCCCATAAATTCCCCACCATTGTGATAAATCAAGACGATGAACTTCTTGCAGCTATCACGTTGAGCTTTAAACACTTTTTCGCTCTTCCGGAGGTGGCCGGCATGAGTGTGTGTGAACATGAACGTCCAGACGAAGACAAAATGGAGCAAAAAAACAGGCAAAAAGAGGGAAGAAGGACCTGCAATCCAGTGTCAGAGATGATGGACGATAATTTGGCCTTTCATTTCCGAAAGTCGACTAAGTTACACCATGTCTATGCTGAAATGTAATGCACAATGAACTCGAAAGAATGGGGTTCCGGAAAGTTGGACACGTAGCTGAGTGAGTGATTCCTTATCATGGAGATCGTTGACAAATGATTGAATCACGAAAAGTCAAAGTTTTTGTACGTGAACCTTAATTTTTGGACTTCCTGATTGTATCTCGTACGCTTAGTGAAGTATGAATGTGATTTTCATCCGTTTGCTGATGTACGGCTTCGGATATCTTGCTACGAATTGAAGAATTGGACGAGGAAGATTACTCATGACTCAGGTGTGACCCTTTAAAACTCTGTGATATTTTGGGAGCCTATACAAATTAGATGTATCTCAGGAATAATGACGGCGATATTAGAAAACAGAGGTTCAGTACTAATAATAATAATATTGGCTGCGCTACAGTCCGAGTTGGACCTGGGCCTTGCTTCTCACCAAGCACTCGTGTTGTGCGTGCAATTGTTCTGTCACGAGCGGAGGGGACCTACAGTTTAATGCCGACTCCGAACGGCGAGATTCAGAAGCTTTTTCTAGACAGTTACTCTTTGAGCATTGTCAGTGGCTCGAAAGAGGTGGAACCGTGAAAAAAATGTTTGGTGTTTTTTCAGAAACCGAACCGACAACATCGAGCGTAGGAGTCGACGCACTGCGCCACGGCGCCCACGAGGTTCAGTAATGTGCTGGGAAAATCTCTCCAATAGATTGACTCTCTATGCTTTAGTTCAGCTTAGTGCTGTGACATAACCGCAAATTTCGGGTATCCGAACAATTATTTGAGATGGTTTAGAATTTGGCATATCTATGTTTTTGGGGACTATTTCGGATAATCGAAACTATCCAACTAGTAAATTTTATCTTGTCACTTGGATCCAACTATTCGGATACTCGGATATCCGGATGGTTCGATCGAATGACATACACATGACACTAGCTCAATCTATTTCGATGCATAATTCCCGTGTTGAAGCGATTTTTTCGAACATTTTCTACAACCCATTTCTTATATTTGTTGGGTCTGGATACTTCTCCTGTGGAAAAACATCATCGACAGCATTTCCATGCCATCTGATTGGATTTTTGCAGAGCGTCTGAAATCTTACAAAGCATCCCCGACTCCTGCCCAACTGTTTTGACGGGTAAAAAGTTCAAAAATGTAGGCAATGAGGCTATGCAGACAATAAAAATATATGTAGTACAGTAAAACATGTGAAGTTGGTCACCAATTCGTTGCCCACCTATGAAGTTGGGATGAATACGAAGAAAATTTTATACAAAATATTTAAAAAATGGCTGTATATGTTTAAAATCTTGGGATTTGGGCGTAAATTTTCCTATTTTTGTCACCGCATACTTCTTTTAATTTCCAAACGCACTCAAAAAAAGACACCTTAAAAATGTGCCACCTGTCTAACTTAGTCAGAAATGTTTACACCGCCGGTGGCCAACTTATAAAGACCCCCACTGTACATGCAGTGGTGTGCAAAATAATAGGTGCGTTATTAAAACTCGAGTAAATCCGAATGAGTTGTTGAACACAAACAAGACTCTTTTTCCCGTGGACTTCTCACAAACTGCCAACTAATGTCTGCTCCCAATATATTGAACTCTGACTCACCAGACCATAAGACATTTTCCCATTTTGCAACTGGATAATTTAAGTGCTCTTTAGTAGGGATTTTTCGACTTTGACGATCTGGAGAAGTTAGGTTAGGCTGTGACTGAAAAGTTAGCAACGGTCACTTTTGGAGATTCCAGATTCCAAATGGTGCCTGCACCAGATTTGAAAAACCAGACAAAAGCGTATTAACTTTGCTTTCACTGGGATTCGAACCTGGGACCCCTCTAACTTAGGCACTTAACCAACTGCGTCATCCAGTCGTCTTGATTGTGATTAGCAAGTATCGCAATTTGGCGATCTGTGTAAGATGTCGTTTTCCGTTGCCTGCCTAGCGTTTCTTCGGTTTTCCGTCAGTTTAAGGCTTTGGTTACCATGTTTTGGAAACATTAAACGGTTTCTACAATAAATTTATACATTTTTCCCCTTCATTGATAATTTTTCATACCACTTCGATGCAATGCGTTTTGCGGCTAATTTAATGTCTTCCATGCCTACCTTTTATTAATATTGGATAAACGAGCTAAAATATAAGTCTGAGCAAAACACTCACCTATTTTCCAATATGATTCAACATAATTTAATGACAATCTCATACAAGACACCTATTTGTTTTACACTTAAATATCGCATGATAACTTTATGGCTGAAACACAACAGTGCGTTGCGCTAGCCGGCTTCATGTTACGGAGGGTGTGCGTTGACGCACTGCGTTAATCAGCTGTTCCCTCTCTCTCTCAAATACCAAATAAAAAATATTCCGTCAGCTGTTTTCATTTCTGAAATGTCAAATCGAAAAATATCCTAGTCAAACAATCGAACGTTAAAGAAATTAATTGCGGAAAATGAATGCAAAGAAAGTTAAAAAAAATTTAAAAAGTGCTTCTTGTTGCTAATGTTGTTGCATGAATACGTCAATGCTTCCAAGCATACACGGATTTCAAATTAGTTTTGTCGTTAAAATAATTTTAGTCAGGTGTTTTCATGTATCAATTGTCAGTTGCCACAAAATGTTCTCAATTTGGGAAGCATTTCTCAATTTCGATCTTACAGCGCATCCCTCTATCAAAAAAATATCCAACATGTTGAATAATGACGTGCGTTGTGATTACGTTTTATGTTTTATTACGATCCTCTCATCTCTCTCATATTTCACTTACGTACTCGTAGGTCAACGCAGTATTTTGTCAATATCCATTAAATTGTGTGCGTTGAAAGACAACGCTGACGCTGACGCACTTTTGTGTTTCAGCCATTATAGGGGAAGCGGAAAACCGAAGTAGCGATTGTTATTATTATTATTAATATAACGGACAAATGGGAAATTCGCGGTAATGCGATAGTTGTAAAGTAAAGCCTTCGTACCTATTATTTTGTACACCACTGTAGGACAATATTGATAATAAAATTATTATGACGCTTCAGTTCGGGGTGAACTTTGACCAAGCTTCTACAGCAACCACTCCCGTTATGCCTACCAATGTTTTCTCACGATTAGTTGAATGCCGTCTCCGAATAGCGAAGTTGGAGAAGCTTTTCATCGCAGTTATACTCTCTAACAGTGTTTACATGAGTGTAAGAAGGCAGAAATGTCGGAAAGAGAACGTATGATTTTTCCAAACAGTTGGAAAGGAATGCATTTTCGGCGCATCCAACCGATTCCTTTTCAAAGTTTGTCTCTTTCCGATACTCCTGCCTTCGTTCACTCATGTAAACACCGCCTTTGAGCATTGCCAGTGGCTCAAGAGAGGTGATGCCGTGAATATGAAAATGAAAGCGTTCGGAATCGAATCTATATCTTCACGTCAGAGGGTCGCCCACTACACCTCAGCGCCGTTCAAGGAAGAAACGAAAGGGAAAAATAACATCCACTGGCTAAAATTCCGCATTCACTCTGGACCTCTGACGCAATTGTGAAGGTTTCAAAAATTAATAAAAGTTTGGATGAGGACCTAAGGATTTTCACTCAGGAATTTGAAGAAAAATTACATTCAGTGAATACATATCTGTTTATTACCATAAATGCCTAACTACGAATACGTTCAAGTATAGTAAAAAAAATTTACATTCTATTTAAAGCTACTTAGAAGAAACACAATTTTTTATATCCTTACAGGAAAATCGAAGACAATCGAAACAACCACTTACTCTAGTACTTCGCAGAGCCCCATGAAGAGCGGTCTTAAAGTTTAAAACCTTAATCTAAAATAAATCTTGGGACAAACCCTCTTAACGCAAAACCATGCTTAGCCTAAATATCAAAAGTTTGGTTTGGAAATGACTGTGTCCTTATGTACATGCTGCTGGAAGACGGACTTAAATTGCACGTGATTTAGAATAAAAAAAAAACAGGAACATTTTCACTTGTATACACATAACATCCCTGGTCGGATTGTGGGTGCTTCTCTCAGAGGAAACTGTTCAAATATTCCATGTCAAAGTTGCTGTCGAGATCAGCATCATCGTCGCCGGTTCCAATGGCACTGGTCGTGGTGGCGTTATGGTCACTGCTGACATCGACGTAGTCGAATGTGTCCGACAGGAGCTTCTTGACATATTCAAATGAGACGAATTCATTACAATCGATGTCGATAACATCACTATCGGCCGATGTGTTTTCGGTCGCCGCAGGAGAGGATGACTGTACGTTGCTGCCATCGATGTCCACTGGGTACATCCTGACGTAAGCCGATTCCAGTTGGCATCCGTCAATAGAATGCTCGCTCTGATTACTTTCGATTGTCACTATGCAATTAGACAGCTCATTAAAGTTCATTGAATTGTTGTCGTTTGTTGGGACGGTAGCCGGCACTGAATGGGATTCAATGGTCGTGGTCGTTGTTGATTTCGGTGGTAACGGTGGTGAAGATGTGAATGATATCTGCGCCATCGATGTGGTATCGTACTGGCGTTGTTCGTCATGATGACTGTAGGGTTGGTGTAATTTAATGTTCCCAAGCGCGTAATGCTCGCTAATGGCTGTTGCATAATCGCTGTGGCTATGGTCGTTGTTGTCGAACGCACCATCGGCGGCGGTTTTAGCGGATCCCACTGAGGCGGACCTCATGGTAAATGATTTGTTATTCTTGCCCACGGCAAATGCATCCTCGAAGAGCAGGTAATCACTTTGGAAAAAGTCATCTGGCTCCTGTAATGGATGCAGAAGCTGATTATGGCGATGGTGCTGATGATGTTGATGCTGTTGCTGCTGCTGCTGGGCCTGTTGGTGATGGTGCTGGTGGTGGTCATGATGATGACTGAAGTGATTTTGGTAGAGCTCGGGCTGTTGCTGCTGCTGATGCTGATTACTAGAGGACTTATTGTATTGAATGTTTGATGAGATCATTGTTGTGGCGCTGACTATGGAATCTGCGTTGTGTACAGTGGTTGTTGGTTGTGTCGACGTTGTCGTCAGGACTTTCGACACAACACCAGCACCCACTGGCAGCGATGACTCGGAGTGACGCCGTATTTTTGATTGAAGCCGTGCTGAGGTGGCGGTTATTGAATTATTTATGGAAGCACTAGAGGACTTTCGTCTGCCGTTTATGTTGCCATTACGGAGCGAGTGATTTTTTACGTGCTTTCGCAAACTGGAGGGATCCGTGTAGCGTTTCGTACATCCGGCAATTTGACAAGCATATGGTTTCTGTAATGGCAGAGGGGATTTATTAAATTATTGAAATTTATGGGCATTTTATAGATATATTATGAGAAAGGATTTAGAAAGCGATAACAATGAAATGGATTTCACGATGTGAATAATGCAGCTGAAGATTACAAAGACGACTTCAGAGTAGTCGAGGAGATCTTCAACACCCAATAGAATGGAGTCCAAATTACTTGCTCCATTTTGGAGAGCAATAACCTGCAAGATGATCTCAGGCCTCAATATAATCAGTGGCTGAGAGTGTAAACATGAATGACTAACCGCTGGAGTCTGTCTAAATGTTTGAATGTTTGCCTTAAAGAGCATACTTCAAAGCGGTGACGCCAGAGATGAGAAACCAGGTGACAGTTATGAGAAAAATACCGATTTTTTTTATTGCAGTGTTAAACAAATGTGTCGACCCTCGCATTTGGATGGATTTCTTTTTTTCTTTCAGGGGGTTACATCCTCTTTTGACGGCGCTACAGCCCGGGGTGAATCTGGATCTTCATCAACGAGTCTCTCCAACTGGCACAGTCTTTCGCCAGCTGCCTTCAAATACGCACGATAAGTTGGTTGAGGTCCTTCTCCACTTGTGTACGCCGACGGTTTTGTGGGCGTACATGGCCTAGCCGTCTTGGGCGTTGAGTCCGTAGTGGCTATATAGTACAGGCCACACAGTTCGCGGTTGAATCTTCTTCTCCAAATGCCATCAACGCAAACAGGACAGCATAACGCTCGTTTTTCTATTATACTCTATTATGGGTTACTATCCGAAGGAAAAATCTCTAAGATCCCCTTCCTCCCACTACAATATACTATCTAATTGCGTTGGATGCTTTGAAGAAAGAGGAAACAATACGCAACTGTCATGCAATGTCTTTTCACGAAAGCCGGAAAACAAAGTGACGTCTCCCAATTTGTCTTCACACAGTCCACTTCCACGATAATAATTTTATGCAGCGTGAAATGAAAACAGGAACCATGACCATCATCATTTCAGCGTTTTTCTCCGTCCCGACAAGTGTGCAAGCTTCGTCCTTCCGTCCGTCGACGTCGTTTGCAGTGCCAACGATTACACGACTGATTTATTATGGGGAACATGTGGCTCAAGTGCCACATGACGACATATACAACGCATCCTCATCCCTATCATGGTCGTCGAACCATACAGCGCACGTCACTTGAATAGGGCGGACAGCTGGACACCTACCCGTACACATGTGCAAATACCGACAATCAGTTCAAGGACTTAGTAGAGTAGATGGAAAGAGTGCACCAACACTTACCGTATCGTAATGCGTCCTTTGATGTTTCGCCCGATCAGAGCTGTTGCTAAATGCCTTCAGACAGCCCTTGTACTGGCATCCGTACGGTCGTTCGCCGGTATGTGATCGCTGATGGATTTTCAAGTTTTCCAAACGCGAGAACGCCTTATTGCAACCGGAAAACTGAAACGACAGAACAGACATGCAAACACGTTAAGTTTTGAAATAAATTATAATTCTCTCAGAAAGGCAGAAAGGGCGGAGTGGCCCCTCTTACGAGGGATGCACTAATATCTGATAATTGAAAGAACTCGAGTTTTAATAAGCAAACCGCGAATGCGGTTGTAAAGTGAATAAGTATCTGGTTGCGACAGAGAACAAGCACTCGGTCTCTCATAAATTTTCCCTTGAATGTGACTCAAAAGGTTGAAGGGCAACATTCACAGACCCTTTAATGAGGGATCCCATTCAGTCGCAGAATTTTTTTATTTGTGATTTTCTTTCTTCTTCTTTTTTTTTTTCTTTTCTGAACTCTGCCTCCGCTTTTGCTTCGGCCTCAACCGTTTTTCACTGTTGAACGGAGGAATTCTTTAAATTCCTGTTGCTGAAGGATCTCTTCTCTGTGTATCTCAGTCTGTATCTCCGTTTCTATGGACTGATGTTTGTTACTTTTAATGTCTGTTACAAGGCGGACCCCTCTTTCCGTCATGTCGATGATGTTGAAAGTGTGCCCTCCTGCTTGTACTCTTCAGCGCTGGAATGTACGTCCTTTCTCCACAAATTTACTTGAGTTGTCGTCGGTTTGCAAGGCTTGCTATTTAATCAAATCATGCTTTCATTTTAGTTCAAGCATGCACATAACTGTAAACGAAACAATAGCAAATTTTGCTTCGTTTGTGAATCTTTCCCTTTTTTTTTTAAATTGACAGGGTAACCTACTAATTTTCTTAGTAATTAGCATAGTTATGCATTTTTTTTTATGACGAACGACAGAGATGCAATTGAAGAATAAATTAAAAAGAAATATAAACGACAGGATACCAGTCAGATAGTTTTGAGAAATGAAAAGGAAAGATGAATAGAAAAACGAAGATTGCTCGCTTGAACTCTTAATGGATGTTAAAGGATGCTTTTCCTGAAATTAATTAATGAAAGTAATTAAAAAACATTGTCAACCAGAACGGAAGAGGCTGGAGATATTCTAGGCGCAATTGAAATGCAAGAATGAAACAATCGAGTTTGCGTATCCTTCTTTGACCACGAAGTGTCTTGGGGCTTAATTATGATTGCTATTGGAATAAATCTGACAAGAGGATGAATGATATTTAGTTACTTCTCTTTCAGAGTTTGAAAGCTTTTTTCCATTGCTATTAGCGAAATGGGAGTGTAGACCCTGCTTATGGCATTTTGCATTCCTATTTAGAAAAGGGTGGGGTTTTTCGGGTTGGAGTTGTGCCACATACTTTGGAAAATTGGCTAGAGTTGAATAAGACACATCTTGTCAAGAGTGACAACTTGGAATTTCAACTGTGCATATTGGAACACATTTTTCTTGGAGTTGGAAAACACGATTCCGCGAAAATGTAAAGGCTTGAGAAGTGGTGTTTGATGACCTGAAGTGTCCAGAAACAGTTGCGATGGAGTTCTAAGTGACCGAGACGGATTTGAATTAAGAAATATTGAAAATGTCAAGCACCTGCTATGTCTTGACCATCGCACAAAATTTAACAGGGACTTTTGCGAAATAATGGAGGTTACCAACATAACGTAAGAAAATCAAAGATGCCCCATACTTCGATCAAAATAACTCAAAATCAAAAGATGAAAAAATCCAATGGGGCGTTGTGGATGATATTTCGTCGTTCATTAACACTCTTCGGGTCATTTAAACGATACAAGTTGAATAAACAAACTTTTGAGCACCATTAATTTCAAGGACTCATTAAAGCAAACTTTGTGACAATCATTCTCATTTCCTTTAACCGAAAATTGGACTTAAAATTCTAGGAATAAAACTACATTTATTCCCTCACGGACTTTATATTTTTCTACAAGAGCCTAAACGTACTTAAGCTGAACTAAAACCTCACTACACCCAAACTTTGTGCTATATAAACTCCCAGGCCAAAAGTTAAACCTCAAAAACTCTTTAAGTTCAAAATTAAAAATTCAAGCAAACCAAAAACAGATCGCCTTCGAACTGTCGCACAACCAAAGGGAAGTCCTATTTCAATTAGCAATCAATTCTCAACCACAAAATTGATCGAAAATTGCAAACAGAAAAAAAAATTAAAACGCTTCAACTCACCGGACATTTATTCGGTTTCTCTCCACTGTGGACTCGCATGTGTATTAGCAACTTGTATCTGGCATTAAATGGCTTATACCGCCTCGGACAATCTACCCAGAAGC
Source organism: Myathropa florea (assembly GCA_930367185.1). NCBI lineage: Eukaryota > Metazoa > Arthropoda > Insecta > Diptera > Syrphidae > Myathropa > Myathropa florea. The sequence continues at coordinate 101,178,454 of OV884003.1, forward strand.
AGGAGAAGTCCTCGCCCTTCTTTACATCGACATGTCGCTTCTCGATGTGCGCCACAAACTCCTCTTGATTGGGAAACACCTCATTGCAATCGGTCCACTGGCATTCCAATTGATTCACTGACGATTGCCCATCGTCCACTGCCAGCATCGTTGGCGTTCTGGTCGTTGTAGTTAGCGTTGAATTGTAAGGCGTTTCTTGAATTTCCATAAACACTGAGTCGTCATCATCATCAATATCTCCTCCATCCGCACCGTGGTTAACATCATCAGGATCGTCGTCGTCATCGGCATCATTATCACCATGGGTGGATGCACGGTCTACACCACATACACCACCTCGGGGAGGAGTATTATCGTCATCACAATCGATTGCTGCATTGTTATCGTAGTCTGGTGCTGTTATTGAGGACGACGAGAACGAGGCAATGACAACCTCAGCCAGTTGGCCGGTTCCGTCCTCGTCCTCGCCCTTGATTTCTTCGATTGTCCAAATGTCCTTATGCTCCCGATTCGGTTTCTCATGCATCATCAGTTCGCTGCTATTGTAGTTCTCCGGCAGGTGTTCATAGGAATCGTTGCATTCGTCGCTTTTCGGACTGTAGTCGTGGTGTTGGTGTGGCGATGTCATTGCATCGTATGCCATCGTATCCACGTGCAGCTCCTGTCCCGGTGAACAGGAGATCGTCCTGGGCGTCGGAGAGTACTTCACAGTTGATGCGAACGTGCCGATGCCGCTCATCGATGGCAATTTGGTGTACGGCTGAAGAATAAATTTGTCCGAAGCGCAATTTTCCAGATTGGGCAGGCTGTCGTCTTCGGCCGGGACACAAGAAGGCTCGTCCTTTAGCCTGACACAGTCGAGTGATGTTGGCTGGAAACTTAGTTTTGAGTGATTGACCTGCCGTTGGCTGAAATCGTATGAAAAGTTCTGATGCTGAGCGGGGGAGGATGAAGTGTTGTTGGCGATTTTCGGGGACGTAGCCGGTGCCGGGCAGCTGTCACGCAGATTGAGCGTCATCCAAGGATCCATCAGTTGCGGTGACGAACACGGAGACTGGTTCTTTGACTGGCAATTGATTTCATCGTAGTTGAAGTACTCGATGTCAAAGTTTAGAGATGCAGTCGTGGAGGTGGACCCTGGATTGGGTTGGGTTTCTGTGTAGTGGCATGTCTTGGACAGTCGCTCAATATCCTCAGGTTCAAAGCGAAAAACCTCCTCTCGGAAAGCGATGTCATTTGAGTGATAACCGCCGGGAGTGCAGGCTTCACTGAACACGGAGTTCGGAGTCTCTGCGCAAGATGGAAATGGGTCGGCGAAATCCGAATATGGGCTTGCGAAAGTTTTCATGTCGAGAGTGGTTACGAATTCTTGACTGTTCAGCTGGTATATTGAGCTGTTATTGCCGTTGTAGTGAAACCCTGTGTACGGGGAAGTAGGTGTGAGAATATTCGTCGTCTGCGTTGGCGGCGGCGCGACTGGTGACTGGACGGTGGTCGTTGACGGCTGTCCAAACATTTTTCAAAAATTGACGGGGAATGTAGCTCTGATGATCACAAACACACTTTCACTCGGTTGCGCGCAAAATTAGTGACTAAAACAAGTGACGACCACTCGTCGGTGGTGTCATGTCAATGATTTACAAGAGTCTGAATGGGATGTTCTGCATCTCAAGAATACACACACACAAGACAAACGTCCGTCCGTCCGGATTGCGAGACGAGAAACACAAGATCAGCGAAATTACGAGCGAATTTTGAGGAAAATATCGCGCGGGAAAACCCTATGACTCAAGAAGTCATCTATTTTGGGGTGCCCGTTAATTGATGTATCTTTCTATCCGTTGGAAGCACTCCACTATTAGGCCGGGATCCAAGAGTCTTATCCTCTTTCACAGAAACAAATCAAGACGAAAGCGAAAATTAAAAAACAAAGAATCACACTAAACTGTTCGTTGTACTTATTTTTGAACTTATGTGTCACACTGCGGATCCAAAAGATACAGCACACTCCGCTCACAGTATCTCCTACGAGGCTACTTAGAGTGTCTTAGGATTGCAGCTGAGGTTGAGGGTGCGTTGTTGTACGCACAACAGTTGTACTTATAATAAACTATACGACATGATGATGCACAGTATTTAAACTGATGAGGAAGATACTTTCCGTCTTCATCTTCAAAAACTCAGTACACAACAACAAAAAAACACAAGACACAAAACCTACAACCGACTGAAACGAAACGAGAAGAGAGATGAAGAAGGAAAGATTCTTGAAAACGGGCATTTTCGTGGTTGGATTTTCCCTTTCAGTGGATCGCTCTGAATATGTGAATTGCTCAAGGAGCACATATGGTGCAAGTGTGTTGGACCGAGCATATTTTCAGTGCGTTACGGTGTTCGGAGTTGAGATACAAAAACAACTCACCAACAAAAAACATGCATAAAGTTCTTGAAGTTGATGCAGAGAGTTACACTGCTCGGGTTAGTTTATGTATTCTTTTTTTTAAGTAAGTATCTATAGACTTCGTGGCTTGAGGTTAGAGGAGATCGAGCGCATAGGTTTTCCCTTAAGTTTTAGTTTTTCTTTTTTGTTCTTTTATACACTTTAGTTGGTGTTGTTGCCGTTGAAGTTTGTTTGTTATTGTTGGCTATTTTTAATGTCGTATAATTGGGAGCGACAATGTGTTTTTAATTTAGTGTAAAATTTGTATCTTCGAGAATTGATTTGCATGCGATGGGGTGAATTATGAGGTGAGTAATTGGGAATGGAGTATTTTGATGCAAAGTGATAGTTGACTTTGGAAGTTTGTTTAGCAAACTATTTGCAACGGGGTAATGTATTGAGCATTGCTTGACAGTTATAGGTTCAATCTGCATTGATGGACGCTTATTTCAGAAGTATGTACATATTTAGTTAAATCTCTAAGGAGTCGAACAATAAGAACTTGGACGTTGTACACCACAATCCACAAAATTGCTTAGAGTGATACGAGATTTGATTCAATTGCAGATTTAAACTAAGATCTAGCTCAGGATTTATCAATAAAATAGCAAATCCCTTCGGGAAATGAAAATATAATCTTCTTTTTCTTTCTACAGTCCGGGCGTCTCTCATTGTAAGCTGTCTTCAATTGCGGACGCGAAGTTGATTGAGATCGTTTTTCACTTATATGCGCCACCTTGGGCGTGGACGTCTTCTGTTGCGTTTTCCCACAGGCTCAGAATCGAAGATTTTGAATTTATCCATATATAACCATAACCATCTAAGGCACTAAATCCGTTGACGCCTGATTGGAAACATGCCACTGTACAACCCATACGGTTCGTGGTTGAATCATCTACTAGAATAGACATATAACAGCAATCGGATTTACAAAAAAACCCCTTGAAGCTTGTAACTCTCAAAAGGGGCGAAATACGCAGCAGATGCTCTGTCCTGTCTTTCTTCAGTCAGTTTCGGAAAGACAAGATCACCAGTGTTTATGGCAAGTGGGGTTTTGAAGACAATAAGCTGATCAGATTTTACGACCATATAATAATAATAATGGCGGCGCTGCAGTCCGAGGTGGACCTGGGCCTAGCTTCTCAGCAACCACTCGTGTTGTGCGTGTGTTCTGTCACGAGCGGAGGGGACCTACAGTTTAACGCCTTCTCCGAACGGCGAGATTGAGAAGCTTTTTTTCTAGACAGTTATACTCTTTGAGCATTGTCAGTGACTCGAAAGAGGTGGAGCCGTGAAAAAATTTGTCGATGTTTTTTTTTCTGGAATCGAACCGAGAACATCGAGCGTAGGAGTCGACGCACCTACCCACTACGCCACGGCGCCCATACTTTTTGCATATACCAGCTCTTGGCAAAATTCATGCTTAAGTAAGCTTAATAGAGGTTATTTAAATAGTTTCGTGATTATGTTTTGTTTTTTTACAAATCAATTCTACACAGCCTTCATTCCCTGTTCTTACGTAAACTATTTTTAAAAACTACAATATGAAGCGGATGACTGGAGAATGACGATGCTTCTTTATAAATGTATTTAGACGAACAAAAACAAAATATAAGTAGTGGGCGCCATACCCACTGCAAAGTTACAAAAAAGTAACACATAAAAAGTGTATAAAAAATATTAATATCCTAGCTCCATATTTTTTATATAAAAAGACTTTGATTTAAGTAATAACACAATTTGTAGTTTCGTATATAACAATGGAAATAATAATATTTATTGATGTAACTTTTGCAACACAAACTTAGAGGTTAATTTCTGAATTTGAATGCATGACATTTCATATATCCATTGCATCAATTGCAACTTTTGGATAAGAAGAATTTTGAATTTGTGGACTATATGGAACGAAGATTCGTTCGAACGATTCCCTTCATTTCGCAAGATTCCTCTCATTTATTATTTCAATGTCCTCACGCTCACCAGTTCATTGCTGTGTAGAGCATCTGTTCACTTCGTTAAGATCTGAGCTCATTGGATTCATTAACATTTATTCGCCTCATACTTTTTCTCCGACGTTAAATTAGCTTTATATTGACAACATGATTTTAGTTTAGTTTTTTTTTCTACTAGTATTCACTTTTGAGATAGTTGTAGTTTGTAATTTGAGATAATGTTTTTAAATAATTTCAACCTAATAATAATGTTATTTAAAAAAAGCGTATTTATTGTAACACACCTTGACTCAAGTATAAAAACAATAAAATTTATCAACCGACATCCCTGCTTAAATTTTGTTCTTATACGAAAATAATTTTGTATTTACTCATTTCTCATAAAATTTGTAAAACATTTAAAAAGCAAAAAAAAAAACTTCAATATCATACCGATTTTCCAAAAAAGACAGCACTAAAGTTGGAATATTTTTGTATCTTTTAATTTATTTTATAATAATTTATTTACTTTAAAAAAAGTCCGACTTGTTTCAATTTTATTTTAAAAGCGGCCACCAGAGGTAGTCGACTTTAGCTAAGATTTAATTTGCGCAAAAATAAATTTTTAATCTTCGATACCTATATCGAAATTTTTACAGAAATTGATATTTGCATAGTTATTAACTTACTGTGGGCGCCGTGGCCGTGTTGTTTCGTGCGTCGACCCATGTGCATTAGACCTTCACAGTCTAGGTTCGAATCAAAGTTCAGACAAACAATTTTTCAAAAAAAATTTTCGCGGCTCCGCCTCTTTCTGGTCACTGACAATGCTCAAAGAGTATAATTCTCTAGAAAAAGCTTCTCAATCTCGCCGTTCGGAGTCGGCATTAAACTGTAGTGGAGGGGACCCACTTGTGAGAGAACAATAGCACGCGCAACACGAGTGGTTGCTGAGAAGCTAGGCCCAGGTCCACCTCGGACTGTAGCGCCGCCATTATTATTATATTAACCAATAACCTCAAAGCTATTAGGGACTAGTATAGCACCAAACGAACATATGTTGAAAAAGTGGCGGAAACTGATACCTTTTACGGATAGAGTAACGAACTGCATGACCGTCTGCCCAAGCCTTGTCCGAGAAAGATTCAAAACGATTAACCAAACAACCGTAACAGAGAAAAACTTTCAAGAAAAAATGTTTTAAGGCAGCACTTAAATCGTAGGCCAAAAGAAGTGGGTACAATAGATCTTTATGGTCGCAGTTCTTTAATTCAGTTCAAATTCAACGAACTGCATCATGTCATCGCACCTTAAAAGAGAGCAATGATCTGCGGAAAGACAAGGTCATGAACTTAAAGAGAATCAATCCGGAATAAATAAGTTTTACAAGACAAGCAAAGCATGCCTAACAACTCTAGCCCCAAAATTCCATAACTACAAATCCTTTTACGACGCATAGAACAAAACTACAAAACCGCGAATTGGAAACCAAATCGGTTCCAAATGATGTGATTATGCCAGCTCGACCGCATGTTCAATTTAATTCAATATTTTAATCGAACGAATCATTCCCGGGAAAAAAAAACTCCTTTATCACGTACGTATCGATTCACCACAAATCGACTAACGCTCCAACCGCACTGATTTCGAATCAAACCGCAACAACCCTCCGTTTCACGCACAAGTATACTATTAATTATCGATCTAATTTGTTTACAGTCCTCAAAAGCAAAATTTAATTTACCACACTCCCCCCAGTCGCATTCGGAGTCTCTGCAACACCGCCACCAGGCAAATAAATTATTTATCAACTTCAATTAGAGGCGGACGAGGTGTGTGAGATTCTATTTCGCTTTTCACACATGTTCGATTTAAATTAAAAATTCATTTACACCCCAAAATCGGGACACCATTTGTTCCACACACGCACACCCGAGCACCAGTTCACCCCCACACTGCACATGCGGCAAGTTTACACGTGATCATATACTCGTGTTCGTACACATATAGCTGTAACATTTTTCACTCATTGTTTCCTAATTTTGTGTCCCGAACACAGGCCGGGCACCTTCACGAGCGCAGAAGTGGCTTGGAGAGTGTCTTAAATGTAACCGGGCCATCATGGCACACATCGTTTCGCACCTCGTAACGACAGTGTTTATTTCCCAAGCGGTCCCATCCACTAAAAATGTCATGACACGCAGCGATGCATCTCGTAAAATCAAATAAAATTGTTTCACGCCACCGCCGCATCATCATCATCATCGTCGTCAACGCAATCGCTCCGCTTCGTCTTTCTTTAATTAAATAAACCGAAGGCGGATGATGACGATTTCCCTCATCCCCGACGATTTACGTAAACAAACCGCCCCCATCTCCGAAATCTGTGCCAAGTCCCAGAGTGCCCCAAAAAGTTGGGGTCTGAATAATCCCGACAGTGCGGGCATGTTCATCAATTACTCGAATGTCCTTGAAATTTAACGCGGACGCCGTAGGCAGATGTCACTGTTATATTGGGTAGTGTCAAGATGACATTTGGTGTTCAAAAGTGAAGGGTCATGTTGCCGGTCAGACATGTTGGGACTTTGGTCACAATGACGTTTTAAATAATTCAAAATCTGTGTGTTAAAGGCACATCTTTACGAATTATTTGCTGATGCCTAAGAGTTCAGATTTCGCAGCTGCACTTCTCAAGTTGAGTGTAAAAGGGAAGAACGTTTGGCACCCGGTGGGCGCTATGCAAATGGCGAGTATTTCAGGCAGTGAATGAGAGCGGTTTGAAACGTCTAATTTTTAGTTTTTTATGGCTAACAATAATTTGTTTGGAAAGTCCTCAGATTGTTAAATTCTTGTTGACGCAAATGTTATTAGAGAAGAAGTAACTGATTTGGAACACAAATATATGCATCATTGCGTATTTCCTGGGGGAAACATAAATTAAGTTAATTCTGTCAAAGAGAATGAGTCACAATCCCAAAAAAGAAATGATTTCAAAACAGGAACAACTAGAACCGTCCACTAGATCCATGCAGGCTTCATTGGCAATCGTCCAAATATACTAGCAAGCATTCTGCAACTTCTTAGCGACTTCAGCTCGTCGAATGTGAATGCACGTGATAAGTGTTTGGTGTCTGTTTGTTGATTAGACTAATTAGTTATCTGCTAACACATATTCAAGTTGAACATTATTATTCATCATTATTTGGAATAACGTTCATTGAATAAAGACTAGAATTGTATTTGTACCTTGCCCTGCCAGATACAAATTGGTAAGGGTGAGCAAACCTCTTAAAGTAATGGTTACTGACCAGCTTACGTGACGCTGGATCTTATGGACCCGTGACTAAATGAGGGAAATGAGAAAACGAGTAGTTGACATTAAGTGAGCATCGAAGCTTCCTAGCTTTTCTCTAGCTTATTCTGTTCAAGTCTAGAAGAAACCGAGGAAAGTCCGAGATGTGTTTCAAAGACTAGTGTAATATCAGCGGAAATAAATCCGGTATTAAGCTAAATTTGCACGGTAGGCTGTTTTGTCACGAACCTTTCAGGATCTCATGTAAACAGTGTGACTCAATATTTAATAATGAGCAGGTGGTAGCTTAGAATTTTAAAGCTTATGGCATCTTATAATCTCGTACAGCTGTTTCGTTAAGCTGCGTGGAAATAAAATAGAGTAATAGCAAAAAACGGAACCGATAGTAAGAATTTGGAAGAACCATTTCTGCGAACTGTTCAACGGCGATGAAGAAACAAATACCGCTGTCAGGCAGACAGGCCACAAATTAATAAAGGCTGTCCAGGTCTAACGTGACGCTGTAGTGAAGAGGGACGTCAATCAACTTGGTATGCGCAGTTGGAGACAGATGTAAAAAGAGTCTTGTTGGTTCAGGACCAGCTCCACGCCGCACCCGTGCGCCACAAGAAGACGAAGATACATGCCCGCACAACATACCCAAATAGTGAGGCGACGTTTTGTAAAGTTCGTACTGATCATCATTAAGAAACTTCTTGCACAAATTTATTCAACACATTTCAAAATCTCGGACAAGATCCAAAGACTTCAACTCGCGTACGTCCGGTAAGGACAGCCAAAAATATTGCCGCCATAGCAGAGTTATGTGACTGAACACACATTTCGAGACGATCACAGGAATTAGGCCTATCCGCTACTACTTTGCATCATTTTTTACTTGAAGATCTTTGCCTACATGCATACAAGGTTCAGTTACAACAAGCATTGCACCCAGCAGATCAACCACAAGATCGCACTTTCGTTGATTCTGTGCTGAAAATGGGTGAAAAAGATCATGATCTTTTACAGTGATAAAGGTTATTTCCATTTATTTTGGAAACGCAAACAAAAAAGACAGTTGCATCTGGGGCTCCAAAACCCCAAGACAAATAACGAAACAACCTCTCTCCAATGTGTGACAATTTGGTAGAGCTTTTTCGGCTGGTGTCTATGGGTCATACTTTTGCCACTATTTGCTACCGAAATCGATGTTGTGTACGTGAACGAGATTCATTTTCAATTAGGAGCAACAAGCCACACAGCTGGTGAAAGAATGACCCTATTGCGTGGCAATTTTCGAGATACGCGATTTCTCGAAATGGAGACTTCAAATGGATGCCGAGATCGTGCTATTCAAAAGGCCAACTATAAAAGACGTTTGAAAAATAAGCTTGTATGTTAAAAGCAAACGAAAAGTAACCAGAATCATCATTAAGTTTCAAAGTGTCCATGATTGCTTATAGAAACTAAAGGAGAATTCTGATATCAACTGACATTTGCATGCGTAGAGAGCGATTCATTTCGCTCCCAAGTAAGTAGACAAAAGTGAACGAATTTACCGAAACTTGACGAAGGGGTTACTATGGTTATAGTGTTTTTATTTGTTTTTGTTTTCGCTCGCTTACTTTGGTTCTCTTAAGTTTCCATAATGCCATTAAAGTTGGCCCTTAACACCGTTGGAGTTTTTTTTTCCTTTATCCAGGGTATAGATAAAATCTTCGCCAATGCTCCACCAACGATTCATGCACTAAGAGGGAATATTTGAGTTGTTATTCACGAAATACATCTGAAATCAAGTGAAAGCGCGATAAAAGGTTTTATCCAATGGGTGACAATTTGAGGGCAGACTCTAGACAGTGCATCCCCTCCCTTTTCCAGCGGATGTAATTATTCCCGAGGGCATTTACATTACTCGTGTGTCCCAAATTTCATAAATCTCCATAGAATATTTGGCATTTCCGTTTTTCCCTAAATAGTTGTAAGGGATAAGCGGTGGGGGAGTGGTACATACAGTGAGCGTCAAAAGAAAGTTGACACTTATGTGTTTCAGGTTTCAGATTAAATTACGAATTTTATTACATATGAATTCTAGACTCATTTTTCATTTTTTCATTTTCATTGTAGACTCAGTACATTTTAAATCGTTTATGAACTCACTATTAAACAACGTGAAAAACTTAACAAAAAGAATTAACATATTTAAAATTAACAAATTAACAAATTTTATAAATAAAAAAAGACAAATATTTTTAGCCGACAAGCATTTGGAAAGCCAAAAATAAGGCATTTAAAGAAAAAATATTGTCTCCAGTATTAACCAAGGCGGAGAGTCTGTTATGGTCTGGGGATGTATAATGGCAACAAGTGTGGGAGACCTGGATTTTATTGAGTCCACAATGAACAAAATGGTTTATTTGAATTTGAATATTTTAAACCAAAACTTACACCATAGTTTGAAAAAGTTTAATTGGACAGAACATGGGTATTTCAGTAAGACAATGATCCAAAGCACACCGCTAAAATGGTGAAGGAATGATTGCTGTTTCGGACGCCAAAGCTGTTGGATCATCGTCCGCAATCTTCAGACATTAACTCAATTGAACACTTGTGGGACTATCTAGACAAACAAGTGCGAATAAACTCACTAAGGTCAGCACTTTTGGAAGAGTGCCACAACATCACTCTTGACAAACTCGACTTCATTGAAAACGATCTCTATCGTTTCGGATATTAGCACGAACAGGTAGACAGACACACACTACGATTTTATTAATATAGATTTCTGATGTTTTCATTGGCCTTAGACGAATAGATTAGATTTAAGGTATTCTCATTCTATTTTCTGCGAAGTTTTCCATGCTAAAAGTATTTGCTTACTAGAGTCCGGGATATAAAAATTGCAATGTTTTTTCTTGAACAATGAGGCCAACATTTTTTATTGTTTTAAGCCTTTAAATCTGTGGTAACAGCTTGTGGGTTTACAGCCGCAGACTAGTTTCATGTCAAGTAAATCGGAATACAAATCTAGATTCCTCTGCTGTTCCGACACAGGCGCTCCACTATGACCTCCATCCAACTATTAAACCAGTTTCTGAAAAACATGAATCTATGAATCGAGAAGCGTGAGAAAAAAAAACAGAAACAAAACAAACACACATCTCGCTGACACCTTGCTCCAATAAAAACCACACTAACTCAACTGTAAAACCATCTCCTTTGAGGATACTTTTTGAAAACCGAACAAAAAACAACAAAAAGAAGCACACATCCATCGAAAACCTAGCCACTCCTCTGACGTTTTCGATCCTATTTAATTCATTACAACGCCCACAGGGTCATACAAATTTACATCCATGCATTTGTGTGTTTGTATGTATGTGAATACGTTTTCACTCCTGAAGTAGCTGTGATCGTTGAAATAACAAGAATTAAGTAGCCCTACTACCCTCACAGCAACAGAGCTCAACTAAAACCACCAAAATAAGCAAAGTCAAATCGAAAAGATACACGGCAAAGATACACAACACTGCACGGAGTCCTGCACGTTGTTTACTCACATGGCAATCAACGACCGAAACCCAAACATCATCGAAATTATTTTACTTCCCCGCCTGCCCGGCTGTTTGCGTCGGGGACCCGGTGATTTTGTAATTTGAGACTACCCTTCCCCTGCTTCTTGAATATGTCCTGTCAGGATCAACAACGTCGCACGACAGTCAAAACTGGTACAACCCCGCCCCCAGGATGAATCTGTTGAAATATCTTCGTACACATGAGTACGGCTCAGAACACATTCCAGATACTCCGGTTTCCCAGTCCCTGTGTTTTTTTTTGTTGGCGTTTTATTGACGAGGATTTCACTTTTTCCTTGTTTGTCTGCTCAGAGAGAGAATTTTGACAATTTTCTGATTTTTTTCGTTGTTTTTGATTTTTTTCCTCCTTCTAGCCGGTTACAGGGGTATGACCTTTTGACACATCGCAGACATCAATTTAAATTGACAGCCTGTCTGGCCTAGTTACATATATATATATATGTCGCAAGGCTGGTTCGTTTTTCTCGTCAGTCGTCCTTGTTATGGACCTGAGCCTTATGGGGAGAAGATGAAGGAGGACTTCTGTAAGTCATAAAGTTACTGCTGGATTGGTCATTACGGTGAATTGTTGTGTATCCCTGTGGATAGTAAAATGTAATGATTTGGAATGTGAAGGATGTCTCTGTTTGACTTCGGTAGGGTTCTGTTGGTGTTATGGGTTTCTGCTGACTGCTGGTCTCACTCGTCTGGTGTCTCTCGTCTGCTGTCAGTTGCGGGCAATATAACTTCATTTTACTGTCTTATCCTTTTTTATGTTTTTATACATATGGACACATTAATAAGTGATTTTTTGGTGTTATTTGAGAAGGGTTAGTTATATTCGCTTGAGGGTAGCGTGTGGTAATTATGTACACCCCAACATCGGCTTGGTAGACATCATTCTAAGCATCAGTTTTGTTAGTCAAAATTATCTGTTCACCTCGGACGGTAATTGATTCGATAACTGTTCGTAATATGAATGAGTTGTGTCCCCGATATAAATCAATTATGAATGTGTTTCGTTGACTGTGGTATAATCCAAAATCGAGGAAAAATTTAGGTCTTTTATTTCGGAGTAACACGGTTTGCAACTTTGAAATTAGCAGCTGAAATATTTAAGAATCTTAGAATCTCGTTTAGGCTAAGCTAGAGAGAATTCAGAATTATGAACAGATCTGAAGACGAACTTCTACTTAAAGACAAATACACAGCCTATATCTCTTACACTAACACTTTGTTTTCTAAATGTCTACGAGGAGTTTGTGGGTATTTAAAGCTTTGTTGCAATTCTTGTTCTTCTCCAAGAAGGAACTGGGCCTTAACAAGCAAGCCTGTTCAGCCAGCACGATCTTCCGTCAGTTTTCTCATCTTGCTTGTTCTAGAGACAAAAGGCAAGCTAATGGGTAACCAGATAGTTATGATAGATTTTCCAATTGTTATGTTTCAGCAGCTGTTAAAGTTATCAATGACATCAAGCTGTCAAAACGTTCAGTAAAGGTTGCCAATTTATCATGCATCGTTTTACGCTTACTGAACGTGGCGACTTTTTTAGAATATATTTATTATCGAAATTCCGGCTGAGTTGTAAATACGCAACGTGAACTTTGTCATGAGGGCAGTCGTCATCATGGCTTAAGTGCGCAGGCATTTAAAAGTTTGAGCCTGGATACACTCTTTTGATCTTTAGCCACCAACCACACAGAGTTTGGTGCGAAATAAAGAAAACAACCGCCGTAGCGATCTAGAAATTAGTTTTGGATTATTTTGGGGTTAGATTCGTGCGGCTTCAACGAACTTAATTTCTTTCGAAATTAGGAATCAGACATCGTTACCGTCAATAATTTCAGGTTTAGAGCGATGTTTACCGACTTTCTGCGGGCAGAGCTCGACAAAATGGATATATATGATTTGTGATTCCAACGAGACGACGCTACATGCCATACAAGCAAACGCAACGCTCGAGGCTGTGAAGGGGAAATATTGCGACGGGGTCATCTCACGGCGACCATTCATCAATTGGGCTCCGCGATCGATTATTTTCAACGTCAAGTCCTTAGTCTACGATAACCAAACCAACCTTCGAGACCAACATGGATGCCAACATTCAAGAGACGGAATAACGCCGCACATATTGGAGCGAGTGACGAAAAATGGACTGAAGCACTCCCAGCGAAGCCGAGGCGACCATTTGACTGATGTGCTGTTCCCTATATAGAACGATTCTAGCTTCAAAATAAAGTCAGAATCAAATCTCACTCCGTTGTTATTTTTTTTAAATTTATTTTTCTATCGTTCTTGAGTAAAATGTTTTATGAAGTTTAATGTAACGATGTAAAATGTTCCACTAAACTAATTTTTTGGTACGTCCTACATTTGAGTTAAACTTAGCAATATTCCCGTCAGAAAACTGCTTCAAAGTTCAATGTTTTCCTCATACAAATTTTCAGTCATTTAAAATCGTAATTTAGGCCAAACAAAGTTAGTACACAACACACCAACAAGATGCCAAATATATTCTTCAATCCGGCAAAGAAAATACCCCTGCCACTCTTTAGTACGTATGCTGCTCGGACAAGTATTTTGCATGTTTTCTACTTGGACTGTAGTGTACTCTTATGTTGAAACAACATACGGCGTCTTACATATTTATTCGACATTGGGGTGCAATATTTTATAGACTTTTTACTACTGAAAGGCAAATTTGCAAATTTTCTCTTCTTTCGATAATTGCCCTTTGAAGCGAAAACTGAACAAAGATTAAGAAGTTAGAATAAGTCTTCCACTTTAGTTCCTTCCCATACACAATTATGGCAATGTAATATTGCAACGTATTCTGAAATCAGAACATATTTGACGTGAAAAGCCACCAGCTCCGAAGCGCCGTTGATTAGTTCCACCGACCTCAATCTACGAGTAACATGCTTATTGAAGCCACACGGATGCATATTGGGGTCGACAAAAAGCTATTCCACTCATCTCACAGAACTCTGCACGAAGGAGCTTTAATAAAAACACGAAATCCTAGTGGTTCCGTGCAACCCCAACTGAAGCGAAGCTCCACCCGACAACCTGTGAGCATACACTTGTCAGCCCACACTTCACATTCTAAATTATGACAACATCTGATATCCGGAAAAGACCATCTTTTGCGAAATGCCAAAAGCAAATAATTTCATCTTTCCGCAAAAAAGGTGATCCCGGGCGGATTGGGCAAACTGCAGATTGCACTAAAAACCCGCTCAGCAACCGTCCGCCCACACAGCTGGAAGTTTTGTTTCATTAGACGCAATTCCAGCCACTAAGACTCACATCACCCGAGCGCCGTATCAGCGAAACTATTTTCATTTTTTCTGCAACCCCCGTCACTTCTCCCATCCATGTATTTATGATCCTTCAACAAATTATTAAAATGTTTTATATCAACGAGTATGTGTGTGTGAATATGGGGTATTTGGAAGGGATATGCAAACAATGAACGTTTGCTGCTGGTGCAGTTCTCTAGCACCGCGAAAAACAATTTCACTTGTTTAGCTGAGGCTTCAAGGATGCCTGCCCCTCATCCGACCTGCGTCAGGAGCAATGCGAAAAGTTGATGAAACCAAACCTGAGGATGAATGTTGGCCATAAAAGTGGGGCAGGGAGTAATGCTACCAACTGCAGTACACCGGCAGTAGCGATGAGAAATTTTATTGTGTTGCCATCTTTTTGCTGCGCACGGGATTCAACAGATGAGAGTTAATGAAATTTTAAAACCTACACTCCACAAATTTTTCGTGCATGTAAACGATGCAAGTGTACTTGCCCCTTCTTTCACCTTCCATCCACTCGATGATAATTGTTTTTCTTTGAGGAATTCAAATGAAAATAGT
The DNA here is from genome assembly GCA_930367185.1 of Myathropa florea. NCBI lineage: Eukaryota > Metazoa > Arthropoda > Insecta > Diptera > Syrphidae > Myathropa > Myathropa florea. Next base: position 101,193,561 of record OV884003.1, read on the forward strand.
TCCAAACGAATTGAGAACCGCAGGCTTCGGAGGTGAGATCGCGATTCTAGTCCGGTGGGTGGATGGCGAAAGACAATGCTGATTTCTGGTACACCATCATTTGAAAAACTGCATCTGACGAGTAGGGCATCTCGAAATTTGATGAAGAAATTCGAATCCACAATTTCCTTCGGCTCGGAAGGATTCGGTTTGCTGAAGCCAATCAAAAATATTCTCGCGAACTGGCGCCGGTTTTGATTAGAAGAATTTTGCATCTCTTTGCCTTCTGAAAGGACTCACTGGGATGAATTCTTTTGAATTGATATTTTTGTTCTTCTTTTCATTTGCAATTCAACAGAACAAAAAGTTTAATTTAGACAGCGATTCTGTGCGAACTTTTAGGCTTTGCAGCGATAAACTCCCAGAATTTATCTTAGCGTTATGATTATATCACAGTTCTCAGCAATTCCGAGCATCCAGGCGAAAATTCATTGGAAAGGAATATAATCCAATGGAGGTTTTTTTTCCAGTTAACCTATGGATCTAAAAGTATATATTTTTTTAAAGAAAAAAGTTCTTTAAGCTTGAAATGAAGCGTCATATTTTAAATTACCCCGCATTTGCGTAATAATACATTTGTATTGTAGGGTAAGCCATTTTAATTCCATGAATAAGTAATGCACACTTGCTGTAACAGAATACTTTTACAATTTCAACTCGAGGAATAGTCTGAATTGGAAAGAAGTTGGATATATGTACTCATACGATATGCAAACTTTTAATCATTCGAATTTTGTAAATTAAACCTGAGATGAATTGAGTAAAAAACGGTGATCACAATGATTCAAGGAATTGCCTTGGTACATACATAAGTTAAGGTGCTCGAAACCATTTCGTTTAAAGGGCTCATTCAGTGGTTCTGTATGTTTTTTCGTCAATTTACGTACAAATACTTTGTATAAACAACAGTCTCCCTATAATGGGTCCCTGAACACGAAGAAATTTTATAAAATGAAATTACTATCATTAAGGGATCAAGGAACTTTTTGATTCTTTTACAGTGGGTATCGAAAGAAAAAGACAATGCACCAATCATATGTTAACCAAACTAAATCTGTCTCTAATTGAAACAACTATGAAGAAAAACTTAAACTGTATTTTGAAACTTGAAAGTATGTGTCTTACGATCTAAACAACTTGAATTTCAAAAATACGCCAAGAATAGAAAAATGCACCAAGTTCTATTTGATTCCCTCATCAAATTCCATAAAGTCCAACACAAGCAGACTGCACGTGTATCAAAAGACCCATCATCTAAACTGTCAAACCCGCGGGACGCCTCTTAAATAAATCATTATCTCGGAACCGAATTAATTTGACTCCACATCCACCAATGTGTGCCTTTGATAGCAACCAAGTGTAGCCAAGTGTTCCAATTGAAGACAATTCAGACAAACGATTTAAAAATACATCCCCAACCGATCTTCTCGTGCACCGTTCTACTTTTTGTTGGTTTCTTTTTGTATTCTTCCTCATAACTCCAATAATATCCTTTCAACTTGTCAAACGCCGAAACGAAATAAATTTATGATCGCTCGTTAGTGTGCGTAGCCGGCCGGGGCTACAAAATAAACTCGGAAACATAAAAAAATATCTCCAAATCCTAAAAATACACGTTTTCACCCCATACAAGGATTCCAAGAGATCATCAGCATTATCCAGTATTTGCTAGAAGTTCATGCACTTGTTCCGACCAAATCGATCCTAAATAGTTCATAGCGCATTGCGCACATGGACGCATCTGAAGAAAGGGTTTGGTTTTCGGTTCGGTTCGGTCTAATTCCGTGATGAACGAGATGTCTTTCAGATGATGACAACTATGATGGGTTTATAATAAGCACACAACTAGCATATCATAGCGACGTGTCGGGGAGCAGCCACATGTGTACCCTGCACCTCGTCGTTTAATAATCTTAAGTTCCAACCCCTTTCGCCCTTGATTGAAAGAACTCAAAATCAATTTCGGAGAGCGTGTGAAATTTCCAAAAGGCTCCCCCAAGAATCAACCCATCGAGGTGGATTGAAATTAAGCCCGACGAATGTTTTCGTTTCGCTTCAAATCCCTAGAGACTGAGTGCCCGACCGGAGAACGACGAATTAACGCCGCACATCTCGCCAAGATGTCACGTTTTACGTCTCGTTTAAGTAATTTAAAAGCCATTTCCATCGTCACTACTCCCGTTAGATATTCAAATTCCTTTATCCAAATGGGAAATTAAGTGGTGCTTCCATTATCAGCGAACCATGTACTGCCCTGGGTAGAGGATTGATGTTGCTGCTTCTGTCGCTAGTGCACTGTGGTTATGCGCCGAAAGAGAGCCATCCAACTTGAGCGAGAAACAAAAAAAAACTGAAGCCGAAAAAAGGAAAAACGAATTCCAAAAACCCCTTTCTTTTGAAGTGCGGTTTAGTGGGTACCAGCTCAGTACCAAGCCACGCACACACTGAGGGCCACTACCAGTGTCAATGGGAGCAAAATTGTTTGCAGCCACTTAAGAGCGATTATCGATTGTCTGCAGAGCAATTCTCCCATGACGGCGTGTAAGGGTGAGTGTTCCACTTCAGAGAGTTTTTCCTTTTTAATCCATTTTCGGAGACGTACTTAAAAATCTTTTATGACAGAAGCTTTATTGCTATCATCGCCACCCCATAGTATCATTTGTCACTGTAGACTCTTTCTGAATGGCGCATTGAACTCAATCAGTACTGGGAGATAATAATAACTGGGGAGTCACCTCACTGTGGAAAATCAATCAAGAAGGCGTAATCAAAGGTCTTATTGATTGTTGACCAGAGACATTTGCTAAGTCCAACCATCTCGTCCTAGGTCTGCCAAGCGGTCGCCTACCTGATGGAATCGCATTCAAGGCACGCCTCGGAAGTCGTGATGATGGGGACATTCGTGCCACGTGACCAAACCAATGAAGTACAGCCGTTTCCGTTCGAAGAAGCAGTTGCCCAACATTGAGTTCCTCGCGCACTGCCGTGTTTCTCACCCTAACCCGGAAAGTAATTCCCACAACAGCGCGAAGAAATCTCATCTCGGCAGCTTGTATTCGCGATCTTATTCTTTCGGTCATTACCCAAATTTCATGACCATAGGTGAGAGTTGGAATAAATACTGCGTTAAAAACCGCTAACTTGGCTTTGACACCAACCTCGGCCTTCCTGATTACAGATGGACCAAGCTGTTTCAAAATTGACCCAGCTTGACCAATCCTACAGGAAAGCTCAGCATTATTCCTCCCATCACTCGTGAAGAAGACCCCGAGATACTTGAACTTCTCCACCTGTTTCAATGGGACTCCACTTACATGTAGAGTGCATTGAACAGGGGTTCTGGAAATAACCATAACGGATTTGTCCACGTTAACCTTCATCCCAGCATCAGCACATACGGCTACAAACCTATCTAGCGCGCGCCGGTTTTCTATCTGGGAGGATGTGAGGATGACTAAGTCATCTGCAAAAAGAAGATGACTTACCCTCAACTCTCCCAATGTGAAACATTCCTCGCCACGACTGCGCTGTAACATCCAGTCCATATATATAATGAAAAGGAGAGGTGACAAGACGCACCCTTGGCGAAGTCCAGTCCAGTCCAGTCCAGTCCAGTCCAGTCCGAACACAGCTCTTACAGTTTGTGTATAGAGACTGAATGGCCCTCAACAAAGAACCATCAATCCCATACTCCTGCAGAACACTCCAGAGTTTACCTCGAGGAACTCGGTCGTATGCCTTTTCCAAATCTACAAAACAACTGTAGATCGGCTTGGCGTACTTCCAAACCTTCTCAAGTACCATTCTTAGAGTGAAAAGCTGGTCGATTGTACTTCTGCCGGGATGAAAACAGCACTGCTCATCTCCCATCCTGGATTCGACCATAGCTCTAGAACGCGCCTCCAACACCTTAGCGTAGACTTTACCTGAGAGACTTAAAAGATATATGCCCCTGAGACAATCACCCCAGTTTGCCAATCGCCAGGTGTCTCACCGCGTTCCCAAGCCACCTTAATGACACGAGAGAGGGATTTCAATTAAGTTCGGGATTGAGCAGCTCCGAAAAGTGCTCGCTCCATCTGCGCAAGATGTCCACCTCATTGGAAAGTAACACGCCATCTTTGGATTTGACTTCTTTGATGGCGTCCTTCCTCTGAGCCGGCGAATGGTTTGCCAGAACACCTTTTTCGCAGATCTATGGTCGCTTTCCAACTTCTCGCCGAACTCCTTCCAAGTCTGCTCTTTAGCTGCTCGCACAGCCAATTTGCATGTTCTTCGCGCCGGTCATGAGAGTCAGAGTTCCACAAGAGAATCCAGTCTCTATAGGTCTTCTTCTTCTCTCTGATGGCTTCTTGAACTCCGGGTGTTTTAAACCACGCATACCCTTCGGATATGCGCCGTGCAAAATGTTGCTGCACCTCACTGTTCTGTAGTTTCTCCCACCGTATGCGTGTAACCACTCTTGGTTTCCGCCTTGGCAGAAGAGGTACTTTATCAGTAAGATACAGCGTACACAACACCAGGTGATGATCAGTTGACAGTTCAGCCCCTCTCAACACACGAACGTCACAAACCATCCGTTTCACACACGATGGTACCACAAAGAAATCTATCAACGATTTCTGTTGAAGACTCCGACGGTACCATGTGTATTTGTGGATGTCTTTGTGTGGAAAGAAGGTGTTCATAATGGACACGCATTTGCACAGCAAAAATCCAGCATCTTCTCTCCGTTCATGTTTTGATGAGGATCACCGTTCCTCCCAATCACACTCCCCGTGTCGTTACATCCACACCCACGTGAGCACTGAAGTCACCCATCAGAATAAACGAATCCATCTCAGCCACCCTGTCAAGGGCAGCATCAACTTCATCCAGGAAAGCCGGATACTCTGACTCTAGATTCGGTGCATACACCTGCACTAGAGCCAAAGTTGATCTTTCAAGCTTGAGCTTTAAGATCCCGACTCTCCCTCCTAACGGTATCCACTCCAATACCCTGTCTGCCAGCCTGGGACTTGTGAGTATCCCCACTCCCGCCTGTGCAGACATTTGAGGTGCCACTCCCGACAGGAAGAGTAACTTCATCTCCATAAATTTTGGTCACCAAAACAAAGGATGACATTGTGGTGATATAGCAAAAATCGTAATTTATATCACAACTCGTACAATCAGAACCAAATTCACTGTTTCTGGAGCTAGGTTTTAAATTTTAATCAATCACGCGATATCGGGCAAACATTTATAAAAAACCCTGACGTTCTGAGCGTGCTATTGATTAATATTTGCTCAAAAATGTACATGCACAGAAATTTACTACTTTGTTTGCGTTAGTATTTATTTAAAAAAAAACCCGTAGCGGAGGTGATTTCGTCGATTCGGAATTCATTACTTCTACATCTTCCATATTTAAGATGTGAAACTTGGTCAGAAGGTGTGCTTGACTTACACAAACAAGGTTCCAAAATAATATTTAAAAATAAGTCCCGCAGAATAAAACAAAGGTTCCATGTTTGTTTCGAAGTTTCGTTTTATGGAATAATAGTCTTTGGTCAGTTCTTTCGAACAAAATTATTTTGAGCATTCTGGCTTTAACAGTTTTGAATGCATTCGAAAACAACGTTTTGTTGATCTCGGTGAAAGCGTTTAAAAATACTTTGCATCAAAAATTTGATTTCCAGTCTAGAGTCTGAGATACCGGCGAAATTAGTTTTCCATTTAATCAATTGCTCGCTGAAATCAACAAATTTACCAAGTCTTATTGGTTTCCCTCACATTAGTTTCAGCCCCCTAATGCACAGCACACAGCCGGCAAAAAGTGAAAGGATAGTATGTACATATGGCGACTGGATGGCGCAGTTGGTTAAGTGCCTGCCCCAAGTTCAAGGGGTCCCAGGTTCGAATCCCAGTGAAATCGAATCTGGTCCAGTCACCATTTGCCTTTGGGATCAAATAAACGGCACTGGAGTAGGTTACTACCTGGCAGTACAATGGACCAGCTTTGAGTCTCAGTGCTCCAGTAGAGTTTCAAAAATACTCCGAAAAAATAAAATTACATATGTATGTATGGATGTATTTATATAAATATGTACAGTGGCAAACTAATCTCTTTATTAATGTACTCTGTTAGCTTTAAAACAAAATGTTCTCTCTGTGTATCAATTGTTTTCTTAGTTTAGATGACACTCTGTCTCTGACGATCTGGGTATCTAATTTCATTGCGTAAAATTCAGTGATATGATATAGTATCCAACATACCCGTACGGTTCCAGATTCAATCTGACATTATCACTAATTCAATTAATAAAGCCACAAAGGAAAAGCGTTGTTTTATTCTTCAGTGTTTTCAAAAACTCCCTGTCAATCCAGATAATCCTTCCGGTCGTCGCGACATTCTCTCAACTTATTGAATCACATCAGCACCCCCACGAAATATTATATCTTTGTCCCTTCGTCAGTAAATCCCACAAATCGATCTCCTCACAGCTCACAATCTCCGGAATGCACAAATAGTTAAAAAAAAGAAACTTTGTTAAAGTGGAGAACATTTTGTCAATACCCACCCCATTGATTCATCTGTTCACAGGAATTAATCCCGACTCCGCGGGCACAATTTTAATTGGCACTGCAAAAAAAGGGAACACTAAATGCCCGTGAAATCCTTTGGGTATTGCGTTCACAGGAAATAATCCCGTGATTGAAAACTCTGCGCTGGAATGATACGCGCTTCTTTGATTTGACACGACTACGAGCGTTTTTCGTTTTATTGAAATCAGTTCATTTTGAAAAATCTCGTTCAGGCTGAATAAGAAATTACAGGTAGTTGTTTGTTACAGTTACAGGAAGAATATCAATTGAGCATAAAGATATTTTTTTTTAATTTAATAAATTAACAGCTGGAAGACCCCTTTGATAAAGAGCGATGGTACAGAAACGTGATAAACCAAGCGAAAAACGAAAACAAAAGCGGCCGTTTTGAGTCTTCACCAATTAAATCTTTAAAGATATTTCTTCTCCAGCGCTTGCCACCAGACTGCTGATACCTCAGTTATGATGACATAAACACCCTGGACATTCACTAAAACAAAAACTCTTCTATGGCGGCGGTGGATAATTTAACGTTTCCTCGGTTTCTAAACAACTTTCTTCTTCAATGAACTAGGCGCCAAAAGTAAGCCATCTGTAAGAAAAACATGTCAAATAGAGACACATAAGTTTAACTCTAAGTTCGAGTGAATGCTTACGATCCATACATGAAAACCTCTTGTAGTTTGCGAAAACAAACATCTCCCTCCTCTCTTCACTTAGCCAAATGAATGCCCTTAAGAACATAATCCCTTTGTAGACTTAAGAGGCTTCCGTCAATTTTGATATTTCGGCAACAAGCCACTCTGACAGCAGACGTAATGAAGTTCAACACGCAACAAAGGCACGTGGACAAACATCAACAGTCCCCACTGCAGTTGTACGGGTAAGCAACTAAAACCAAGGTACGTGAGGTATACACTTTAATCGCAAGCAATGCAACGCCCACTCAACCAGTTGACACAGACATAAAATGGGATGATGGTCATTTGGACAAAGCACTACAATTGTTGTCAAGAGGACATGCACTTGAGGCATGCCTTCGCTTGCTAGAGTCTGTATTTTTCCTTTGCCGACAACCTTTCCGTGATTCTTTAGATTAGTTGCTTCTGCCTGGAAGTGTGCGTTCAGATGGAATGGAGTAACAAGAAAAAAGAAGCCAAACATCCGCAAATGACAGCAGTTTACGTCTGAAAATTGTTAAAATGTAATCTTGGTAACCTCGGGAAGTACTTCACTCACAAATTGGTTGGGTTTTTTGTTGGACTTCATGTTAACATCATTGGTGAGGTGGAGGTACGCAAGACGTTTATAATGGACGGTCGTCCTTGGCTGCAAGATGAAATGCGAATGTATCCCAAGCGAGTACAGTAGAATTGAAACTTCTTGCGAATGACTTACATTTTTCGAATGATAAACGTGGTCTTAATTGTAAGAAAAATTCTGAGACTTTAAATCTTACCACAGAGCATTAAGTAGGACTTCTAGGCATTTATAAGGTACATGTAAGTTTGCTAAAATTTAGCGGCCTTTTCTTTCGTGTCTTAGATCCATTCAGGTTATAGTCTACATTTAGAAAATATTATAAGACTTTGTAGCAAAGTTTGTAGGCTGTCAGGTTGACTGCCCTATCAATGGCTATTGTGATAAAGTGGACAGCTGACACTTTTGTGAAGGATGAGCGTTTGGGTTGGCCAGAAATTGCAACCGCCGCCGATATTTTGAAAAAATGTTTACCTAACGTCATATGTCCACGGGTCAGAATAACAAAGTCAATGGGCAAATCCATCGAAAAAAAAAAATACTTGTAATAATTTATTGACAGCAGAACAGAACATCCGTAAGCTGTTCACGCTTGCAAATTTTAGACCAAAAACAAAAAAAAAGGAATAATCTTTTTCAAGGCCTTGTTGGAGGACAGGTTTACAGAAACGAGTCCGATTTTTGCATTGATTCATAACTGTAAAAGGAACTTGGATCCAGTACTGCAGTACGAAGACGAAAGAAGAGTCAATGTAAAGAAGATCTCCATCTACATACACCTCACCAAGTTAGATGAGGTCCCTCTCCACTTGTGTACACAACCTCAATCGTGAACGTTTTGCGTTACGTTGTCCCATTCGCTCAGAGTCGAATGCAGCCAATTGCATGGCTGAAATTGCCATGAAATACTTATCTTAAAAAGGGTGAAAATATAAAAAGAGCATATTATGCATCAATATTTGATCAAATGAAGGGAACACAAACGGCTGCAAGAACGTGGTCAAGACAACGCATCTGACTCCATATTGTGTTTTCTATTAACTTGGGAAATGGTCCATCGAGTGAATGTGGAACAGCATTACCTAAAACAATAATACAAAGACTTCGAAATAACTAATAATTCCGACGACTTCTACGATGATTGTCTCGATTTACTTGCATTTACTCCTCATCTCTCCACACACTGCCAATAATCTGAATAAAACAAAAAGGTTCAAAAACTTCGCCGTTTGGTGTCGGCATGAAACTGCAGTAACCCTACACTCATGAAAAAACAACGACGCACATACGATTAATTGCTGCAGAAAATAGGTGCAAGTCCGCCTGTACCGCTACACGAAGAAGAATAATTCTTCGCAAAACGAAATTCTATGAAACCTATCTTTTTGAATTTAGAACTGTGGACATTCATAGAATTCAGAATTAATGAAAGGCAAACAATATTTTCACCTCGCGGCACCTCAGCAGCTTATTGTTTTGACTTGGCACACAACTGAATTCTGAAGAATCTGGACACAGACTATGAATCAGCTATAATCGTGGGATCCATATAACAAAAGTGGATAGAAGAAGACTTCCAGTAAATGTTTTATACATTTTCAAACAACACTTCTCTTGCAAGTCAAATAAGTCAGTAAATAAAAGAACAAAGTCACAACTTTATGCAAATATTTTGAAATCCGCTCAAAAAGATTCCTAAAACTTCAGTCAATTTCCCAGAAACTGTTGGGAACTTCAAACATTGATTCCTTATCGACTTTATCAATCTGTCAAAAGTGAACCTTCTGGAATGCCTTTTCAATCATCAATCGACAAAGCGCACTGCACACACCCAAAGGTCACACGCACCCATAGCCCGATTGATTATGAAGGGACCTAAGCAAGCAATCAATCATTTATTTCAGGTTATTACGCAACGTTGATGACGACGGGGCCAGTGACATAAAATATGTAACACAGGGCGTTAGTCATTTCAACGTTCCACTTAATTCAGGTCCAATCCGTTCAATCCTCTACACAAGTACCTTCTGGCACACAGAGAAATTCCCACCAAGTTTTTCCCCATCACTGTTGCTGCCTCTGGTGTTGTTGCTTTTGTTGCTGGTTGCTCTTTTATGGTTTTCCAATTTCATCCCGAAGTCAATTTCATTTTTTGTCATTTTTCATTAATCTGTCATCACACATTCTAAGTGATTTCAGCAGCAGCACCAACAAAGCAAGGAGCAGCCACAGCCACAACTACGCAACCATGGCACTTGAGAAGGACAATCTTTCTTAATGGAATCGATTGTGTCCAGATGGGTATGAAATATGTATGTACCTCGAGAACAAGGAAAAAAAAGTCAACAGAGTCTCACTTCGTTTGTAGATGGGGAAACAAGTGTCCTTTGCCTCTCATAATCGACATCACAGGTTGGCGGACTAACTACACTGGGAGTTGCTACGCCACAAGAAATTACATGTGTACATGTGTTAATCATACTTCACTTTGTTCGGCTAACTGTGCGCATCCATGGTATCCTTTATGTTACAACAGTAGCCAAGGACGGTTAGTGCTTGGTGTCGTATTTTCCCACAGACGCATATGAAGGATACGAAGCGTTCGAAGTGACGTACTAAATGTCATAATTTACCCGACCCAGTGAAGAAGATGACACTTTTTATGCAGGCGGTTGTAGCGTATTCTTGTTTTTATTATCTCACGAAGGAAGAAGAAGGATCCGTGGGTTTCCCATTCAGTCAAAGAGACAGTTATGAGCAACAGTTGGTTTCGTATGGCAGAAGGATATGGTATGCGAGACATTTTTTTTTATTCTTCTCTCACTGTGTCAAGTTCAATGTCCTGTTCCTTGTTTTTCTTTTTTTGCGCTCGTCTGGGATGTATTAGCTCTTCGGAGATGAATATGTTTTTAGTGAGTCTCCAAGGATGCGTGTTCTCGATGTACTGGATGAGTTAAGAGGATAATGGAAAACATGCTGCAATACGGGTGAGACAAATTGCGATCGTTTCTGGATTGAATTAGTTTTGGGAAAGAATTTTTTTTTTCAAATTTAACGTTCTCTTTGGGGCTGACAGTGATTTATCGAAGTCGACAGTAGATCCGTGTTTTTAGAGCGTAAGCGATTTTGTCTGTATTCCCAAGTAACATACATTTAAACAGTGTAATTTATGAATCCCAGGTTGAAAAAACTTTTTTCTTTCATGTCCTGTCTGAAAAGACAGCGATGCTATAACTATACTAACTAGAAGTCCAACAGTTTGTATTTGAGCATAAGTCTTGCAGGTTTGATAATTTCTAGGAATCTTTCTTGAAATCCCGTGGGCATTTGTGGGTGGCTTAATGAGAAACGGACGCCTTTCATTAGTCTGAAAAGTTAAACATAATAATAATAATAATAATAATAATAATGGCGGCGCTACAGTCCGAGGTGGACCTGGGCCTAGCTTCTCAGCAACCACTCGTGTTGTGCGTTCTATTGTTCTCTCACGAGTGGAGGGGACCTACAGTTTAATGCTAACTCCGAACGGTGAGATTGAGAAGCTTTTTCCAGACAGTTATACTCTTTGAGCATTGTCAGTGACTCGAAAGAGGTGGAGCCCTGAAAAAATGTTTGATGTTTTTTTCGAGATTCGAACCGCCGACCTCGAGCGTAGGAGTCGACACACCTACCCACTACGCTACGGCGCCCACATAATATTTTTAAATTCACTGTTGCCCAGAATAGTTGGATTTTCCAAACGTTATGAAACTGTTCTAATTTTAACACATAAATGCAGCTTTACTTTAAATTGTTTTCTCCTTTATTTGGCGGTAAAGTCTTGAGGTGGACCTTGGTCTCAACTAACAAGGCTCTCCAGTCAGCACGCTACTTCTCTAGCTTTCTCCAATTGAGCACACAAACTGTGTGCACCACATTTACATCCCGATACGCTGGATATTTCAGTTGCGTTTTCCCACAAAGTCAAAGGTGCAGAAATTAAGTTGTTCACGCGCCCTACACAACCTAGCTACCTTCGGCGGTGGATTCGCAAACGCCTCACTGGACTTACGTAATCAACGTAATCAGGATCAATCGCAAGAAAAATGTATTCTCTAATTATTCTTAAAGTACTCAATTTTCGAACAAGCTGCTTAATTTTTTTATGAAATCGACATGCAGGAGTTATCATATAAACACGTACAAGAAAACGCGAGTATACGTACGCGAACCCAAGTCAGACAAAGTCCTTGACTGCCTAAAAATGTTGCTGCCTATGACATCTTTGTCAAGTTGTGTATATTGTGGCAGCATACCTATACGGGGTTATCCAATTTGTGGTCTTGAAAGAAAATTGAAATAAAACACTTTTATGATCTTGATTTCGATTACATTTTTATTTTAGTACATTGTTTGGATCTTGCCATTTATGGATGGTTATACAGCATCTTTCGAGTCACTGACAATGTTCGGAGAGTACAACTGTCTAGAAAAAAGCTTCTCAATCTCGCCGTTCGGAGTCGGCATTAAACTGTAGGTCCCCTCCGCTCGTGAGAGAACAATAGCACACACAACACGAGAAGTTGCTGAGAAGCTAGGCTCAGGTCCACCTCGGACTGTAGCGCCGCCATTATTATTATTATTATTATACAGCATCATTCAACTGTCCTCCATGGAAGTTCTTGCAGAACTTGATTCTGACAAGGTTATTTTCGATGACTTTTTCACACATATCAAAGCAATAACTTGGCCATAACCTCAAGAATGTTGGTTTTCAAAGCGTAGTGAACTTGCAGATGAGCATAAAAAAGAAGTATGAACCAATGACACCGCTCATAGTGCGCGAAACGTAACTTCCATAGAATCAATATTTCTGCAGTAAATTTGTAAAATTGTCCATATTGTAAAATGGCAAACCTTAGACTAAATACAGACCGTTTCGGATGACAGTTTGACATACAGCTTTAGCCAAATGTATTACCCACTCTTTAAGATTCATTATATGAATGAAATGAAAGAAAAAAATAAAAATCGTTTACAACCTAAGATAGTGTAGACGAAAGCATCAAATCAAACTAATTACTTCCGATAAGTGATTTTGCAGCAAAGATAAAAAGATAAGGGTGCCTAGTACATTTGGCCAAATCTGGACAAGGAATTGGATGACCCCATGCTTCGTTGTGTCCTGATTTACCACCAAACTCCTTTTCGCCTATTCCGAGTCAAGGCTAGCCAACGTCTCATTGACGACCAAGCACGTCAATGAAATCTGCGTATATGTATCAGCATTTGTACGGACTTTCGGAAGATCGTGGTCCTAGTGCTTCGTAGTGAGTTTTATGCGAACTTGTCAGCAATGAGGTTGACACAACCACATGACATTGCATCACCTTGGCTAAAACCTTTGTTTGACATTGAAGAACGGGCTGAATTTTTTACCGACCTTAATATAGCAGGAAGAGTTTTCCATCGTCAATCTAAGTTTGACAGAAATATCTAAACTGGACATGACGATGTAAAGCTTGTCTCTATGCACCGTGACATACATATGCCTTCTTGAAATCGACAAACAGGTGGTGTGTGTCGATTCGCATTTCTTGAGTATTTTCTTGAAGATCTAGTCTACTCTGGACTTCGTTAGACTGAAATCAAACTGATAAGGAAATAGCAGTCTATTGACAAACGGTTTCAGGCGTTCACACCAAACTGTTACGAAGATCTTGTACACGATGTTAGGCAGGCAGGCGTTGTGTTTGGAGCACTCTAATAGTTCTTGTGACTTGTGGATCGAAGAAAGAATATACAGATTCCATTCATCGGACATGCTTTCCTCTGACCATGTCATACATATAAGCTCAACAAGAACGTCCCCAATTGCTTTAAAGATTCTTACAGGCAGTCTATCTGCACTAGCAGGAGATAAAAAAAAGATAATTTGTTTAATCTCTTTTGATCTGGGTCACCTGGTGCTTTTGCCAGTCTTCTACACTGAATTCGGCAATGCAATTTTATTTGCTTCAATTCAGTTAACATGCAAAGTATATTAACCAACGTACTCTCCATGTGCACCCGCATTGACGCGGGGGTTTCCTTGTCCCTATCAGCTTTCCATCAAATTTATGACAAATTAAAAATGTAACGACTCCGATATCAATATCCAAACGCCATAAAGTTTTATTTACCGCACAGTCGAGTCCCATCATTCATCACTCACAGCGCTTCCTCAGTCGTTTGGAGACAACCGAAACCCTTTCCAAAACAGGACAACCGTTTCAGTTCACTATAAATTACATTAAATGCACATGTACGCGCTAGCAGACCCTCGGCGTCTATGTATAGAACAACTTGTCACAAGCCTGGCATATCCCTTGCACAACCAATTGGAAAATCATGATAATTGAATAAGAAAATGCTGAACAGTGGAAAACAAAAACGACCCAAAACGAACTCGATCGTATTTTTATAAAAATACACTTTTAAAGTGCTGCCAGGCTGTGCGCTTATAAAAACGCACCTCCTGCAGCCTATCATAATAATTTTGAATCGGCCGAGATGACAAGGAACGAGTTAAGCGGAGACAGGGCGCGGAGTCAAAGGAAATGCGAGTTTCTAGTGCGGCCGTTATCATTGTGGTCTTGACTTATAAGAGATTCAGAGAGAGAGATGCTTTTGATTCTGGTGTGAGACAATTAATCGACATTATAGGGTAAGTGAGCAGTGTTTCACAAACAAATATATACGAATTTTTAGGATGGAATTATGAAATAGTTTTTTACCATGTTTAAGTTTACATGATGTCTCCAAGTTAACAAAATTCATAATCGCAAGGCAAGTGCTTGTTCTGTTATAAAGAGGCTCCCCGGGTCAAAAAATCCGTTGAGTGCGTTCCGTTTAGATCACACAAAAATGTAATTTCTGCTACACAATGAACCAGTGAATGCGTTGCGTTGCAATGTACATCCATACAAAATTAAGAAAAACAAATATTTGAATTTTAGAAGTTTAAACAATTAAGTATATCCATTCATTCATAATATACCGGAAAAGCAACTGAATAAATTTCAAAGGAAATATCTGTCAAACGCAGCAAAACTGGAAGGTTTGGCTACTCTATCCTTGCTTTGTATGATACTGTATGGTCCATTCAACCAGTGAGCCAGTCAACCAGAATTGAGCCTAGTCGCCATACAAGATTATGTTATAAAAGATTCGCGAACTGAATTATCACTTTCAAAGTAAATTCGCACAATTTGCAAGTTTTTCTCCAGCATGTATCTGTTAATGGTAAAATGACAATGCACACTTAAATTCGATAGGTTTAATACTTATTTAGACTAAAACTATAGAGATTGGTGGGAAAAGTAATTAACTCGTTTTCAAGAAAGTTCTAATAAACTTTACCACAGACATCAGTGAAACAATTAAAATTCTTAAAATTTCACAAGAATGCAAAAAAATAAAGCTTTCAACGTTGCATCCATATAAACGCCACAAGACTAACTTTAAAACTAATTGCCTGGTGAATTTTTGGTACACATTCATCTTCCCTGCATTTGTGAAGACTTATGAATTATGCACTTTGAAGAGTTTTCCGCTTTCGAATACGGTTAACAAATTAAATTCATTGGAAGCCTTGCCCCTTTGTGCTACGCAATTTGTATTAGTTTTTTGCTAAGTCGATTCTTTCCACATGAGCTTATCTATTACCAACTTGACAGTAAATACCAAAAACCACAAATTCTCATCTTTCCTTACAATCATCGGACTGGAAAGTCATGAAAGTTTAACTAGTCTGACACTTTTTATTGTAAGTTTCCCATTTCATAGGGTATCGCAAACTTCATCCACGAATGCAGAGTTTCACATTGTGCTCTATCTTAATTCCCCCACTCTCTTGTTTTTCATTTAATTTATTGCACTTTACGGACTAAAGAAAAATAAAAACTACTCCAGCAAACTGACAACAAATTATGTTGTGTCATCCGCTGCTTTTGCAGCAATGTAAGTGCCCCTTCGTATCGTCTTTTGTTGTGTGGTTCTGCGTTCCTTGTTCTTGTCGTTGTACTCGCCTCTTTGCCTTTAGATGCAACTAAATTATGAAGTGAAGTCTTTAAATCGAATGTTGAATTGAGCGTTAAATGCATCTGCACAGGAAGGAGGAGGTTCGTACAAAACGATGGAAAATAAAAAACTACACACCACCGCTAGGAAAGTCGTTTATTTTCCCTTATTCGCTTGTGATTTGCAGTTGTTTTTCTTTTATGTATCGAGATATAAATATAAAGATTGAGATTTAATTCTGCGGAGTGTGATGCTTGTAGACACACTTCTTGCACGTGTTTCGATTGAACGCGAAGTTTTCGCCGCCAAAAAGCAATGAGCACGTGTGAATAGAATTTTGGAGAGTTTTTGCTTTGCTTGTGATATCGGGGGTCTCGGGTATTTTTGGAATTGCCATTGAGTCATTTAGGTAGCTTCTTTGAATCGAAGCTTATTTAGGCTTGTCAGATTGATTTGGGAGTTTCCCAAGACAGGCTGATGTTTGTAAAAGTTAACCATTTCTTGTTGTAACTTTGCCGAATGTTAAATTCGAATAAAACACTACTAAATATATTTTAATGTATTTATTTTGTAAGTTTAAGCAAAGAGATAAAAGAGACTCAAAATTTGTTTTTAACTCTTCTCTCGTTTACAATGAAAACTCAAAGACAAGGAAAACTCAAAAGACAATTTTATTATCGTCTGACGTCTTTACTCTCGCCCAGTGATGCCAAGCCTCTGATTGTTTTTGGTTATTCCAGACGTCGCAACACTTGTTTACCCGATTTTTACGTAGGCGGAGTGCGGTATTTGTTGGCCATCTTACAGTGTAGTCCTTCCATTCACAGAACTAGTGAAAACGGTATCAATGCCTACTGGGCGCAGTGGCGTAGTGGGTAGGTGCTTCGACTCTTACGCTCGAGGTCGTCGGTTCGAATCTCGAAAAAAAACGTCAAGCACGGCTCCACCTCTTTCGAGTCACTGACAATGCTCAAAGAGTATAACTGTCTAGAAAAAGCTTCTCAATCTCGCCGTTCGGATTCGGCATTAAACTGTGAGAGAACAGTAGCACGCACAACACGAGTGGTTGCTGAGAAGCTAGGCCCAGGTCCACCTCGGACTGTAGAGCCGCCATTATTATTATTATTATTATTATCAATGTCTACTGTAGTATAGCGTCAGTAACAATGAAAATTAAATTTAGATACAATTTCCTGATAGGTATGAGTGAACTTACTAGCGTTTTTTGCACTTTACGTTACATTACGTTACGTTCTTTACACTCTGACGTACTTTGAAATGATAGTCAAAATTTATCAGCTATTTTCAATTCTCAAATTTTACTACGAAATGTCAAAATACATAAAACTCTCAATTTGTATGGGAAGTGCCAAAACGTGTTGTTACCGTATATTACGTTGCTCTTACACAACGCATTATTCCAGGCTGTGCCAATCAATGTATTGCTTCTGTTAAAAGTTAAACGTCATCCAACGCTAGAATTAACGCAGTATTGTGTTATAGCAAATTTTTGAGGTGATGTTCAAAAAACAAAAAATTATTGTAAGCAATAAAGGCAAGGAATATATATTTCAACCCTCTTCAGCGTTTTCTCATACTTTCGTATCGCCTTAAAGAATTATTCTTAAATCTCTGAAGTGTAAAGTTTGCGATTTAACGTCTGCATGTCACTGTCATCAGAACCAATTTTGCAACAATTTGACACATTTAATTTTCCTTGCAGAACAAACCAACTGATTTTAATGAGTTTTCATTGCTTGCCTTTCCCAAAACTATCCGTAGCCAATTCGGTGTTTCATTCCATCAAAGACAGTCGCCCACTTGTTCATGGACGCATCGTTGCATCTCTGCGGTAAGTGTGGGGCACAAGTAGAAATTGAATTTAAATTGTATTCCTCTGCCACATCAGTGGACGTGAGAGAAAATTAGCGGTCGTTTTAAGCAGGACCACGATTTCGAAATTGTTGTTGCTTGTGTATGCACAACGCTTAATACAAACAATAAGTCTCCTCTCATTTGGGACCACATCAGGGTATGTGCAAGCGACAGTGTTTCTTCACAGCTTATGTGCAGCGACAATTATATATCAGATTTCTTGCTGAATTACACTATATGGTGGAATGGAAGACTTTGTGCTTTATCGAGTGACCTTTATCGCAATACAATGTCTGAGAGAATAACCCACGGAAGTCGCGTATAACGCAGTTGTACGTAAGATTCCTCCAGAATATGTACACAATTTAAATTGGGAATCAGCACATTTATCATATTCTCAAGCTTATATACGAACGAATTTCGAAAAGATATGAAACATGCCCCGTTTATCTTTTCAAATTGTTCATCTTTCCAAGCATCGGAATTTTATTAAAGAACAACGTACATAAAAACACTACATACATATATTAAAATAACAATTAACTTATTCTTTAAAAAACGAGGCACATATCAGAAAATAAAAAAAAAACGTTTTACTTAAAAAACTGTGTTATACTAGACTGCCGTAAGGAAGAAAAATTAGGAAATGAATTGTTCATCTTTCCACATTGTTCATGTTATAGAGCCGTTCATGTTTTCGAGATTCTACTGTATATATATTTTATAGGTGTGTATATAAAGTTCCTGGGTTCCGTGGCCGTGTGGGTTCGTGCGTCGACCCATGCGCATTAGACTTTCACAGTCTTTTTTCAAAAAACATTTATCACGGCTCCACCACTTTCGAGTCACTGACAATGCTCAAAGAGTATAACTGTCTAGAAAAAGCTTCTCAATCTCGCCGTTCGGAGTCGGCATTAAACTGTAGGTCCCCTCCACTCGTGACAGAACAATAGCACGCACAACACGAGTGGTTGCTGAGAAGCTAGGCCCAGGTCCACCTCGGATTGTAGCGCCGCCATTGTTATTATTATTATTATATTATATAAAGTTCCTGATGGACCGCCAAGTTTGTATGTGTTTTGTTCAACTCCGAGTGTAGTTGAACTACTGTATTATGCGCACTCCAAACGGGAAAATTTGAAAAAACTCTCTAAGCATTGTCAGTAATTCGAAAGAGGAAGTGCCGAGAAAATTAAAGGTGATGTAATTTGAACCGAATTCGAACCACTGACCATAAATTGAAGAGTCAAGGCACTACGTCACGACGGCCAATTAAAATTATTTCAAGCAAAATATTTCCACCAACTTTCAGAGTAGTTTGCCACATTCTATTTATTCTCCCAAAACTTGTATTGATTCAGTACGTTACATTCCTGCTTCGTAAAAATATTCGAGGTCATCAAACTGAACATGTTTCCCAATATCGCTAGAAAGTATATCCCCCTTAAAGTTTTTATGATAGCATACAAAGTTTAAAGGCCAACTAAAGCGGCTTACGGAAACTTAAGAGGACTAAAGAAACTAGTGAATACAAAACAAAGCACAAATATTTTTTGATGGAAGCATTTCTAAATATCAGGCGACGAATTCAAACTATTTCATTTTGAAGTTAGAAACTTCAACCTAAATCAACTATTCATTTCTACATACAAACAAACATCCATGCATACATATGCGAATATCAATATCCAAATTTATCTAACACAGGAAATCCGCTGCATCATAATCAAACACTGCTCATGTCTGATGTGTGTATCTCGTTGTTGGGCATTTAGGGTTTGAAATGAATGTGAGAGATTCCACTGAGACTCGTGGCGAGTTGTCGATCTCAGCATGGAATTTACGCGTGAAAGTGAAAGTCTTCTAAATTTTAAATCTCTGATATCTCAGAATTTGCCCATTAAAATCTATAATTTCTTAATGCCTTCGCTAAGGTCCTCAAATCTGCATATTCAGATCTTCGAAATTCGATGATGTCGATGATTTACTGTTTTTGGCTAATATCTCCAAAACTATTAGGGCCAGAATACTTAAAATCGTCTTAAATTAAAGTAATCATTGAAGCCAGTTTGGTTTTTAAGGTTCAGTCTACAAAAACGGAACCTTTATAATTTCGGTGTGTCCGTCCGTCCGTCCGTCCGTCGTGTCTGTCACACTTTTTTATCTCCGAAGTTTATAAAGATATCGGCATGAAATTTTGGAATTAGGTACGTCAGGCCTTGATGTCAATGCTTATGCACACAAATTTAAAAATTTGGGCCATTTGGGGGTGGTTCCAGTATAGGTGAAGTTACCATTAATTTTGAAACATTATCGCACGGCATCGAATTATATATCAATCGACAGATCTTTTGAAATGAGCTAGAGGTTAACTTCAACAGTTTTTGATCCAAAGTACCGCTTGGAAAATATGGAGCTCCAAAGTTACTTTTTAACGCATCCCCCCCTGCCATTTCTAAACCAAAGAGTTTAAAAATCTGAAAAAATCACAAAAGCTTCGCTTCATTGAGTACTTTCATTTAAAAGAATTTCGAGCATTCTGGCCCTAATGGTTTTGGAGATATTGGCCAAAAACGGTCAATCATCGACATGCGAATTTTGAAGATCTGAAAACGCAGTTTTGAAGACCTCAGCGCAAGCATTAAGAAATGATAAATTTCAAAATATCAATTCATGTTGAAATTTTGAGATATCTAAGATTTAAAATGATGACTATTTTCATTTTCATACATTTATTTCATGCTGTGTTCGACCACTCTATTCGTTGATGAGTGTTATCTTTTCGATCTCTACCCCTAAATGCCCAACAGAAATGAACACACACACCGTAGGCATGAGCAGTGATTAGGTAGGTATGTATGTGTGTATGATAGAAGGGATTTTCTGTGTTGGATAAACTTGGATAGAGGTATAGATATGTGTATGGATGAATGATGGTATGTTTGAATGTATGAATGTATGAATGAAGGGTTGATTTGGGTTGAAGTTAGAAGAAAATTCAACTGAAATAGTTTGGAAACGTCGTTTGATATTCAGAAATCATCCATCATACAACTCGCACTTGCCCAGTTTTTGTGATTTATTTTAAACACTTTGGCCTAGAAATTTATAGGGGGCACGCATTTAAACAGATATTGCAACTCCATATTTTTCAAATGGTATTCTCGATCAAATGGGGTGCGTCAATATTTCAAAATCAATGGCAACTTCACCTATACGGATGCCACCCACCAAAATGAGACAAAAAATCGCGCTGGCTAAAGAAACCATTCTGCTGACTGTAGTGCCATGCAAAAAAGAAGAAGCTTTAACGTCATCTTTTCACCGAAATCATTTTCCTTATTTTGTTTTCAAACTTTTTTTGGAACTTTATTAGTTGACCAAAATGATCACAAAATTCGTCTAATATAAAAGTTTTAATTTTCCCCCATATGTTTTCTCTACAGATCAAAACACTAGACAGCTGTGCTGCCTTAACAAATCCCAAGACCTTTGCGTACTTTCAAAATGAATATTTATCTACATTCCAAAATTAACAAGTGATTACTAAATAAATAACAAATAATAAATTACATTGAAAACTTCCCCTTTGAGCGAGCAAAGGTCACACTCTTCACTCACGACAAGAGAAACCAAAATTAAGTTGCACATGTACTTAAACCCGGTTTTACGGCGGGTTAAGATAAATAAAAACAAATTATCGCACCAACGACGGATGAAGTCAGTGAAAATAAGTACAAAATTACAGTCTATGCAATTGGCTTTCAACTCAAATGAAAGCCAAATGTTTCAAAGTTCAAAAGTGGGAACTATATATCGAATACTCGTATATGATAGCCAGAGCATGGTGTCTATTATGGTTGTCTATAGAATATAAAAGCCAGATTCTGATAATGGACCAGGTCCAAATGGTAAAAGTGACACTAATGGAGGATAAATTATAAAATGATGTCTTCTTTGCAACTGATCCTGTATTTTAGCTGCAACTGCTTCTTTTAATGTCAAATGTCGAAATATTTAAATTTATTGATAAGACGTAATCATTTTATTTCTTGTTCTCCGATTACTCTTATAAGTGAGGTCATCACATAAAACAATCTCAACAGATATATATTATACTGTTGGTGTACGAGTACAGATGTTGACTAAGCAAATCGGCAACAGTTGGCATACATTGGCTCTGTTGTTATCAGTTTCCCACAGTCAGTATTCACTCGCCAAGCCGATCGGTGTAGAATAATAATCGAGTGCAACATGTTTAGTGATGGCTTTGCAAAACTCCGGGCTTGGATTTTCCTGACGTTTTTAGTTCTAACATTTCCGATTCTTAACGCCGTGTCTTTTATTAGGACTATTTTCAGACCACTTTGGGAGACGCGTAAAAATATCACCGGTGAACTAGCTTTGGTAATTATTTTGTTCGGACAACAAAGTCCACATCTCGTCTTGAATGTCAATGTTAGCAGCTATTTCTGCTAAATATCTTTAAAAGTGATTGAATTTTAAGTGCTAGGGGACAGCTTGTGATATCAGTGAAGTATTCCATTAGAATTAAAATTTCAGAAGAAGAAGAACAATCAGAAATCAATGTTTTAAATGTCTGGCAATGAAATCAATTTTATCAAGGAGATTTTGCAATTGGTCATAAAGGAGAAAAGAAAACGAATGCCGATCGAGTATACAATTTAATTAATTTGCTTCTTGAACTTCGGCTTAGTTTTCTGCAGCCACCATTCTTCGGTGCTACTGTTCTCTCACAAGTGGTAGGGTGCGGACCTGGGCATATACCATATAGTGACTCAAGAATGGTCATGCATAAAAATGAAAGTTGATCGCGATTTGGTCCACGGACCTTCGGTGTAAGAGGCGACGCACTTAGGTTACGTTAGGCTCAGGTGGCTGACTGCAGAGAAGTGGTGGTACATGGCAGATCGGGTATCTCCAACCCATAAAATCAGTTGGTGCTAGGAATGAAGGGCTTACGTTGACTGATGCTTCGTTGTGCATGGTCGTTACCAATAGTATTAACCGTATCCAAGGCTTGTTATCGATTCGTAGCTCGAATTTTTTTAACACGGTGGGGAATTTACCCTTCAAAACCTTTAGCGATTCAGCTCGTATCTCCTCAATCAATTTAAAATTATGTCCTCGGTGTCTACTTAAGAGACAAAAGTCACACTGTGCTAAATCCGGAGAATACAGTAGTTATGAAATAATATTGGTCGACATTTTAGCGAAAAACTCCCAATGAAGAGATGCAGTGTGTGATGGTGCATTAAACCAAGAGTTGTCTTGCCAATAATCCGGCTTATTTTTGCAGATTGCTTCCTTTGCAATGGTCTGAACAGATCCAAATATCAGCGATGTCTCTAATTGTAAAACGACGTTAGTGGAGCATTAGGTTTATGACTTGATTGTTGTGTCGCAAATCAGTTGATTTTAATCGATTGGACTTTTTGTACTATTTGCGAACATTTTTTTGCCGAAAAGAGACCAAAGACTTTCGCAACATCCTGCAGCAGAAATTTCATTTCGCAAACAAAAATTTAATGCAACTTCTTTGCTTTCGTGAGTTCGTGAGTTATAAAGTCACAACGCACTTGCAACAATTTTGTAGATATATTCAAGTATTTTTTGTTTGTTCGATATTTGATCTTCTATGACGAAGTTGTTCGTCGGCTCACTTCTAAAATTCTAAAATTCTTGGCTTCGCAAAAGAAAAAGTTTGTTCACCGACTGGTAGTGATCTTGGTGCAACCGCAAAAAAGGTTGTGTGTTCAAAGAGCCATATTAGATCTGCATATTTTCGTAAACAACAAGATCATGATACAATTGTACAAACAACTTTGCAAGGAAACTAAATTTGCCACGCATTTGCATAGGCAACCTCTAATGATGCGAAATCGCACTACTGGGTGTAAACTTACATATAAACATATATCTAAAGTTCAACTGTTTCATGGAACTATATTGACTAGTTTTTCTACTAATTTGCAAACGAGTATTTTTCCTTCTCTCCTCCACATAACTAGAACTAACACAAGCCTCCTTTCTTAAAGCTTGTCTATAAAACTTTACCTTACGATGATAATTTATTATTGTGATGTAGAATACAATGCAATTACGTTGCATTTATTCACATTAATCCGGTTTTACGAGTAGATACTAAGTCAACACTAAAAACATGACCAGTCTAATTGTGACAAGATAATGTTATGCTCAGAGGATGTCGTAAAGATCGGCCTTAATTGAGGATTTACCATTTTAATGACTTCAACTAATTTTATTGCAATATTGACTGGTCTGCTAATCAATGACGCCGATCGCACATTCGGAATATGCATAAACGCTCTTAATGATAACATACCACGTGAAAACTCGAGTACTCCAATCTCATCGACGCCAATGATTAGCTGTGCAAATTCCTTCTTTATAGGTGTGAAAATACAAATCTTCATCGTTTTTATCGTTTCGTGATGATTGTGAACATGCATTCGTGACATTCCAACTCAATGAAAATACTCGTGCGATGACTTCTCTAAAACCAAGGCTAAATATTTTTTTGTATTTGCCAATTGGCAAATTGCTTATTTACTAACAATTTTAGGGAAAGGCTTTGACTTGAAAATACTGATTCGGCGACAAATGCTGCTATGAATAAGTCTCCATTTTTATCAAATCAAGTGCAGTCGGGCAGTTAGGGCAAAATTACAGACAAACCCCATCGGCCAGCTACACAGTCGCTTCAAACCGAATTCGCACACTTCAAAAACAAAATAAAATAAATAAATATTTAAAATATATAAAAAAAAATACTGAATGCAAAAATTATTAAGTATTCAATTTATTCCTTAATACAAAACCAAAAAAATAAATATTCGTCAGCAAGTCATTTGTTTTTAACTACAATGACCAAGGTTTACGGAGCGAACTTGGCTTGGAGTGATACTTCGATAATTTTATTTACTTTTATTTGAGCTCGCCGAGCATATATAATAAACTTATAAATTCAGTCAAAGGTAGTAAATAACAACGGCACTAAATTTACCTCTCAATTCTATTCTTTCCGCAAATATCAGATGTTTTATGCCTGGAACACAATACGTGACGTTTAACCTCCCACACAAGCAATGCAATGGAACAGCCTGAAATACTGCCTTGTGCTAGCGATCTTACGTATGCTAAAACTTGAGTGCAATGAGGGCAACATTGTACCCCGTAACAACACACTTTTTCACGCAAATCTTTAAACATGTTGAATCTTTGCATGCGTTTTGAAACTTCTCAATTAAATTGAGATTTTTTGGGTGTGTTTTGACATTTTATTGTAAAAAAATAATTGTTTAATATAGACCTGTAGTCTTGAGTAGGGCGGTCATTTTGGCGATTGAATCGCTAAAAGTTGGCAAATCAGCCGGTGTGGATGAAATCCGGCCAAAATGCTTAAGGCTATGGGTAAAGAGGGAGTTTTATGGCTCTCTCGGGTCATTAAGGTGGCTTGGGAACGCGGTGAGACACCTGGCGATTGGCAAACTGGGGTGATTGTCTCTCTCTTCAAAAAGGAAGACAAAAAAGAGTGCTCCAACTACAGGGGCATATCTCTTTTGAGTCTCCCAGGTAAAGTCTACGCTAAGGTGTTGGAGGCGCGTTCTAGAGCTGTGGTCGAATCCAGGATGGGAGATGAGCAGTGCTGTTTTCGTCCCGGCAGAAGTACAACCGACCAGCTTTTCACTTTAAGAATGGTACTTGAGAAGGCTTGGGAGTACGCCAAACCGATCTACACTTTGTAGATTTGGAAAAGGCATCATTAGTGAAGTCCCATTGAAATAGGTGGAGAAGTTCAAGTATCTCGGGGTCTTCTTCACGAGTGATGGGAGGAATAATGCTGAGCTTTCCTGTAGGATTGATCAAGCTGGGTCAATTTTGAAACAGCTTGGTCGATCTGTAATCAGGAAGGCCGAGCTTGGTGTCAAAGCCAAGTTAGCGGTTTTTAACGCAGTATTTATTCCAACTCTCACCTATGGTCATGAAATTTGGGTAATGACCGAAAGAATAAGATCGCGAATACAAGCTGCCGAGATGAGATTTCTTCGTGCTGTTGTGGGAATTACTCGCCGGGATAGGGTGAGAAACACGGCAGTGCGCGAGGAACTCAATGTTGGGCAACTGCTTCTTCGAACGGAAACGGCTGTACTTCATTGGTTTGGTCACGTGGCACGAATGTCCCCATCATCACGACTTCCGAGGCGTGCCTTGAATGCGATTCCATCAGGTAGGCGACCGCTTGGCAAAAATAGGATGAGATGGTTGGACCAAGTCCAAACACTCGCCTGGTTGCGCTTGG
This sequence comes from Myathropa florea, assembly GCA_930367185.1. NCBI lineage: Eukaryota > Metazoa > Arthropoda > Insecta > Diptera > Syrphidae > Myathropa > Myathropa florea. Next base: position 101,219,707 of record OV884003.1, read on the forward strand.
GCATAGCTCCTGATGAAATAGAGTCGATGGCGGAGGATCGAGTGGCCTGGTGATCTCTCGTGCAGGCATTGCCCCCGCGACCCCTTTAGTGGAACATGCGGGTCATTGAAAATGAGATGAGATGAGATTATCATTCCCAATCCAAATTGCCTGAAGGACTACCTACGTAACGCAAAACTTCCTGACACATACCTTATCGAGCTTGCTTCTAAAACTACTTGATAATGTTAAAGAGCCCTAATTTTTGTACCCTGTTTTGTAGAAACTTTGTTTTCTAGAGCAACTAGGAAAACAAAACCTGTATATAAACTATTTTTATATTGCACACGGTGGGCACCGTGGCGTAGTGGGTAGGTGCGTCGACTCTTACGCTCGAGGTCGTCGGTTCGAATCTCGAAAAAAACATCAAATATTTTTTCACGGCTCCACCTCTTTCGAGTCACTGACAATGCTCAAAAAGTATAACTGTCTAGAAAAAGCTTCTCAATCTCGCCGTTCGGAGTCGGCATTAAACTGTAGGTCCCCTCCACTCGTGACAGAACAATAGCACGCACAACACGAGTGGTTGCTGAGAAGCTAGGCCCTGGTCCACCTCGGACTGTAGCGCCGCCATTATTATTATTATTATTATATTGCACACTACACACATGATCTAGTACAATGCTGCGGCGACTGGTCAAACATAGCGAACTATCAATGAAGCTGTAGGGGATTAATTTAATGAACAACCGTAGAGTCAAACGATTGAAGCGTTACTTTATTCTCTTTAAAAAATACAGATATATATATATATATATATGAGAGCAAAGGAGGGGAAACGAGGAACCGCAATTAGTGACAGCAATTATCCCGACCAGGGTTGTTACGGCAGAGAGCTTATTAATCTCCAACAGAAGCTTTTGCTGGCATTGAATCGGTTAAAATTAGTTCAGCTGCATATGAGGATAAAACGAAGTATACACTCTCTTTTAAAACTGACGCGAATTACCGACGACTTGGCCAGAACGTCACCAGATCAACATACTTCGTCTCCTCGGCAATATAATATCAGCAAAATAGACAATCGCTGTTTCTTTGAGCTCAAGAGTCAATCGAGAAAGACAGCTCTCTTTTGAAAGACCAAATTAACATTCTTCAAGACCTTGATCGACCTCATCTACGGCGTGGACAATAGCCAAGCAGACGAAACCCTTGACTAGACTTTCGGTGGATAAGTTCGGCGCGAGATCTTGGGCCCTGGTTGTGTTGATGGTAATTGAAGGAAAAGATTTAACCATGAACTTTACGGGCTACGCAGAGGCAAAAGCAATTAATCGTCTAAAGATGCAACACCTAAGGTGTGTGTGATATCATGCAGAAGTCATACTCAACTTAGTTGAGACTTCAACCAACTTGGTATGTAAAGCTGGAGACAGCTTGCAACGGATCGTGCCCACTGAAAAGACTTATAAAATAAGACCCAGATCCACCCTGGACTGTAGCGCTAACCAAAGAAGAAAGAACAAGAATATTGTGTGAAGAACTGTGCGACTGTAAAGTACAGCTCTCAACTTAAAAAGCGAGAACAAATACTGAGAAGGACAGTGCTGCAAAAACGATTTCCGACAACATGCTGGTCTATACTCTATAATAACATTGTTGCGCAACAGTTCGGGGTTGATTTAGAGCTAGCTTATACAGCAACCACTCACTTTGTGCGTGATATTGTTCTCTCACGAGTGCAGGGGACCTACTGTTTAATCCCGACTCCGAACGGCGATGATTGAGAAGCTTATTTCTGGACAGTTATGAATCGAAAGAGGTGGAGTCTTGAAAATATGAAAGGTGTTATTCGGGAATTGAACCTAGACTTTGAGGGTTGGAGTCGACGAACATACCCACTACGCCATAACGCCCAGTTAACTAGATTACTGAAAAAACTACTGTTAAATACGTAAAGGAATTATTTAAAGAATTTTGCAGACGATTACGGTTTTTTTTGTTTGAGAACACATAGAGGTACAATAAAGAACAAAAATACATTTTAAACAAATTTCAGAAATATATGAACGCAGTTGGTTTGCATATTATTGTTCCCTTTAAAAAAGAATTATTATTAGGTACTCTCAGATATTTAGCCAAAGAAATTTTCCCATCGATATAGAAGTACGATTCTGTTTACACATTCGCGTGTAGACCAGCAGTGTGTGCAGACGTGTTTCGCGGTCCAGTGAGAAAGTGAAATAAAATGAAGACAAAAGTAGAAGAGATTCATATAAGGAAAAAGACAAAGACTTGTATAGCCGAGCGGTGGCCTGACGGTAGAGGCGTCGCCCGCGATTCTTAGTACTCGGGTTCGAAAACCAAAAAAAAAAAAAAGAAAAAAAATTGTTTTTTTTTTCAAAATCAGTGTGGGTGTAAGTGGCCGAAGATGGAGCCGAGTGAACGGCCCACGGTCAATAAATCAGGCGACGTAAAACAACCGGTGGCCGACACATCAGACCACCGGGAAGAAACGCGTGACGACGACGTAAGGAAGAAGAGGAAGAAGAAGTTACAGCCGCAACCGAATCTGGTGAAGCGGCGTACTACGACGGCAACGACGGATGCAAAAGTGGTGAACCTAAGCCGTACTAGAGCTGGGACAAACGCGACGGTAATGCCAACAACAACAACAACAGCAGCAGCAGCAGTAGCAGCAGCAATAACAACAACAGTAGCAGTAGCAGCAACAGCAACAACAACAACAGCAGCAGCAGCAGTAGCAGCAGCAACAACAACAACGACTATACAAGCTAAAGCAGCCGAGGAAGAATTTGAAGCTCTCCAATACGAATCGGAGGGCAACGAAGGCCGCTTTTCTTACCGAGGCAGCAACAACTCCTTCCAAATCCTCGCTACCTCAGATTCCGAGGACCAGGCGGAAGATGAGAAAAAGCTAGAGGAAAGTGAGAAGGAGAGGGATGAGCTAAACGCGGAAATAAAAGCTCTCCGTGAAAGAATATTAATAAGGAAAGCGGCTCAAAAAGCGGCAGAGCAGCAACAACAACTGCAGAAGCAGCAACAACAGCAGCAGCAACAAGTAAAGCAGCAGCAAGAGCAACAACAGAAGCAGCAGCAGCAAATAAAGCTACCGCTGCTTCAAATCAAACAGCTGACGAAGAGGTCGAAGCTAAATGAGCTGCCATCGACTTCAAACGCAGCCCAACTATTGCAGCAACAACAACAGCAGAAGCAGCAACAACAACAACAGAAGCAGCAACAACAACAGCAGAAGCAGCAACAACAACAGCAGAAGCAGCAACAAGTAAAGCAGCAACAACAGCAACAACAGAAGCAGCAGCAACAACGACAACAGCAGAATCAGCAAACAACGATATCAAAACCAGAAAGATGTCCCCCAATCAACGTCTTCCGTCTGGAGACAAAAGAGGTCGAAAAAATATGTAAGTTGGCCACAAACAATTCTTATATTATTAAATACAAAGGGCCCCTCAGGCAGTCGGTCCACTGCTCAACAGTGGCCGACTTTCATATAATTAAAGAGACGTTAGCGGCAGCGGGGGCTGAGTTTTACTCGTTCACCCCTAAGAGTGAAAAAACGCAGACTGTGCTCCTGAAGGGCGTTGATCCTTCGACTGATCCGAAGGAAATCCTCGAGGAGCTGCGCAAAACTAAGAGCGACGAGGTCCAGTTTGTGGGGGTTAAGCCCTTCAACACTGCGGCTTCGAGAAGGAAGAGGATAAACCTACCTTTCTTCCTCGTACAGGTATCCCAAGGCAGCAAAATTGAGAGCCTAAAGCAAATACGATCTTTAGGTACTCTAGCTGTGAAATGGGAGAAACTAAATAAATCTGACCACGTTTTACAATGTGCGAAGTGTAGGATGTTGGGACATGTCGCGGAGAACTGCAATATGGAGTTCCGCTGCGCCAGGTGCACAAACAACCACAGTAAAGGGGAATGTCCTTTAGGGACGGAAAAAGTCGACGATAGGGCCCTGCTCAGTTGCGTACTCTGTGGCAACAAGGGACACCCTGCAACCTATAGGGGGTGCCCGAGAGTGAAAGAACTCAGACAAAAAATTCAGGCTAAAAGGGACGAAAGAAAGGTAGAAGCCAGGCCAATGGCTCGCACTGCAGCTACCACTGTTACGCAGGCCATCTCCTACGCCCAAATGGCGTCAGGAAGAAGACCGGCACAACAGACAATGCCGAAGGTTGCCCCGGACCCAGTGACCAGGCAACCTGAGGAAGAAGTCTCATTGAAGGCAATGATGCTGACCATGCGGACCATGCAGGCGCAAATCATCGCTATGCAGGAACAGATGGTACAGCTGCAACAAAATTCCCTTAAGCAAACAGAACGAATAGACTTAATCTGCTCGTTGCTGTTTGACGAGCCTACCACGCTGCAGATATAATGGCCTCGCGCGCAGCAAGAAACCTTAAGATCCTAGCATTGAATGTAAATTCGCTGATTAGGATCGAACGAAAATTAACTCTCTCTAACTGGTTGCAAACTCACAATCCTGACGTGCTGATGGCTAGCGAAACCAAGCTAAACCAGACGCGCAAACTCAGGTATAAAAACTACCATATAATCAGGAGAGATCGGCCCCAATCCACTCGAGGGGGTGGGGTTGCTCTCTTAATTAAAAAGAATATTAGTCATAAGATCGTATATAGCAATGTAGTGCGAAGGTTCGGTGTGCTAGAGGCATGTATCGCGCGCATCCCTCTCCAAGGTGGAAAGCGGTTGTTTGTGATTGCCGTCTACGCGCCGGACGCTCAAAACCCAAATTTTATTTCGGAGCTCGAGGCTCTTTTCACTACCCTTCGTTTAAACTCGGAGGAAAACTATTACATCATAGCCGGTGATTTAAATGCTAAGCATGGCGAATGGGGTAATAGTGTTCCGAACGAAAGGGGAAACGCTCTCCTAGAGTGGATGGAACAGAATGGCATTGAGTTCAGGCTTGATTTGCTTGCAACCGATAGACCATCGTTTCCCAGAAGCGGGTCGTATCTGGATGTGATGCTAACTGACAGACGACTTACAGTACGGAATGTGGAACGACACACAAGGAACTGTTTAACCGCGGTTGAGTACGACAGTGATCACTGTGGACTCGCCGCGGTTATACAGCTCCCGAACGAGCTGGAGGAACTGGAGGAATATGTCCAGTCGTATCCTTATAATTATAATAAGGCACGCTGGCCACGTTTCTCTAGAGCCTTATCCAGAGAACTACGTTCGAGTGCGATCAATCCACCTACGAACAGAAACCTGACGAACGAAGAGGTTGACAGGTACCTCGTACAAATGGACGACCTAATAAAACGGACAATGGACAGAACTATACCGAAGATAGCACAAACCGATGACGGCGACGTCTACCGGAATGCTACAATCGATGCACTTCACGTGCAAAAGAGTAGACTACTGTCAAGACTCAAACTCTTGTACAGACGGTTTACAGATCCGCAGAACGCTGAAATACGATCACTGAAGTCGGAGATCAAAATACTCCAACAGTTAATTCGACAACAGTACAGCATAGCTGTAAGCTTGCATTGGGGCAATAAGATTCGGGCTGTAACATCCAACAACCCGAGCATGTTCCCGCAAGTAAATAAAATCTTCCGGAGGAAAGATCAGAACGACATTCAGACCGTTCGACTTGACAGAACGACAAACAACGCTAACCTACTGATGTCAGTTGACATCGATCCAGATGGGGCAGTGCTTGACAACGACTTCTTCGTAGTTGAGGATCCCCAGGAGAAGGTTAAAGCAATTGGTGCTGTCTTTCAGGAAGTGTACACGGTCAACGAACCACGCTGTCCTAACCACGACTTGGAGAACAGAGCCAAGCTGAACCACACCTACCTTCAAAATAAGATAATTCAATGGCGATCTGAGAATCCTGGTTTCACCAGGTTCAATGACGATTTTCTGGCAAATAACGCCGTCGCCGATGATGGAAATAACTCCATCCTTATTTCGAGAGATGAACTCCAGGGTATCTTCAACTCACTGAGGAAGAAGAAGTCAGTGGGAATCGATGGGATACCGAATATCGTTCTGCGCCATCTCCCCTCTGAGGCGGTGGATGTATACACAACCCTGTTTAACAATGCGCTGAGCAATGCATATTACCCGGCCCATTGGAAGACAGCTGTGGTACAGCCGATCCCTAAACGGGACAAAGATACCTCCATTCCGACAAATCTCCGCTCTATAAGTCTTCTTCCATGCATAAGCAAGGTCTTTGAGAAGATTGTCATTAGAACTCTGAAAGAATGGGTTGAGGAAAAAGAAATTATACCGGACAACCAATTTGGCTTCAGGGCGGGGCATGATACTATACATGCCGCGTCAAAATTGGTGTCCGACATTCAATGGAATAAGAACATGACCCAATGCACGGGTGCCTGCCTGATAGACATGGAAAAGGCGTTCGACACCGTATGGTTAGAAGGCCTTTTCCTCAAGTTGGTCGAGCTGGGCATAAGTAAGCCATTGCTATATATGATTTATGACATGATCACAGGTAGAAAGTTCGTTGTGAAAAATGGCAACGTAACTTCGACCACCGTCTTCAACATAAAAAATGGGTTGCAACAAGGGGCAGTTGGTTCGCCGATCCTGTTCGCAATATTCACTAGCGATCTTATAGGTTCTATGCCGCACATAATAGCGTATGCCGATGATATCATAGCGTACAGATCAGGTCTGAAGATCGAAGAAATTAATATCTCGTTGCAGCGTGACTTCGACACAATTCAGCGATTTTGCGACGACTGGAAGTTGAAAATCAACTTCCGGAAGTGTGAAACTATTCTGTTTAGAACCCCGCTGTCCAAGGCATCAAGGGATACGAACAAAAACTGGCGCAAGTTCGGCATTGTTGACCCGCAGGGACAGCTGTTAGCTGTGAAAAATGTAGTGCGATATCTTGGCATTTGGTTAGATCAGTATCTGTATTGTGATAAGCATGCAGCTACTGCTTTGACGAAAGCTAAGAAAGCCTTTGCTGCGGCAAGTAGGTTGTTTTACAGCAGCCAACTTGATACCAGAGTGAAGGTAATCTGCTACATGGCCCTTATCCGGCCAATCATGGTGTACGGTTGTCCAGTGTGGTTCAACTTGAGTCCTTCCCAGATGGAAAAGATGAGGGTGTTCGAGAGGCAGTGTCTTCAGGCCTGCCTCCGGTTGTATCGCACACCCGAATCCGAGTACAAGAAATTCTATCCCAATGAGGTCTTGTACAACGAGGCAAACCTGATCAGGATAGATAATTTTATTATTAAGTTGATTCGGGGTCACATTGCACGAGCTATGACTTCTTCCAACAGTCTGATCTTTGGGGCTTACTACCCCAATATAATGTACCATGAGAGGGTGCGCCTTAATGGCTTCATTCCGCCCGAAGCTTTCCTTTATTTGGACGAAAAAGGCCTGATACAGGATACGGAAGGATGTCCTATCATCTTCCATGTCGTACGCCGAACAGTGGACAGGCGACTCCAATACGAGCCGGACGTCGCTCGCAGCCACGAGGACCTTCTCCGGTTCAGTAGGGCGATCTCCGCCCGAGATAGGGCACTGTCCGCCAAAGAACGGCACTTTTACTGGTGGTTACACCAAAACCAGCCCCCGCCGCCGCTAACGTCCCAATGATTGACCCGTTAGCTGACCTTTGTGGCCAGCTTACATAGCTTTAAGGTAATTTTAACTAGACTAAGAAGAAAAAAAAAAAAAAAAAAAAAAAAAAAAAAGGTGCATCACGGCGTATGAAATATATATGTCAAGCATATAATGCCATATACGCCCTGGTGCACGCGTCCGTATTGTGTTACGGACATAGCTTAAGTAGTTTTAAATACTTTAAGTAGTTTTAAGTTTAATTTAGTTTAGGTTAAGGTAGAATAAGAGAAAACAAAACAAAAACAAAGATAACCAAGTTTTTTTTAAATTTTTCTTGGAAAAAAAAAAGAAAACAGTAAAGAAAAACAATTAAATGACAAATAGGCCGAAAGGCAATTTTATAATGTATTATATATAGATTAGCTTAGAGTACCTGTATTGGGTCAGTAAGTTAGATTTAAGAATAATAGTTCAGTTAATTAAGTTAGTTTTAAGTATTTTTGTCTAGAACGTAAGACGATTCTGTTTACAAATCTCTTACCCCTCGCGTAGAGCATTACCAAAAAAAATATATTCCTTCAAAACTATAGATGATATGCCAATATGTATTCGTTCGCTCAGATAAGAAATCTCTCTTTCTTCTCTTTCATCAGATAACCGGAGGTGCCGGAGGATTGGGGAAGGAAATCGCAATCAAACTTGCAGCCAAAGGATGTCACATAGCCATTGTAGACATAAACGAAGAAGCAGCGAAAACCACAGCAACATTTCTTAGTAAAACATACAGTATCAAAGCCAAGGCATTTAAGGCAAGTACAGCAATAAATCAAAGCACAACATTGCTAACAAATCCCGTCTACAGGCAGATGTAACCAGCTACGAAAACGTAGTAGAACTGTCAAAGAATGTAGAAGAGCAGTTAGGCCCAGTAACGATTTTAATCAACAACGCTGGAATGTTAGTTTTCTCGACAACACCACATCCTCCGCCGAAAGAAATCCAGCAAATGATCAATACAAATCTTACTGCACACATTTGGGTAACAACAGAACATTTCTTTAGACTGAAAGAAAGAAATAAGAATTATTTTTTGGAATAGACTGTGCGAGTGTTCATGGAGAAAATGAAGGAGATCGGCAAGGGTCATATAGTTGCTATCTCATCTATTGCTGGTAAGTTTTGTTCGGAAATTCTTGACAAATCTCGTATCCAAAATTCACTAAACCCATTCCAAACTCAGTAATCCAGCATACTATTATTATTTGGAAATCGAACGAACTATTTAACTAATTGAAGTTTAGAACCGTTAACTTCTTACCGTTTTCTTAAGGCGTCAATGATGTTATTCATTAAGAAAAATATGGATGCTGAATGAAAAAAACCAGGGTTCTTGGGATACGCGACATGCAGACTAATTCCCATACACTTCTGTAAATGTAACTGACGAGACACCTACATTTGTGTACACCTCAATCAAGAACGTATTTTCTGACCAGAAAACCCATTTTTTTCTCTCAGAATGCATTCGAATTCTGTACACAATTTTGTAATTTATTGGAATGCCGCCAACAGATTGGATCTCCTGTCAACGAGGAGGAAACAATCTCCAACCATCGTGACTCCTGTAGTGATCTCCCCACATCTGGGAGGATATTTTCTGAATAATTTGAGCGAGCTAAGTAACGTTTCATTTTAAGCCTCGAGTGGTTCAGTTAGCATTAGAAGAAACATTGATTTGCGTGGTATCACAACAAGACTACCTCGGTCTAAGTGTGGCTGTATTTATTTGTCACTGAAACGAGCCATAATCTGCTGTAGAAAATTAGGTGATTCCAATGACACATCTTATACTTTTTGTTCTTTACTTTGAGAACATTTTCTGTATTCGAGTATCTCCTACTCATAAAACCATTTGGTGTCACGCGCTTAAGTTGACTGAGGATGATGTTGTTCAGCTCATTCAAGTCGTCCGATGAGCTTCTCTACGGATGGAGAGGACGTTACACGTTCAGAGGAAATGTGTAGGAGTGTCCTGCTCTTCATCGTTTCTGCAGGAATAAAACTCAAATTCGTCGAGAATGGTAGTGTGTGTCCGGTGTGATTTTCATACCACACTTTAAGTAAGTTTTTGGTTTTTACCCATAAAATATTTTTAAATTCCAGGCTTAGCTCCTTGCCATCGACAGTTGGAGTACACGGCAACAAAGTTTGGAGTTCGTGGTTTTATGCTAGCCTTGCAAACAGAATTATACGCTCGAGACTGTGAGTTCATCAAGACGACGACTGTATTTCCTTTCTTTCTGAAGACACACTCCCAGGTTCTTCAAATGTTTCACAACTCAGGGTTAGTCTGCAATAAATAATTTGACAAATTTCATGCGAAATACTATCCACATCTAGAATGGACTCATTATACCCGAGTATATCTGGGGTTGAAGCAGCTCATGCAGTCGTTGAGGGACTGCTTACCGAACAATCTGAGGTCTGCATTCCACCGGTTCTGGGAGAGATTAATAAATTTTTGCAGTAAGATCAGAATTTCGAGATTAAATTCGCATAGATGGTAAATACGATTTTCATTGTTTACAGATTTCTCCCACGGGATTGGTACATTCATCTCTGGAATAACTTGGTGGGGCGGGAGACATTGCGTAAAATGGAATGGTGAAGAGACAAAAAATAATTTAGCAAATTCTTCAAAGGACTTCAAAGAACTGGGCAAACAGACTAATTTCGTTGATAAGTTTATTGCATAAGGTTACGGGGAGAATTAAAAATAAATAAATTTTCCGCGATTACAGAAATCGTGTATATTGTTTTGATTACTTGATGTTGTATCCCAAATGAAAGCTAGTAATGATGTTAGCAATGAACACACTTCACAGGTACAACCGGACGGCTAAAATGAGTCTTACTGCCGTGGTGTGTATCCAATATACAAAAGTAAGTAACTATAAGTCAAAGTAATTCAAAATGTGGTGCATACTAAAATAAGAAGACACACTCCCAGGTTCTTCAAATCTTCATCAAATCTTCAGAAAATATTTTTGAAAATACAAATTCATATAAAATTTTAAAAACAGAACTTTATCGAAGCCTGAAAGAGAAAGAGGTATTTAAATTTGGGTAGCCTTATTAAATCGTCCTGTTCATTTAATCAACAGAGAATTATCCTCCAATCCGAAAAATCGAACGGTAGATCTTCGCAAACTTAAAAATTTATTTATTGAAGCTTAATACAAGCCTTAAACTATACCTTAAACAATTTTAACTTAACCTATTTGACTTAAACTAACCTTAACTAAGTGTGTGTGGGGGGTAGGGATTATAAGGAGTAGACAGAATTTCTAAGAGAGGATAAACTGCGGTGAAAGTTAAGGGAGTTATGAGCATTGTTGGCCAGCCGCAGCATTCTGGAGATTGGTTCGAAATTGCCATAATTGGTGCGGTGAAGAGGGAGACGAAAAAGGAGAGCAGACCTAAGGTTACGTGGGTTAGTCTGAAGGGATATCATACTTAGTAATTCAGGGGATTCTATCAAACCAGTTAAAACCTGATGCACAAAGAGAATGTCAGCGACTTCACGTTTTCTAGGGTTTGCAGACTAATCAGTTTTAGCCGGTCTTCGTAGGGAGGTAGTCTAAACCTGTCAGCTCATGTGAGACAGCGTAAAGCAAAACGGATGAATCTGCGCTGCACATCTTCGATACTACGGCAGTGAGTTGATTGAAAGGGTGACCAGACTTGGCTGGCATATTCAAGTAAGGGTCTGACAAAGGTAATGAAGAGGGATTTTGTTACGTAGGGATTAGAGAATTCCTTAGACCAGCGTTTTATGAAACCCAGAGAACAGTTGGCTTTGAGTATAATGTGATCAATATGGGGGCTTTGAGTTTTGTGTATATAGAATTTGGCAGACTTTATCACATGCTCTGCTAAAGTCGGTGGTAATAACATCCACTTCCTTGCCTTTCTCTAAAGATATAAACAATTTGAGAAGGAATTCCATTAAATGAGTCTCAATGTCAAAGGAAAATGAAAAGGACATGAACATTCCATTCTGGGAAATAGTATATTTACCAATGAACGTTCGTCCTTGCCTGGGAGGAAAAAAATAATTATATCATGTATCTTCATGCGGCTATCTCATCGGATTAACTGCTGAACAGCGGATTATGTTAATTGAACTTTATGACCACGTATATACAAAATTCATTAATATGCATCCATTCGATCGTCCTTGCTTGCGGTGCCTGTTAAATTATTACTCAACTAGTGGCAGGTTTGGTAGCCATCTCTCATGCTACACCACAGATTCGAAAATTATGGAAATGTTCACTTAACATACAACTTATAGCCATTTTGACCCAGGAACGAGTTAAATTATTATAAATTGCAATGCACAAGGGCACTCATGAATGGCCGAGGAAAATGTTGCATGCCGCTTGTTTAAACTATTCAATGAGAAATTATTTAACTGGGCAAAAATGAGAGAATATTAAGTGCTCAGCCGATGGGCATCCATAAGAGTAAATCCCAGACTGCTGATCTGAATATGTAATTTTTGTTGGTTGAATTGAGTTATCCTTGAAAGAGTAATTACACGTGAATGAGTCAACAACTGTATCGATCTTTATCAAATGGTCCATTGAATTTTTGTGCACTAAGAACGTCAGATTGAAAATTTGAAGTGTTTAGAATCAGGTTAAATCAAACTCGAGGGTGTAGAGTTGTTCATACGCTCTACATGGCCTAGCCATCTTAAGCATTAGATCCGTAGACGCCTGGCTAGACCCTTGTAGCTGCACAGCCCATATAGTTCGTGGTTGAACCTTCTCCTCCAAATGCCATCAACGCAAACAGGACCAAAGAACTTTTCTCTCGAAAAGACCAAGAGACTGTTCATCTACTTGGGACATTGTCCATGCCTCTGCGCCGTAAAGCAGGACTGGGATGATCAAGGTCCTATACAAAGTCAACTTGGTCTTCCGAGAGATGGCTCTACTAATCAATTGCCTTTTGAGCACAAACAAATAGCGGTTGGCAAGAGTTATTTTGCGCTCTTGGTACTGATGGTATTTGTTCTTTTTACTTGGGACCAGAGTTAGAAAAAGTCATTCACTACCTCAAAGTTATAGGTGCCTATGGTGACGTTCCGGCCAAGTCATCAATGTTGTCCGTCCTTTCTTGATGATGGATACTTCGTTTTGCCAACGTTCACCGTCAGACCCATTTTAGCCATTGACGGCTCGCTGTGTTCGCCCAATCACGTCAGTGTCATCCGCGTAAGCTAGTAGTTGAACAGACTTTTCGAAAATCGTCTTGTATTGGCCAGTGAGTTTTGCACAATCTTCTCAATAACGATGTTGAAAAAGTCAGAGAGAGAGTCACATGATTATGAATTTCATTCACTCCAATCCGGCAATGATCTTTTTGACGTAACCATTTAATCTGAAGTGAACCGCATCGCTGAATACGATTATGCTGTTAAAGATTCGCGAACTGAACCAAGACTTTCGAAGTAAATTCGCACTATTTGGACGCTTTACTCTGGTGTGTATCTACTAATGGTAAAATGTCAAAGAACACTGGCAGAAAATCAACTCTCCATTCTCAAATTAGCTGGAAAGCATATCTCTCAAAATACGTATTAAAACATGTTAAGCTCTTTCAAATATTCTTCAACTCGCGGAATATACTCGTATTTATTCCCGTGTCTTTCAATTCATGTTGAAAGTTAAATTGTAACAGAAAAAAAATTAATCCTGTACGAACTAGTAACTAATTCAACCGAACATTTTGTTTAGTACCCAATTATAACACAGAACCATCAAGCCTCTACAACCACAGAAGCTAATCAAATTCCCATATTTCAATGTGACGCGTGTTCATTTAAATGCGAAACTACCTTAATCAGGCGCCCTGCTTGTTTTCAAAACTAAACAGGGAGCTAGTGCCATCAACTTTATTGAACATAATAAACCACCGCACCGATTAAATTCCTTAAAATTACCTTTCGAAAGTTTTCTATGCGAAATACTCCTAAGCAAATCCTAGATTCTGGCCAAATGCCATGATCTCAAGAGTTATGAGTGTACTTACACGCAATTCAGGAATTCCTCTGGCATGTCTTTTGACAATTAAATAAATCTTTTGTAAATGGCCACGCATTTGCACAATCAAGCCTCGGAAAGTGTCCATTAAATACGCATAAAGTGCTGAATTGTTTTTTGAAAGTAACAAAACATAAGGATTCTTTATTTTGTGTTTCATTTCATTTCCGAATTGGTAGTTTTCTTTTAGGTTTTCTCTTTTTCCGGTTTGATTGTGAAACATAAAGAAGTGAGAATGCCAAGATTTTTTCATGAGTTACTTGGGTTTCGGTGACCACTGTCAACAGTTGGATGCCACTAAGTGTGTTCAACTTTGTAGTATACAAAATAAAATCTGTCAAATATTTAAAGGTTTTTAAACTGACGAACATGTCAGACACAAATGACAAAAGATATATGTTTAATTTGGTCTTGGAACTGAATTATTTCTTGAGTGAAAATGATAGTCGGCGGAATTAAATACTCCTGTGCCTTAATTTAACTCCCCTTGAGATAATTTTGTACTGTAATTCACTCATGTGTTTATTAATGTTATCATGTGTTTATTAGCCACATTTCACAGTTTCATTTCATTCACTTCGCTCCCGCGTAAGTAAGCAAAAGTAAACGAACTTACCGAAACAGACCAAAGCGGTTACTACGGTCTTCTTCTTCTTCTTCTTAGGGCGCTACAGTCCGAGGTGGATCTGGGCCTCATCCAACATGCCTCTCCAGCCAGCACGATCTTTTGCCAGCTGTCTCCAGTTTCGCACACCAAGCCGGCCGAGGTCCCCCTCAACTTGTGTGAGCCATCTTGTACGTGGACGTCCTCTGTTGCGTTGTCCCACAGGCTCAGAGTCCAAGACTCTTCGGGCCAGAGCTAAGTTGTCCATACGCTCTACATGGTCTAGCCATCTTAGGCGTTGGATCCGTAGACGCCTGGCTGGACTCATGTCGCTGTACAGCCCATACAGTTTGTGGTTGAACCTTCTCCTCCAAATGCCATCAACGCAAACAGGATCAAAGATCGCGCGCAGAACTTTTCTCTCGAAAGACCAAGAGACTGTTCATCTGCTTGGGATATTGTCCATGCCTCTGCGCCGTATAGCAGGACTGGGATGATTAAAGTCTTGTATATAGTCAGCTTGGTTACTACGGTCACTGTGTACTATTTCTCTGAAGTTTCCGTATAGCCATTATAGTTGGTTAAATTGTAAAGAGGGCTGAAACCGGGCTTGAAGCCGATGTGTCTGAGCATTCAGACAAGGATAACATTTGTTTGAGAGCAAAGTTGTCCTGGAGCTGACTGGAGAGACTGGTATACCAGTAGACCAGTATAGAGGATATAGACTAATGGCTTTGATCGCTGTTTGTTTCTGTTCATAATTTACCTCAAGTATTATTATCTTTGAACCCCAGGCCTCGAGTTTTTCCTTTAAACTATTCAAGCGAAGAACTGATAGTAGAAAATAAAACTTAGAGCGTATGTAAATTTGGGTAAGTGATGATAATGTGTCCAAACATTCCGATGACAACTGATCGGGTGGTATCCAGGCTCATGTTTCCACTCTCATTCCATGCATACAAATCGAAATACTTCTCCTCTCCTCCTGGCCACATATGTGCGTAGATGTGTCTTTTATCATTTTTTTTTTTCCATCTGTCAATTTTCAATATTTTCCAAACTGGATCCACCTTCCACTCATCCGCTTGACGTCCGCCCAAAGTGTGCACCACAGAATGCACGAAAAAGTGTCGTATTCCCACGACATCGGCAGCCCTCCGAATCCTCCAGCAATTAGAAAACTCATTTTTCAAAACTAAATTTCAAATCACCAACATGTGTTGCACTCTGCCTTCGGTTTCTAGGTATCCCATCCCATAAAGCACATAAAACGCACACCATGCACATACACACCCCCTTTCTCCTATTCCTACTCGAGCGACACTTTGACACGAGGTGCCCCTCACGACCAATACCGCAGAAGAAGAGCAGATAAGGAAGATACCCCTTATGGAGCAGAAGAACTCCATTCAAACTGTCACCCTATTCCACAACGCATCACGATGCAATTATCCAGAATTAAAAGGTAAAGCAGCACAACCGCGTTACACTTGTCCACATCCCCGCTCAGCCCCATCGCTGGGTGCCTGCCGAGCTGGCAGCACAACCAAAACGAGATCAACACAAAAAATGTCATCATGCGCACATAGAGCCATTAACACGGATCGTAAATTATCTGACAGATAAAAACGATATTCGAATCCTTTAGCCGTTCGTGGTGCAACTGAAGTTGCACATTCTGCCACTAGAGCGTCCTCGTCATTGAGCAGAAGAGAGGGGGAGGGGGAGGGACTAAAATCTAATTACGCCGATTCTCGGGCGTAGAAGATGTCAAACGATGCATCCATTCTATTGCGTCAGGAGGACCCCCAGCACCTATTTGAGTGTGAGGCTGTCTATAAATAGAAACTTATGCGCGTTCGGTATTGACCCCAAATGCAATTGAATGAACCAGCGAACGAGCGAGCGAGTGGTGCATTCCGAAATCGAAAAGGGGAAAGAATGCACCCCAAGGGTGCTGTTTTGTTTACCATCAATTCTGAGGCGTTACTTCGGTTTCTCTGTCTTGTCTTGGTTGTTTTGCGTTTATGAGTTTTCTATAAATATTTTCAAACTCTGTGTCCAATTGAATATAAACAGATCGCGTCCTGGGTTGGGTTTCAAAAGGATCGGTGGAATGAGAAGTAACTTAACTAATTCTTGGATCTAAACAAGTGAAAACAAGGACCGACAGTCACGGAATGATAAAGGGGATAGCCGTTAAGTTACACTTATTCTAGTCGGTAAAAAGGTACTGAGGACACTTTTAATAGAAAGTTGTCTTTAGATAGTGCTGTTGAGAGCGATGTTGTGCAGTAATTTGCCGTAACAAATTGAAGCATATTTATTTTTTTTAAATTAATTTCTAAATCAAAGACTTAAAATATTACAAACAGCTTCTCCATAACGGTCATTACTTCAATAAAAAGCTAACTTATGGAGACTAGAATTAAGGGGTTGCACCTGCAACTATGTATATTGGAAAGTGCCAGAATGGAAGTGACTATTGCTTCGCTTAATATGAAATTGAGTCCACTTTCAGCAAATGACATACTTATCAGATCTGAGCCCTCTTTCATCCTTCAGAGCCCTGGGCACACTGCTTCCAGGTAACTTTAAACTAATTATTAAAACTTAATCAAAATTTGTTATCAATAAATAAAGAACTGTGGGCGCCATGGCCATGTGGGTTTGTGTGTCGACTCGTACACACTTGACACAGTTTAGGTTCAAATCCCAGCATCAGCAACAATTTTTCCAAACAAAATTGTTTGCGGCTCCATCTCTTTCGAGTCACTGATAATGCTAAAAGAGTATAACTGTCTAGAAAAAGCTTCTCAATCCTGCCGTTTCTCAAATTGCGTATGAGTTGACGCACAAAACCACAAGTCCACAGCATCCACATTGCGTATTGTCTAGTAAACTGTTATCACGAGAAGATGCCACTCAAATATGGATAAGAGGCAACTTGCCATACCTCCAGAACGATCTGGCCCATGATAGATCCAAAAATGTTATGTTTCTCGACAGATAAAAACTTTGCATTTTAGTGCTTGTCATCACATGACACTGCCTCATAAGCGAACATGTATCTCTGTACCTATCCGTCAGCTTCTTCTTCTTCTTAGGGCGCTACAGTCCGAGGTGGATCTGGGCCTCACCCAACATGCCTCTCCAGCCAGCACGATCTTTCGCCAGCTGTCTCCAGTTTCGCACACCAAGCCGGCCGAGGTCCCCCTCGACTTGTGTGCACCACCTTGTTCGTGGACGTCCTCTGTTGCGTTGTCCCACAGGCTCAGAGTCGAGGACTCTTCGGGCCAGAGCTAAGTTGTCCATACGCTCTACATGGCCTAGCCAACCTATCCGTCAGCTATTACCAATCTATATCGAAAGCTCCAAATGGTTTCAAATTAGAGGACAAATGTAAATTTAATCGACGTGGGGGCACAATGGACCAACTCTGGTATAAGTGCGCTATTCAGCGAACGAACCGAAAATTTCATAAAAGTCGCAAATCTGATTTGAATAAAAAATTCGTAAGCCTAACATAAAATTTTGTGATTGAAAAAAAAACATTTTCGAAAGCTAAGACACAGTGTGAGTTTATAATCCAGGCCACTAACTGTTTGAACTCCTACCGTGCTTAATGTAAAGGGTGATCAGAAAGCAATGGTAGTTATTCTAATCTTTATGTTCCAGCAGCTGTCAAAGTTATCAATGACATCAAGCTGTCAAAATATTCAGTAAGATTTGCCACGTTATCACGCATAGTTTTACGCTTGCGGAATGTGCGGAATTATTAGAAAATACTATCGAAATTCCTGGTCAGTTGTAATTACGCAACTTGACTTTCGTCGTGAGCTCGGTCGTCATCGTGGCTTCAGTGCGCAGGCAATTAACCGTGAAAAAGTTTGAGCGTAAGTAGACTCTTTTGGTCTTTAAGTCAACAATCAGACAGAGATTTGGGCGTTACAAATGTTGTCCGGAAATCCGGATTTTGACCAAAAATCATCTTCTCGGAATGGCCCATTTTTGGCTCATGCCCGTTATTTGAGCGAACACAAACAACAAGTGTGCGAACAAGCATCAATGCATATTTGTTTGTGGCATGGCGTCATCTTCGGACTTCATTCTTTTCGAAATGAGGAAGAAGATGTTAACCGACTTTCTTTGACCTTATTCTTATCTGGTCACCCTGTATAACTGATTTTGAATTAGTGTATAGTATGTCGAAAGTGTTTTCGGTTGGCTATAGGTAAGTAGGAAAAAAATTGTTTTCACTCAAGACTGATTGTAACAAGTTGATCACTGTAAATGAGCTTTTGTAGCGTCGGCGATAATTGCTCATAACTTGTGACGAATGACAGTAAAAAACAATAAGACTATCAAGTTTAATGATTGGTATTGTGTTGAAAAGGTTGTTGATGCCTACTCACATTGAGTACGTTCTTATCAACACTTTCCACTTCAAAAGTGAACGAGTGTCCTTTCAGATTAAATTACATACATCCTCATGGTTTGGTTAATATTTTAAATTACATTTATATTTAATATATATATACGAAAAGCAGAATGTTAAATTTGATCAGGTGAAAAGAATGTATAAGGACGAGGGTACACCACCCCCAAAACAGGGTGGAACAATGCATCACTTCCAGTAGAATTGCGCCAACTTGTTCGATGTGCTGTCATAAAACTGCAACAGTGTGTAATCCTGCCATTTGACTGGTAACAATCTGTTTAAAAAAAATCAAAGAAAAAAAAAACATTAAAATGAATTTGAAACAATCGCAAAAAATAACTGAAAAACAAAAAGCAAATTCACTTTACCTGTGCAACCAAACTGTGAGTGCGAACATTTTCGGTACGTAAACCATTCGCTCGTTCCGCAGGATGCCCTTTACGATTTTCTCAGCTGTGTAGGATCCCGACATGCACGGATATCGACTAAGTACGCTGTTAAATTAAAAAGTTCAAATTAAAAAGTAATGTTGTAAATTGTTTTCGCTTGTAAATGGTTTTTGCTGAGTATGGAAGCAGAATGTGTTGAAGTTGACTAATTTTAACGCAAATAGTTTTTGTCACCTTGATCTTATCTGTATTCAGAAAACTAGTAGAGATTTCTAAGGAACTTGGTGGTTCTTCTACAAAAGGTTCCGTCTACAAAAACGAAACCTTTATATTTTGAGTGTCTGTCCGTCTGTCTGTCACACTTTTTTATCACCGAATTTTATGAAGATATCGGCATGAAATTCTGGAATTAAGTAGTTAAGGCTTAAATTGAAAAAAAAACATTGCCTATTCATAAAAATCCGAAGAGTGGGGCCATTTAAAGGTGGCTCCATTAGGTTAAGTACACATCGATTTTTTAACAGTGACGCACCACATCGAGTGATATCAATCGACAGATTTTTTGAAATAAAGTTGAGGTTTGCTTCAAAACTCTCTGATCCGCAGTACCGTTTGAAAAATATGTAGCTGCAAAATCGTTTTTTTTACGCCAAGATAGAGCATTTTTTACCTCCATGGTCTCACCTTGGAAGACGCTGTAAATTAATAATTAACTTAAGAATTGTTAGAGAAGCTAAGCGGAAAAAGCACGGAAATGCAAATTAAGCAAATTAGTGAATTTATTTACCATCTATGTGGTTTATCACGCACTTTTGCTAGTACCCATCTCACCAAGATATTGCTTTTAAGTTTATTAATTGTTTTTAATATTTAAGCAAATACTAGACGGATGAAGTTTCGTAATTTTCTGTAATTTCGCGGTGGACTAAGTTCCTTTCCAGCTGACCTACACTTTAATGAATTAGTTTCAGACTATGTGAGCTGGGCTAAGATGGCTAGGCCGTGTAGAGCGTATGGACATATTAGTCTTCGACTCTGAGTCTGTGGGACAACGCAACAGAGGACGTCCACATACAAGGTGGTGCACACAAGTCGAGGGGGACCTCGGCCGGCTTGGTGTGCGAAACTGGAGACAGGTGGTGAAAAATCGTGCTGGCTGGAGAGGCATGTTGAGTGAGGCCCAGGTCCACCTCGCCCTAAGAAGAAGAAGAAGAGCTAACAAATAGTTGCACACTCCCGCAATTCAATCCGAAACACAGCGTGTACACGTACGTGTAACGGTTTTTGTAAATTTCCGAATGAATACAATTGAAGGAAAATAGAGCACACGTCTCTTCGAAACACACAAGTATCCCGCGGAGGACTTTCAATTGAATTGCTAGAGATTCTTCAACGCTTATGGAGGCAATGATATTTCATCAAATTGTTTTTAGCTCCTTGTCATTTGTCAGAATAGTAGGCGTAGAGAGAAATGTAAAGGGCCAACTATAATGGACTTAAGGAAACTTAATAAAACTAAAGCATTCGAGCTTATATACAGAAATGATAACCTGTAACTATAATAACCCCTTCGCAAAGTTTCGGCAAGTTTGTTGATTTTAACTTAAAGGCAAAACATAATGGACGTACAAAAAATTATGCTTATGTCATAACCAAACGAAAAGTAACCAGAAGCATCGTCAAGTTTCGACACTATGAAACTGCTTATAGAAACTTAAGAAGAACTCAGCTACCAACTGACATTTGCATACGGAAAGAGCGATTCATTTCGCTCTCGCGTAAGTAGGCAAAAATGACCGGACTTACCAAAACTGAGCGAAGCGGTTACTATGGTCACATTGTATTATTTTTGCGTATTCGCTAGATTGCTTTAGTTCTCTTAAGTGCCTGTACGACCATTATGGTTGGCCCTTTACTTGGAAGCGAAATCAATCGCTATGCCATTTGTCAGTTAGTGATGAATAACACCTTAAGTTTCCGAAAGCAAACCCTTTAACACACTTTTAAATTTGACTATGCTTTTGGTTACTTTCGTTCGATTCTGTCCTAAGCTTAGGTTTACGTGCGGTCACCATACTTGGCCCTCAAGTCTCCCTAAAAGGCCATAAGTGAAAAAGATAGATTTTTGCAAGAGAGAAATACTACTTTCCCTTCATTGTGATACCAAACGAGAAAAACTAAAGTTATCAAATTCTGAGACACATTTGAACAACGTGTAATCTATCCCCAGCAGCCTACTCGCTCCAACTCATGCGACAGAAAAAAAAAACAAATAAAACAAAAACACCTGCCATGGAATCACAACAAATTGCTCGCAATTCACTTACTTACCCTAAGTCGTTTAACGTTTCAAACACCTCGGCGTTTGTCTTCATGAAGTAAGGGTGGGCAACTGTCGTTCTGATGTAATCACAATCCGACAAACGTAATTCAGCCCGCAAGCAGTCCATGAATCCGATAATTGCGTACTTCGTTGCCGAGTAGATTCCAGCTCCCGGTAAAGCGATCAGTCCTTAAAAAAATACAAAAGAAATCAAAATAATTAAACAAAAAAAGGTAACCTCGAGTCATACCTGCTAAGGACGATACAGCAACAATATGTCCTGACTTCCGGGCAATCATCTTCGGCAGGAATTCTTTCGTCGTCTATCGAGTCGTTCGAAAAAAAAAGAAGAATCAACCATGAAGACAGTTGCCTCCCCATCCGTTGATGAAAGCAACTCACCAGAATGTACGAACCCAGGTTCACTAAGATTATCCTTTCGATTTCCTCCGCCTTAAGGTTTGGCGTCGAATTCAGTGTCATTAGAGCAGCATTATTAATTAAAATATCCACCGGGCCGAGATCCTTTTCAATCTTAACCGCCAGCACTTGAATTTCCCTATAGGAAGAGACGTCGGTCTAAAGATTAAACGAATAACTGTCGAGTAATGTCGGAACGGATCGGAAATTGAACTGAAATCGCATTAAGGCTCGGCGCACCCACACACTCACCCTGTATGTTTTGGCAACAGCTCCCGGTATATTTGAGATGATTTCGATTGTTTCATTGCCGGCTTTCACATTCACGTCGACAATCGCTATTTTACAGCCCTTCTTCGCCAGGAGTATGGCCATCTCCTTGCCCAAACCACTACCTCCGCCGGTTATCTGAAAGCAGAAAAAGGAAAAAAGGGAATGAATCATCAGAGCGTGAGCGGATGTGCTTAAAAATCGATCCGAATAATTTATTGAATCCATTATATTGAAGCATTTATGTTACTGATACCGTTGAAGGCTTTGTGCTTTCTCATCGGTGTAATTATGTTTAACTTGTTTGCACAGACACATCGCTACGAAGCATCGCGTGGTGCTGCCGACTGAGTGAGTGTAATGTAATGAGAGGGTAGAGACCCAGCCACTACGTTGGATGACATTTGCTCATAATTAACCCTACTGACCTGTGATTCTGAATTAATGAAGAGCGCAGCTGAATGTGGAGCACCCCGGTCCGCGCAATATGGGTCGAGGAAAGTTGGTTCTACTTTTGTGAAGCATGCCTTTAATTAGACAATTGCCCCATTGTGTGCGTCTTCACCAGCTGCAGGAGGGGCCAAATGTGATTTAATCTCCACCAATAAGGGAGATGTACATGGGAATTAGGTTTAATACATATTGAGCATGTGTTGATATTCAATAGGCGAAAGACCTCTGAACCGTATAACATTTAGACTCGACTTTTTGTCACAAGCAGAACGACGGTGATATTCAGTTCATGAATGGTAAACAGAATTCTTTAGAAATTTGAAATCACACTTCAAATTCGAGCGAACTTAAGAACTTTCTCGAAAAGTATTAAATAGGGATAAGAATAATCAGGTGCAATAACAAGCCTTACTTGTTCTGTTCTTGAATGACTTCTGCTTTAAGACAACAATGGATGGAGATTACCTCGTAGCACGAAAATCCTTTGTATAACTTCAACATCATTTAACAATATTTCAAAATTAATCAGCTCGTCTCTTCTAGAAAACTGCACAGTTGCTTAAACTTCGCAAAATTTGAAGATGCTCCAAATACTCCTCGTAGCTCTGCATTCCTCTCTAGCATCTAGTTCCTAAGACAACAATCGCGTTTTATTCACAATTTTATAAATAGATTAGTAAACTTTTACACACAAAACAACAACAACCCAATAAGTGCCGATAAAGTGTTGAGTACATTGAAGTGTTTAAATAGCCGGACTCCAGATCGAGATCAAAGCGCTTAATTTGTAACGACTACCATGATTTATGATAAATTCATAAAAAAATGAATTAAAATCGCTGTGATGTTTTGAAAGATATTGTTCACAAAATAGCCGAAAAGTGCAATTTTGGAAATAATTATTTTTTTTAATTCTTTTGTATTGTTATCTGTTTAAGTTTGTCAATAAAATTATGAAATTATTTGTTTTCATTTGGTTAACTGACAGAGGAGAAAAAGGTTTTGACATCAAATGCCATTTTGAATTAGCCCTGACCACAACCTTTGAAATAAAGTGAATACGAACGTTTTATTGAAAGTTGTTACTTAAGTGGGTACACAATTCCGAATAAAATACGGCTAATATTAGGGTCCTCTCAAACGGATAGTTGAGTGTGGTATACTTAGGTTACTTATGACGCGCTAAAACGGAGGTCCAAAAAAAAATTTCAAAACAGAATTTGAAACGCTTGAAGCGCAATTTAAGTGAATTTCTACGGCGTTTCGTAGAAGCTGATAAATCCTAGATTTCCATAAATGAAGGAACAATCAAAATAGGGGAATTCTACAGGCAACGTTCTCAAAAAAAGTCAAAAACGTCTTTTTTGCAGAGCTTGAGAAATCATGTTTTTTGGAAGGGTGTAAAAAGTTGGAAAAAGTGTATCGCGGTAAAAGGAAACTGAATTACTGAATGTTACTGACTTATCGACAGCTAGCAAAAGATCATGCTTGCTGGCGAGTTTTGACCCAATTTGATTGGCCCAGTTCCATTTCGGACTGTAGAAATTTGGACAACCGAAGTAGCAGCTTACATGCCGTTTTCTGGATTTCACATTTGCCCCGAGGTAAAGAAACTCCATAAATGTATAAAAGTTGTAGTTGATTCGATTCGATTGTGACGTTTTCTCCTAGGTGGTCGGCGGAGGTAGTCTTAATAGTAGAGAAGAATATTTAGCTTTATCACCATTTACTTTGGGACTAGATCCTTTCACCTGTGCTTAAGTCGCCGTGATATCTTCTACAATCATCTGCATAACCCACAACAACAACAATAACTAAAAACAAAGCAGCTGTTTTCTGGCAAATGAGATATGATTGAAATCTCTGAAAAAATGTGAAATTGAGTTTGATTCCCCTTATCTATAAGCGATAAGAGACACATTTTGATGATTTCACATCCATTGGAACAAACTATTACAACGAAAAGAAAGCATACTGTAGAGCGAAAGACTCTTATTTTCGATTATTTTATACCAATGTCGATTTAAATCGTGAATAAGAAAAACAAATTCACAAACTTACTTCATCAAATGTACAGTAGAATTTCGAAAAGATGAACAGATATGAATCAGGCCCCATTCATCTTTTCAAATTGTTCATCTCTCCAAGTATCGAAATTTGATTAAAGAACAACGTACATAAAAACATTACATATATCAAAATAACAATTAATTTATTCATTAAAAAACACATATAAATATAGTATAAAAATAAAATAAAAATAATATAAAAATAAAAAAAATAAAATAAACCCTAAGAGGTAAGAAATCAGAATTACTTAGACATTTTACTTAGAAAACAGTTTTATACCAGACTAGACCCCCGGAAGAAAAATGGGAAAAAAATCGTTCATCTTTCCCAATCGTTCATGTTATAGAACCGTTCAAGTTTTCGAGATTCAACCACTTCTTAAGGTCAGCGTAGGTTTATGCGTATACCTCACTTAAGTCCTTCTGGACCCATTGTAATGCCCAAAAACCGCCGCCGACGCCTGGTGCGCCTGACTGGCAGCAAATGAAGTTTAGCCTTAAGGACAATTGTTGGATTTCTGTGCATTCTGCCACCAGACTATGCTGCCATACGTTAATAAATACAGTATACATTTCGGGTTTGATTGCATTTTTTTTGCCGAATATTTTCTTACTTATATACAGAACGCCAGGAGCTTTTTACTTACTTCCCCTTACTCTAAGTTTAGTATAGACATTTTTACAAAGAATGCTACTTCGGTATTCCAAATTCTGCACGGATTAAGTTCAATGTTGGCATATGTTGTGTTAATGTGCTGCTTAGGAATGCTATTTTTGAGAAGATTTGGAAATTGTAAGTACAGTGAAGTCTCTATATGAACTTATGATTGTTGGGTCAGTTCATATAACCGAAAAGTTCGTATATTGGAACCATATATAGTAAAGCATGAAAAAAAAAACATTTTTTACGGTTAAAAAATTAAATTAGAGTATGTTTTTATTTAATCCAGTTAATACACAAAACTTAAAATAATCTCGGTTGGAAAATTTAAATATTTTTGTTCAATCCATTGTTCTATTACTCTTTCACGTGCAAATGCAAATGAAGCAAAAGAAAACGTAAAAGAATTCTGTCCACACAAAATAACTGTTTAAACTTAAAAAAAAAAAAAATTCAACAGAAATTTACTTATGTGACGATCGTGACTGCGCGCAGTCATTTATTAAAGCATCAGTTCATATAACTGAATTCCAGTACAACAATTTGGCGGTTCATAGTAGCTGTTTCTTATTTCTCCTTTCCTTTTCCTTTCATTTTCTCTCCAGTAGTCCCTCTACTTGCCACCCTGATACTACCCAAACCAAAATAAACTTCCATCGTGTTGCTTCAAGAATTTACGTCTAATATAGCGAAATAGACTCAAGCAAAAGTCACCACAAAAAAAATATTCAAAAATAGTTCAGTCACAAGTATCAATTTGACAAGTAAATTTTATGCAAATTGATTGAATACACATTAATGTATGCCAAATAAGTAAACATTCAGTGGCCGACGGCATCATGAGATAAACAAAATAATTCTCAGCAGATTTCAACAACCTGCTGAATATACGAGTATTTTTGGCACTGGAAAAGGGCGGTTGGTGTTTTGGTGCGGTGTTTACAGCCTTAAGGCGTTTCAAAGCCCGTCAATAAAATGTGCACCTCTCTCGTGATCTAATGATGTGCCTGTTTGGCACGTTGATCGTTGGCATAGGTACAGACTGACCTCCTTTGTAGAGAATATGGATGTTTGTCTATTCGAAATACATCCGAATCCTAAGTACTAAAAATAGCTTTGGTTATCGATGTATTTATGGCTATTGCTGTAATAATTCTCAAATTAGCATTCAAAGAAGGGCAAGTTCTTTATTTTGGGGGTACTCAGACGATTTGATGATTTCTTTTTGGAGAAATTAATTGATTTCAATCAATGGTACTTGCTGCTGTCTGACATCATACAATTTTCATTGAATCGACACGAGAATAACTAATGGTGACAGAAGAATTAAAATTAAAAAAATATGCGAGAAGTATTTTTCACGGATCATATATTCATGTGTTCCGGTGAGTGGGGTAACCAAGTGGGCCAGACTTTTATTTTTAGTTCGAAGTATGTGTTTTTAAATCATTTTATCAGGAAATAAGAATGTATAATATTTGGTTCCAAAGAAAACAAGGGAAAAAATAGCGAGTGCATTTAAGGTTGGAACCATACGGATTTCGTCAGAATTTCGACAACAAAGCCACCGCAGCATTGAAAATAGAATATGTTCATAATATGTTCGTCCATTTTTAAGACGATGTTGCTGAATGCTGGAAGCTTACATTCAATACAAACAAACTGAAAAGGTGTATATACTCCAGGTCTCTCTCTCTCTCTCTCTCTCTCTTGGCTGGCGACAAAGGACTTCGTGGACCTGGACCTTAGTCAACATGCTTCTCCATCCAGCAAGGTCTTGTGGTAGGTGCTTCCAGTTACCCATGTTCAACTGACTAAGGTACCTTCCCAGCTGTGTACGCCACCGAAGCCATTGTCTTACTTTACCGCGTTGGCACTCGGGATTGGAGTTGGAGACTTTCCGAGCCGGGCCATTGATGTTCATTCACTTCACATTATCTAGCCATCTGAGACGAGAGACACGAATTCGCTTGTAATGTTCAGTCATCTCCTCCGCCAAAAGCGGATCTTATTTGTGACAATTCTAAAGCAGCTACTCGCAATGTGTTGGCCAACGGCGTAAAAAGTACGTGGTGTAGATGAATTTACCGTTACGTTCAATTTTGTACATATGCTCTCTTCTTATCGTGTGCCTTTGAATAAAAACAACAGGCAACCGCAAAAGAGAATTGCCGCAACTAAAACATACACGTGTAAAAGGCGCCAAACACTATCAGTGCGTACAAGACCGAAGATAAACCGAAAGGCTTTCCTCTCAAAGCGACCAAGAATTTCCTTGCTTTGGATAATACCCATGTTTCTGCGCCATACAGCAAGACTGGAACAATCAAGAAAAGGCTTTATTCCTCAATTGCTTTCTAAGCCTAAAGACACACCGTTGGCAAGTGTAATCCGTGGCTTTATCTCTGCGGTGCTGCCATTCTTTAAATTTACTCCGAAGCCTAGGTAGGCAAAGTCTTTCACTATCTCAAAGTATTAGCCATCTATGGTAAATAATTAAATTACAGGCTTTACGAAATACGCCAAAATAAACATTAAGGGATAAATGAACCCAAGCAATACAATATTCAAACAAATGCAAAATGAAAATATAGGGCTCCTGAATCCAATAGCAGTACGTTTCCCACAAATCGTGTAAAATGAACGACCATCCCATAAAAAACCGTTGTTTTTCATCGATTACATGTAGGAATTCTACAGTGGTGTGCAAAATAATAGGTTCACAAAATAAATTCGTATATTTCTTCCCTCTTCACTCATTTTTCATCATCACATCTTAAACATCGCATGATGACTTTATAACGGGAGGAAAACTGAAGTAGCAGTTGGTGTTTTTGTAAACATTGCATTTCGAATGTTTGTTTGCAGCTTTATTTTTTAAGCTTACGGAGGAAAAAAAATTAAAGCTGTAAAGTAAATGCTTCGCATCTATGTATATGAAAACCGCTGTATATCTTTGAGTAAAATATCTATATGTCAAAGTAGCTATGATATTGTCCATAACTAGAGCAAGTTTCTTTTTTTAAAAATGTGTTCTCAATTTACTAAGGAATAAAGAAAAAAACAGATTGCGGAGTTGCAAGTCCACTTTTGATTCTAACCAAGTTTCCTCACATTCAAACCGATGTTGGCTGCACCCTAATATCCAATTTTGGCAATTGTCAACAGAAATGAACACTTAGCAGAATTAGAGGGCGCAAATAACCCGTAACGTCATCATGAGCTCTAACAATAGTAACCGTTGACGTAAAAGGAAACTGCGAAATAGTCCGAATTTAGGTAGCAAATTTAAATTTTACAGCGAAATATCTCTTAGGCGGACAGCGACGGTAACTAAGTTTTATTTGTTTATTTGCCCAAGTGTAAATGCAGAATAACAGTTCGTCACAAAAATAAATTTTGGCTAATTGAACAAGATATTCGATGAAAATCCATTCCCCCAACAATTCGTACAGAACTTGTAACTGACTAAGTGTGCCCCAAATGAAAACAAACACCTGTTACCGCAAAACACGAGCACTCGCGTCTTAATTTGAAATCGTTAAATCTTTTACGACAGCAATTAAGTAGAGATGGCCTTGCATTCTGAGGTATTCTCCAGTCTAATATGTAAGACGCATTCCGGCTTAATGAATCAAAAACTCACCGAAACCATAAAAAAAATCTGCATTGCTAAAACAACACAACGCAATTCTACAAAAAGTGTGGCATCATTCCACAAGCCAATTGAGTCAATTTCCAATAAAAATAACACCACACCCAAGCCACACAGTCTGCAGATTTTCTGGTTCTTGACCTTGACCTGACGATCACAGAACATTGCACTCCCACAACTCCCAGAAGTCATAAAGTTTTAAAAAAAAAAAATCGCAACTCCACAAAATTAATGACCCAAATAAGATGTGATACAATACAGTCACAGAACACCCATATTTGGGACACACGTATCGAAATACCTAGAATGGGTAATACGAACCGCATGAGACGTCATATCCGAAGAAGAAAACTGGCTTAGCACACTCACACACTGTCCACACCCAGAAACTTAGGAAACCGGAAAATTACAGCCTCGTCGCGGAAAGGCACATTCCCAGGCGTCTCTAAAGATAAACAAGAGTATCTATGCGTACGCAAACCGTGGTTTTTCTTTTCTTGACGCTGGAATTCTATTCGATAACAACAACTTTCGCACAACACAATAAATGTTTTAAACAAATATTTGCGCTGTATCTCTCAGATACATGAGCAAACGAAACGATCGTGAACTCACCAAAACGACTTTGCCCTTAACATCCTTCTCCTTGACACCAAACAGGTAATCCAGAATATGTTTGAGACCCACGGCAAACAGGATCACTGGCAACAGGAGCAGACAGAGCAGGATCTTCAGATTGAAGATCAGCCTCCGACGATCTTCACTCTGTTCTGCCTCGACCATTGCACGATTTCTACAGACACTTCACAAACGAACCGAAATGATAAACACGAATACTGAAAACACAGGTGTTGTCCGCGTTAGCAGTTCGTTCGCCAATAAATACGGAAACCAACTGATCGATGGAAACGCTGACTTGATCGACGATTGTGCTTGAGAGACGCGCAGTTTTAACTGAACCACTCTGCTGACTGCTTGTCTAAGTCATAATTTGAACAGACATCAGTAAGGGGGGAAGCCAGTGTTGGAGACGATGAAAAAGGCAAGCGATACGAAAGGTATGGCGCGCAGCGTTTCAAGCAGAGAAGCGGAGAAAAAAACGCGAAACGAAATTTAAAGATTCACGGCACGCAACTGGTTAAGTTGATGTGGATGCACGTGAGGTCGCGGTGAGAGATGAGACGACCAGATTCTCATCGAGTCTCGACAATAAACGCACAGCACCACAGAGTGGGATCGTTTGCTTTGGAGCGAAGAGATATATTCAAACAATTTTTTTTTTTTTTTGGATTTTGTCAATATTTAAGTTATGGATGCTAAAAAGCTTCGCTGTGCTTTCTCGTCGTTGACAGAAATATGATTGTATCTGATAATGAATGACTGTAGAATCGTGAGAATTTGTCTTGACATTGTGTCCATATTCATTGTTATCAATTTTATGTATCTGACTCTGGGAACATTTTGATTTAGTAAAGCTTGGTGTGGAAAAATGAAATTTATTTATTGATCTGATTCATCGGTTGTTGATGGAAGCTGTACGTCACCTGGACGTTATTTTCTTCAACGCAAGTGTAAAGTGTATAACCATTGCAATGAATTTGTTCGTGCCAAAAGAGATAATGCGTTGAATTCACGCTAAATAACGAAGTGCGCCATTAAACAGTGTGAGTCTATTTATATTTTGCAAAATTTAATTTTTCTGCTCAAATCATTCTGATTAAAAAGTGTTAACTTGTTTGACACGAATACTCGTATTTGCACCAACAGAAGGACGGTTTACTTACAGTGAATTTTAAGTGTTTAAGCTGTTGTCAAAATTCAATGCCGAAACTTAGTGCATAGATTAGCAGAAGAAATGTTAGAATTGGCAGCTATAATTTCGAGATAGTGAAGGACTCCTTCTGCCTCATACCGAGATCAAACGCAGAATAACTCTTGCCAAGCGCTGTTATCGTTTTTTTTGCGCGCGATCTTTTGTCCTGTATGCGTTGATGGTGATTGAAGGAGAAGATTCAACGTCAAACTACACAGACTGTACGCGTACAGTGACCTGTGTCTATCCAACTGTCTACAGATCCATCACCTAAGACGGCTAGGAGCGCAAGGAAAACTTAGCTGCAGCCCGAAGAATCTTCGACTTCAGATTTACGGAAGACCGCAACAAAGGACATGCTTAAGGTGGCGCACACAAGTGGAGGCGACCGCAACCAACTTGGCGTGCGCAATTGGAGACAGCTAGAATCAGATCGTACTTGCGGAGAGACTTGTTGGTTGAGGACCAGGTTGACGCCAGACTGTAGCCTCATAAGAAGGAGTAGATCAATTGTTGTCGGAACTTTTTTTGTTGCATTTGTTTAAATGGGGGAAAGAAAATACAATGAGAAAAAATACATTTCAATCTGTCTGTTTGGTGGCTGGGTTGTTTGATATCTCATCACAAAATGAATAATAGGTCTGTTAGAGCAATTTCATAGCTTTAAGCGCTCGTTTTGTCTAATCAGAATAAACTCTCATCGGTGTCATTGTTGTACACTGTGCTATCGGTACATAAGCCTCTAGGTTGGGACTTCCATTTACTGACTTCTACAGAAGCTACACACGCGAGAGACAAGAGAAAACTTTGACACATCTCATCATCATCATCACATCTAATAGGAGGTGATATCCAAATTAACACATAAATGTACTTAAAGAATAATTTGACTAAACAGATCTACCCTTTAAAAAAATCAATCATCTTGAAAATCATAAGAAATGTTGGGAACCACACAAAAGGTCGTGTTTCAATAGAACTGCTTGTGCACCTGTAAATATAGAGGAGATTCACCTCTCATTCGGATTTCACTTCTAAGTTCTTTAATAACAAAAAAAATTTTTTTCCCTTCCATTCCTTCAAATTGCATAACCAACTGAATTTAAGGTTACATACACCATTCAGTATCCGGTGAAGGCTTGGGTGTACAAACGAAACGATTTATATTCCACCGGCAGTCTGTGTATCTCAGCGGTGTCCCTTATTGGGCGATGTCAAAGCAAAAGCACTAGAGTTAATGGCCTAGACGTGCATACTAAACGTTCAATTATTTTGAGGAAGCAAACCAGACGCAGACTTCAACGACAGGCCAGAATGACCAGCACACTGTAAAACCATGGACTTCCTAAAACTGTTTGAAGAATGTCACAGAACAGCAACGATTACCATTGCCAGTCAGACTTGATGGCCACTTCCAAGGCGTTGAAGTTGGAGTTGAATGTGACCATTAAGATTGTTTTTGGCTGAGATATGGTTTTCGATGCCGTCTTTGTGTCGTTGAAGATCATGCACTTCTTCTGATTAACAGTGGAGTAAATAAAACAATTCAAAAAATAGATTTAACCTAAAGACAGGTAAGTTAGTTTGTTTAATATTAAAGAGGCTTTTAGTTTCATAGCTTAAGAAATATTTACTAATAACTTCCAAACAAAGGTTTACAAACACCTAATTTCTCGTAAGGTTCAATATTTATGAAGCACATGGTGTCTTTTTTTCATGCTATTGACCTCACAAATCTGTACAGCAACACATCGAGCGGATGACACTTACCAGATGCATATATAAACCAAACAAAACAGCCGCAGCATAAACGTAACATGTGGATGGTGCCACACCGAGAATCTAATGCCATGCGAATGCAATTCGCACATGCGCTGCAGTCAATGAACTCATTTATAATAGATTCCCGCGGGATTCTGGACCGCAAAAAGTTCATAAATATAGAGACCAAAAGCAAGACGCAAGCGCACGCAAGAAAGTGGCTACGTTGTGCGAAACAGAAACCAATTTGCATGCGCGCATATTGCGCTCATCAACGTCACCCAGTACAACGTAACAGATGCTGAATAAGATCCGTTCCAGCAATCCTTCTGCAGTCAGCTCTCCCATCACTGCGGTCGAATGCTTCTGGTATCACAACCATATGTCCCTGGACCATGTTGTGTCACACGAAATGATGCACGAACAGCACGTAGCGTATTTAAAAGAGTCCTCTACAAAATATCCATACCCTATCCCAATGAAAACCATCTTGCGTACGAATGTCTCTTGTGTCATTCGCGCGATATTGCAGTCAGATCTGGTTCCATTAATTCCGCAATGACTCTGCAAAATGCCCTACAAAAAAAAACTGAATCAACAAGATGCTATCCAGATTCTAGTGACGGGTAGTAGCACATGTTTCATGCCCTCAGAAGGGAGATCTTATCGAGCGGAGGCAAATGGGAATTAAAATCACGGGTGAGATATCGTATTAATGAGATTGCACATGGAACACGTGTTGAGTTGTTCGCTTTCTGCACTCCTCTCAAAGCCCATTAACTGCGATGGCTAATGGATAAAAGGTCAGACGGTAGCATAAAACATTTTTTTTCTTTTTTTTATTTGTTCCCTTTTTCGGTTTCATTTCCGATTTATTTTCATCGCACTTGCAGTAATGAACGAATGATGAAAGAGCATGATGATGATTCATTCATGCGTCACCAATGAACTCCTTGAAAGACTTAGTCAATGACTAGGGAATTCCGTCAGAGCCTAAATAATGGTGGTGCTTGGTGACAAAAAGAATGAAAAAATGTAAATCTGTCACATTTGGCCTGTTGCACTTGTATCAGACTGAGACCTGGACCTTAACCAACAGCCTCTCCAGCTGGCACTACCTTTAGCCACGTTGGCTGAGGTCCTTCCTCACTGGAGTACACCAACTGTTTCATCGGGCTAGAGCAGTACTGTCCATGCGTTCTAAATGGTCCAACCATCTTAGGCGTTGAGTCCGTTGACTAGACTCATGTCGTTGTACACCTATACAATTCGTGGTTAAATCTAGATGCCATCAACCCAAACAGGATTAATGTTTGAAAGCAGAACTTAACTCTCAAATAGACCAAGAGCTTCTTCATCCGCTTTCGCTATTGTCCATTTCTTTGTGCCATAGAACAGGACCAGGGATGATCAAGCTTGAATATAAAGTCAACTTGGTCCTTCGAACGAGAGCTCTACTACTCAATTGCCTCATTAGCCCAAATAAATAGCGATTGACATGCGTTATTCTGCGTTTAATCTTGGTACTGATTCGTACTATTTCTTGGGAGCCGAGGTAAACGAAGTCCTTGACTACATTCAAAGTACATATATCTATGTACGCATGCTGACGTTGTGTCCAAGTCGTCGATGGTGTGTGTTCTTCCTTAAAGGCAACATATACTTTGTTTCGCCCTTATCCGCTTAATTCATTTTGTCCGATTCAATGCAGCAAAAGCAAACGCTTCTACTATATACCTAATTATTTGGCTGCGACTGGGGCACATTATTACCCACCAACACCTACTAAAAAAGGAAATGCTCCAATCTGTCACCTCTGCAGATCTACTTCTGGACATCAACCACCTGCTTCAACTAGCTAACGGCCCATCTAGGTTGCAATTAAACAAGTACCTCAAAACTAACACTTTCCCAAAGGAATACTACGCGATACTTCGCCACAAAATATAAGGCAGTTTATACAAAATATTTAAAAATTAAATGCCAGTGTATAAAATTAGAGCTGATAGTCTAAAATAGTTAGGGATCATTAGCCTAAAGTTAATACTTAGTTTGTAACTGAATTCGAATAATAAATAATGACAATAATAATATTTGAGAACCAATGACATTGCACCACTGCTCGCATTTATTCATGTGAATTTTATCTGATTTTTCAAAGGAAACAGAACTCACTGATATACCGCTTAATTATACAAGTCGTGTCAAAATATACCTTTACGCAATATGGAATGAAGTAACCGGTAATTTAGGTTTTCCAGTGTTCGCAGATGTTGCACTAATAGCTAATAAAATATTAATATCTCACAAAAGGGGTTTTATTAATTGCTCAAAAATATCTGGTCCCATCAATCTTATCAGGTGTATTATAGCAGCGTTATTTGACTGAACTTTAGTCTTTGAAAACAACTCAACCTAAATGGAAACAGTCGTCCGCACTATAAAAATACTTGTAGCTGCACTAGTCCTTTCAGGTCTAGGTGCTTATGGCTACTCATTCAAAAGACAACGATTTGAGATGTTCAAAATCACCACCATCTATTCCATTGCATTGATAACATTATTTTGCGCATTGTACGTGGGAGACATCATTCGAGATATAACGTCAAACAACTTCGACATAAATAACGTGAACAAATTGTACTCGTATATGAACATTGTCGCCGGGATAATAGCATACCTAACATTCTTATATTACGCACAACGTCACATCACATTTTTGAATGATGGAAGAAAAGATTTCTACGAAATAATTCTCTATTTGAGCGATGGCCAAGTGTATCGAAGACAAATCCTTCAAGTGGGAATAAAAGCTCTGCTCTTTCCATTTCTTCTCGAGAGCACTCTCGTAGCAAGATCTCTACATTTTGAACCAGATAGAAGTCTTTTCTGGACGTTCTATTCCCTTGTACCGTATCTGATTCGTACCGCTCCGGCGACAAGTGTGTATGGGACATTACTTCTATGTGTAGCTTTCTTTGAAACTATAAACTTGCGGGTTCAGAAAATTGTCACGGAAGTTAACCAAATGCAAACTCACAAAGAATGGCTGTTCAAAACTCCATTTCATCGTATGCAGAGATATTGTGATCTGAGCGATGAAATCGACGAACTCAATGAAAAGTACACGAGAATAATCGAGGTATCCGATGAACTACTGGCCTTTTCCTCCATACCATGGATCGGTTCTATCCTATGCAATGTGGTGGGCATAATTTTGGGACTGTACACTCAATACAAAAGCATCGCCGACACTATATTCAACGGGAAGCAATACGATTCGTACAATGTGATAACAGATTCGGCATTTATGCTGATCTCATTCATGGAAATTTATACACAGTCGGACATTTGCTCGACTATTGTCGAAGAAGTATTCTATAATTGAAACGCCAAAGCATTTTAATATACTTTCACAATTCTTTTCAGATTCGTCAAACGGGAATTATTTTGCAAAGGGCCGATTCAATTGCTGCCGACATAAGATATCGTCAAGCAGTGGACTTTTTTTCATTGCGGATTTTGCAGAGGAACTACAAAATAAAACCAATGGGATTATTTGAAATGGATTCATCATTAGTTCATGGAGTAAGTGGGGATTTAGCGTGAAATACACGATACAATCGCTGTACCAACTGTTGGACAGATTTAGTGTTGTATATAACAATTGTTAAAATGTGACTTGAAACGGTTATGCCCGCTTTTAGTTTTAGAATGGAACGCGACATTTTTGCACTTTTTTCCAGAATGGAACGGAAAAAATGTGATTTGTAAAAAAGGGCAGTTTCAGGTCTCATTTTTTAGCAGAATGAACAACGATATAGGGTTAAGTAACTTCGAATTAACTGCTCGATAACCACCAAGTAAAATGGCTGGTCGTACGCAGATTGTATAATGTGTAATGGCACAAAGCAGGTCGGTACAACCATTGTATCGTGTATTTCGTACTTAAAGGTACGAATATTGAATATTGAATATTGAATAAAATTCGTTCGTTATTGAAGATTCAATTTCATGATATGTAAGTGATTATTTAAAAGTGATATTTCATTTGCAGGTATTTTCTACAGCAACTGGATTTCTTCTGATTCTCATTCAATCTGATTTGTCCAGGAGATTTCTTCAGTGAATTTAGCGCGATATCTACCCCAGTTCAGATAGGCCTTAAATTGTGTTCAACCGTAAATTATAAATTATCTTGTTCACTTCTGCGAAACAATTCACGTTTGCAAAGGTTGAATTTTAACAAAAAAAAAATAGGACAAGCCACTGTGGATATTCATTTAAAAACGTTCTTTATTTAACAAATAATAATAAAAATAATAAGGTTTTACTGTTTCATAAATGTCTCATTACTGTTTTTTTTTAAACTTTTTACAAAAGTTATCACTTAAATACAAGATTTGGTATACAAAATAATAGTACGTTTACGCCGCACCCAAATTCAACATTTCGGCGCTAGTTTCTGCATTTCAACCCAAATACATTGCATTTCGCCATACATTTCCTGCATTCTGGAATGTTGCATTCCAGCGAAATGCATAATTTCGTCGCTGCATTTGTGAGTTCGTCAAATCGAACAATCCTCTTTACAAATTCAGCACCATTCAGCACGTCATACAATGACATTTCAGCCCGCTGACATAAACAAAAAAACAGCTGTCAACAAAACAATAAATCATTTCAAGTGATCATTGCAATAAAAATGGAACATATATGTCTGAATTAGCATTTAATTTCATCTTTAAATTAATATAACAAGCTAAATGGTTCAACCACTTCTGATTTCCAATCAGAAAAAAAATATCAATAATCAATTCTAACACAAGCTGTCATTTGAAATGCTGAATTTGCAGTTTGAACGCAAAATTGCATTTCGAATTTTTTTTCCTGAAATGTTGAATTTGGATGCTGTGTAAACGTACTATAAGATTAAATATGATGCACTGAACTTCAACATTGACGATACGTAGTTTAGTGGAAATTCTTTTTATATCTCGACACGAACTGCAACAAACTGAAAACTACAAAACAAAATCTTGTACCAAAATGGACCAATTTTAAATTAAAATGCAGCTTACTCGAAATTTACTGTTAACTTGGAGCGAAAATTGTTGTTTACGTTTTACAGCGATCGTGATTTGTTCAAGTTTTAGAGTTGCCAATGTTAAAAAAAAAAATCTGTTCACGTTATCTGGTGTTCATGTTAACGCAATTCTATTGTATTTACATTTGCATATAAGAACGATTTAAAAAAAAGTATATAAATATTTTCTTTCGGGTAAGATTTAAGCCTTGTATGAAGTGGCAGAGGATGCATTCTCAAGAACCATGCACATGTATTAATATAAGCTGACATCAATTTGGCAGATTTGGCAAACATTATTCGTCAGGCACGTCAGATGGAAAACTTTACAGAAGAAGACCTGGAAAACTAAGCTTATATTGATCAAAGCGACCCGTGCCATTTAGTTTTGAATGAGGAGAAAATATCAGCGGAAACTTCTTCTAAGTCTGAAGATGACGTAGAAACAGAAACATGCAATATAACTCGAAGGGAAGTGCTACAATGTTTGGACAAAACCATTAGTTATTGAGAAACAAGATTCAGTGAACCGGGAATTCAAAGTTACTACACTTCCTTTAAAAACTTAAGAACTAATCTTTTACACGAGGTGGAGGTGTGTGGCTGAAGTGTGGCCCAGTCGAAGTCGAACGAATTTTGTGATTTTGTTTTTTTTTCCATATTTGTACGGTAAACGGGGTGGATTTTTGTGGGGTTGGTTTTAGTGTAGTGGTGTTGGTATGATGACCAAGCTGTTTGCTCTTCTAGTAGCGATTTCTTTTTAATGTATATCATAAGGTCTCTCTTTGTATATACATTTTACAGTAAGACTGCTGCTCTGTTTGCGAATTTATCAACTTTGTCTGCAATCTCATTGCCCCTAATATCGGCATGACCGGGGGTCCACATAAGTTTTGTCATTAGGTGGTGATTGATAAGGATGTTTCGGGTTAAGTTTGAGCAGTTATTTGGGTTGGCGATGGCACTAATAGTGGATGACTGTGCAAATCACGTGTTTTTTTTAATTTGACGGAAATTCGAAGGGCAGTTGTTGTTGTACTAATTATGATGTTTTTTATGTTTTTAATTTCTTGCATTTTTTGATATGTTTATATACATTTTTTTATGTTTTTAGTTACAAAAATGAGTTATAATAAATTTTATGTATTATTCGCAATCTTTTGTGTTAATAAAATAATTTTTCGTTTTAAGTTCAGTTTTTTTCATCAATAGGAACGCCTTTTAGTGCATAAAAAATCACATTTGATTGTCAAAAGTGCGACAATCAGCTATCGCTTTAGCTGATTCCAACCCTGGTATCAAGTCAGAGGCTTTAAAACAACCCTCTTGCCACTGAAAATGCCTTCTTGGCAGCAGCTATGTCTGTCGAAATATAGATACTGATCTAACCAAATGCCTAGTTACCTGACTACAGTTTTCACTGCTAACAGCTCCCTCTGCGGGGCAACTATACCGAACTTGCGCCAGTTGCTGTTCGTATCCCTTGAGGCCTTGGACAGCGGTGTTCTGAACAGAATCGGTCTACACTTCCGGAAGTTGATTTTCGTCGTCGCAAAATCGCTGAATTTTGTCGAAGTCACGCTTTAACAAGATACTTATAACTTCGACCCTCGAACCTGATCTGTACCGTATCAAATCATCGGCGTACGCTATTTATTGAGGCATAGAACCTATAAGATCGCTAGTGAATATAGTGAACAGGATTGGCGAATAAAGTTCTAATAACTATCTTCTCAAAGACCTAGCTTATACATGGAAGAAGACTTATCGACCTGAGATAAGATAATGAATCGACGCAGCTACCCACTACGCTACGGCGCCTACCCAAGGCACTGATATAAACGTTAGTTCGTTTTTAAGGCTACACAAATTATCGTTCTTTAGGAAAATAATTATTTTTGTGACAACCCGACCCCAAAGAAAAAATAAAACAAAAGAGTTGAAGTGCATACAAGTGTATGCACACAAAATTTATTTATAAATTTATAATTATTGTTCGAATACAAAAAAAAACGTTTTGATTCACATTAAATTACAAACAAAACTTGTTTTGTTTTTTATTCAGCACACTACCGATTTTTTTATTTTTTTATTTCATTGCCACATGAATTAATATTTGCTCTTCGCTGACGACGAATCTTATTCTTCTAATAATTCTTATTTCACAAATTGACATTTACTTTTAACATATACTGTCAACCCTAGCTAAACATAAAACAAAAACCATAGCTCCACTTTCTAGGACAATCTGAAATATCCCTGAACAGTTATACTTTAATTATTCTATTGATAGTGTTGTGCTGTTTGTTTAGAACATAACTAACTCGTGTGGCGGTAAAGGCACGTAGAATTTTTACTTTTAAACTTAACTCGCTGTCATCTATGTATGATTTCATATAGATTTTTGAGTTTACAAAATTTGTACTTCTTAAAACGTCACTCAATCAAAACAATATCCACTACCAAACGCTGAATTTAGTTTTCAAATGTGCAACACATGTACAGATCACTGACGCACATGACAGACACACATATATGCAACTACTCCAATTATAGTTACCCATATATACAGATTCAATTTCTGTATAACAAACAAAACGTTAAATGTCTACTAACTGGTGTCACACAAATTCGATTCAACATATACGTCCGACAAACAATAATACCACGGTTGTAACTACCTTAGGTGCGAATACTCACAGTTTACAACTCTGCGGATGGATATGGAATTCTTTCCTATCAAAGAACTGTATACACTAACAACTATTCTTACAATCTACTGGAAGATTATGTAAATTACGATTAAAAAATATGTAATAGCATTAAAATAACGTGTAAAAAAATATTAAGTTTTAATCCTGTTTGGGACGATCTTCATTTCTGGCCACGATCAACTTGTCGCAATTTTGCTGCAAAGAACAGAAAAAGAAGTACGTGTTAAGAATTTTTGTTTTTTGATGTATTTCGTTGCAATTATAGATGAAATTGGGATCAGGACTGATATGAATAAGAAAAGAACACCAACGCCGTTCCATTGTGTAAATAAAATATTGCTTATGTTATTGTGCAAGTCACTGTCACATAGGTGAATTGAAATGGGACGGAAAATTTAAAATCGATGCAGACTCAAATTTGTAAAAAAAAAATCAGTGGAAGCGGTTTCGATCTGTTTCAAGGGAGGATTGCTGTTCGCTGAATAACATGAAAAAAAAACTTACTGAGTGTCTTTTTCATTCCACGCATCTTAGCGTATGCGATTGCATTGTCCTTATTTAGTTCAATTTGTCCAGCTATTTTATTGAAAGCACATTCAACCACGTGTAAAGCTGCATCCAGGTCTGGTAAATCCAATGTCAACTTAACACCATTCGACGTAACAATCAAGTCATCGGTGTCGGTGGGACTTTCAGCAGTAATACTTTCATCTTCAAATTCAACCTCTTGTTTCATTTCTTTCTTAATCTCACTTCCATCCTCGATCTTGAGGATCTTCTTTCCCACTGGACAGTTGTCTAAAATGAATAATTAAAACCTTACAAATGCTCTCTGTTTTTACTACCTGCGGTTACCATTTGCCGATCTTTTCCTTACACTGCCACCCTCGTCCTTCTTCATGTCACGTTTTGGGCAACTGCATATCTTAATTGCGATTAGCCTTTTGGCTAGTATCTCCCCACTGAAAGAGTTAAAAGTATTCAAGTGAATTAATCACGAATTGTTTCAAAATGAAATCATTTACTTGGCATCTTCAAGATGAAAGATGATTGATGTCTCTCGACGTCCGACACATGAATTCTGACAAACAAACTTTAGAGCAATAGTTTGCTTAACCAAACCATCATCATTAAGCTGACCAAATTCCAATGGAACAAGTATAGACAAACGGTCACTTATGTTCTTTCCCTCAACAGATCCTTCATAGAAGACTTCAGAGTTTTCACAGCGAAGAACACTATGCTTTACGTTTTTCTCCATGGCTACAAACATAAAAATGTGGAATTGAAATTTGGGATGTCTCATGTCTACTTTACCTGTATCTTTGCTGCTATGATTTTCACAACGAACGACTGGTTCGCTGACTTCTGAATTATAGACCATCATCATACGCACAAAAAACAATTCATTCTTTGTCCGTGGCTTGAACAGTGCCATGAGAGGAATGATTTCATTTGTCTTGATATAGATCCTATTGAGCGTGGTTGAAAATAACCACTTTGCCGATTTACCGCATTGCTGACTTATCTCAAAGTTAAATCCTCCCTTGTCGTGCTCTTCCAAGTCCGGTAGTACTTGGTGTTTCTGTTTGGAAGCAGACTTCACTCATTGCTTTTGTGAAATTCTAAACTTTATGTATACTTACTGCTTTAATGTCCTTCGTCCCCTGTGTAAAAAGCTCTGCAATGCATTGTGACTGAAAAGAATGGTAAAATTTCATATTATTTCCATAAAAAAAATTATATTTCCAAATTAAATTGAATTCTTCTACCATGGGACCTACCACCATTGCTGTTGATTGAAAACTGATTCTGTTTCGAGGGTGATTGTTGCGATTGACTCAATATTATTTTCACAATAATCTTTTTAGACAAAGGGTGTAAAATGAATGCCTTGTGGGGTGTGACATGTCGGAACATGTATGCAAGTTATCTTCCATGACTAATAATAATATAATAATGGCGGCGCTACAGTCCGAGGTGAACCTGGGCCTAGCTTCTCAGCAACCACTCGTGTTGTGCGTGCTATTGTTCTCTCACGAGCGGAGGGGACCTACAGTTTAATGCCGACTCCGAACGGCGAGATTGAGAAGCTTTTTTCTAGACAGTTATACTCTTTGAGCATTGTCAGTGACTCGAAAGAGGTGGAGCCGTGAAAAAATGTTTGATGTTTTTTTCGAGATTCGAACTGACGACCTCGAGCGTAGGAGTCGACGCACCTACCCACTACGCCACGGCGCCCACACATCTTCCATGACTATTCTGCTTAATATTTCGATTAGGTGTTGAAACGTATCTGCCTGATGACTCAACACCGGAAGGAAGTATTTAGCCCAGTCATTAACGAATATGCATCGAAAGCGACCAAGAATGCATGGAATCTAGTTGTTAGCAAGATTCTATGAATACCTAGGAGTACATATCTGTGCACCATTGGTTTGGACAGAGGGTACTATTGAAGTTGCATATCATTTGAAAACGTTGGAATGAACGGACAAACAC
Source organism: Myathropa florea (assembly GCA_930367185.1). Taxonomy (NCBI): domain Eukaryota; kingdom Metazoa; phylum Arthropoda; class Insecta; order Diptera; family Syrphidae; genus Myathropa; species Myathropa florea. The sequence continues at coordinate 101,262,613 of OV884003.1, forward strand.
TGAGTACATACAGTGTCATCCAGTGGTGTGCAAAAGAATAAGTGTGTTATTAAAACTCTAAGAAATCCGAATAAATTGTAGAACACAAACAAGACTCTTCAGGTTCACGCATCAGACTATAAGACATATCGCCATTTTGTAAATGGAAAATTTAAGTGCTCTCGGGCGCCGTGACTTTGTAGGTATGTACGTCGAGCGATACGCACTAGACTTTCAAGTCTAGCTTCAAGCCCAAGAACAAGCAAACATTTTTCAGAAATATTGTTCACGGATCCTTCTCTCTCGAATCACTAACAATGCTCAATAAATGTAACTGTCTAGAAAATAAGCTTCTCAATCTCACCTTTCGGAGTCTGCATTAAGCTGTAGGTAGATAATAAGCAGAAATCAAGTAGTAAGGAGATATGCAACTTTTATCTCTCTTGCCCCTTGACTTCATTTGACAGTGTTTTTTATAACAATAGCTTTTCGCTATCTGTGAATGCGTGTGAGCCGATATCCTTACACATTCAAACAAATGAGGTGAATTACAACTTATATTTAAAAAAATCGATCGTTATTTGAACGTTATTTCAAATTTGTATTTTCAACACGAAAAGGAGGAGCCTAACAAAATAATGTTCATGTACAATTCGTGCATTCATTCGAGGATTTTGCGAGTTTAGCTCTGAAAAATTAAGCTGGAAGGACAACTGGAATAAATTCATTATTACTATTTGAATATTTGATCTTTGGAATATTACAAAATAGATTTTCTATTAATCTAGAGATATAACTTTTATTGTTAAACTCAATTGAAATGGTAATAATGACATAATTAGGTAGATTAAGGGAACAGAAAATGAGTTATTATAGCATATTAAGCAAACAGTTGCGTATACCAATCATACATTTTAAAACGATTACCGAAAGGAGAACGTTGTCTGTGCATATTATAGATTTCAAATATAACAGCAATTTTTTATGAATTAAAACACACTCAATTGAATGAAGTAACCGTTAATTTGGGTCATCCAATGTTTGCAGACGTTGCCCTAATAGCTAATAAAATATTTATGTCTTACAAAGAGGTTTCATTAATTGCTCAAAAATATCAGGCCCCGTCAATCTTATCAGATGTATTATACCAGCGTTATTTGACTGCACTTCAGTCTTTGAAACCAACTCAAACTAAATGGAAATACTCGTCTGCACTATAAAAATACTTGCAGCTGCACTAGTCCTTTCAGGTCTAGGTGCTTATGGCTACTCATTCAACGATTTGAGATGTTCAAAATTACCACCATCTATTCTATTGCTGTGATAAACTTATTTTGCGCATTGTACGCGGGAGACATCATTCGCGATATAACGTCAAACAACTTCGAACATTGTCGCCGGGATAGTGGCATAGCTAACATACTTATATTACATTCAACGCCAAATCACATTTCTGAATGAAGGAAAAAAAACATTTCCACGAAATAACTCCTTATTTGAGTGATGGCCAAGTGTATCGAAGACAAATCCTTCAAGTGGGAATAAAAGCTCTGCTCTTTCCGTTTCTTCTCGAGAACGCTCTCGTGGCAAGATCTGTATATTTCGAACCGGATAGGAGTCTTTTCTGGACGTTCCATTCCCTTGTACCGTTTCTGATTCGTACTGCACCGGCGACAAGCGTGTATGGGACCTTACTTCTGTGTGTAGCTTTCTTTGAAACTATAAACTTGCGAATTCAGAAAATTGTCACGGAAGTTAACCAAATGCAAACTCACAAAGAATGGCTGCTCAAACCTCCATTTCATCGTATGCAGAGATATTGTGATCTGAGCGAGCGAGAATAATCGAGGTATCCGATGAACTGCTGGCCTTTTCCTCCATACCATGGATCGGTTCAATCCTATGCAATGTGGTGGGCATAATTTTGGGACTGTACACTCAATACAAAAGCGTCGCCGACACTATATACAACGGGAAGCAATACGATTCGTACAATATGATTACAGATTCGGCATTTATGCTGATCTCATTCATCGAAATTTACACACAATCGAACGTGTGCTCGACCATTGTTGAAGAAGTATATGATCATTAAAACGCCAAAGCATTTTAATATACTTTCATGTTTCGTTTCAGATTCGTCAAACGGGAGTTATTTTGCAAGGGGCTGATTCAATTGCTGCCGACATAACATACCGTCAAGCAGTGGACTCCAGAGGAACTACAAAATAAAGCCAATGGGATTATTTGAAATTAATCTATCATTTGTTCATGGAGTAAGTGTGAAATACACAATACAATTGTTATACCAACTGTTGGACAGATTTTAGATTGCGTACAACAATTGTTCACTGACCGTTGTTCGGTCACATAATCTTGAGTGTATAACCGCTGTTGCATGCAACAGATTGAAAGTTGTATGGTGTATATTCGCACATACATACAATTGTTGTATCGATTTTAGTTTTGTTTCATTTGTTCTAGTGGCGGGTTAAGGCTAAAGTTAAGTAATTTGTAATTAACTGCTCAAAAATTACTAAGTAAAAGCCTGATTTGTAAGTAAATTGTTCGCAAATTGTATAAAATGTGTGCTGCATACAGCAGTTGATATCGGCACAATGCAAATCGGTGCAAACATTGTATCGTGTATTTCGTACTAATCATTGACTATTAAATTAATTTCGCCCTCTGACATTTAAATTCATGCATGATATTGTGAGCGATAACTTAAATGTGATATTTTTCATTTGCAGGTGCTTTTTACAGCAACTGGATTTTTTCTGATTCTCATTCAATCTGATTTGTCCAGGAGATTTCTCCCCACACTAGACATGCCCTAAATTGTATTTAACCTTTAAGTCTAATTTATATCGCTTTGCATCTGTCTACATCTGCATTTATGAACGGTTAAAGAAAGACAACTATAAATATTTTTCCCCATAAGATATTAAGCATTGTGTGAAGTGGCAGAGAATGCTTTCTCTATAACCATGCAAATGTATTATTAGAACGCTTAAATATGAGAATAGGGGGCGCCGTGGCGTAGTGGATTGGCGCACCGACTCCTACGCACGAGGTCTAAGGTTCGAATCTCGAAAAAAACACCTAACAATTTTTAACGGCTACACCTCTTTCAAGTCGCCGCTCGTGAGAGAACAATAGCACGCACAAGACGGGTGGTTGTTGAGAAGCTAGGCCCAGGTCCACCTCGGACTGTAGCGCCGCCATTATTATTATTATTATTAAATATGAGAATATTTATTAATTACCTACAACATCAACTACGTTCTTATCTTCAACAGTCTAAAGTTTTCTAAGTTTTCGCTTACCTAGGATGGAAAGTCTTTCCGTTTCTCTTAAGTGATAGTAGGCAGCATTGCGTTTTAGAAGCTTTAATAGGTTATGATTGGGTTATCATTTTTACCCCAATTGATTATACTGTCAAGGACGGAATTCAATGTGCTAAACATACGCTGATGTTTAATTTGTTTTCTTTGGTAACCTTATCAATGCAGTTTTGTCTAAAGCCATTTCACAATTTCAACAATACTCAACAACGGTTTGGAAAATTTAATTGCATCATTTTGCAGTTGAACACGAATATTTGTAGAGCTTAAATTATTTAACTGCTATCAATAAAAATAAAAACGATTTTGAAGAGACATTAATTTCATTAACAATACACCGATGAATAGCCAGCAATATCTGTGTAAAGCCACTTGCTAACAAAATTAAAGCACCATTAAATAACTCAGGATTTACTTCCCCTCGAGAAAACTGTATTGCTTCAAAAGTGTTGCTGCTCCAGGTGTTTTCGATATGTTACATTTAGATGTTTCGTTAACTTATAAAGGAAGCTTAAGCATAGAATTTTTTGTCCGACCACCATCCAAAAAAGTGACTGGAATACCAGAAGTAGCAAGTGCCAATACAATATTATTCTGAATAAAATGAATGAAACGTTTTTCTCGTGCCTCCAGGCGCATAAAAAATCTCCGCTACAACTTAATGTTAACAGCATCCACAACTGATGAGCATTCAATTTGGAAACAATTGACTGAACAAAAGCATTCAATTTATTGGAATGATATTATGGTTCACTTTATAATTTTTGATTTAATATATCATACATTGGTCGATTTGGAGATGTCAAAAATATCCTAATGCTATATAACTATCCAGAAAAAGCTTCGTAAGTTCCTCCACTCGTGAGAGAACAATAGATGGTACAACACGAATGATTGCTGTAGAAGCTAGCCTCAACTTCACCCTGGACTGTAGCGCCACAATTGTACTTTGGAATTAATGTGTCAAATGAAACTTCTGTGCACATAGTGGGGGTGAAATCAATTTTTTTTTGTTGTTAATTTCCGCGCCACCCTTCGGATGTAGATTTAATTTCAATTAGTCAACTCGTTCTAGGGTTTTAGTGCCTTGTTAAGCCCCATACACACATCTATTATTAAAATTAGATATATTGTACTAAAGACCATTACCACATTGACTTCACGAGATATCAACGCTTTCCACTGTAATCTAAAGTTGATAAACTGAAAACAACGACTGCAAAGCGAATGGCGCCCTTGCGACTCAGTTTTGAAGTCCATGAATCATGGCCCGGCAGATGGTATCGGTACTTGGACAACAGCTCACGTCTACATTCTTATCTCAGATATCTCAAACATTTATTTACACAACAATCTTATTCGCAAATAGAAAAGATTTTTCCTAAATTGTACCCCTTATCAATAAAATTCTGAAATTCAGATACATGATAAAAATGAGTAATAAGCACAGTACTGTCTGCATAGCGTAAACTAATTATGGCACAGGCCGTTCACGCAAACAAAATTGTTCACGTTATCCAATCGTGTTTTCTTACCCATAAAATTGGACAGTATTATTGATATTTATTGAGATTTAATTTCCATTCTCTTGTTTAAAAAAAATCCTTAATACTAGCCTGTTTTTTTTTTATTTTGCAGTACATTCTGCACTGCTTTTTCGAGAATCTTTTTCAAAACTAGTATGTCGGCTGTATCAAAAATGTTGATAGCTTCAACCGCTATTATCGTTGATCGAGTTTGATCGGCCGATTCTTCCAACAATTCATCTTCATCAGAAGTAATCTCTTCGCATTCAGCTTCGTCTGGCATGTACAATGTGCAAACTTGTGCAATGTGCATGTAGTTTAGGTTCACGTTATCGAGGTTTCTTTTGTTCACGCTATAGAGTATACTTTGTAAAAAAAAAAAAAAAAAAAAAAGAGTGTTCACGCAATCAGGGGTTCACTCTACCCAGACACTACTGTAATGATAATAAAAATGAGAATTTTGGTACTAGCATTTGACGTTTTCTTGTATTGCTTGAATATGAGATATTACGTGGCTTTTTATTTGCGTGGACCTTATCAGCAAGAAAATTAATAAACAGAGAATTACTTTAAAAGGTCAAGAAGAGTGACGACCATAATTTATCTGGGTAAATTACATATATGCATACATATTTGTGGGTTCATCTGTTAAGTGATATTAGGTGTTATGCAAATGTATAATTCCTAGATAGTGTTGCTTTGGAGACGATACAAAAATGTGAGGTTAATTTTTTTCCCACGTACACAGATTGGGGGCAACATTTTCGAGGATCGCTAGTACTTATCCATATAATATTCGTTCGACGTTGAATGTCATTACATCATTTTTAACCTCAATTGAACGACATCTAAATGAAACTTGATTTAGACGGTTCTCATGGTTGAGAATGCAAGTGCATTTGTCATATACTCAGAAGGTCCAAAACCAGTGAAAAGAATTGAAAAAAAAGACGAAAAAGATTTTGATAAAAACCGAAAAGGGTAAATAAATATATGATTTCTTTAAATCTGGCACTTATGTCTCATATTAAAGGGAGAAGCTGCTTAAAGGACCAGTCGCGGCTTTCTTAAACAAACTGAAGATCTCAACAAATGTACATATGTTCAGTGTTATAGTTGGGAGGACCTACAATGGCTCGCACTGAAATATAGACTTTTTCCTAATGGATTAGCTGCTTACCCGTTGTTAAATTTGACGCATGAATCACTTCTTTAGACACATTTAAAATATACTTCCCTTCTTAGCGACCTAACAAACAGGGACAAATACCGAACCATCCTAAACCATACATATGATAAGGCAGTTGGCAGCTACGGAAGCTTCGATCGTACCCAAAATCCAAATTTCAGACAAAAATCGAAATAAGCTTGCCACAATACGCTTCCTTCAACATTCACTTAAATATGTCAATTTAAATAAACCATCATCATTCTTCAATTCCAACTTTACTTACATTTTCAACATAACTCGCCGGCAATAAGTCTTGTGACTAAAAAGAAAAATAAGACACAATTTTAAAGTTTACTGATTCGACTTTGCTAACACTTCAACTTACAGGTATTCCACGTAAATCGGCATATTCTGGATTTTGTGCCCTATTAGAAAAAACAATCATATACAATAGCTAATAAAAAAATGCATAAACTTACATATCATCATAAGCCGATTCGTACCTAATTGCTTGTGCGTCCATATAAGTATGGTTTATCCTAACAAAAAAATAGGAAAAAATGCATCATTCTTTGGCTTAAAGCAGATCAAAAGAAATATCATACGTTTGGCTCAACAAATGGTCCTTTGCCACACCATAATCGTTACCAAGCTGGTTTTCGATCATCTTTAAAACTGAAATTTCGTCAGCAGCGAAAATCCTGCAAAATACGTACAGCAGACGAATGTATGTATGTATGTTAGCTCGTTCAACATTAATTCTAGGTTATGGTGAAGAAATGTATATTTCATTATTTCCTCACAAAACAGTTGTTCTTACCACAAATTAAGGAAGTATTAAGATTTAGAATGTTATTGGGATGATCTTCGATATGACCTCTAACCAATTTTGGGGTTTTCTCTTCTTCTTTGTGATAGAGTTGTGCAAAAACCACTGAGCGATATTTGCACGGAATTTGCGAAGTAATTCGCCGTAATTTCATCGATTGAATTGCAATCTTCACAAAACAACACCTCAACAGTAGATTTCATAAATTGTTTGTACACAATAATGTTTTGTTTTACTTTAAAAATTAGAAATATCCACTAGCAACTAGTTGAACCGACTCGCCGAAATCTCGAACCACTTCACTTTTTTTTTTACAAAACGGTTGAAGTTAAATGTATGATGACACAAGAACACAACAACAGGGATGACAAATGGTCGTACGGGAGTGTTCCGAAATCGAAAAAAAAAAAATAATTGTATCGACTTAGTATTGAATAACTTTTTTAATAATATTAAATACTGCGAAACAAACAAATTTATATTTTACATTCACATTTCCATTTATTTATTTTGATTAAAAAAATATTCGTTAAGATGCATAAAATACCTATCAAACAAAAAAAAAAAAACTAAAAGTGCCAATACACTACACAAACACGTATGCGCAAAACATGTATATTTTGTTTTTGCCCACTTGGTTGTGCAGACCATACATGTGGTGTGTATCCATGTTGCCTGTATGAACCAACGGCTTAAGCGAATTCAAAAAATTTTCCTGTTTGCTGTGTGTGGTGAAATTAGCACATACCGACAAGTGCTGTGTGCTGCATTCCGTCATTGTACCACTATATCCTTTGTGGTTGTAATCTCTACGTGGCTGTTTACAAACAACTGGGAAATCCGACTGGGCAGGCAAGATTTTCTGCATGTGGAACACTCGAATCGATTCTCAGTCATGTTCTAAGACTAATTGAGTAGTGCTCTCTTTTAAATTCGTATTTTTCATTAATGACGGATAAAAACCTTTTCATTGAAGGTGCAGCAGCAATGCTTGCATGTAGTACTATGTATGCAATGAAGAAAACATTAAAGTTACATTTAAATTGATCCTGTGATCAATTTTCAACAATCAACAACATCGAAACGGAACGAAACGGGATGAAAACAGGCATGCTTCACCCGAGAATCTACTTTAATTTTCGGATTTTCGGGTGAAGAAGGCTGCTTTTGTTTGTACATACGAAAGTTTATAGTGACGTGTTTGCGTAGTATATGACCCTATAAGCAACACATTTTTTAGATAAAAAGGAAGTAAAAACATGCTTTTTGAAGTATTTCTTAATACAAATAATATTTGATGAGCGGTAATGTACACATTTTGCGTAAACATATAGCATTCGAAAAAGTACAACTCTATCGATTTTAACATATCTGAACAATATATTGAGCAGATGGCACCAGCGTTGTCACTGAGGTATATTTCTTCGTACTAGATTCTCTAAAAGAATGAAGTCGATTGAATCTTTTTCGCAATAAATTTTCATTTTTAAACAAAAACAAGACGATGATAACAAATTAACAAAGGTGTAAACAAGTGATTGATAGAAATTGTAGACAGGTTGAGCCTTAACACATATTCAGCGTGAAATTTATTTCTCGGAAATAGGTTTATAATTTAACTTAATATTGTTTCCGACTTTATTGAAATAAGAAATTGGAATAAGTTTTATAATTATCCTAACGTACATAAGTTGACAAAATACAACTCAAAGTTCTAAGTCGTTTTGAATAAAACTATTTAATTCAAGATTTGTTTTCCATATGAGCAATGGCGATATACTTTTAAAGGCTACTTCCTAAAATTGTTGGTTACGAAAGTTGGCGTTAATAGAGATCTAGTTTCAAAGTTCACAGAGCATGAGCGAAGCGAACCACATTTAAAGCTAAGATTACCTTTATTTGATAAAAAAAAAATAACCAAAAAACTTTGCTATTCATTTCGTCAAGGTAATGAACATTTAATCGGACTAAGACTAAACAGCTACAAAAACAAAACAAACTTATACCTAGTATAAGCCCTCAACCATGCCTATTTGAAGACAATCTTCTCTATCCAGTCCAGGTATGCGTAGACTTTAGTATACACCCCCGGAGCATTGGGAGCTGCGCAAAACTTTCCAAATGATGTGATTCCGATTATGAATTTTACGCAATTAAATTCTGGTATTTCGGCGTGCAAGGGACCACCTGAATCTCCTTGACAGGTATCCTTCCCACCCTCCATGTACCCAGCGCAGAATTGTTCATCGATAATACCTCTAGGGAGTCTTCTTTCGGTCAGATAAATGTCGCGACATACTTTTTGATCGATAATGCTGAGATCCACCTTTTGCAGGTCCTCAGAGTTAGACCCCATAAACTCTGTGCGACCCCATCCAGCTGCTGACGACCGAGGGAGGTCTAGGCTTGGCAACTGCCACAAGCAAACGGGTTGTATCTGTTCTGTGAACTCAACTTGCCTTGATAACTTGATCAGAGCAATGTCGTGGTAGTACGTCGATGCCTTGTACCTAGGATGTAGGATTATGATTGTAATTTTTATGTCCTGTGTTTGATCGGTGGTGGTGTTGAGATTCTGGGATCCAAGTCTCACAATATCCGGTGGTTTTCTGCGAAATTAAATGCTATTAGAGCAGCATCGGTAATGTTTTCCAGGTACTTACCCACTAGATTCAGTACAATGTGCAGCTGTAAGAACGTACTGGTCACTGATAAGTGAGCCTCCACAAGCCCATTTGGGGGAACCATTAGACTGTGACCAACCCAGCGCTGCCTGCAAAAGGAAGCACTTTTGTAAAATTGAGGACAAATATGATAAAAGGTTACCATGTGTGGGTACTCTCCTGTGTAAGTCAGCTCGCCGCCGACAATCATTGGTACGCTCTGCACACAATATTTTCCTGAGAATTTTCGCATCGTTCCAATTCTAGTGCCTCTTGCGGTTTCGTGGTATTCTTCACACTCTAAAAGAGAAAATTTGTATAAAGGCATCCGCATTGATCAGAGCTTCGTATGTCATACTTCTAGCACTGATTCTCTTTGTGTGAGGATGATCGATATCTTTTGCAGCAAGTGGACAACAGATGATTGGAATGCTCTTGCGGTACATGCATACATCTATTTTGATACCGTGAAGACGATACTCCCGTATGACATGGAGGCATTGATATGCCAAGAGGCAATATCCGCTGCGATTATCAAAAGTTCGCCGGCAGAATGATCCTTCTTCTTTTGTTTTCATGCGATCCTCATCGAAACGTTGAACTGCTACGGTCATTTGGGGACCTGGTCCGGAACTGTGATAGAGAGCATTGGGTACGGGATTTTCGTAGAGTGTTGATGGCTTGACGGGTGCGTCTTTTCCAGTCCACTTTGGGACAGTCAACTTTGTAGTTTGATAGTACGGTGAAAATTGATTGTAGATTTGTGCTTTGAAATTTGAAAGGAGTAAAAATACCAAAAATCAGTCAAGAATCAGCGATCGACAACAAGGAATCTGGGGCAAGTATTGACATATGCTCAGGCACTTAAATTATAGAGCTCTTAATAAAAATCTTCATCGATTGCTGCAAGCAGCAGTTAGTATTGAATTCAAGGCAGTTGAATGAAAGGACTACTGTACATGTCTAACATAAGAAATTAAATTATATATTATGCATATAGCGCATAATAACACCGGCATCATTAACCTTTAACACTGCAACTAAATGCAGAGGATATCCGAATTAATTTTGAAATTTTAAAATCTAGACATCGTGAGACTCGTAAAACTATACAAAAATCAACAGCTTTCGAGTCAAAATGCATCTGATATGATTCAATGTAATCCGCGAATATGCGGAACTTATTGCTAGGAATTATTTGGCAAAAGAGACTTGTCATGCGGTCGAGCACCCCAAGGTTAAGTATTTAATCAAGAAACTGAAGTCAAATACTGATTAGTAAAATTTATGAAAATAAATAAAATTAAGTTTCATTAGTTTTTGTGATAAATTCATAAGTTTCGACCTTAAGAACATAATTTGTATAATTTGTTTCCTTACACAAAGATAGAGAACACACTCCGCTTCCCGAGAGTAAAATATGAAAGAAAACAAGTGTGCACTTAATTTTCAACTTAATTCTTGACATTTCTAAGCATTTTCTTTGAATTTTAAAAGACGGATACTATTTTTATCTTTAACATAGAGGCTATTTCCAATTTCGTGAACTGTTTTAGACTTAATACAATTTTGGACTGCTTAATTGTTGATACCATGCTTAGAACACAAATGTCAGTTGTAACGGTATGTGGAATGATTGAGAAAATAATCTCATACAAAGGAGTTTCTGAGATGATGAATTGAGAAGAAACATGATTATAGATTTGATTTAATGGAAAAGAAAGAAAAGGAAAGAATGGAGCTGATAATATTGTGGGGCTACAATCTGTGGTGAACTTGGGCCTAGCGACCACTCGTGTTATGCGTCATACATTTCTCTCGGGAGTCAAGGGGACCTACACTATAATACCGACTCCGAACAGTGAGATTTGAGAAGTTTATTCTTGACAATTATACTCTTTGAGCATTGTCAGTGACCCGAAAGTGATGAAGCCGTGTTTTTTTTTTGAAGAATTGTTATCTGCTATAAATTGAACCTAGACTGAAAGTCTAGTAAGTAGGAGTCTACGTACTTATCCACTTATCCGCGGCAGCCATTTAAAGCCCTTTATGGCCAAAAAGAAGACTGTTATTTCTTATGAACCACTTGACGGTATTTGTATTTACAATGACGTAAATATTTAATCGAGCTGTAAAATTTTAAAAAGCTTTTCAGAGGTGATAAAAAGAGTCAATACAGACTCAAGATTAGGTTATGGTAGGATACAGTGACAGTCACGTTAGGAAAATACCTGGACCCACTTAGAACCTGATTGTTTTCATTGCGCTTTCGCAAACCGGTTGTTCAGACACCAGTTCCTTGATTGCCAAAATCACCCCAAAGAGTTCCTACTCGTGTCTTACTGGTTCATCATGGTGCATGGTGTAGTAAACTTTTGAGTTACAGCCAATTTGTTCTCTTCAACAATATGTTTTGTAATTTCGTGTTCGACAATTCTTCCAGGCTAAATACAGATTTGCCTAGAATTATTTTTCTAATTGTTACAAGAGAAGTGATTTTTGTGTGACTACTTGTAAACAGAAATTTGTTAAACAAACTCATGGGAAGAAAGTTTACATATTTACAAACAAAAACAAAAAAACCTGAAACCATAGTTATGACATCTTTCGGCCTTTATTTAATCGATGAAATAATAAGTACGTAAATATTCTTCAGTACTTTCATGGTAATGGCTGGAAAAGGTAAAAAGAAACGTAACAGCAAAGACGCATCAGCTTCAGGGAATGCAACTGGAGAGCCCAGAAAGAAAGGCGGTAAAAAGAAAAACGCTTCCAAAGGGAAATCCTTTCAGTGCGACATATTTAACGACGCAGCTATGGAGAATGCCTACTATGTATGTCACAATGTTCAGGTTTGTACCATAACTATTCTTTAGTATTCATACAACTTCAAGATAGACTACATTTCTAGGACGTTCTTAAGTCACGAGGATTTGCCTGGCCTGAAGCACAGAAAAAAAAGAAGAAGGGAAAGCGTTAACATTTTAACTGTTTTCTGCTTTCAATAAAAAAAAAACTACTTGTAAAACCAAATGAAGTGTTCGTTAAGCATTTATTTCTTTTACGAAGTCGCAAAGAGTCACAGAACCATTTCTGCTTGATTTGTTTCTTTAGCCAAGACTTAAACATACGAAGTAAAGGTTAAACATTCTCTGTAAGCAAAGAATAGCCCCAAAAGCTACAGAACATTTTGTGAACTGAAACCCTTTAGCCTATTAATGTGTTTATATATTCTTAGTTGACAGATCAGTTAGTGCTAGACCGAACCAAGAAAGTCACTATGGCACTCTACTGCTATAGAAAAGCCATTTGTCAAATCATACCGGCAATACACGGCAGTAGTGAGACTAGTACGGAGTCCCAGTATGGTGAACAGCTCTTGACAAAGCTGTTAAGTTCAACCTTCTTAACCACGTACAAGGATCGGCAAGAGTCTGTATCAGTGAAGCGATAACGAGCTGCACGGAACATTATTTTCTACGTTCCTCCAATGGACCTACTTGGAAGACAAGTAGCAACTAGCACAGTGATTAGATTTACGAAACTCCATTTGTGGTATGAACACCACACCGGACGCACCACCATTCTCGACGAATTCGAGCTTCTTCTTCAAGAATTTGACCTTCTACTTCCTCAATCCCTTTTAGAAAAACTTCTTAACAAGCATTCTCACCAGATTTGACTGGAAGGGTCCCTGCGTATTTTTACAGACGAATCCAAGACAGACGAGGGAGTGGGAATAGGTGTCTACTCCAAGGATCTCAACATTGACATATTCATCCATCTTTCGGAGCATTTTAGCGTTTTCAAAGATAAGAAGAGACTATGACATCATATGTTCAGAAAAGCTGATTAAATCCTGAATTCGATCACATTTTATTCCAAGACCTCACTGAACTGCCGCTTGGCTTCCTTACCAGTCAGTCAGTTTAAACGATTTATAGCAAGCTGCAAATAGTTTAATGGGTCATACCTATACCGTGTGGTATCACATTGGGCTGCAGTTGTCTAACTGAACCTATCCTAACCTAGCGATGAACCATTCGTATATTGATACTTGATTTATCCAATTCCTGTCCCAAATAAAAATTGGCTAAAGTTTTTTCAAATTGGTCTTTCAAAAATATCAGGCGTTTGAAACTTTGAAATTATACAAAGTGATCACAATCAAACTTTAGATATAATTGCTATAAAAAAGATTAGAAAAAATTTCTTTTCTGGATTTTTATTAGACATTGTTCACAAAAGTCAGCAAACTCTTTTCTCTCTTAATTCAACGCCGCCGCTTTTAGAATTAAAAATAACATCAGTTTATGGTTTTCGCACATATTTCAGAATGCAGGACTTTTTCTTACTGTTTAAATTCAAATACTTCATTAAATTGAAAAGAATGTGTCTATACCTTTCCGTAAGGAAGATGGTTCGATTCCCTTGAAAGGTGCTTTTTTGCTTCTCCTCATAAAGTAGTCGAATGAAAATCTTTGTGTATTGTGTAAAATACTTCTTGCCTAGATAAAAATATCACCGTAACCACTGATGTGAAGAATCTTTCATTGATGACATCATGGAATCGCAAAAAAATTCTCGCATTTTCCATTTTATTAATAACAAACAATTTCTGTCCGAAGAAGAGCCTCCTCCTTCATTCCTTCAAATTTGAGAAAAACTAATGCACAAGCACAGATACAGACATACGAGTAGATAGACACATTTGTCTATAGAGAGAATGTTCAATTTTCCATGCCAGCAAATACAAGCTTGATCGCATCCACTGGCGAGTCCAAACAATCATCAACATCATCATCCACCCCCTTTGGCTCCCAAATCCCATTCGCCCAGGTAAAGATAGATCTTCGAAGCATAAAATACACCATTCCACTTGAATAGATACTTAGTCTAGTTGCGCGATTCATTGCATTCAAACGGCTCTCCCAGGAGATCTATTACTCCCATTCTCGTCTCAGATACTCCTTGATTTGGCATCGGAGTAGCCACCTGAGAAATACATTACTGTCGGCTGGAAAAAAATAAGCACTATCAAAGTTAAAAACAGTGGGTTCGTAGTTTAAATCAACCAGTTAAATTGATCAAGATCAAGGCGATAAATTTAGTTTCGGAATAACATACCGAATACAAATCTTTTATTCGATTCGCGATTACAAGTGATTAGTGACTATTGGTGTTGGTTTAGGTTAAAATAAAATAAAAAAAAATTGTTATTCGTTTTTCTATTCAAACGAAAAATGGGAAAAGTTGCAGCCATTGGAATTGATTTAGGCACCACCTATTCTTGTGTAGGAGTTTGGCAGAACAGCAAAGTGGAGATCATTGCCAATGATCAGGGAAACCGAACAACACCGAGTTATGTTGCGTTTAATGACACGGAAAGGCTGATAGGTGATGCAGCTAAGAATCAGGTAAGATTTAAAGTCGGGGCGTGGCCTTGTAGAAAAGGTTGATGGCCACTACGGGAAAGCTAGAGCTAATTTAAATTGATGATGTGTTTATTTTTTGCGCATTTTCTTCATGTTGCATACACGATTGAATTAATTTATCATATAAACCATTTCTTTTGGATAACGGTAGAGAAAACTAAGAATGGTTGCGTTTCAATTTTGCAACGATTCAGAGACCGAAGTGAAACACTAAAATTATTCATATTACTGCTGAAATATTGTTGGATATTACAATATTCTCCATTTGACCTGTAAGTTTTTGTTCTCGATGTAATGTAAATGAAAGTACCGACTGTTTCCTAAGAAATATACTTAAGCTAGAGAGGGTGATTTAAGACTCTTGGAAGTCATGTCCTGATAAACAGAAGATTTTTTTCGGATCTTTAATGTACACACTCTGTCCCATTTCCGATCAGATTGGTTTTAATTAACAGACAAGTGCAACGCAATCTCTGATTCATCTATAGGCATTTGTGGACACATATTTCATCTATCTTCATACCGAATTTCGCATAGTTTTCATTGTTCGAAGCATGTCTGGTATGCCTAGTTGGTACAAATCGTACTGTGAAGATGTAATCCTTCAAGGCTAATTGAAGTTAAGCCAGAAGTCTAAATTCGCGTTCAGTTAGTGCTTTCTCTTTTCCAAATCCTTGGTAAGAATGCGATGAGCCACACTAAACACAAATGATGGATCAGTAAATCAGTGCCAACTATAATATCACAGCTTTACGAAAACTTAGACTTATGCCAAAACTTAACGAAAAATAACCAAAATCATCAATTTCAAATTGTGTAATAAACTTAGGGAGAATTCAGCTGTCAGCTGTCATTTGCATACGTAGAGAGTGATTGATTTTACTCCCGCGTAAAGGGCCAACCATAATGTCCGTACACAAAATTAAGCTTTTGTAATAACCAAAGAAAAACCAGAAGTACAGTCCAATTTCAAAGCTGTCAACTAACATTTGCATGCGTAGAGATCGATTCATTTCGCACCCGCGTAAGTAGGTAAGAGTGACCAAACTTACCGAAACTGAACGAAGCGGTTACTATGGTCACATTGTATCATTTTTATTTATTCGCTTGATTGCTTCAGTTCTCTTAAGTGTCCGTACTGCCATTATGGTTGGCCCTTAAGTAGGCAAAAGTGAACGAAATGATGAAAATGATTAATGAAACTGAGCGAATCGGTTGTAATACTCATTGTGTCATTTTTGTGTATTCGCTCGATTGTTTCATTTTTTGTAAGTTTAAGTACGCCTATTATAGTTGGCCCTTAACTCCAAATCCGATGATTTTTCTGTGTAACCGACGAGGAAATTTCAACTTTAACACCAAAAAGCAGTCGTTATTAGTTGATATAAGTGCGTAAAGTAAAATGGTTCATTTTAAATCAGTTTTCTTGCATTTTGAAATCAGTTGCATTGGTTGGAATAATTTGATGAAATCGTCGCAACTACTGATGCAAGACAAATCTTTGAAACTGGAAAAGATGCATCTGTTCAGCTGTAGCAATCTATTTTGACAAATGTAGCAATTTTCGCCAAAAAATAACCTAATAAACAAATTTTGAAGCCAGTTAAAAAATCCAACTATTACACCGACCACAACCATTTTCATTAATCAATTTGTTCTTCATCCTCGATCAATATTTCAATGTCGTGGTCTTACATAATCAACTCTCTAAGCCTGTCTGGAATGGATTTTATAACTTTATTTTGATTTAAATGTTTCTCAGCCAATTAACTAGTGGCAATGAATTCACACATGCAACAAAATTGTTTTGTCAGATTGAAATGACCAAAACGACTTTTAATTAAATCAAATTGGTTCTGAGCACCTCTCCAAGTAGAGTCGGCACAAATCATCAACGAAGATTCTTTTGGCCACCACCATCACTTTTCTACGAACAAATTTTTACAAAACTCCACGTAAAAAGTTTTTCCACTTCACCCTAAATGGACTCAAAAAAATCGTTAGCAATGTGACATGAATTTACACCGATACGTCAAGCGGCCAGTTCGTAGCTAACATTTAAGTTGACATTGTGTAGACTGATTTTGTTTATGGCGTGATGTGGCGACCTCACAATGTAGCCGGCAAGTCACCAGTAGTTTATGGGAACAGAAAACCAATTATGTGAGAAATATGACTTGAAACACCGTGTTGTACCATGACACCATGTTTGCCAAATTTGGACCCTTGTGTCGCCTGAAGTAAATCAAATGACAGAAATGTCAAAAGCGATTAATGAATCAATACATCAGAATGACATAATTTCATTGAGCAATCTTGGAAATAATAAGCTTGTTACACTTTGTGCACTTAATATGTTTTTGAGCATTTCAATGCTTATTGGAAGCGAAACAGTGGGCGTGGGTGTGTCTGAATAAGTCATGCATATATACACGTTGATCATCGCATGAGAAAGATGAAATTAAAAATTGTATATGAATTCCAAAAATAGACAGTGCATAGATTTCAAGGTCATGTCTGTTTTTAGATCGATCTAGTTCAAGTAGAAACGTACGCGCTGAAAGCTTGTATAAGCGAAGTTATTTAAATTACACTTGGGGCGTGTTTACAGCGGCTTCTGTTGACATGTCTGAATTGCAGACTTTTCCTCCTCTATGATAATGTAATGTTTCACACAGCCTTAGGTCATTTTTCTTATAAGCTACCTGGTAAAAGTTGAAAAAGTTTCGACAGAATATGTTTTTCGGTGAGTCTAGCTCTTACAGAGCATTTTGGGCCTTTGTTAGGACCTTTGTTTTCAAGGGGAAACTATTTGTATCAATAGTTATTTTAAACATAAATATTTTAAAACAAAAAGTAACCAAATTAATATTTATTAACAGGTCGCCATGAATGCAACGAATACTGTTTTTGATGCTAAACGTCTAATTGGTCGAAAATTTGATGATCAAAAAATTCGAGAAGATATGAAACATTGGCCATTCAAGGTCGTAAACTGTTCCGGTAAGCCCAAAATCGAGATCGAGTTTAAAGGTGAGATCAAGCGATTCGCTCCAGAGGAAATAAGCTCGATGGTCTTAGTCAAAATGAAGGAAATAGCTGAAGTTTACTTGGGAGGAAACGTTGTTGATGCTGTTATAACCGTTCCAGCCTATTTTAATGATTCACAGCGTCAAGCTACCAAAGATGCAGGATCGATTGCAGGTCTTAATGTCTTGCGTATCATCAATGAACCAACTGCTGCAGCCTTGGCATATGGCCTAGATAAGAATCTTAAGGGCGAAAAGAACGTTTTAATCTTTGATTTGGGTGGTGGTACATTTGATGTATCCATTTTATCTATCGACGAAGGTTCTCTCTTTGAAGTTAAGTCGACTGCTGGTGATACGCACTTGGGAGGTGAAGACTTCGATAATCGACTTGTGAATCACTTCGTAGAGGAGTTCAAAAGAAAACACAAACGGGATCTGAGCGGACAAGTGCGGGCTATGCGAAGATTGCGTACAGCGTGCGAGCGAGCTAAACGGACGCTATCCTCCAGCACTGAAGCGTCCATTGAAATTGATGCCCTTCACGATGGTGTTGACTTTTACTCAAAGATCAGTCGAGCACGTTTTGAGGAGCTGAACATGGATCTATTCCGTTCTACGCTGCAGCCTGTGGAGAGGGCTTTGAACGATGCCAAATTAGACAAGGCAGCAATCAATGATGTAGTTCTAGTTGGAGGTTCAACACGCATTCCGAAGATTCAAAAGCTGCTTCAAGACTTCTTCGGCGGAAAGCAACTCAATTTATCCATCAACCCTGACGAGGCTGTAGCATATGGTGCCGCAGTACAAGCAGCCATTCTTACCGGAGTAGGAAGCTCCCAGATCCAGGATGTCCTCTTGGTCGACGTAACTCCACTGTCCTTGGGCATAGAAACTGCTGGAGGTGTTATGACCAAATTAATAGAACGGAATGCTAGGATCCCATGCAAGCAGCAACAAACCTTCACGACCTACAGTGATAACCAAAACGCTGTCACTATTCAAGTTTATGAAGGCGAGCGAGCGATGACTAAAGACAACAACCTTTTAGGTACATTCAATTTAACTGGAATACCGCCAGCACCCAGAGGCGTTCCCAAGATCGAAGTAACTTTTGATTTGAATGCCGATGGTATACTAAACGTCTCAGCTAAGGACAATAGCACCGGTAAATCTGAGAAAATTACCATCACCAATGACAAGGGCCGCCTGACGAAGGCAGAAATTGACAGAATGCTTGCAGAAGCCGAAAAGTACAAAGAGGAGGATGAACGCCAAAAGGAGAGAGTCGCTTCGAAGAATGCACTAGAGAGCTACATCTTCGGTTGCCTGCAGGTAAGCCTCATATTAACATTTATGAAAAATAAAGGTCTAATATGAATTTTTTAAGGCCGTTGAACAAGCACCAGCAGACAAACTTAGTGAAAACGATAAGAAGGTAGTTCGTGAAAAGTGTTCATCCGAGACATCCTGGTTGGACTGCAATGCGCTCGCAGAGAAGGAGGAATTCGATGATCATTTGAAGGATTGTCAGCGAGTTTGTGTTCCGATTATGTCAAAAATACATTCACAAGCTGCAGGTGCAGGAAGTGGGGCTCGTCAAGCAGGGACTGGTGGTTCCGGTCCAACTGTCGAAGAGGTTGACTGAATTCCCAGAAAACGATAATGTCTTGCGCGCAAGCTCTTATTTTACTTTTCTTCTTATTTGTTCATTAAATTCTAGAGAATAAACCGTTTTTGTGTATGTAACTTGAACGCTGTTTAATTACTTTCGTTGAAATTTGTCTAGAGAGGAATGTGCGCCGGGTGGGTTTAAGACCGTCCACAATATTAAACTGCAACTAAATACATACATGGAGAACCTTCCCGAACCACATTAGACGATGGACTACATTATGCAATCGAGTTCTACCTTAAATAACGTACAATAGTAGCCATTTATAAAGGTACAAGAGTCGAAGACTTAGGAACAAATCCTAACAGGGTCAAAATAAAGATTCAACTATAATAGCCGTACGAAAACGCATGCTTATGACAAAACACAACGAAAAGTAACTAGAAGCTTTGTCGAATATCAATTAACCTGTCAACTGAAATTTGCATACATAAAGACCAATTCATTTCGCTTCCGCAAAAGTAGACAGAAGTGAACTAACTTACCGAAACTGAGCGAAGCGGTCTGATACCTCATGTCGTGCCCATTGTCTGTCCTTTTTGATGCGGGTTGATGATAAACAAATAGGTAAGACAGGGTTTGTAATAGGTATGTTGTCAAGGATACTTGACAACTTGAGTATTAAGTGTTGAATTTTATTTTTAGCGCGAAACAGGAACAACTAAACATGATTATATGAAAAGCGATCTAGATCAATTATTACGATCTGCCTCCCCAAAGCGACATCATGCGTGGAATGAAAACTACATAAGGTTGAACTAAATTGGGAGCAGATAAAATAAGTGTGAGGAAGCACTTTGGGAAAGAAGACATGCGGACCATTAATAATCTGTGTTACATTTTTAATAGGACACAGAATCGTAAAATTTGAAAAAGGAAGTTATTTTTTTGGAATTGTTTTAAATGCGAAATTGTGAAGATTTTCTTTTGATATCGTTTTAAAAAAATTGAATTGAAATTTCCAAAAGATGGGGGATAAATATTAACTTTAGGAATTATTCAGCGTTCTTTCAACGGATATTAACAGATAATAAAGAGTTAATCTCAGCTTTCTAAAGCACTGTGATAGAGGTAACACTCTTTTAAACATGGTAGTTGAGTTGGAAATCCTGCAGTTCAGAATCTGACCTAAGAACCTAAGATTTCTTATCTCCTTCCTAAAATATACTCTACAGATTAGTTTTGACGAGTTCTTACCAAGGACTCCGATGACACTTTCGGATACTTGAACTTTTAAGCTCATCATGACCATAGCAGCGATTAAACCAATTCGTTGTTGTTCGAGAACATAACCCATAACCTAGACACGTCCATGAAGTACTTCCTGCCGATTGTGGGTTTGTGCAGAAATCAACTGATTTCTGGGTTTGAGCGAGTTTGACTGCTAAGGTGTACCGCATACTAGATTTGTACCCCTTTATCTAACAGTTGCTACCACTGCTGAAGGAAAACGTTATGACGGGATAGTTCTAAAATATATGACGCGATTTCTGACCGTGAATTGGCACGGTTTGTGAGCGTCTTATTATTTGTGCATCAATTACTCATTCAAAGACTTTTGCATGTCACGTCATACAATGACATTTCAATCAGCTGACATAAACAAAAAACAGCTGTTTCTCATTAGTTGAAAGTTTCAAGTGGACATAAATTTCAACGCGAATTCCATACCTCTATACTGAGTCAGCAATATATTTAATATGTCCGAATTGGTACTTAAATTCATCATTAAATTAATATAACGCGCTAAATGGTTCAACCACTTCTGATTTCCAATCAGGAAAAAATATCAATAATTAATTCTGACACTAGCTGTCATTTGCAGTGAGAACGCAAAATTGAATTTCAAAATTTCTTTCCTGAAATGTTGAATTTGTGTGCGGTGTTAACGTACTATTATTAATCTGTAGTATGGTTCTTGGCTTATTAGCATATACCTTACTTCTTTCATAAAACGACTTAAAGCTGGTTATAAAACATTGCTTGTGGAGACGCGGTGTAAATGGTACACACTGCCATATATTTTTTAAAAATATCAAAATAAAGAGTAATATTCTGAAGAAAGACTTTCCATTAACTCATTCAAATTATTGTGGTGACCTGCGGATAATATAATATATAGAGCAATGTGTACAATTCGTTCATATGCGTATCATCACGCATCAAATATTAAATTCCAAGTTTTGCACCCTTAATGCGGATGTATTTTTTGTAAAACATACCTTGATATCAGGGATTTAAGAGAGTTGAACTGCAGAACCTCTTACTCAGATCGCAAGCTTTTTATCTGTGTTCTGCTTTCCCAATTTATCTGCTTTTTGAGTTGATATATATTTTTTGTATTATAAGTTTTTTATTCTTCAAATGTGCACTCGCATAATAAAACAGAACCAAGAATAAAAAAACAGAACATGGTTGAAAAATACGAATTACATTGTCACATGGAACAGAACTAGAATTTACCATGTGTTTGTGATAATTTTTGACATGTCAATAACTGAAACCCGCGCGTAATAAGGTTGATTTTTTTAAATTAATTATTGTATTGATTTCGACCTTTTAAACAAATGTTCAGAATAATAACTCATTCTCTCGCGCAGAATATTAAGAAACTGTGTGTGAAAAATTTCAACTCTAGTCAAATATCACCTCGCTTCCTCTCGTCATTAATACCCAACAAAACTCAAATGGGCAAAGAAACATGGATAGTTTGGATGGATTTAGAAATGACTGGACTTGATGTAAGCCGAGATAAAATATTAGAAATATGTTGTTTAATAACTGACAAAGAGCTCAATATAGTTGCCGAAGGACCAGTCCTTGAAATCTATCAACCCGATGATGTATTAAACAACATGAACGAATGGTGCATGAAGCACCATAACGAAAGTAAACTCGTGGATAAGTGTAAAACATCTACGATTTCATTGGAAATGGCAGAAGATATAGTACTTAAATTTCTCGAAAGTCAAATACCAAGAGGCAAGTGCCCACTGGCAGGAAATTCTGTGTATATGGATCGTTTATTCATCAATCATTATATGCCGAAGGTGGACAATTACATGCATTATAGAATAATCGATGTATCGACCGTTAAGGAGTTATGCAGACGATGGAATCCAAATGTTGCAGCAGGTGCACCAAAAAAGAAACTAGCTCATCGTAGTTTGGATGACATTAAGGAGAGCATTGAAGAAATGCGATATTACAAGAAATTCTTCTTCAAATAGTGATAATGGATAAAAGTGTAATCAATTTAATAAATGAATCTTCATTGTCGAAGTAAACCTTGTATTTTGAATTTATTGTGTATATACATTCTTAAGTTATTTTCTATATTTAGCAGCGGGTATTGGCACAAAGAAAAAAAATACACAATTGCCGTTTACAAAATCAAGTTTCTAATCCATTACGTCCAAGCGCGGTAATTATGGGATATAAATTTAACTTATGCAGGCAGATTTTGTAATATTGGTTTCATGGGTAATTCACGCTAAATTATATAACTCTGACGCTGGGCTTCCAGAGTCACTAGTTTCATTTGTACATCTTTGCTTGATAATTCGTGTGTTTTCTCATTCCCATTGTATGAGATAAGAACATAGCTTAATCATTTCATATGTAATGCGTGTTTTATTTGTTATTCCTAATATTCGTTTACTTAATTGACATGTTTTTACGAATGTATGCAGACTTTCAAGTGCTACTGTCGGATACTTACTTCAAATGTCAAGCAGCAGCTGTCACACAGAAATGTTTATTAAATGTTTTGATGGGTGGCTGAAAGTGTTTTTGTTGGAAGAAAATATAAATTAACAATTAAAATATGTCTGAGGAAATCATATTCGATTGTTTACATTCAGAAATTGTTAACTACTGCCTACTGGACAATAAAGTAATTAAAGTTTCCTCTATTTCCTTAAGATATAAATAACAAAAAATAGTTTCATAGGAAAATGACTTCTCTACTCTGGAGTATATTGGATATTCTACAGGCTATCGCCTAATCGAGAGGCTTACTCGTGAATGGCCTCGTTTCAAAGATGAGCTAGAAACAATGAAATTTATTTGCACAGATTTCTGGTCGTTAATTTACAAAAAACAAGTGGACAATTTGAGGACGAACCATCAAGGAGTCTACGTTCTTCAGGATAAAGCGTTCCGTTTCCTTACACGAATAACACCTGGAACCAAGCAACTAGAACATGCACCAAAGGTATAATACATTATTATTGATAAACAATTTTTATTGAAAACGAATTCGTATTTACAGTTCGTCGCGTTCACTTGTGGTCTGGTGAGAGGAGCTTTAGCCAATTTAGGCATCAACAGCACTGTTACCGCAGAAGTGCAATCCATTCCATCATGTAAATTTCACGTGCAAGTAAAATTAAATTAAACTAAGGCTAGTGGCTATTATTGTTCCGATCACAGGTGTAATAAATACAAATGACACGTTTGATAAAAATACTCAGATTGATTTGTATATTGCTACGATGTTGTCTTTGGATATGTTAAAGTGTTTAAAAAGTTTCCACTTTGAGTCTGGAAAATCTGGATTCAACGGTGCTGGGTCTGTGTATATACCCACGTCGGATACAGGTCCAATTATGACAACAGTTGAACCATTATATAGACGCAAATATTCGTGGAAAGCTCTGGCATTATTGAAGTAACAGAAAAGAAGGCAGAAATTCCAGTCTTTTGTCTCACAACATCTTTGCAAAAAATCTGATTTCATATATCCATCCTCCATGAAATTCAATTTTATGAAACTTGATGGTGAATAATTGCTCTCCCACCATGATTTGTCTACCTCCAGACCATACACAGAGAAACCTTAAAGAGATTTGCAGAAATAATAAAATAAAAAACCTCTCCAAACAAATTACATAACCATACCGATACTCTCTTGAATTATCCATTCTAGTAGACCCGTTCCACAGCCAACACTCAATATTTTGTTCACGCCCAACTTATGAAGTGTTTCTTTTAAGGTAAATAGAGCTTCTTCTGTTGGCCATGTCCAGAGATATTTTCTTTTCTCGTCCAGAGGTAGCAATTCACTTATTTTTAGAACCTTTTTCCATTCTTTTGCAGCAG
Source organism: Myathropa florea (assembly GCA_930367185.1). Lineage (NCBI taxonomy): Eukaryota > Metazoa > Arthropoda > Insecta > Diptera > Syrphidae > Myathropa > Myathropa florea. Next base: position 101,287,370 of record OV884003.1, read on the forward strand.
CGTAAATTTGCAGATCTGTTTCCAATGAATTTTCGAACATTGTTAGATTTTTGCGTGCTGTTCCGTAATTCAAATCGACTAACAATCGCCCAAATGAGTCGAGTGACGTAGGTTGGACCTGAGAAGAATTGGGTTGGCGCCAATAATAATTCGTTCAAGTTCTGTGGTAGTGAACTCTTTTGTTGTTATTTTTTAGCGTCCCTTTTGTTAAGCATATTTGAGGCAATGGTTGCTTACGTAGTACATTCTTAATATAGATGCAGGAACCGAACTTTGAGAAATGTTTACACATGCTAACGAATACTTAATCGTTTGGCAACCTCGTTTTTCAAAACTTAGGGATGTGCTAATACAATGAATAAATATAGAACAAACGCCAACCTTCGCCTTCGTTTCTATTGGCTTAAAAAAATATCTTCCCATAAATCATATTTGTGCTCATATTTACTCACAAGCAAACTTTCACATAGTTTTTCCTGTTGAATGTTAGACTGGATTTGAGAAGAATTGATGAGAAATATAGGAACAATTGCTACAGAAGCGGAAATCCGGTTAAGATGACTATCAGAATTTAGATATGATGAAAAATGATTCTAGATAATTAAACGGTAAGTACTTAGTATTTAAATTTCAGCACAGTCTCTGTTCCAGATTTCTTGAGAATACAATCATCCCGACCGCGAAAGTCGTTTTATTAAAAGGACACAAGGTCTTTTGAGAGTCGAGTCACTTTTTAGGCGTTTAGTATCGGCTTTTGAACGTAAAACGACTACTTTAACGAGAATCATATCATAGAGTCGTTTTGGGACAGGACGACTTCTGTGTTCAGTGCGAATACAAACGTCAATGGAAAGTTAACTTACTGTAAATATGTAACAAAACAGAAATGACAAATTTGAAAAGGGCATTGGATCAATTCGCTTGTCCACTTGTAGAACATCATTCGGAACGTTCGATATAGCGTAGAAAGTTGCTGATTGGTGTCGCAGAGACTCTGAAAGAAGCAGAGGCTGGACATGTACAAAGCTTCTGTCGTTTGCAAAAATACCATCTTGTTAGATCTCCACCTTGTCGTATTCATTTGCTGGAAAATCTTTCAGTAGTGGTAAGACCCAGTTTTGTGATGATTACCCTGCTAATAAGCAAATGGTGAATTAGCCTACCGAATTTTGTATTCACACCAAGATTCGCCAGTGCATTAGTGATAACATATGGTTGGAAATTACTGAAGGCTTTCTCGATGTCAAGGAAGGCTGTCATAGTGCATACTTGATGCATTTCTATGAAGCGCTTTCTACTGATATGTATACATGTTGGGAGGCAGACAACTTAGATTGATCTATGTTACACCGATGATGGATATCAATGAGCCTTTTCAGTATTTTTAAAGGGATGATATGCTAATAAGCCTTAAACCGTTGGGTTTATTAGAGTTACGCTGTTACTGGGAGTATAAGGGTTATTGTCCGAACAACCTGAAAGGGAGATGGCAAGTGTAAAGCGAAGCATTCATAACATGCAAAGGCTGTAATCTAAAAGTGTCTATAAGCGGAAGTGAAAAGTCCTTGTAGTGTCACCATCAAAAATGTCCAATCTAAGTAAACCCTAAAGAATTTACATTGACATTTAGCTGCATAACATCTCTCTTTCTCTCAAATTACTGTTATTTTTCTGACAACCAACCAATAATATTTTTCTTTCGCTTTGTATCAACCATTAAAATATTAAATATAAAATGTACTATTTGATTACTGCTTTTTATTCTCGACGTCGTCGGTTGTAAAATTAAAACGTAGTGACTGATCCTTATAAAAATCCGGTGGAATAAATAAAACTCAGAAAGGTAGTCGGCAAAGTTTTCCCTCCGCACCATTTTATCGAAAGTAAATAAACAAATGACGAACCATGTCAGTCAGACTGAATCTGATAGGTATACTTAAAGTTCTTTCGCCAGTGTGTCTCCGAAAAATTCGATTGTTGACCGTTATACAAGACAGTTGGTTCCTGCACGACTTTAATTTGATCCCCTTCTGAGTTAAAGTTTCCACCAAGACCATTATTATCACTTGTATCATTTTCTTGGGTACTATCATCATCTAAAAGGATCTTTCGGTAAATCTCACATGGATCGTATTTCTTTTTAGGTTTATGAGTCGTCACTTCTGGATGTACAACAAATGGTTTTCCCTTTTCATTTATCGCTTTGTTTACAATGGGTTGACTTGTTTGGAGAACGATTACTGGTTTAACATTTCCAATGCATCTGATGACTGAACTATTGGCAACAATTTTGGGCACATCACTGTCGTTTTTATTTATGTTAACACACCGAACATTGTGCTCTGCGGATGATTTATCACATTTGTCTTCATAATCTGCATCTTCATTGATAACTTCGATGGCCTTTTTATCTTCATTTGGGTGCATGTTTTTTATATGTCTGATAATATTGTCCTTTCGTATGCTTGTCGTGTCGCAGAAGTTACATTTATACTTTGATTTACCTGGAATCGTTTTAGCATAGTTAAATCAAATGGCCACAAGGAGAAACGACGAATAGCTTACCAATGTGAATTTTACTGTGTCTCATTAAGGATTTCATGTCAATGAATTGCTTGAAGCATTCGGTGCAGCTGAAGTCTTTTTGCCTTGAATGCCGCATTGTGTGCAACTTTAGAGTTGAATTTCTATCGAATTTTTTGTCACAAAGACCGCATTTGAATTGTTTTGTTCCTACAAAGATTGCAATTTCATAAAATTAATCCAATTAAAATCAAACATATATTAGTTATATATTTAACATAAAATTCATTGAGGTAATTTGATGGATCGAATTTATGTATGTTTTCATCCAATGTAGTGTATTTGATGTTTCCTGCTGATTAATTTATTCGTTTTAATGTATGTATGTATTGGAAGAAAAACAGTAGAACAGTCAAAAAGAGATCGATTCTTTAGAAATTAATTTGAGGGAGCTTAAACTCGTTGCAGAACACAGAGCGAGATGACGCATAGGGACGGTTGACATCCTATGTTCCCCCACGGGATATAAATAATGTATTTAAAAAAGGTTTAGTTAAGGTGGCTGACTGCAGACTAACAGGTTCATTACATTACATTGGGGCATGTATTCGAATGATATAGCTACACGATTTTCGTTATCATTAACAAGTGGTGAAGGAACAAGCTGTTGACCGATGGAAAGGATTTTTAAGGCAGAACAAATTCTTCCCCCCTCCATTCCTCTTTAACCATTTCTTTACGAGATTTCAGTTAACAGTTGCCCGCTTTGGTCAATACTCTCAGCTGCTTTAATTGTATGGAAATTAGAAAGTTGGAGTTATCAAATTGTCTCATGTAGATAGTTATCAGATTTCAGTCAAAAGATTCCGAAGAGAATTTGAGAACAGTTTAGGTTCAGGATATTATACTGTTGAATTTAATACAACAGATACACATGAGGATAATATAATCAAGGGGTACACTTCCCACTTCGAGGCCGCCCATACAGTTCCCACTTACCAGTATGTACGACCTTATGCATGCGTAACGTTGATTTTAGTGAAAACTTTCGTCCACATGTCTCACAGACATAGGGAAAAATATTTTTATGACTCTGCAAATGAGCAGTAAAAGCCAATTCGTTCTTCAGTTTAACACCGCATTCGATGCATTGTTGAGCAACTGCCGTGTGAAGTTTTTCATGTTTTCGAAGAATCTGCAGTCTTGAAAAGGTTTTGTTACAAACTAAGCACTCAAAAGAAGTTTTCGAATGACCACCCATGTGGTATTTCAGATGAGATGATGTCGAGAATGTCTGCAAATGGTCTTGAGTCAATAAAACCTTCAGATTATAATGCACATCCTTACCTTAAAACATTGCTCACATTTATAGGGTTTATTCGACGAATTATTACAGAACAAATGATAATATTGCTGGGTTCGACTATTGAAATGCTTATCACAGACTGTGCAGAGATATGCCAATTTGTCGTCGATGCACTCTTTTATAATGTGTTGAGGGAACTCAATTCTTCCCGTACGTGATTTACCGGGAGATTGCAAGGTTGTAGCATTAGAAGGAATACATCGATTTTCAATTATATTAATTTTTTCCTTCACTTTTGCGGCGTTGTTTTCAGTCTTTTTGCATTGTTCGCAGCCGTTCTCTTCGGCTATCAAACACTGACGGCATTTTGAATGTCCGCAGGATTCTGTGATAAGGCGATTTTGATTTGATAAATCATTCGTGCATTTTGGACACTTGATTGGCTCAGCCATTTGTTGTATCTTCTGCTGAAATAAAAATTCTTTAGATAATTTAACACAAAGAACTCTTCTCAAACTCCATTGAGATTTTTCAAGTATAAACAAATTTGACAATTTTCAGCTGTTCTCGGCCAAGAACTGTTCGATGTGAAGTCGGAGGCATACATTTTAAACCAAAACTAACCCAAACGTACGGTTTGTTGGTGAGCGATTTCAATTCTCATTGCTTAATGACCTGGGTTCTGATTTTCTATGACGTATAGGAATTAAATTAACAGATTTCTGTTCCAAAATACACACTGGTAAAAAAAACTAAGGTAATCAAAGCTTTACTATAAATATATACATCGTGCAAAATGGAAATTCAGAACAAACAAAACTCACAAGTTCACTTGCGTCCACGATAACTTGCGTCTAGTTTTGTTATCGATTTTTATTTCACAATATTTTTGTTTACCTTATATTGCTAGTATTTACCTTCGGTGTTTAACAAATTTAAATTTTGAATTCAAATGTGTACATTGCAATGGAGAACAGTTTCATTCTCTACACTCTCCTTGTCATCATTTGTTGCTTAGTCTCTTATTTTCATTCATTGCGCGGAACATTTGTTTTCGACGATACCGTGGCAGTAGTCAAAAACAGTGATGTTACTAAAACGCCGGCATCTCTGACTTCAATGTTTAGTCATGACTTCTGGGGAGCAAACATCACAGATCCTGATAGTCATAAGTCCTATAGGCCGCTTACAATTTTAATGTTTCATTTCGAATACAATGAGCTAAACTTTCGCAGTCATCACATGAAGATCGTTAATTTGGTTTTGCATAGTATAAACTCCGTTCTGGTGCTTTATTTGTTTTCTAAAATAACATCAAACCAAATAACAGCGTTGATTGGTGCATTATTTTTTGCCATTCATCCAGTTCACACGGAAGCAGTATGTGGAGTTGTTGGAAGGGCTGAGTTGCTGTTTGCTTTGTGTTTTCTGCTGGCGATTCTTCTCATGGACTCAATAGATGACTTTAGCGAAAGTTCGGACGAATTTAAACTACTCGCGATTTTCACACTATCAGCAGTGGGACTTCTGTGCAAGGAAAACGCTATTACAATACTACCAACTTGTTTATTTTATCACATGATCAAGAGGAGTTGTTGGAAGCAAAGACTGAAAATCGATTGGAACGATCTCCTTCAAGTACGGTATCTAATGTTTGGAGCTTGGACCGCTTTTTTGTTATATTTTCGATTTTGGATACAAAACTTTGAAAGTCCGAAATTCAAATCAATGGACAACCCTGTTGCCGCAAATAATTCTTTCCAGACCCGAATTTTGTCACAGAATTTCCTGTACGCCTTGAATTGCTGGATTCTTCTATGCCCATTGTGGCTGAGTTTTGACTGGGCATTGGGGTCAGTGAAGCTTATTACATCACCAACCGACCATCGTATCTTAAGCATTTTTCTAGTCTATATATTTATTTATAAAATAATCATCACTAAGTCAAAAAATCTACTCATCGGAATGGGATTATTGGTGATACCATTTCTCCCAGCGAGTGGAATCATCAGAGTTGGGTTTGTTATTGCCGAACGCGTATTATATGTGCCTTCGATAGGATATTGCCTTATCATAGCGTCGTCATTCCAAAGAATCTCTCTAAAGTTGGTCAGATATAGGAAAATATTGTACATCGCATTGGTAGCTCTGTTTGGGATTTTTATACTTCGTACGCGACAAAGAGCGACCGAATGGATGACAGAGGATCTTCTATTCTCTTCAGCTTTGTATGTCTGTCCCAATAATGCAAAAGTTCACTATAACATCGCACGGTTAGCCACTGACAAGGGCGACAGAAAAAAAGCGTTTCATCATTATCATAAGGCAATTAGTTTGTATCCTGAGTACGAAGCCGCTTTGATGAACCTGGGGAATCTTTACAGAGAAATCGGTGACCTCCAAACTGCAGAAAAATACATAACGAACTCACTCGATTATGTTGAGAAATTCCCAGCTGCTTGGATGAATCTAGGCATTGTGCAAGCTTCTAGGAAGAAGTATACTGAAGCTCTGCAGAGTTACCGAAATGCCTTGAAATATCGCAAACATTACCCAGTATGTTACTACAACATGGGAAATCTATTTCTGGAAATTCAAGAATACTCCGAAGCTATAAAGCACTGGCAAGAGTCGGTTGCACTTAAGCCGAATCAACCAAAGGCGTGGGCGAATATCTTAACCCTCTTGGATAACCAAGGTCTGTATGATGATGCAATTCGTCTGTCCAGTCGAGCGTTGCAGTTCCTTCCGAATGAAACGTCAATAATGTTTATCAGAGCCAATGTATATGGAAAACTAAAGCAATATGTGGAAGCAGAAGAACTGTATAAGCAAGTTATTAAAACTGAACCATTGAATGCGTTATATCACACCAATTTGGGAGTTCTCTATCACCGATGGGGCAAAATCAACGCAGCTATAGACAACTATCAAAGAGCTGTAAAGCTGGACCCGAAGTCTAAGAATGCAGCTGACAATCTAAGTAAATTAATAAAAAGACATAGTTAAGTAAAAGTATGTTTGTGTGTCTCTAGAGATTTTGTGAATAAACGAGATTTTAATTTTTAGATCCATTATGTCAATACCCTTCAGATATTTTCTAGAATGTGAACGAGTATATTTGAAACGTGGAGCAAGTTCAAAAGAAGTCGAGATGGATCGACTTCGTCTCGAAAAGGGTTGAAAAAAAGTATTTCAAGTATAAGAGTAGCCTCTCCAGCACGTTTGCTAGTTGCCTCCAATTGCGTACGTCTAGTTAGTTTAAATCCCTCTGCATTCGCATCCACGTCCTCTGCTGCGTTGTCCCACTGGTTCAGAGTCGAAGAATTTTTTGACCGGAGCTAAGTTATAGATACGCGCTGAATAAAGCACTGGAGTAGTTGTACACTCCATCCAATTCGTGGTTGAATCTCCTTTTCTAATTGCCATCAACGAAAACTGGACCTAAGAACGCATTCAGAAACTTGACGAGTTTGGGAGCAGTCTCAAAACTAGACATGGCGCTGTATAGCTCGTCTCTATACACGTTGTCATATGGGGCCTTGAAGTCGACGAATAGGTGATGGGTGTCGGTCTGCATTTCTTGGGTCTTTTCCATGATTTGCCTTATTGTCAAAATCTGGTCTTTTGTGGACTTTCCGTGGACGAAAGACTTCAGGCGCTAACACAGAACGGCAGAAAAAATCTTATACGCGATGTTAAAGAAACTTATCCCTCGCATAGACAAAAGACAATTTTCTTGTGGTTCGGGCAAACGATGCTAAGATTTCACTCATTGGGCATGACAGATTATCCCCAGAAATTACGACGGATATTTCTTGCAAAGACACAACCGGGGGAAAGAAACTGGCTGAAACTGAAAAGTTTTCTTTCTCTCAGCTGAAATTCCCAGACCTCTACCAAGGTCGATGCCGAATTTCAGAAAAGGTAAAGGTAAAAGTGAAAATTAAAAGCAAAAAATTAATGTTTTGTTATCTGATTTAAATATTGATATATAAATATGTTATTATTGTTTCTTTTAAATAATTGTTAATGAATATTTAAATATTTATGTACTTCGCCGAACGTTTAGCAAAAATATGTATGAACTATAATTTACAAAGTGGAGCGATATATATGCATGTATATTTTGTTTTTGTTTTCATCAGATGTGTGGATATGAACTTAAGAACTACGCACATACGTGTGTATGTAAATATTCGCAACGTAAAAAAAGGAACAGCTACTGTTCGAAACGAAAGAACATTAAATGGATATGGAATCATTTTAACGAAAATGTCAACAGGGTTAATGAGCTCTCCCAAAATCAGTTCGAGTATGGGATGAGTATGTGACACTTAGAGTCTAGTGATAAACTTAAATCTAACGAATACTAATCAAATGATTCTGGAGAAGGACCACGATCAACTTTTGAACCGCTACAAATGTGTCTGTTATGTATCGTTTTTTTTTCTGCTTTGATTAATGAGCTTTAGGTAGGTTGAAGTAGATCGTTATGATGGGAGAGTGTTGGAGGTGGTATGCGGCAGCTGATTACAAAATCACAAATTCCTCGGTTTCGCCATCATCATCGTCGGCAAGATGATCTCGGCCATAGAGTTCATTTTGCAACTGTGCCAATTGGCGCTGTAATGGCTTATAGACAGATTCATGTGGTTCGTCTTTTTCCTGATCGGCACAGCTGCCGCGTGAGAATGTGAACATTGGGTAGTTCATTTCGGGACACACTGAAGGATTGCCGTCATGATTTGGTTGTGGCGAAGCAAAGCGAATTGGATTTAAGTACTGAAAGGAAATAAACAGAAAATTGAGTCAACATCAAAAAATATGAAAATATCTTAGCAACCTACTATTTGAACACTTTCGTAAAAATTATCGAAATCTGTTTTTGTCTGGCAATAGAATCCAATGCAGCAACTTGGATCCATTTTGGCGAGTTTCAACTTCCGTGGAGATTTACAATGAAATGAGTTTACAGGAAAGTTATCTTGATTTACATCCACCATTTCTTGACAGTAGTGTGGGTCTAGATGTATTAATTTATCTTCTGCAAATAGAGAGCATAATTTTGATTAATGGAATGAGCTGAAGGGGTTAAGTAAATGCGCAGTATTTGTTACAGGATTGTGATTTCGCGGGATAGTTAGAGACAAATTTCTTATCAAACAATAAGCTCCTTCAAGTACGTGGTACATCTACTACGTCCATTGTTGCAGCAAACGAAGCGGAGCGCTTATTCGGATGTGGGTTTATTGTTTGTGGCAGTCTTATGTCGGAATTCTAAAGTTTTAAGTACATAATCGAGCGACTCATTACAGTCCGCATCAACACTAAATTCGGGAACGAAGACGCCACAAGGGTGACGATGACTTCTATTATGTCATAGAAAGTGCATACGATCAATGGTCCAACAAAATCGTTGTAGGAGATTACAACGCCAAGTTAGGGAAGGAAGATATATTTGCTAGAATCATCGGAAAACACATACTTACAATAACAGCAAACGGTAAATATCATGAACGCGATCATGAGTTTTTTTTCGGTCACATGAAATGAATAAAACTAGCAAAATAATCTAAAAAGCACTCTTGCACGTATTTCATGGAGCATTCATTTTCTATTGCCTGGGAGATGAAGCGAAGAACGCCTGCAATTTCCACTGAAATCGAAAGCGATTGGCAAACATTTCTCTGTTTGTGTATTCCAATAAATTATCTGCTTAAGACGCTCGCTTATCTCTACTTATTCAATTGATATAAGGTGATCACGAATAAATACAGAATTCCCACAACGCACGCGCTTCCAATCGTACAATCAAAATGCACACAACAAATAATTTAGAAGCCGACAAAAGCAAAATGAAAACACAAACATTTGGGAAAATCTTAATCAGCAAAATCCAAAGTACAAGGCATTACTCAATGTCACCGCCGCTTCCCCAAACTGCTTACACAGTGATCGAAATAAATTTTACATAAGGCGTTGACCATGTGACTACAAATCTAACCGAAATAGCGACGAATAAAGAATTTCACGTCCAATTTGTGTGTACTCGTTGTTAAAACGTTTTGCAAACAAACGATTATGCACAAGTAAGCGAAAACGATCGAAAGTCTTACCTTGGAATCCTACAAAGTAAAGGGAATGTTTGGGTCTTCCTCCAATAACTCCGATGCAGTATTCAGTGCTGAGAAGCAATTTAAGGCAATGCGCGTAGACAGGGTTTAGTTTTTCCGTTCCGAGGCGCAGAGGGATGAGAATAACAAGAGATTTCCAATGCACCTGCTGCTGTTGGGGTTTATTTTGAGAATTGTCATGTTTTCGATGCGTTTGCCATGGAACTTGTTTAATTGTTTTATCTGGTATATAACACTCATCATGTATGTCTTGAATGTAAACTGAAATTATTGATGTGGCTTGTTAAAGCAGAATTTATTTAATGAAAAGCTGTGGAGATTACTTGTGCAGTCCTGTGCCACATAGATAACTACGTTGTCAAAGTCAGCATTTTCTTGTGCCGCGTTTTTCACCGCTTGTCTGTGAAAGATGATTCACTTTAAGACTGTGTTACTCATCTTAAAAGTTGTCTGTTATACCTTAGGAGATAAGAAACAGAGGCGGGACCGTACCAGTCGCCAGGTTTCTTGCCCATTTCGTTTCCCAAATTGACTAGAGCATGAATGGAGAAGGGGCTATTTCTCGAAGAACTATCACCAAACCACTTGATTATCTTTCGATGCATATTATCCTCGTACGTTGAGTGTAGCTGTGTTTCTGGATCCCAGCGCCAACCTGCAAAACAATGTTTCAGAATTTGCTAACGTAAAAAAGATAACTTAATAAATGACTCACTTCTTCCAAGAAAATGACAAATTAGACCCTGAGCAAGCAGCATTTGACCACTGCGAAGCATACATCCCCAGCCACAGTCCGAGGTGTAGTTGGAACCGTTCATAATTGGAAATTCCCGACGGTAAGTCATCCACAGTCGACTATAAAAATCTCTTTTAAAACCTTCAATGCCCTCCTCCCACGGATTTTCGGCAGCCTGATTTTCAATGGCATCCATGCCCAGTTCTTGTGGTACCATACTCTCGTCAATTTGTATCTCTATCTGATTCACTGCTGCAGCTCCACCTTTTAGTGTCTCCAGGTTAGCAGACAGCTCCGCCGAACTCTCCATCGAAGTTGGTGGCGTGAATTTACGATGATAGCACCGACCAAGCAGCCAAACTGGTTGTTCTTTTGAAAAATTCGAACGTATTTTTCCACTCCATCCGTACTTGACATTGTGCCACATTGAGAGCAGTTTTGATTCCATACCTTTCGTTGGTGTCCGTCCGGCTGAATTACTGGGTGATGGATCATCCTCCGTTACAATCGGAGGTGGAGTAGATGATGTTGAGTGAGCTGTGGCACTACTGCTACAACCGCCAGCGTAAAACTGACTAAATGCGCTCATAAAACGAGACGTAGATACCTTCCGAAGCGGTGTAGAAGCCTCAGACTTTGTTCCACGCGAATGAAAAATATTCGTCGCTGATGTTGAAGACGTTTGGACATCATGTGGTTCACACTGTACCTGCTGGGGTTGGTCTTCCGATGCTGCTGTCGACGACGATGATGACAATGGTGGTAGTGGTGGTGACTGGGATGGATGGTACAAATTCAGCTTTTCGTCGGTTAACTGCGAAAGTAGTCCATCATAGTTCATCTACGAATAAATTGCCTGATTAATCAACACTGAAATTATGAGTGTACGAAAACTCATTTACCGTTGAGTAATTTTGATAATAATTCTTATCTTTGTAATCAGTAAGCGTTCGGTAATAAATATTTACTCATCAAGGGAAAAAAGCACAGAACTACGCACGGAGAGAAAAATACCACCCTCAGCTGATTTTGCATTTGACACTTGTCGAGGTGAGTGCGAAAAAGAATTTGACCGAGTCTAATAAGGGAGAAATATCGCATGATAGGTATAGGTTACACTTTTTACACAGGTAAAATGCGGTTATTTTTGAAAATCATTACAATTGAAATTAACGCCTGCTGAAATTGTTTTTTTACGACCTTGACTAAAGTGCCTTCAACCAAACATAAATTTTAATAATATTTACAATTTGTATTAAACCAAATTCAAAGTGAGCATGCAGACGACTTCCTCGGCACGATAATTTCATAAGATTTATTCAAATTTGGCAAGATCCTAATATTGATTTAACAAGTTTGACTGCATACTCGCAAGCAAAGGAAATGTTGTTAAGTTTCTGTCGTATATGTAACTCTGATAGAATTTTCTATTCATTTATTTACAACGTAAATAATGTAAACAGATTAAAATATGTAAAAGATTGGAACTACTATATTCGAAGATATCAACCCACTACCTTGTCGACAGATAAATATGCGATGTGAATAAGCCTTAAATGCACCAACCTCATTCTTGAAATGTCAAACTGACAGAATTCAATCTCATTCGAAAAAAATAATATCACAAAACATTCTACATTTTACGCACTTTTAGTATATCATTACAAAGAAATACTTTTAAATTCAAACAATATGGAGAAAATGGAAATAGATGCAGAAGAAAACCCGTCAACATCCAATGTTGAGAAGACGACTAAACCAATTGTACCGGCGTCAAATATAATGGCTGGTCCAGGAACAGTACCATCGGTAACAATTTCTTTGCATCCCCTAGTCATAATGAATATATCCGAACATTGGACACGTATTCGAGCACAAGCAGGGGAACATCGTCAAGTTTATGGTGCACTTATTGGAAAGCAAAAGGGTCGTAACATTGAAGTGATGAATTCTTTCGAATTGAAAACAGACGAAGTCGGTGAAGATGTTATCATTAATTTAGATTACTACAACACAAAAGAGCAACAGTACAAGCAGGTATTTAGCGAACTTGATTTCATTGGCTGGTACACTACCGGAGAGGCCCCAACTGAGAGAGAAATTAAGATTCAAAAGCAAATCGCTGATATCAATGAATGTCCAATAATGTTGCAACTAAACCCTGTCTCACGTAGCGTGGACCAATTGCCACTTAAACTGTACGAGTCTGTGATTGATATTGTTCAGGGTGAAGCAACTATGTTGTTGGTACCGCTAGTGTACACGTTGGCAACTGAAGAAGCCGAACGCATTGGAGTAGATCACGTTGCTAGAATGTCAACAAACGAAACTGGAGAAAAGTCAGTTGTTGCTGAACATCTGGTGGCTCAAGATAGCGCTATTAAAATGCTAAACACACGCATAAAGATCGTGCTCAAGTATATAAAAGATGTTGAAGCAGGCAAACTGCAACCAAATCAAGAGATTTTGAGAGAATCATATTCACTAAGTCATCGCCTGCCTGTTATGCAGGGACCGGGTTTCAAAGAGGAGTTCTACACGCAGTGCAACGATGTTGGGTTGATTACTTACTTGGGAGCGCTTACAAAAGGATGCAACGATATGAATCACTTTGTGAATAAGTTCAACGTTTTGTACGATCGGCAAAGTTCCGGACGAAGAATGCGTGGACTCTTCTATTAGGGGTCCAGTTTAATTTCTAAATCTTGAATATCATGCAAAATATATTTGATGTAGTAAAAGTAAAATATACAAACGCTAAGCTTTGCAAATAAATTATAAATATATTGTTTTTGAAACGCCTTTTTAAATCTAAATGAGTTCTCGAAACAAAAGAGAGATGTAATGCCTCTGAGATATTGGTAGTTCTGACTATTCTGACCATATTACGACAAAGTTGTCATGAGAATACAAAAAACTGACCAACCACTGTCGAGGAATGTTCTCTCACCGCTTTTCCTACTTATGAAACTAAATAAAATGAAATCAATTCCTTACTTGCATATCTGTATATTTGACTTTAAATTGAGCTACAGGAAATCACATAAATTACTTTTTTTTTGCGCTACCTAACAACTATTAGTTCATTACTTGCGCCATGGACAATTATAGCTTGCTCTTTCAGACCCAGTGGTCCACCTATTCCATCCTCGGGCAGGAGAAAATTCAAGTTTGGATACCCAACAGGTTGCGAAAATTCCTCTAAGTTCGAATTGCTTGCACTCAACGATTTAAGTGACCAGACAGCTAAATTCTTCGACTTTCCATGGCGTGCTACAATAAAGAACTTAAAGAGAAAAAATATTTCTATATCACTGACGTATTTGCCACTTATAATCATACCTCATCTCGTTCGTCAACCAAATAGCCAATGATCAAAGCCCAGTGAGCCTTGTGACCAAATTTTAAGCAGGGAGCATTATTAAAGTCCGGGTCATATCTACGTAAGTGCATGAGTTAAGGAAATACTTGAAAATATATTTTTTCTATCTCACAAATGGAACTTAAATAAAAAACCAATACTGATTTTCTTAGATCTACATTTATTGATATCAACAAAAATCTATGTTCAACCAGCTCGCATTGGTGGAGAGACTAAGATAACACCATCGCCACGTACGAATAACATTGGAATTGTCCTCTTAGTTGTCTTATATACTTCTTCATAAGTTTCCTCATCTATTTCCACCGTGGTGACGGTTTCTTCCGCGTCTCCAAGAACCATATTCAAGTGCTGATCAAAAGCCTGCAATATTAAGTATAAAGACGCAATTGTTTCAGATCAATGAGTGAAATTGTATATTTACATGCAATCGTCCTCGCAGTTCCCGCTCATTTCGCATTTTCACATAAATCTTCTCATCCAGACTGAGGCGGATAAGATCCAGAGGTTCCTTCACAGGAATTACTTGAATCTAAAAATACAGCAAAGTAATTTTTTGACTACGAAATTCGATCGGAATTTATAATAACCTGCTCTTCTTCTGTAGCCATTATCTCGAGGATTGTTTTGGAATTTCACAAAAAGAAACTATGAGACACGGTAAATTGGAAAATTAACCTCACAGATGTAAACAACTGTCAAAATGCAAACGTTTGCAAAAGCACTGTAAGTGATACCACTTTTCTCAATTAACTTGCACTTGAACTGATTAAATTATTTCTATGCGGAGAAGAACTTGTCTTCGTACCGAATTTAATCTTAAGTTTATTCCACCGTTTATCCATAACGAACGATGTATAAGATTCCAACGATAAACCGGAAAATCAGTGTTTAATGAAAAAAATCAATTTTCTAGTCACACTATTCGAAAAGTGGCAGCCCAGAAAAGGAAAATCTGACAGACCTCCGACGAGACTCGTTTACATATCATATGCAATAATTTCTTGATTTGATTCAAGACCTCCCATCTTAAGCTAAACAACTAAATGATTTTCCAAAGACAGGAAAACCGAACATAATCATATTCATCACATTAACAACATATAAATCATTTGAACTTTGAAAAAGGATACGCCACAAAAATACACGCACCGTCAAGTAAACAGTCTCTGACCTTGGCACAATTCAATCGACCTTCGAACAGTTGGCATTCGATTGGGGGCACATTTGCCGTCATCTCAGCCACTGTATCACAAATTAATTTATGTAAATTCTTGGCACTAAACATTTCCCCATTGTTGGTGTAGTTTCGTAGTTTGGCAATTGACAGTAATTCCAATGGAGCTGGACGACCACCTAGCAACATACTCAAAGCTGTCAATCCACAGGTTGGACCTTCCTGGAGAATGCTTGGAATATTTTTATATTTACAACTCTTTGGCGGAGAATATGTGCACACTTTGGCTAGATAGCACGCTCTCTGTAATTCAGGCCATGCATCTGCCCAGGTACATTCGTCAATATCACATCGTTTTGCTAGAGTAGTTGTTGACCTAAGCTGTGTATGATGGCTCTCGGTAAGTGTTCGCAATACCGGAGGCGGTGGTGGCACCGCAGACACCTGTACCGAATTCGACATTCTATTGCACTTCAATTGATCTTTATTAACCTCTCGATTTCTAATTCATTTTATTTCACTTGATCTTGTAGTTTGTGGAATCCGATTTCACTACGCGCACCTGAGCGAGGTAAAAATAAACAACTTTTTTTTTACCCAAACGAAAATGACATTTTGCATTTCGGGACAGATAAAATGTACTGATTAATGCAGCTAGGTGGCGATATGTGTATGGTGGTTTCTGCATTTGCTTCGTTGTAAAGTTTCTTTCCGGGAGATGGCCCAGGCCAAACTTGAAACGGAGCAAGAAGTAGAAAAAATTTCAGTTCAAAATTTTATTTAAGCATAAGCATAATATTGTGTAGTATGTGTAGTATTTGTTGCTGAACAACTGATATCACAAGGTCCATTCAAATTAAGGCAAGCTGCTAACTAGTACTGCGTTTCTATGCTTTTCTCGCAATATCCCTTGTAAAGAATTTGCCAATCTGAACAAAAAAGGGAAAAACTTAATCAGCATCAGATAAATTGCCTAAAATCTGAGACTTACTTTCAGAGTATCTGCAATTGAAATTTCTTAGCGAGCACGGATTTGAGAATGTCCTCTCAACTCCATTATATGTTCCGCAAACTGGATTATAAACTGCTACACATGGCACAATTCGACAACGATGTGGTTTTTTAGACGTTTGACTAGGATTCTCTTCTTTTTCAGGTGGTTGGCTTGAGGGTGGTTTACTTGGAGATGGCTCAATTGGAGATGGCTGACTTAAGCTAGGTTCATTTGATTCGGTCTGATTTTCAGGAGTTTGTTGGGGTGGTGGAGATTTTTCATCTGGTTGAGCTTCTTTTTCAGATGGTGGTTCAAAGGATATTCCAGAAGCTAAGTGAAAGCCATTCATGTATTGATATTATCGTTCAATACTTGTTATGGATCTTACCACCTGGAAGACTACTTAAAATCTGAGTGAGAGCTTCAATATCTTTAGGAGATATTTCAAAAATTTGGGCTGTTTGGAGTGATCCATCGATTTGAAAAGAATGAATCTCATTCTGCTCCGCTGGCTTTGGCGGTGGGTCTGATTCACTTGGTTGGCTAGGTTCAACTGGT
Source organism: Myathropa florea (assembly GCA_930367185.1). Lineage (NCBI taxonomy): Eukaryota > Metazoa > Arthropoda > Insecta > Diptera > Syrphidae > Myathropa > Myathropa florea. Next base: position 101,304,183 of record OV884003.1, read on the forward strand.
TCAGGAGGTGTATTTGATTTCTCTATGTCATCATCAGTGCATTCACCCCAATGAAGAGGTTCCCAGATATCTGTGAACAATAAGCATAAACCAAACATGCTTATGGGTGACACGATTTAATAACTCACCAGAATCGGAATCACAGTTCTGGGATTTAAGAAAACACTCATTGATGAATGTCTGAGGTACCTTCTTCTGATTTGTAGCACATAGAGGTTTCAAATCAACCTTGCATTCGCTCGGACAATTTTCAATGACGCTAGGACATTCGCCTTTAAATTTCAGGGTCCATTCTAAAATTGGAACAGTTTTATAATTTTAAATGATTAATCTACATTTAAAGCGCCATACTCACCATTGTCACTGTGGCAGGATTCCATTTTCATTTCACATTCGCTGTTAAACGTTTTGCTGGCAGCACTACTATTTGTGGCACATACGGGTTTATAGACATTCGGACAATATCCTGGACATATTTGCTCGTTGCATGCGGACTTGTAGATCACCCTCCATTCTGTTGATTCATACAATATTTAGAATCGAAAACGAATTTAAGCGAAAACTTCTAGCTTACTACGTCCTGTTTTGCAGTTTTCATATTCCATCTTGCAGGAGTTATCAAAGGTCTTAGTTTCGCCGTTATACTCGGCACATACGGGTTCGATTTCTTTCGAACATTTTTGACAGTAGTCGCACTCGCCTCTGCTAACGATTATCCACTCTGAAAGGAAACAAAAACAATGTAATTTACACTTAAGAAAATGCTGTCTAGTAAACGCACCTGCTCCGGTTTTGTAGGATTCGTGATTGAGTTCGCATTCGTTTTGGAAAATCCGTCTTACTCCGTTGTATATGGCACATACTGGATCATAGGTGAGAGGACAAATATTCGGACAATTTCGAGGCTTATCCGATACCTTACATTCGCCATCATAGACAACTACCCATTCTATAAAATACAAGAGACAAATGCGGTTGGAAGTTTATAATTTATCAAGTGGTTTAGAATTTATTTACTTTTATTGCCATAGCAATTCTCTGCAAGCATTTGACACTCGTTGGTAAATGTCTTCTGTTCTCCCTGCAGAAAACCGCATACTGGTTGATAATAGTTAGAGCATTTTGGACAAGGTCCCATCGGTAGGCTGTCTGGGGGTAGTTTTTCGCATTCACTTGTAGCTACAATTTGCCAAGGCGTATTCGTTGTGAAAATTTCTGCATCCATTTGGCATTTGTTTGGAAATGTCTTCGTTACGCCTTTGAAAGCCGCGCAAATCGGGTCGTAGATTGCTGGACAAACTGAGGTTCCACTATTTTTTACGTCTTCACACCGACCATTGAAAAGAATTTTCCAAGCTAGAATAAGGCAAGAGTGAGTCTTTTTTGAATGGGATCATGCAATTGACTTACGTCGTCCAGTTTTGCAAGATTCAACACTTAGTTTACATCCGTTCGGGAAAGTCTTTATATTTCCCATTGAGGAAGCACACACTGGACTGTAAAGGGCTGGACATACATCAGGACATGTCGGTAGAGGCGGTATTAATGGCGGTGGTAGGGAAGGTGTGGGTAAAGCACATTCACCTTTGTATAGAACCTGCCAGTCTGATAGGAAAATGGGTTAAAGTGTTGCTATTTCAATCGTTTAAGGTAACATACCTATTTTAGTTTTACATTTTTCAACATTCATGATACAGAGGTTTGGGAAGGTCTGCAGTACTCCATTGCAAGCAGCACAGATCGGTTGATAATCGGTTGGGCATTGTTCGGGGCATTGTGGTGGTGGTGGAGGTGGTGCTGGTTTTGAAGGCGGTGGTGGAGGAGGTGTGGGTAAAGCACATTCACCTTTGTATAGGACCTGCCAGTCTGATAGGAAAATGGGTTAAAGTGTTGTTATTTCAATCGTTTAAGGTAACGTACCTATTTTAGTTTTACATTTTTCAACATTCATGATACAGAGGTTTGGGAAGGTCTGCTGTACACCATTGCAAGCAGCACAGACCGGTTGATAATCGGTTGGGCATTGGTCGGGGCATTGTGGTGGTGGTGGTGGAGGTGGTGCTGGTTTTGAAGGCGGTGGTGGAGGAGGTGTGGGTAAAGCACATTCACCTTTGTATAGGACCTGCCAGTCTGATAGGAAAATGGGTTAAAGTGTTGTTATTTCAATCGTTTAAGGTAACGTACCTATTTTAGTTTTACATTTTTCAACATTCATGATACAGAGGTTTGGGAAGGTTTGCAGTACTCCATTGCAAGCAGCACAGATCGGTTTATAATCGGTTGGGCATTGTTCGGGGCATTGTGGTGGTGGTGGAGGTGGTGCTGGTTTTGAAGGCGGTGGTGGAGGAGGTGTGGGTAAAGCACATTCACCTTTGTATAGGACCTGCCAGTCTGATAGGAAAATGGGTTAAAGTGTTGTTATTTCAATCGTTTAAGGTAACGTACCTATTTTAGTTTTACATTTTTCAACATTCATGATACAGAGGTTTGGGAAGGTCTGCTGTACACCATTGCAAGCAGCACAGACCGGTTGATAATCGGTTGGGCATTGGTCGGGGCATTGTGGTGGTGGTGGTGGAGGTGGTGCTGGTTTTGAAGGCGGTGGTGGAGGAGGTGTGGGTAAAGCACATTCACCTTTGTATAGGACCTGCCAGTCTGATAGGAAAATGGGTTAAAGTGTTGTTATTTCAATCGTTTAAGGTAACGTACCTATTTTAGTTTTACATTTTTCAACATTCATGATACAGAGGTTTGGGAAGGTCTGCTGTACACCATTGCAAGCAGCACAGACCGGTTGATAATCGGTTGGGCATTGGTTGGGGCATTGTGGTGGTGGTGGTGGAGGTGGTGCTGGTTTTGAAGGCGGTGGTGGAGGAGGTGTGGGTAAAGCACATTCACCTTTGTATAGGACCTGCCAGTCTGATAGGAAAATGGGTTAAAGTGTTGTTATTTCAATCGTTTAAGGTAACGTACCTATTTTAGTTTTACATTTTTCAACATTCATGATACAGAGGTTTGGGAAGGTCTGCTGTACACCATTGCAAGCAGCACAGACCGGTTGATAATCGGTTGGGCATTGGTCGGGGCATTGTGGTGGTGGTGGTGGAGGTGGTGCTGGTTTTGAAGGCGGTGGTGGAGGAGGTGTGGGTAAAGCACATTCACCTTTGTATAGGACTTGCCAGTCTGATAAGAAAATGGGTTAAAGTGTTGCTATTTCGATCGTTTAAGGTGACGTACCTATTTTAGATTGACATTTTTCAGCATTCATGATACAGGGGTTTGGGAAGGTCTGCTGTACACCATTGCAAGCAGCACAGACCGGTTGATAATCGGTTGGGCATTGTTCGGGGCATTGTGGTGGTGGTGGTGGAGGTGGTGCTGGTTTTGATGGTGGTGGAGGAGGTGTGGCTAAAACACATTCACCTTTGTATTGGACTTGCCAATCTGATAATAAAATGGGTTAAACTGTTGCTATTTCAATCGTTTAAAGCAACCTACCTATTTTAGTTTGACATTTTTCAGCATTCATGATACAGGGGTTTGGGAAGGTCTGCTGTACACCATTGCAAGCAGCACAGACCGGTTGATAATCGGTTGGGCATTGTTCGGGACATTTTGGCGGTGGTGGTGCTGGTTTTGATGGCGGTGGTGGAGGAGGTGTGGGTAAAGCACATTCACCTTTGTTTAGAACTTGCCAATCTGATAAGAAAATGAGTTAAAGTGTTGCTATTTCGATCGTTTTAGGTAACGTACCTATTTTAGTTTGACATTTTTCAGCATTCATGATACAGAGGTTCGGGAAGGTCTGCTGTACACCATTGGAAGCAGCACAGACCGGTTGATAATCGGTTGGGCATTGTTCGGGGCATTGTGGAGGTGGTGGTGGAGGAGGTGTGGGTAAAGCACATTCACCTTTGTTTAGAACTTGCCAATCTGATAAGAAAATGAGTTAAAGTGTTGCTATTTCGATCGTTTTAGGTAACGTACCTATTTTAGTTTGACATTTTTCAGCATTCATGATACAGAGGTTCGGGAAGGTCTGCTGTACACCATTGCAAGCAGCACAGACCGGTTGATAATCGGTTGAGCATTGTTCGGGGCATTGTGGAGGTGGTGGTGCCGGTTTTGATGGCGGTGGTGGAGGAGGTGTGGGTAAAGCACATTCACCTTTGTTTAGAACTTGCCAATCTGATAAGAAAATGAGTTAAAGTGTTGCTATTTCGATCGTTTTTGGTAACGTACCTATTTTAGTTTGACATTTTTCAGCATTCATGATACAGAGGTTCCGGAAGGTCTGCTGTACACCATTGGAAGCAGCACAGACCGGTTGATAATCGGTTGGGCATTGTTCGGGACATTTTGGCGGTGGTGGTGCTGGTTTTGATGGCGGTGGTGGAGGAGGTGTGGGTGAAGCACATTCAGCTTTGTTTAGAACTTGCCAATCTGATAAGAAAATGAGTTAAAGTGTTTCTATTTTGATCGTTTTAGGTAACGTACCTATTTTAGTTTGACATTTTTCAGCATTCATGATACAGAGGTTTGGGAAAGTCTTCTGTACACCATTGGAAGCAGCACAGACCGGTTGATAATCGGTTGGACATTGTTTGGGGCATTGTGGTGGTGGTGGAGGTGGTGCTGGTTTTGAAGGCGGTGGTGGAGGAGGTGTGGGTGAAGCACATTCACCTTTGTTCAGGACTTGCCAGTCTGATAAGAAAATGAGTTAAATTGTTGCTATTTCAATCGTTTAAAGCAACCTACCTATTTTAGTTTGACATTTTTCAGCATTCATGATACAGAGGTTTGGGAAGGTCTTCTGTACACCATTGGAAGCAGCACAGACCGGTTGATAATCGGTTGGGCATTGTTTGGGGCATTGTGGTGGTGGTGCTGGTTTTGAAGGTGGTGGTGGAGGAGGTGTGGGTGAAGCACATTCACCTTTGTTCAGGACTTGCCAGTCTGATAAGAAAATGAGTTAAATTGTTGCTATTTCAATCGTTTAAGGTAACGTACCTGTTTTAGTTTGACATTTTTCAGCATTCATGATACAGAGGTTTGGGAAGGTCTTCTGTGCACCATTGGAAGCAGCACAGACCGGTTGATAATCGGTTGGGCATTGTTCGGGGCATTGTGGAGGTGGTGGTGCTGTTGTTGTTGGCGGTGGTGGACATTCACCTGCATTTTCAATTTTCCACTCTGCGAAAGGTTTTAATAACATAAGCACATCTACCTCATCGAATTCTATGTCTGAACCTACCTTGATTATTTTTACATTGTTCCATTTTGAGAGAGCATTCGTTCGGAAATGTTCTTTTCTCGCCGTTGGAGTTAGCAGCACAAAGGGGTTGGTAAACTTCTGGACATTCAGATGGGCAATCGTCGGGTGGGTCTTGGCATTGACCCTTGTGCACGATATCCCATTCTATAAAATAAAAGAATGTAAGGTGTGACATAGAGTATGAGCTACAGCCGATTTTGTGTAACTTACCAGACCCGGTTTTGCAATTTTCTAAATCGAGGAGACATTCATTGTCAAATGTTTTACTTTTCCCCTTAAATGTGGCGCACAGCGGACTGTATATTTTCGGACAAGCCTCATCGCACACAGGAATGGGTTCATTACACACTCCAGGGCTCTTTATCTGCCAGTCTTAAAGAGAAAAGTAAATATGTTGGTAAGAGACGTATGATAAGATGAATATATAAAGGGAAACGAAAGATTCACAAACGGAATAAATAGTTTAGATAGCTAAACAAAAAATAAGGATTTTTTTTTTCGATATTTAGTTGACTTCAAGTTTGGATCGCCTTTTTTTGGGTCACATACGATCGATGCTCATCTCTTAATCCAAGTAGTTTCCCAACGTATCATGTGGGTCTAGTTTCTGACCCACATTTACATCTATTAATGAGAGGACAGCACCACGCTCGTCCTTCTTTGATGCTGCACAAGATGGTGCAAAAGGAAAACTCTTATTTAAACTGACTTAGTTACGAATTAAATTGACACTGCAAGCTATCACAAGAACACTAGATCACGGTTGTACTTACTTTGTCTAGACGTGCAAGCCTCTACTTGGAAGAGGCACATGTTCGAGAATGTTTGTTCTTTGTCCCCAGTTGTTCCACAAACCGGATCATATTCCATTGTACAGAATTCTGGGCAGCCGTCTGAAGTGGTCGGCCCTGGTGTTGGCTTAGGTCGAGGAGGTGGCGGACGAGAAGTTGGCGGTATTGGTGGTTTAGTAGGTGGTAAACTCGATGCAGAGCACTCTCCCTCGTGAAGAATCGACCAAATATTATCCACTTTGCAGTTCTCCAAATCTAGTTCACATCGATTTAAAAATGTATATGTATTGTCACCCCATATCGCGCAGATTGGTGCGTACTCCTTGGTGCAGACTTGATCGCATTTTTGGAAGCAATTTGCAATTTCCGTTCTCTGCAAAACTGTATAGAAACGAAAATAGAATCTCCCAGAGAATTCTTCACGATCTTTCGGTGTGACTCACTTGTTTCTCCGTTTTGTCCACGTTTATCATTCTCCGCATCCAGGCGACACCCATTCCTGAATAAAAACCAATGAGTGCCATTGGTAGCGCACACAGGATACTCCGAATTGGGACATGGCTCGCAGAGTCGTTTAGTAGCACCATTTGTTGATGTCAGCAAAGAAGTCACAAAAATTACGAAAAATATTTTTGCCATCGCAGAGAAGTAACACTTGAACTGTTAGAATCAGCTTGACTCCGTTGGGAGTTGAATCAGCGTTTTATATAGGTGAAGCGTAATGCGCAAGGTGAGCCAGTTTATCAGATGCACTCGTAGGAATGAGTACGGAAATTGACAGACGTTCGGGTTATCTTAGAAAACGTTGGCGCGTTATCATGTATCGATGGATTGTACGGCTGTAAAGCGAGACAAGTCATCTGGCGCACCAGTGATAATCAATTTTTGAGAAGCTTGTGTGGGATCACAATCGATAGTTGCGACAGAGGCCTGTGAATCAAATCGTTTTGAGCACGTACAGCAAGTAAGCAGATGTTCATGTGCATGGCTGTGGAGAAGTTTGGAATTCTTGCCCACTCGCGGTGAGAAACGGCGCAACAAAAGCGCACTTGTTTGGTATACATAGCGCTGTTAGCCAAAGAATGTGAGAAATTAAAACTACGTAGGCACTTGGCTTGCGAAACAAGACTGGTTCGCGCTTTGAAAGAAAAGTGCAATCAGAAATTTTTGAACAACGGATTATTTTTAGTGTTGTATTCAGTCGTCATCACCTGATTTCAAGGAATTTTGGCTTAAAACAAAGATCAAATTTCTCATTGCACGCTCACTGGACTCAATCAGATGTCTACACTGATTAGAGTACCTAGGTTGCGGTAATGCCCGCTTCTCGTTACACTATAGTTCACTTACCAACCCAAATCAATTAGTAAGATTACCACCAAACAAAAGTGCTTCATACAAGCCCAGGAAATGTTGGAAAACTTCTGCAAAAACCCACACCACTTTCATTCCCATTCCACACAACCCTGAAAATCCTTTCGGAATTCCCATTGAAATCGCAGAGCACCATAACTGTGCCTCCGGTCAGTGAAAAGACCGTAGGGGTGGGAATTACGCTTTTATTCACTATTTGTTGAATACCAAACTAATCAAAGTTATTTACCCATCAATTCACCTCAATACAAAAACCCAATCAATCACACACCCCTATGTACTGGGCGGTCTGGAGGAAATCCCATTTAACCCTTTTAGCCTACATCCTTACTTCTTCTTAAGTCAATATGTCCTTTAATCTGACATGAGTGGCTGGTAAAAAATTTAAGGCCAACCAACAACGGCTACATTCGTAGCAACAACGAAATCCCCCCCTTCTCCCGTTTCAATTGATTTCTGCATGAACCTCGATCAAACCTTAACCGGTGTGGCAGTGGTAGAAAGAAAACTGCCCGAACCCACCCTCAGTCCGTGAATGGAAACCAATTGAATTCGTAACTTCTGACGAATTCCCACCGGACAAGCAACTCTGACTGTTTACAAATCCCCACCAATGTTTACCAATTTCCCAAATTAGCTTAAACTAGCCTAAATATCCTGCAAATTATTTGATAAAAGACCTACGAAGAGCGACGCGACGGGTGGGGGTTGCTGGAGAATCAATCTCCAGTCGGCGTTCATTCAACCGAAGTCGGGCAACCCTTTCCTATTAGTTCAATGGGCGAAAAGATTCGACCAGAAACAGACACAGTTCTGCCGTGCCCTGATGCGAGATGGTGGAACGGCGGCAACTCCCTTCCCACCGGAAACAGGTTGCCAACTGCTGGATACGCACATCCTCATGCATTAAACATTTTTAATCTCTCTGGGGAAATCGAATGGATCCGATATTCAATTGAATAAAACGCTCGTCGCTGAATCGACGAGAGCATGGACGAAGGAGCAACAGAGCAGCAGAGGAAGTTGAGGATGACAGGGATGCGAAGGATGGGGAGGAAACGACCGTTGGAACTTGTACTCCTTTCACCCCCGATGCGTTCTTTATTCATTCAACACTCTTCTGTTGGGAGATGCCATGACATGCCACGCTACGGCACGCCACAGCCGCAGCAGACACGGCATGTGTGGAGTTTGTTTTACAACTCCGCCTCCTCTTTGACCCGAAATGTAGGTTTCCCCAGCTAAAGGCAGTGTTGGCTATGAGTACGCGACTCGGGAGGGCGTTGGAAAAATAAAACTCCTGTGAAAAGGATTCGAAATCTCATTTTAATTTATTTTGACTAGATTTATGGTCGGGCACGCGGTGAGGTGGACCGGGTGGGTAGATTTCATGGCACGTAAACGTTGCGCTGGCAGTGCGAGATCAAATAGGATGACGACTACGAACAGCTCCACCACCAGCGCCGCCACTAGGGGCTGTTCCACTAGTGAATATGCTAAGTGCTGCACGAGTGTCGTGCCGCATGGAGACCGATACCGATATTGACATTTTGCCGCTTTTGTACAGCTATTTAGTTGATGTGGGCAATCGCATAGTGTGGCGGTTGCGACGGCAGCGACGATGTCCTCGTCAATGTTCGAGTACAGACGAGCGATGACGACCGGTGATGCCGGCTAAGACCTGAAATAGCGTCGGTGATTTTGTCCCTTGGTTAACATTGGTTAGATGTGTGTAATGAGGAAGCATACGTGTGTGCATGTGGCGAAGCTCCCGATGAACCTAAGGCTGGCCAAAGGCCTGTATGCTTTAATTAAACTCCTTCCCTTAGTTTTTTTTTCGCTGCCGCTGTTGTTGTTTTCGAAATTTTCGTAATTGTAGTTAGGATGTGATTTGCATTAACGCTGTTGTACTGGATGTCCAGCATATCCTGGATGGATGGTGGTGGGTCGGTATTTTGCTTTTCATTTTCATCGCGCATATGTTCCTGGACACAACGAACAAGGCCGGCAGGAAGTATTTAAAGGTGTCTCGTTCTGCATACTGTAGATGGGACTGTATTTGCTAGATGATGAGATGGAGTGAGTGGTGGCTATTTTTAATTAATGCTTGACTGGGGTGTACATGTACTGGTGAAAGGGATATGCTGCGTTTGGGAAAATGAGCGTTGCTCTATAATGAGGTTCTGACGTGACAGAGGAAACGCTTCCATTCAGGAAGAAACAACAAATTTAGAGTTAAACGTAATGACCTAGAGGATGACGGTTGACACGTGTGCATACAGACATACATAGTGTATGCAATAGCAATTAAATCGTGCTCAAAAGTCCACTGGGTCATTGAGATTGAAATGCTTGAACTATAATTTAATGGAAATACAACACGAATGTAGGTGTCGCAAAATATCGCGAATCAATGTGGTGGCGGCGCCGCTGTGTAGTCTGATAGTGGTGCGGCTTTAGACGTTTGCTTTTGTGTGCTTCTGAAAGAGATGTGACGCTGAATGTACTGATGTCACTGACAATGCTCAAAGAGTAAAACTGTCTAGAAAAATATTCGTCTCACTGAGCCTTATTTTGTTTGTTGACATACTCATTCATCCAGAAATGGGCCTCATCGCAGAAGATGATTATTCGATTAATATTAGGGTCAGCTTCCAACTGCTTTTGAGGCCATTCAGCGAACACACGTCGTTGTCTACACTCAGCTTCACTGCACCAGTGAACTCAAACACTGCGAATAGTCCTCTCGGTAGGCTGATTATTACGACCGTAAAATTGGCGAAGCGCGCGAAACGTTGTCCGAACAGAACACCCATTTTGATAAAATAATTTTATCATTTGCAGGTGTTATTGAACGGTATGTCCATCCATGTTGATTTGCAAAACAGACTGAATAATTTGACCGATGTAACTTCAATAATATGGCCGCTATCAACTGTCAAGACGACTGGATGGCGCAGTTGGTTAAGTGCCTGCTCTAAGTTAGACGGGTCCCAGGTTCGAATCCCAGTGAAAGCACAGTTAATACGCTTTTACTAGTCACCATTTGCCGTCGGAATCAAATTAACGGGATTATCACTGGAACGGTCGATCAGTGGTAGTAGTCTGACTGTGACCAACATGGTCTAAGTGTGCCCTCTAACCTAACCTAACCTAACCTATCAACTGTCAAAATTCAGAAGTCCCTATTGGAAGAGCCTTTAGTTAAAGAAGTTGTAAGTGACGGATAATTTGGTAAATTTGGTAATATTTTGATTCCCATGTTACTCAGCATCGACGCAGTATTGCGCTTCAGGCATTAATTACTTTTTTTTTTGCTTATTATAATTTTACTTTGGCGTCGATCTCGCCCCCAATATTTCCACTTATCTTCATGTTGCTATAAAGACCTTTAACGTTGTGGTTATGTAAATATTTAAATTCATATTTAAAAGCAGATACGATTTGAAAACGTTATTTTCTGACGTCAACTGAATTTCTCTCGTCGTAAAAACAATTTCTTCGCAGTTTTACTTTCAAAACCATACTCGCGTTGAATATAAAATACCCACGTCCCACTGATTGGCTTGTCTCAGCCCACCTTAGCTGCGTCTATAATAACGAAGCACTGCAGGTGTCCAAGTAAACATTTGCCCATAAAAACCCACGCCACCCACTGTCCTTAGCACTCGCAATCAGCGGCGAAGAATTCTAAAACGAGCAAACATTCTTAAAGCACTAGCACTGACTTCTTCTATCAACTTCACAAAGGGACACAAAGGTTTTTGCAAAATCACGTCATTCACTTATGTTCCTTGCTGCATTATGAAATAACTTAATTCTCTCACAACCAAAGCAAGAACTTGCGAGAGTAACAGGCAGGAAAACCAAGAGCACCAAGCATCAAATAACAACCATACTTGTGTAGAATCCTGCAACGTTGAGTGCCTGCAAGTTAATGGAGCGTATCGCAAAAAAGTTAGGCTAATTAATTTTTCTCAAAGTTGAGAGAAATGAAGGACGATGGCGGAAGAGAAAAGGAAAAGGGATCAAAGTTTTCGAGGAGCTGAGTTAAACTGCCGTGCATGCAAGTGAGTTCCAAGTGAGCCACGTTGCGGGAGAAGTAACCATCCGTTTAAAATTAATTTTTGATAGATGTCAGGTCCTGAGCAAACGTTCACTGACGATGTGGGTGTCCCTTTTTGTAAAGAGAAAGTTCATAGTGCTTTATAAAACCGGAAGAATGGAGTTCGGTCACCTCATGTGTTCCACTGACCTAGCAACAATTTATTCCGCCCCCGACACCCCCGCGGCTTAAGAGCATTACTCAGACGCATACAGCAGCACTTTATAATAATTTACAAAAGGTTCTCGTTGGCGTCCGAAACTGCACCGGTTGGCACGTAAGATTTGCTGTAAAACAAATCTACCTGTTGAATTCCCATCCTAGGCATCTGGTATTGATTTATTTCCAGCTCAGATGTATCTTGAAACCGGAGCAGGGGTGGTGGGACTCTCGATCATAGTTAATGTGAGTGTCCTTAATTAGTTATTCGCCTTCATTAATCTTAAACACCCACCCACAGGCACACATAGAGCCTCCAAGTCTAGCTAACGTGCAGAGGCCTTACCGAAGAGGCAATAAAAAGCATTTTTGGTCGGGCATGGTGGTCAGGTGTGGTCTTAGTTACGGTTTTGGATACGGATTCGCTTGTGTAGCCGCCGCACGAAGCTTTGCACTAGCTTCCAAGTGTGCTGTAGTTTTCGACGCGATTACTCCGCCCTCACGTCGAATTTCTCTGTGTGCGATTGTGTGTGGGAGGAGGAGCGCTGCACAGGAAAGATTATTACGCTGAAAATATAGTTCTCCTAGGACTAATAAAATATTTAATGGTCCCATTGGTCGGTTCCGGTTATGTGTAATAAAATATCCGAAATGGACATTGAATTTAGATTTCTTTTGCATAAAGGAGATTAGATGTGATTTGTGGCTTGGATAAATGTGCCAGAGAGTGTGTGTGAGGGGTGGGTACTAAACAGCTAAGCAAGGATGAATTAGGTTATACACTGGAGAATGAGATGTGGCCATGAGAAGATTTTCATGAGATATATTTGACGAAGGCTGTGGGAAGCATGAGATCATTTGGGCCCAACACTAGGTTATCTGTTCCGTTTGCTTATCGGTCAAGAATATGATAGATGTGATGATACATGTGCCTTCTGCATTAAAATGCTATCAAAAGAATGCTAGCCTTCGAGCAACGAGCTGTGGACTAGGGCGAACCATAAAAACTGTGCTTCGATTCAGCCGATGGTGTGTAACAATTAACTGATCCATTTCAAGATAAAATAAGACTCAGAGATGGTGGCAATCTGTCTGCTGGGAGTTTTTCTAATTTACTCTTTCTCGCTACTTGCGTCAATTTCAATTATAGATCACCCATTGCCTTCTTTTTGAAAACTAATTGTTAAAATCATTGAACCACAAAGGGCTAAGTGATACTGTTAACCTGCAGTTGGCCACTTGAACCAAAAGTTGTTGAACTAAATCAATATCAACGATGGAGGGTAGCAATAAAATCCCACAAGTTAACGCATATAATATTTATTCATTTTAACTTAGTCAGATACAGATATAAGATACAGACAAAAATATTAGATACAAAAAAAGGGTTGCTTAAGAGCTGCCCTTTTTCACTTTGATGTCAGTAACAAAGCACGCGACGGACTCGTTGGTGCTGTTGTCCACGAGTGATATCTCGACCTTGACGCTGATCTGAGGGTAGTAGCTTTCGATGGGGAACCTGAAGTTGTAGATGACATCCTCACCTTGGTCGATGGGGCATGAAGCTCCATTTAGGAGGTTAGAGCAGACATCGGCGATATCATTGGGGAGTTCATAAGGAGCTGTGATACCTAGAGCTGTGGCTTTGACGTTAGCTGTGATCTTTTGGATGTTATCTCGTGCTATATGTGGTAAACAGAAAATCATTTGTTAGTTGCCAATTGGGTGTGATTGCTTTGTACTTACTTCCTGCGAAGTTAACCTGCATGATGGCTGTCGTTCCCTTCACAACATCACACGGCATTTTAGTACATCCAGCTATGTCGACTGAGATCGGGAATGGTCGGTTACCAGAGCCTGCGGGAGTGAGGAATACAAATTTAATCGTTAGTTGGATGATTAATTAGTCACTTAAATTTTAAAAATTTTAGCTAGTAGGATGAATTTCGTTTGTGTTGACAAGGGGTTCTAGTTTTCAGCAGATTTTAATGTAATTGCAAGCGACTAATTCTTAACCTGGGCGCCGTGGCGTAGTGGGTAGGTGCGTCGACTCCTACGCTCGAGGTCGTCAGTCCGAATCTCGAAAAAAAAAAACATTTTTTCACGGCTCCACCTCTTTCGAGTCACTGACAATGCTCAAAGAGTATAACTGTCTAGAAAAAAGATTTCTCAATCTCGCCGTTCGGAGTCGGCATTAAACTGTAGGTCCCCTCCACTCGTGAGAGAACAATAGCACGCACAACACGAGTGGTTGCTGAGAAGCTAGGCCCAGGTCCACCTCGGACTGTAGCGCCGCCATTATTATATTTATAATTCTTAACCTCGTTTGTGATAAAAATGCGTCAACGAGGTGATTTACTCTTACTAGATCCGAAAAATGTAAACGATTTACAAAAATAAAACTATTTTTGTGGTCACGAAATTTTGAAACATTTTTCAAATAAAGATTATTTTTGTGATGCGATACTTACAAGCTCTAACGTCTGTTGCTGAAGTTGAAGCAACGAAAAGGAGCCCAACCAAAACTGTAGCACGGATCATCTTGAACGAGTTAGAATTGATTATAGTTTGAGAAGTAATGGGCACAAGAACTAAGGAGGAACTGATGACCTGTAAAAGAGCAACCTAGTTTATATAGTAGTGTTGATTAGATTGTTATCTTGGCGGGATCGAAAGGGCGTCATGGTAGCAACGGTGTTCATTCACAAATCACTTATCAATGAAAATTCTAATTAATTATTTAATCCAAAACATTTAGCTTTAACAACAATCGAATGAAGGGCAAGCACTTTAGATATGGATGACAGGTGTTTCCTTTGGATGAGAGTATTTCAAACAGGCATATACATATGTATATTGTTAAGGGTTAAAGAAAGTGATGTGACATGGTAATGCTCTTCCAAGGTCTATCTACAAATCTATTGATTGTTCATCAGTAGTATTTTATTATGATCAATATTTATTAAAGATTATTGGTTTCATGCATTACAACAATTCATGATCATGATTCGATCAGGATAAATTTTCGTGATCCAAGAATGAGTTGAGTTATCTCGGTCATAGATTTCCATTTTTCCTCTACCTCTCATTTCATCTCAGTTCTCAGTTTAATTTGTGAGTGTCAACACATCTGCCTACAGTTGCTAAGTGTTCCTTGTTGTCATAAATATAGATATCGATAGATTCTTGAAAATTAAACTTTCAGCGCAATAGTTTACTTAGAAAGAAAATTAGCGCGTTGTTCACTAAAATAGATCACAATTAAACGTCAAAATATAAACGAAATAAGATGATTGATTTTTCGGCGGATTTTTAAACAATGTGTGATAAAGTTAGCAATTTAAGTAAAAAAAGCTTTGTTGGATTGGACGAAGATGAAGATTTTCAACTGCAGTGTTTCAAGACTCCGATGAAGAAGAACCCCTTTTGTTGAAACTTCTGGATAAAAAAGAAAGAATTTGTGTGAAGGACTTTATGGAAATAACTTCTAAAGGGTGACCAGATACCAATTATTGTTATGTTTCAGCAGCTATCAAATTAACCAATGACATCCAGATGTTAAAGGTTTTGCCGTATCGCACTTGCCTAGTGTCTGGAAATTATTAAAAAATATCAAAGTTCCAGCCGCAGCGGCCACTATCGAAGAAGACTCAGAAATGTCGATTCAAAGCCGATTAGCTTAATTGGGCATAGCTGGGAAGTTCACCTGCTTATTTTCTTTGGATTTTGACCGTATAAGATTGTGCTGACACAAGAAATAAAGCTGGGCGATCATAGACAATGCTGTGAGTTCGCGAATTAGGTGGAGATTAAGATTTTCGGTAAAAAATCATCTTCGTATTTGGAGCGTACACAATCCACATGTGCTTGACGAAGCATCAATACATCCGCAACGATTGACTGCTTTGTAAGATTTATGGATTGGGGACTTTATTGGACCTTATTTCTTTTGAAATGAGGAAGGAGACAATGGACTCGGGTATAGAGCGATGGTAACTGACTTTCTATGGTCAGAGTTCGATGACATTGGTATATCCGAGCTGTTCGAACAAGCGATGTAAGGCGCGAAGTTGTGAAGGAAATATTTGGCGACTGGGTATCTCACGGCTAACGTGAGATCCGCGATCATACGTCAAGGTTCAGTCTAGTCCTTAGTCTATGCTAACATGACAAGAACTTTGGACGAGCTCGAGGCTAACATTTGAGACGATATTACAGAAATAACACTGTGCATATCGAAACAAGTCATCAAAGATTGGATCGAGAGGCTGAAGAAGTGCCAGCGAAGCCGAGGCGGCCATTTGAATGATGCGCTATTCCATACCTAATGGCTTCAAAATAAAGCCAGAATCAGTTTTACATCTCAGTTGTTTTATTTAAATTTCTTTTCCTGTTTTTTATCTAGTCAATTTGTATTGAACTATATTCTATTGCCGGATACAACATCGTCGTTTTTAGCGGCACACACAGGGATATTTGCCTCGAAAAACCGCTCAAAAATTTTTGTTTTATCTTAATGAACTGCTACTTGGTTGAAACAAATGTAAAATGGCTATAAAACTTATTTCTATCGAATTAAGGCATAAATAAAGCATCTTGAATATATATAGGTAATTTTTTATTAATGTGAAAAATTTGGATGGAGTGAAATTATATGTGAAAGTTGTTCGGTTAATTCTTCTTCTTCTTCATCTGTTTCTTCATCTTAACTTTCATTTGATATTGAAGTCTAGTCCAGATTTTGTAAGGTCGATGAACCAACAATGCGGGAAATAAGCATTTCAAAGGCCTCTTTCGTAAATTGTGTTGAACTCTTTATGAAAGGATCTGAACTTAAAAGTATGAAAAATAGAATTATTTTTTATTTCCGACTGCTAATAATGTTTTTAAAATCTGCGAGACACATCTAAGTTGCACTCCGTCCTTCAAAACTTTCTCGCAAAATTTGTCCGGTACAATCTGAAATCCTTGTTCATTGCTTCTTCGGATAGCTGCCCAATAGATAAGAGAGCATTTTTGATTATTTCTGTTCCATGCAAAGAACCTTGTGCATTGTTGGAGTCATGGGATGCCACGAATAGAGTTCAATATAAAGATTAGCCACATCGAAAACAAATCCATCAAATTTTGATGTTTCTATATCAAAGTCACTAGGAAGTAGTACTTCCAATCAGTGCTGCCTGGTTATGGTAAATTTACCTTTTCGTGGGAAATTTCAAATCACATTTTGTAAAAAGGTATTTTCATAGAAAAAAGGTACATTTCTTCTGAAAACATATGGTTCTATTTGATTGAATACCCTGACTTCAATGTGTGGCAGAGATCTTTGTCATAGGATATTACAAAAGTGAACTATGGTACTCTCAGTGTATCTTGCATAACAGTATCTATTTTATACATTTTTATTTGGAAGTGGTCAATTTTGAACGATGTGGTAATTTTTGTTCTGAATTTTATTTTAAGAATTAGTTGCAAATCAACACCAGTTATTTCAGCAACTATTTCTGGATTGTTAAAAAACCTTCGGCTGGATTTGCCATCATTAGTGTTCTCGAAAACAGGTTTGAGAACATCAACAATGAGTCAGAGTTTTTTTCAATTTCAGTTTTTCTATGTTTGAGAATTAGTTTTCCTGAAAGCGTTACCTGCCATTTCTTGAATGGCATCTTGTTAGCGAGATGAAGAATACTTTCAAAAAACCGTATCCTTGCATGCAAAATCGACAGTCCAAATTTGACCGTATCTTTATCAACTTCGTTCCTTTTAGAAAGATCATTAAAATCTTTTGAAGTAGCTTTACAAATAATAATATAATAATAACGGCGCTACATTCTGAGGTGGACTTGAGCCTAGCTTCTCAGCAACCAACCACTCGTGACCCACAGTTTAATGCCGAATCGGAATGGCGAGATTGCGAAGCTTTTTCTAGACAGTTATACTCTTTGAGCATTGTCAGTGACTTTTCGTAATTTGAACCTTAGACCTCTAGCGTATGAGTTGACGCGCCTACCCACTATGCCACGGCGCCCAACTCTCTACAAATATAACATTTTATTGTTTATTTTGTTTTATTTGCAACGTTGCAAACTTTTTCATCTACCATTGTAAACAATAACGTGTGCTCTACTTCCAGTGTTCTATTGCCTGCTATGACATTTTTGTGCAATTTACTTATCTTGGATTGCATATAAGCTATTTCACTTTGCATAATATAAAGAAATTATTTGACAAAACAATTTTTTATTTTATTTATTTATTTATTTATTTATTTATTGAATAGCTACAATATAATTTGAATTATACCCAGAGCACCAAGGGCCTTAGGCTAACAATTTTTTATTGGACGACAATATCTAGGGCGAGGATTTTGCCAAATAATCGATCCTTCAAGCAAAATATTGTAATTTATTTTATAATAAATAGTCAGGGACGACACAACCTCGAGGGGCAGACATGGGCAGGATTTTTTTTTTGTTTTTGATTCTCGACACCTTTCTCTAAAAACTGACATTGAAAATTTTACTGAATACTATAACGAAAGGTTCATATTAAAAAAAATGAGAAACAAAATACATTACAAACAACTACACAAAGCTTCAATAATTCATCACATAACTTTTAAATAAAGTACACATCTGCAGCTGCAGGAACTCTCCATAAAAAAAAAACTTTGTGTATAATTTAAAAAAACAAACAAATTCAACTAATTTGCGATGGAATTTTTAACACAAATAAATAATAATTAAATTAACACAAAAAAAAAATAATTTTTTAAGCTTTGCATGGGGCCATGTTGTTATATCGCAGCTATTGTATACAATATCTGTTGAATATTATTGGAGTTTATTCAATATTTCTGTCGGCTGGCTGCTTACGTTAGGATTAGACGATTGACGAAAAAGCGTAAATCCAGCGTCAGTAGATTTATGTCCGATTTATGTCCGGTAATATAAAGATGAAGACAGCATAAATAGATTTTGACTCGTTTTACACAATTGACTTACTAGCGTCATGTGGATGTGGTCAAAGGAGCGGTCAGAATGATATCATTGATGGCAATACCACCAGCTGATATTACCATTCTTATTGACAGTCAGCCGGCCATGAAAGCAATATCCGCAACGAAAACTAAGTCCAAGCTAGTCACATCCTGTCGCGAAAGGAAATTTTGGGCTTCTATTGACGCTACCTTAGCTCGGCTAACTCACAGGTCATAATTGTCTTAAGAACCGCTCTATGAAAATGGGACCAACGTCAATATATGTAAAGGCTGTGGTGATGCAGAGGAACGAGAGGACAACTCCCACTACCTCTGCCATTACCCTAGTCTGTGTCAGTTACGTTACAGAACACTGGGAGGGAACTTCTTCCAAGATTTTCATGAAATTTCAAATAAAACCCTAAACTCTCTTTACAGGTTCATAAGAACATCGTGATGGCTGAAGAACGACCAAGGAGCAAGGAAAAGGGGATATCAATCCTCAGTTGGTCATCACAATAGGTCCTCAAGGACCTAAGTGAGACGTCGGCTCCGCTCGTCTACCCACCCACCTACCTAGAAGTGTAAATTTTGAAAACGTCAATTAATATGTCAATTAATGCAATTGGAAAAATATTTGTAAACCGCCAACCCCCTAGTCGAACCGTTCACACGATTGACTCTTTTTAATGTCAACAATCAACATTGTCCAGCAAGTGTTAACTTGCCATCATAAGTGCTACATTCATTTCCCATTATAAATCTTTGAATATTTTCAACACCTCAATAAAATAACGTTGGTTTCTTTTTTACGATGTCGAAAAGTGAATAAAAATAGCAGCAGCCTTGTACGTGTTTGAAGCGTTCTAAAAGCAGATGTAGAAAAAAGGCAGTAGAATATGCTGTATGACGAGCCCGATAGTTTGGCGTCTCGTGTTGAAAAAGCAGCCAATATGTGGAGAACGCTACCGTTTGCTGAAGGAATTCCGTCGAGAATCAGAAATATTTGTGTAAAAACTTTCTACGGGTGATGAACTTTCGCATATGGTGACACCGCTAATTTAAAAGCAAGACGCAAATATGCGGAGGTCAATTTACGCATCTGAACGTTTATCCGTAAATTCGCAGATCGCATTTCATGTGAGTGGCACTTAACTTTGAGGAAACTACACTAGTGTAGACTACTTTGCGTATTTTGGGGATTCCTAAATTAAATTAAATTTTAGGGCAGACATTTCACATGCCTTCCACATCAACCACTTTACCTCGATGATTCTCAATGATTCTAAGAACTGATCAATCTATCACTAGAGATAGGAAGAACCATCACTTAATTAATTAAAGTGTCTGGGTGTAGTCCTATGCGTCATTTCCTTCAGCCTCAAAAACAGTATATGCACCTGTTTGCAGTGACTCTAGTCAGGTGTCTTCATATCTAAAGCATTTGCACTTCAAAAGACCACACTCGGTCACACCCCACAAAATAATCTCCCACTTCTTCAAGTCTTATCCATCACAATCAACCGGATCGTATGAGGTACAATTTCTGCATCGAACAGTAATCACTGCCTTATGTGATAAGAAATTTAGAATGAACACCTGTGCTGGCCACCTGGTGTGGCGCTCCTTTCGATCATGTCGAGATAGCATCTTATCGAGTTGCTATATAAGCTGGGGTGGTCTTTAACGGATCATCAGTTCCTCCTTAGTTCTTGCAACCACAGCTTTGCAGATTCCTTCAATTCTAATTCATCCAAGATGTTCCGTGCTACAGTTTTGGTTGCGCTCCTTTTCGTTGCTTCATCTTCAGCAACAGACGTTAGAGCTTGTAAGTATTGCACCACAAAAACTATCTTAAATTGTGAAATTTGGAATTTTTCGAAATTTCTCGAGCACCAACTATTTTCATAAATCTTTTAAATTGTGCTATTCTGGTAACATTTCTGTTACAAACCATATTTAGAAACAGCCGGTTCTAGTTACATTAGAAACTGCACAAAACCCATTGTCAACACAAACGAAATTCATCTATCGGCTGCCTAGCTCCAATGTTTAAATTGAATTCCAAACTATCATCCAACTAACAATCAAATTCTCTTCATTACTTCCGCAGGCTCCGGTAACCGACCATTCCCGATTGCAGTCGATATTGAAGGATGTGCTTCAATGCCGTGTGATGTTGTGAAGGGAACCACAGCCATCATGGCGGTTAACTTCGTTGGAAGTATGTATAAATTGATCTAATGCAATTCACTACTAACACATGTATCTCTGTTTTCCGTATATAGCACGAGACAACATCCAACAGATTACTGCTAAGGTCCAAGCCACAGCTTTAGGCATCACAGGCCCTTATGACCTCCCCAATGATATCGCCGATGTCTGCTCCAACCTCTTGAATGGAGCTTCATGTCCCATCGACCAAGGTGAAGATGTCGTTTACAACTTCAGGTTCCCCATCGACAGCTGGTACCCCGAGATCAGCGTAAAGGTCGAGATATCCCTCGTGGACAACAGCACCAATGAGTCAGTCGCGTGCTTTGTCACTGACATCAAAGTGAGGAAGGGCAGCTCTTAAGCAATCCTTTTTTTTCTATATATATCTATCTATCTGCTTGAATGACAATTAATGAATATATACGTATATAGTCAGAATGTATTGATTTTTCTTTCAAATTGTATATTTGATGATCTGATCTGAAGATGTGATGGATTGATGTCATTAGCCAAAGCTGAACGACTCAAACAATTTGTATCGAAAACCAAAGATAAGTCGAACGAGTGGTCGCTAATTGAAGTGGCATAATCAGTTAAGTAGTGCGATAAGGAAAGCATCAGATAAGACTTCCTGCGAACTGTAGACAGGTGTTTAAACAATCTTGGGGTTTTTGCTTTGATTTATTTTTTGGTTCTGTATAGCGGGCTGGTTTTAGGATACTATTCTTAACGATTAGACAAATGAAGAGCATGCACACACAAGTTGAAGTATATCTCGATAACAATGCATGTTTGTTGGGCAAAAAACCATGATTGGTTCAAAAAGTAATTTGCCTTCAAATAGTTAGGTTGGAGTCCCAACTGGTATTTTGAGCTAAGTAATACAGAATATAATGTGACTGTTCTTGGCACGAGAATTCTTTCTTCTTCGATGACTACATGCTTCTTCGTCTACGCCAGCTTAACATAGGCCCATAAAGAGTCTAGAGGTGTTAAATCACACGATCTAGGCGGCCAATCGATAAGACCAATTCTCGATATACAGTCCGTTTGATAAGATCGTATACGGCAAAACTTTTTTTGTTTATGAAAAACGGTTTGGAAGTGGCATTTGCATTAGCAGACACAGAAGTATTTTAAAATGAGTGTCGCTTATGAAGCAGTATTCTTGTGCACGCATCCAAAAGGACCGAAAATGCTATATACATGAAAAAGTCAAAAGCATTTGTGAGCAAAGTGGGTGCACCGTTATTCCCAATTTAAAAATGTGGATGATTTGCCGGATCGTGGGTCTACGCCAAAAAGAACAAAAAAGCGGGACAAAATAATTCTACGCGTGTTTGAAAAAAATCCTCTTCTATCGTTACGTGGAGGACAGGGGATTTTACGTAAAAGGGGTCTAAATGTGTGTTGTGATACGATACGAAGACGTTTACTAGCCAATAATGTAAAATTTCGACGCACAATAAAGAAACCACTACTGTAAAAAAAAAAAAACACGTAGAAAAACGACTCAGTTGGGCCAAGGGGAATTTGGACAGAGATTAGAACAACCTTATTTTTTGGATAAAGTTTCTTTTTGGGCATGGTCTCCTATCACTCATACCTGGTGTACGCAATCCAATAAATTAATCCAGCGGACCGTCAAACACCCGGCGAAGGTGCACGTTTGGGGATGCTTCTCAAAACAAGGATTTGGCAATTTGTTCATGTTTACAAATAAATCAAACGCACCCAACATGATCAAAATTTGTAAGAAGGCTATATTACCATCTGCCCAAAGGTGGTTTAAAAGAGGGAATGAGAATTGGTTACTGCAAAAAGATAATGACCCGAAACATCGCAGTCGTTTGTGCAGTGCGTGTAACACATTCATAAAATGGATTTTCCATAAGTCGATTGTTACACACGCTGTGTCCTTGTGGCACCATCTTGCTGAATCCACATATCAGTAATGTCTAGTCGATGCAATTGACCAAAGAAATAACGTTGTAACATGTCTGTAGCGAACTCCATTGACTGGTACGTGACGGTAATCAAAAAAAAAGAAAGGGCTCAAACAAAGCTGTTTATTCAAAAATACGCTTCGTCACTGAATATGATTTGATGATTAAATTGGTCATCTTCTTCCAACATTTCTAGAGCCCAACCGAGAAAGCACGTCGCTTCATATGTATTCGTATGATCGAGTGGCTTAGTTCTTCAGTTAACATCATCTTATAAGGGTGCAGGCCTTTCTCGAAACTACCCATAGTGTGGACTTAGCGATGCCCAATTCTTAAGAACGCCGTGGAATCGACTGGTTTGGTTCGTTTGTGAAGAACTCTTGAACAGCAGAAATGTTTCGTCTCACTGGCACGGTAACATCCAGCAGCGAGCATTTAGATTCTATGAATTTCGTGTCTACTGAGACGAGAATTACGACCGAAAATTGACGTTAACGCTGATAAAATTGCTGTCACCGACACGGAATTCTGGTAATAAATTTAAAATTGTTTATTAATGTTCTTCGTTCGTAAACTTCACCATGATTTCCACTGAATGTTTGGTCATTGGTTTAAGGGTGCGTTCACAGTGAAAGTTCAAAGTTGCCACTGCCAATTGAAAAAGCCTATATAAGGCTGGACAACGCTTTATGTTGCACTCAATTATCATTTTTTGTGAGCAGTATGACAAGTTTTACCCACTTGATAGTTTCATAAAGTCATTTGTATACACTGGACATTCTTCATCCATCGAACGGATTGGGAGCTGTGAAGATGCACATATAGTCTAGTATGGATTCGAATGAATTTACAGAAAATTAAAAGAAAAGAAACATTGGTCCCCTTGCCAGCAGCTAACAATCAATACAACTCTCAGATATTACAGTGCAAAATCAAAAATTACCTTTCAAACTTCCACCTCAAATGCGCCTAGGGATTAAAAACATGATTCTCAATACAATCAAACGTACGGAGACACCCCAATGCAGCCCCCATCGCTCCATTAATGAACTTTTCCCTGAATCCGTAGAAACTCTCCACCAAGTGATAAAGTTCATACAGATTGTGAAAACAATTTCCCATAAAGCCATCCGGAATTACTGTGAAATTGAAAAGATTTTCTCGGAATAATTTGACTTATAAAATGTATAAGGTATCCTTCGAATTTCAACTATTTGCCACTAACTTTTCCTGAATAGGTTTTCAGTGCTATTCGACTTAGCCCCATCCACCCATCATCGTTTCGAGAAGATGGGAAGCTACACTTCAATGGGCATGTTTTTCAATCATCACCTCGCACTTTCGCATTTGAATGGTTCGCCCAAAAATTCATAAGCTCTCTTGACTTTCTACTAGAATTCCAGGGGTTCGAATATCCCTTAGACAATTTCAAAATGGAACTACATTCCGGGAACCCGTATACATTCCACACATGAATGAAATCCAGAAATCCCAGCTCTACACCGGACGTCTTGTGGCCAAACTTATGTGCTCAAAACGACGGTACTAATGCCTCAGAATATTCATCATCATTCTTTCGATAAGTCTGTCCAGGGGAGAGGAAGTACGAAAAAATAAATAAATTAGTTGGCTTTTAGATGAAGTTTAGATCGTCCCTCTCATCTTCACTCCGCAACACCGCACACTCATGCACGCTTCCACGTCCATCATCATCATCAACAACCTCGTTGGCAACAACATCATCGTCATTGTCGTTCTCATGACCATCTTCATCGAGTTGACCACAAAAGTGAAAGGCATCCCCGTCCTTTCATAATATCCTGACACCCCTTTCTCTATGGCCAATGGTGGTCGGTCGTCTTATGGAATTACCACAAAATTCTTCATCCTCCGGTTTCATTTCAGTTTCTAGAGATGGGGCGGGAAGTGGGTATAGAATCCATTATGTTGACCGCACACTCACACACATTCACATAGCCTCATCCACATCCTTTTCTTCTGTTGGCCTGATTGTAGCTGCAGTGGAGCAAGCAATCATATCCGGGGAAGAAGAAGAACCAACCAAAGACATAAAGGAAATTCGAAGACAATGTAGATGCTCTGAGCCGAACCGAGAGAAGGTATGCGGCAACGGAGACGGTCAGCCTCGTGCCCAAACGGAATCCATTCGTGTGTGATAGGGTAACAGGAGAAAAACAGTTTAAATCATGTACACACATAATATTGGCCTTTGATACGGATCCATATCCGGATTATACTGACCATCCCTTTGGGATTAAACTCAACGAAGCAAAAGATAAAATCTGTTTATAAAATAAACAAAATGATTTAGGAGGCCAAGTCGACGGAAGACCATCCGTACGCCAACTCAACCCGCTCCCCATTCAGCTATGCACACACCGAAGAAAGTGACTGAAAGGAAGCGAATGATGTCGATAGAAATTGAAGCTGTTCACAAAGAAAATCTTCTTATGTGTCCATTCGCCCATTCGCCCATTTGTTCATTCGCCCGTTCGTCTATTCGCCACCGCCCACCGCCTGTTAGCTTGACGATGAATGCGCACCCACTCGGAGTGTGTGCGTCTGTGAGCTGGTAACAGTTGAGGGATGATACATATAACGTTCGAGCAGATTACTTTTAATTCGTGCACAAAAAAAAAAGATATAAAAGATACACTTACTTTCGAGTATACACACGCCAACTTCTCTCCCATCGTCCAGGTTAAGATTACGCTCTGTCTCAAGGACTGGGGACTGAAAAAGGAATCTTGCCAATCATACTGGTGGGACTCATGCGGTTTGAAGGCCAAACGATTAACCGCCAGAGACAACGGACACTGAACGACAACAAGCACTGTCCCAGTGTACCGTCAGATCGCTCTGTGGGCGAAGGAGCAACAAAGACGTTAGATGGGGAATGAAGATCAACCCTGCTTTTCTATTAGCCTCATTCAAAGAAAAGTTAATTAGGAAACTAAAACAGAGAAGTTTTCCTTACTTTGCTGCTCCTTTGTTTGCCGTTCGTATTCCTTTAGTAATCGTTTTATTTGTTTTTTTCCTGTTTTTCTTTGGCCGTTTTTCTATTTTCGTTTTTTTTTGGTTTAGTTTTCATGTTTCAGATTCTCTTGTGTGAACGGAAGCTGGTCGGTACGATTGTGCTGGGTTTGTTTAGGGGCCTGGATTTGAGGATGTGATAAAGGGGTGTTGAAGTTTAATTTGTTTTCGCCCATTCACCGGACATGTTTGTGTGTAAGTGGAGTATCCGAGGTGACCTGAACGGCTCGAACTCAGGTGACTTTTAAGCGCATTGCCTTCGGTAGGTCAAGGAGGTTTAGGTTAGGTGAGAAAGAGTGTAATGAGAAATTAAATTGCTACAATCAATGCCACTGGCACACTTGTTTCTATTCCTATGTGGAACTTAGTGGGGTTTCCCAAGATCAAAAAGGTTCACGAATCTTTCAGAACGGCATATCGTTGTATGTAGTTCAATTTGTGGTTTCGAAAGTAAATTTCAATAGAAATCCTTTGTAATTTAAATGTTGATCAAATTTTTATGTCAATACTAGTGTATCCAGCCTGCTTTGCTACGCCTTCTAAAGTGGGCGTGTCCCCTTCTTTTACCAGAGGATTTAATTGTTCTCGTTGTTCTTTACATGTGTGTAAAATTTCATAATTCTCCGTCGAATGTTCTCTGAGAGATACGAATTTCTGTTTTTCCTATAGCCTATGACCGATTCCTGATCGAACGGTGCAAATGATGTCAAAATTTGCATAAGGATTGATGCAATTGTTTAGAAATGTATCTCATACATACAAACGAACATTCAATGTTATATTTATAGATGCAAATAGGAAAATAATAATTAAAAATTGAGGTTGTCTCACGTCGTCTCTTAGAACTTGCACATTTGTGACTTGGCATAGCTCGAATTCTTATAAACCAAAAACGCATAGAAAAGCCCAAGTCACTCTTTATAACATTCTTTTCATGCCTGCAAAGATTCATGGAAATCGGTCCAGCCGTTTCGAAGATAAGCCCGAACAATCAGACAGAAAGACTTTTTCTTCGGTGCTTTTTTAAACACTACACTGGAACACTCAGACTCAAAACTAGTCCATTGTACTGCCAGATAGCAACCTACTCCATTGCCGTTAATTTGATCCCAACGGCAAATGGTGGCTGGACCAGATTCGATTTCACTGGGATTCAAACCTGGGACCCCTCTAACTTGGAGCAGGCACAAAAACGGAACCTTTATAATTTCGGTATGTCCGTCCGTCCGTCGTGTCTGTCACACTTTTTTATCTCCGAAATTTATAAAGACGGCATGAAATTTTGGAATTAGGTACTTCAGGCCTAGCCCATGCACCCAAATTAAAAAATTGGGGCTATTTGGGTGTGGCTCCAGTATAGGTGAAGTTGCCATTAATTTTGAAACATTGTCGCACCCCATCAACTTATGTCAATCGACAGATTTTTTGAAATGAGGTAGAGGTTTCCTTCAACAGTTTCTGATCCAAAATACCGTTTAGAAAATATGGAGCTCTAAAGCTTTTTTTAATATTTCTCCCCTTCATTCGTCATTTCTAAACTAAAGTGCTTAAAAATCTGAAAAAAATCACAAAAACTTGGCTTCATTGAGTACTTTCATTTAAAATAATTTCAAGCATTCTGGCCTTAATAATTTTCGAGATATTGGCCAAAAACCTCAGTGTAAGCATTAAGAAATTATAAATTTCAAAATATCGATTAATGTTGAAATTTTGAGATATTTAAGATTTAAAATGATAATTATTTCCATTTTCACACATAAATTTCATGCTGTGTTCGACCACTCTATTCGTTGATGAGTGTTATCTTTTGGATCTCACCCCTAAATGTCCAACAGAAATTAACACACACACCTCAGGCATGAGCAGTTATTAGGTATGTGTATGATGGGAGCGATTTTCTGTGTTGGATAAACTTCGTTAGAGGTATAGGTATATGTATTGATGAATGTTTGTTTGTTTGGATATATAAATGTATGAATTAATAGTTGATTTGGGTTGAAGTTAGAAGAAAATTCAACTGAAATAGTTTGAAAACGTCGTTTGATATTCAAAAATCATCCATCAATATTATGCGACGGAACCTTCCCCGTGCGAGTACAACTCGCACTTGCCCAGTTTATTTTTGTAGATGATTACTAAGCTGGGCAGACGGATTATGTTTAAAAATACCCTAGTTGCGAATCTAGCGTTTAAAAGATATTCATTTCCAATAGCCATCTACTCCTAACCTACTCGCACATTTTTCATTTGAAATGGCTAAGACAGATTTCCGGCTTTCAGCATCATCATTAAATTATATTATTTTCTCATTACCAATCTTAATCCAATTTGCACTTCCTGCCGTAGATCCTTGATTCAGAAAATGAACTTCGACACGTAAGACTGATGAACGCAAATGAAGGAGATTTCCTAGTTTACCATGCTATTAGTCTGGAAGTGAAACGTCAAACTACACACCACCGAGTACGGTTTTTTTTGTCTGCTTTGCTTTTGATTTTGAATACGTTCCTGCTTATAGGGTAAGTAAGGCTTGTTTTGTTCGGATGTTATTTTGAACGTATGTTGTGAGTGTATGTACATAACCAGTTTTATTAGAGATGGATGAAGCTAGTAAAACAAAGAAAATTGAAAGCATGTTTTCTGTTATTTGGAGAGACGGATCAATCACTTGAAACTTCTCCTACAATTCATTCACAGAATCACAGTCATAAACCAGGGAGGGTTTCTACTTCTCTGATCAAGAATCTGTCATCTGTCATCCGTCAGAATCTGTCAGGTGTTAGAACCTGTCGGCCTTTTCTTCAGTATGCAAGCAAATTTATTCACGTTTTGATCACATTTATTCAAATATCCTACCCAGTTTGTTGTTAAAATAATTGTCTTAAAGCATTTACCAAGAAAAACACGGTTTTACTTAAGTCCTGGTATATTTTGGTCCGCATTTACTGGTGTAATATGACCCTTAATAATAATAATAATAATAATAATAATAATAATAATAATAATAATAATAATAATAATAATAATAATAATAATATAATAATAATGGCGGCGCTACAGTCCGAGGTGGACTTGGGCCTAGCTTCTCAGCAACCACTCGTGTTGTGCGTGCAATTGTTCTCTCACGAGTGGAGGGGACCTACAGTTTAATGCCGACTCCGTACGGCGAGATTGAGAAGCATTTTCTAGACAGTTATACTCTTTGAGCATTGTCAGTGACTCGAAAGAATGTTTGATGTTTTTTTCGAGATTCGAACCGACGACCTCGAGCGTAGGAGTCGACGCACCTTTTTTTTTTTTTTTTTTAATGTATTTTATTTATTTTAATAAAAAATTACTTACATGCTAGACATAAAAATACTTAAAACTAGTTTATATTAACTAAACATGAGTTTTACTAATCTAACTTACTGACCCTTTGCGGGAGCTCTAAGCTAACCTAGTCTTATTCTAATTTCCCTTTCGCCGCAATGATTTTTTTATTTTTTTTTTATTTTAAAAGAAATCAAAACTTATATGCTAAACCAAGAAAATTTAAAAAACTTGGCACTAGTTGACGCACCTACGCACTACGCCACGGCACCCATGGCTAGTGCAAAGTTCACTTTACTTCTAAAGTGGTGAAGAGAATAGATGTAGGAACTGACAGTAAACATCTGAGAATTCGCAAAATTTGTCTGTGAAGCTACGTTTCCATTGCACATGACTATATTGTCGTCTCTAAGTTAGAAGATCTTAGGTTGCATTTCTCAGTCGATTTGTCCGCACATATCTCTCTGTAATGGCTGAAACACAACAGTGCGTCAGCGTCAGCGTTGTCTTTTAACGCACACAATTCAATGGACATGCACGAAATACTGCGTCGACCTACGTAAGTGAAAAATGAGAGAAATGAGAGGATCGCAATAAAACGTAAGACATAATCCCAACGCACGTCATTATTCAACATGTTGGATATTTTTTTTACAGAGGGATGCGCTGTGAGAACGAAATTGAGAAATGCTTCCTAAATTAAGAGTTTTTTCCCAAATAGAGAACATTTTGTAGCAACTGACATTTGAGACAACAGCTGACTAAAATTATTTCAACAACGAAAATTTGAATGAATACGCCAAATTAGCAACAAGAAGCACATTTTTAATTTTCTTAACCTTCTTGGCATTCATTTTCTGCAATTAATTTCTTTAAGGTTCAATTGTTTGACCAGAATATTTTTTGATTTAACATTTCAGAAATGAAAACAGTTGGCGGAATATTTTTGATTTGGTATTTGAAAGAGAGAGGGAAAGCTGATTAAAGTAGTGCGTCAACGCACAGCCTCCGTAACATAAAGTCGGCTATCGCAACGCACTATTGTGTTTCAGGTATAAACCCTTAAAAAACTTAAATGCGTTGACTATGTGACTATAGTGAATATAGAAAGAAAAGAGTATTACATAAATCTCGCTGCTTTTGATGCAGCTGCTATGTTTGTGTCCAGTGCCTTCTTCGTCGAGACAACAAGACTTACTCAAGCATCGCCGCATGCTCAAGGATGTAAAACTGTGAAAATTGGAAAAGTTTAAAAATTATAAGTCACCGCCGAAGGAGTTCAGCATAATGGAGTGGGGCCAGGAACAAAACGATTTCCAATCGAACGTTAGCAGTGGCAAAACCAGGAATCGGAAAAGGATAACACCGCATTCTATTTGCGGCTCTGCCCCAGCATGTATGTTTGTACCCTTGTATTCGTGTTGGCGTTTTGTTTTTTTAATTTTCAACCAATTGTGAAATAGCTAAGGTTTGGGGGTACATTCCTTGTGTCTCTAAACGAGATCCCAAACGCAGCGTGTTGTCTTTATGCATACCAATGCTTCAGTCGGGAGTTATCAAAGTTACTTGCCCCATGGAGACAATAACCCAGCAGTGAAAGAGGATGACAAAGGGAAGGGAGAGAAAAAAATAAGTAAATATTGGAAAAGTTGAAACTGTCTATGGCAAAGGATATTTGACACTGACAGGACTTACAATAACAAAACAACAAACACCCACTCGGGCACACAATGAGTCGTGCATTTCTTTGCTCCTGCCTGGGTGATGGGTGATGGCTTCCTGAAGTCAAGATGCTGGCTGCCATGCTAGTCCCGGTTACCAACTGGCGGCTGCTGGAAGCATGCTCTTATTGGACAGAAGTTGATTGGTTAAAAATGTTAGCTGTGTGCAGAGACCATTTTGCCCGGGTGAGAAAACATTTACGAAACACTTTACAATTAAAAAGTTTTACAATTTGCCATACGGAATAGATTTTAATTTGATTGTCTTGTAGTGATGGCTCACAACGGGATGAATAATTGAAAGCTTAATGGAATGAAAATCGGGCGGCTGTGGGTGGTGGTTGTTGGCGTTTAATGGAGACAGGAAACTTTTGTTAATTAACGAAACTAGATGTTTGAGGAACGATCCCATAAGTGTTTTGTTATTCGTGAACCACACACCTCCCATGGGAGTTGTCACAGTGTCATAGTGAAGCACTTGTGCGGAGGTGGTGAATTTTGAAAACAAAGTCTTCAATCAAGAGCAATCGGGGATTGGCAAAAGGTTATGTATCATGCTTTTGAGTTGAGGATGGCGTAAATAATCTTGTTAAGATGGTCAGACGTATCAGAAGTAATAATTTTTTAGTCGCCGCAATTGGGTTCCTGCATTGTTGGCACTTTATGGGATACGATTTTGACTGAGAAGAAAGTGCATTAAGGAGGAGAGGTTTAAAAAAACAAGGGCATTCAATTTAGCCAGTCACCCAAAGTAGAAATAAGTAGAGTTAGGCAATGGTATGGTTGGTTTTCTGTGTTATTCATATTCACAACTCATAGTTGTGCTGACAGTTTCACCTTTTTCTTGTGGTGCTACTGTTCGGGGGGGATCTAGGTTTTAACCAACATCTCTAGCTAGTATGATATTTGCTAGCTGTCTCCAATTGCGCACGCCAAATTTGGCTGAGGTCCCTCTTCACTTGTGGGTGCCGCCTCTTTTGCGTTATCCCACTCGTTTAAAAGAAGATTTTTTGTGCCGAATCTTTGCATGGTCAAACCATATTAGGCGTTGTAATTGGGTTGTACAGCGATATGAGTGTAGCTAGAAGTTTACCGATGCAGCGACTAAGGTGGCTGAATCTTCTGCTAGTGAATTCACCAGAACACTAGACAATTTTTGTCCATTGTAATACCCACAGTCATTGGTAGTAGCAATGATCGACCGCTCCAGTGATAGTGCCGTTAATTTGATCACAACGACAAATGGTGACTGAACCAGATTTGAAACACGGATAAGACCATATTAACTTTGCTTTCACTGGAATTTGAACCTGGAACCCCTCTAACTTAGGGCAGGCACTTAACCAACTGCAGCAAACAGACCAAAGATTGTACGCAGAGCAGAAAAAGACCAAGAACTTCTCCACCCGCTTTGGACCATGGAGCCCATGACCGTGATGACC
The DNA here is from genome assembly GCA_930367185.1 of Myathropa florea. NCBI lineage: Eukaryota > Metazoa > Arthropoda > Insecta > Diptera > Syrphidae > Myathropa > Myathropa florea. The sequence goes on from OV884003.1 coordinate 101,336,558, forward strand.
TACTTTGGTTTAAACGAGACTACAATCTAGTCAGCAACTCGTACCTATCCTAAACTGCTCACCCAGACTTTGTCTTTTACTGTCGGCGTATAGACTGTCGTATTTTCAAAATGATTCATTACACTTTGGTACAAAAATAAGAATTGATTCACACCAGGTGAAGTTAGAAAATAAAAGTTTTGTTCTTAAGGAGATCCCCAGCAGAAAGTACTTTTGACAAATCAATCAAACTTTTCTTTCCCAAACCCATTATGACTTTCGGTTACAGCAAATAATTGGGAACAAACATTTCAAAAGGGTCCCGTTACTAGTTTGCGTTGCAAGGATTTTCAAAGCGCAACTAAAAAACGCAGTGATATCGTCTGGAAATCCGTAAAAGTTTCCCATGTGAACAAAATTATAACTCCTAATTACTGGTGTCCGCTTTTGACTTACTACTCCATAGATCCTAATAAGCAAAAGAGTCTCATTAGAGCCGCCGCTGGTAAACGTTTCCCTTCCATATAAAGTCCTTTGCGTGCATTATTCATCATATGTTCCGGATGCAAATTACACAAAAAAAATGAAAATGTGAAGAGGAAAAATTTTAACTGCAACATGTCCCGAGCAATTCAAACCCCTAACAATGGAACGAAAACCACCCCATAACCGCCAGCGCAGGCCAAACATCATCAAGAGCTTTCACGGAAAGGGCAAATGGCTTAAATTGAATTAAATTGTGTCAGTGGGTTACTTTAAAAACACAAAGGCCGTCTCTCTTTACAAACATAAGGATCATTTTTTTGTTTTTTTTTTTATTTCACATGCACACACGCACTACAAACTCTAAACAGAGCAATTCAGCGAAGGGTGGGAAAGAAACCAGGACGAAAGGACAAAATGTGAGTGCAATGCCACTCCATTGTCAGAACTGTACAACAGCTGCTGCTGTTTGTCGGCAGAGTTTGAAGGGGGCAGGTAAACGAAGTGAGAATGAGTAAAAGCTTTCGTAATGAATATCAACGTACTCGTAAGCGTGGCAATCTTATCGCCATTTTTACTACTAAAGGATTTACTTAAAAAGTCTGTTGCCACATTAGGGGCCTTTGTGCAACGCATGCAGATGCAGAGCCTTTGTTGTTGTCGAGCTTTTCGTTTTGACATGAGCCGGGACAGTAGTTGCAGTTCTGCAAGGTTTTGTACACAGTCACACCACACGTGGACACTTCATGCTGACTGTGATGGGAAAGTATGCACAGAGCATGTAATGCTGTCATTAGCGGTTCCTTAGACGATAAAGCCGCCAAAGTATTTATTCTTGGCCTGTGATTTAAGCTAATTGTTTAGCATTGTGACTCTTTTGGGAGGCGGGGCTTAGGTGATTACAATTTTAAAACTTTTCAACTTTTTACGTTGCCTTTCAAAAGCGATAAAGTATATTCTTTAGAATATGTGACTCAGTCTAGGATTTCGAGTTTGAATTGGTAGCAGTGATGTGGGGTTGTGTAAATAAGGTTTGATTTGAGCTGTTCAGATATTTGTGTTTAGGTATGATCGTATTTTGGGCACGATATCAAGACTTAAGATCGAAAATCGTGGTTATCACCGATAATGGTCAACAGGAGTGCACGGCATCGTTTAGGTCCATCCGGGCGTTTAGTAACCTCGATGCATCAGTCTTTTTTGGTGTACTTAGGGTTAATTGTGACTTAGTCTTTATTTCATTTCCCAGTCCATCCAATTTTTATTTTTATTCTTGACTTGGGGCATAATTTAAACCAAAAAAACACAGGTTCATTTATTCGCTTATTCACAAATAAATTGTTGGGCTTACTCATGAATTCATTGTTCACAAGTATAATTGTGACTACGATTTTTTAATCATATTTCGCAAGAAGTAATATTTTTCTCAACTCCAACACCTTGTTGCGATGGCTGCTTCTTCTTGTGGCGCTACGGTATTTTTTCACCTTAACAAAAGAGAGTACTTCGGAAATATATTGTAATACCGTTTGTTACAAACATTGTTCCTTATTGATTCAGTTAGTTGCAAAAACTTACCCCTTCCCTCAATTCCTTATATAAAATTAAAGAAAACTCAACGCCTTTAACTTTATTTTATTTATCTTTATTTTAACTCTTATTACACTTGACTTGTTTAACTATTTACAAAGTTGATTTCAAACTATCTTCATAGACTTCTTACAGCTCCAGCTAACAAAATCGCAAAATCGCTTACAACCGGTAATAAATTAAAGACACTAAAATAAAAATCAAATACGAAGCAAATTAAAAAGAAAATGTATATAAACTTAAGGAATTATTTAAGCTTGGCGTAGTGCTGTAAAAGAAAATAGTTCAGTCGGAAGTGTATTTACTCATCCTTTGCTTAGAACTTCCGAAATGGTAACCTGGAATGTTAATGTGTAGCTGTGCTGTGAATTATGTTTTTTAAATTTCGTTTTGTGAGGGCATTCAGTCTTAAATGTCTAATGTCGTCGTCGCGTCAACTAATTTCATTTCATTTGCGTACTCGTATCGTTTTGTGCGATGGAAGTCCTCAACTTCAATATCCCAATTTTTTCAATGCCTTAAGGTCTACGTCGCCATAGTAATCCTCACTGGAAGTTTAAAGTTTTTTTTATAAAAATTAAAAGAGAGATAAAGATTAAAATGTTATTCGTATATACAAACATTTGGAGATTATAAAATTAAAGTACAAGGTTTAGAGGGGAACACAGATGTGCAAGACGTGGTAGAGTAAAAATTATAGAATAAAATAAGAACACAACATTTACAACCATGGCACCAAAGGATTTGTTCCTCTCCGTTCGCTTCTAATTTTTTCACAAAAAAAAAAAAAGAAAAATATGATCCAAGTTATCATAATTAATGAAACGAGAGTTGGCTTTGGGTTTTTACCCTCCGTGGTAGCTCCTTCTTTTTATGTTCATGTTCACAATAATCCTGTGAGGGGATTTGACTCAAAGATCGTCAGGAGCAACTTGTGGTGATTTCCTTTCGGTCTGAGGTTTGAAAAGGGGTAAGCACTCTCGGGGACTCCTCGTAATTTTTATCAAGACAAAGCTGAGTCAGTAGAAAGGGCAAGTGACATGATGGATGGCATAGGAAATAAGCGCACCGTCGCTTCTGTAGCAGTACAGGAGCGTACTGAAACTCCACTGTGATATTTTTCACCACACCGACAAAGCAAGGATATACTTTTTAATGGAATTTGATGTTTCGCAAAAGGATTACGCCCCTACAAAAAAAAAAACGTTGAAACCAGAATCACATCAACAGCTGAAATTCAATTAAAACAGATTGACCAATTTTTCTATGGCTGTGCTGCTTTTCGCAGTAATTCCTGCCAAAGGATTACGCTGCTTAGCCCTCTGTGCGCTTTCGTAGTCATTCCGTTTTTGTTCTAATAATTTGAACTCCATCTCAGGGTGGGACGTGGGATAAAAAAGAATCCCACTCTGAAGTTAATTAGAAACAAAATGGATTAGATACATGTAATGTGGGGACTGCGGACGATGGGTGGATAGCACGACCGAGTGAGGGAAGAGAGAAGCAAGATTTGCGGCAGTTGATCCCTTTGGTTGTGGAAAAGACCGAATTGTCAACATAACACATCCCTTTGAATCCCTCGGTCTTAAGGAGAGAGAGAAGCACAGTATGAGAAAATGCACTTAACAAGGGGATTGTGATGATGTGGTGCATACATACATATGTGTGTGTGCTTGATAGTTCTTTGTATGCACTGTCAGCGAGAGTGCTGCGTCAACAAAAGGGGGTTTAATTGGACTTTGCTCGTTTGCCCATTTCAGTCTTGTTAAGTAATATTTATGTACAAATGGTTTAAGCACATGACAGGGTGTCAACTTGAAAGCAATCGGTCGGACAGGGATAAGTACTCCCAACAGAATTGAATCATCCACACAAGAAACATGATTTTGTTGAGAAACGAAACACACACGTAAGTTTGAATAGGTAGTAAAATGTGTTCTTTTTCTGGGACATAGTTGAAACACCATTGATTAATTTGTTGAACCATATCAAATTTCAGTTTTATCCGTGGTATAAGACAGCTCTGTGGGTCAGTCTGTAAGAAAATTACGACTTTGAATTCACTAATTACAAGACCTCATTAAATCGGTAAAGATGAAAGAACACATGCACACAATTCATTTAATCCCTATTCAATTCAATTTAAATATCAACTTTCAATTCGACAGAAAAAACTCCAGTAGAGAACCAACGAATAAACTGGAATAAATATGAAAAGTACTCTTCTAAGAACTACAAATCGTTTTGAAACGATGTTTGCTTTCTCTCCGTTTGAAAAATTCATGGAAATTAATACAGTATGCAGTAGATCTTTTCGAATTGTTCATCTTTCCAAGCATCGAAATCTAGTTAAAGAAGAACGTACGAGTAATACATACAAAATGACATGGCATATATCAAAATAGCAATTAATTTTGTCTTAAACAAGAAACAATAAAAAATAAAAAAAATTTTCATATAAGATTTATTTCGACTTTTCCCTGTAAAAAAAACTGTTTTATAGTAGAATGGAGAATGAAAGATAAAAAAGGGTAGAACACTGTTTAAAGCTGCCATGAAATTCGGTTGCGATTTTCAGTGAACTGGTAAAACGACATACTTGCCTACGGACGATACAAAACTGCCTGATGTCGTGGACTTCTTTGTAATTAAAGTTATTTCCCGAATCTATTTAAAAGTTATAGAAAGCTTTGATCTTAAACTAAAAACGACTGGATGGCGCAGTTGGTTAAGTGTCTGCCCCAAGTTCGAGGGGTCCCAGGTTCGAATCTATTTAAAAGTTGTAGAAAGCTTTGATCTTAAACTAAAAACGACTGGATGGCGCAGTTGGTTAAGTGTCTGTGGTTCGAATCCTAGTGAAAATTTGCCGTTGGGATCAAATTAACGGCACTGGAGTAGATTGCTACCTGGCAGTAAAATGGACCAGTTTTGATTCTGAGTGCTCCAGTAGTGTTTCAAAAATATTAAAAAAAAAAAGGCTTTGATCTTAGCTCAGATCATTCTCCTATTATCTTGACAATGAACGAAATCCCCATAAAGAAAGAACAACCGCCTACCTTAACTAATCAACGTACAAATTGGCAAGCATTCACCAGCTACTTCCATAACAACATTGAACTTAGCGTCCCCATACGATCTAGTAAAAAACTTCGCATAAGAAAATCCGACAGAAATAAAGGAAATGGTGAATGAAAAAAGAAGAGCTCGTAAGAAATGGCAACAAACTCGTGCGCCACAACATAAAACTCGTCTCATTCAGTTGTGCAACCAGCTGAAGGCGAATATTAATATAATAATATGATGGCGGCGCTACAGTCCGAGGCGCTACCTAGCTTCTCAGCAACCACTCGCGTTGTGCGTGCTATTGTTTTCTCACGAGTGGAGGGAACCTACAGTTTAATGCCGACTTCGAACGGCGATTTTGATAGCACGTTCCGTGTAAAGTATGGAAACGAATAATCTGTATTCAAATCTATAAAGGCTGGAGTACCACGAGGAAGTGTTCTTGAACCTCTCCTTTACTTACTTTATACCAGGGATATACCGCAAGACGAAGGCACCGTATTAGGCACATGATACTGCTATTTTGGTAACAGCCAAAACGGTTGAAAAGTCAACAATGAAATTGCAATGTGCACTAAATCGGGTATGCCAATGGAAAAAAGTTTGGGGAATCGCGGTTAATGAAGCGAAATCCATTCATATAAACTTTACTTACAGGATCGAAGATAGCCTGCTCCTTTTCGTAAATTGTGTCCGGAATGAAGCGTAATACCTAAGAATGACTCTCAACGTTAAACTCAAGTGGAAGGAGCTCGTTAAAAAGAAACGTGAAGAGTTAGAGAAAAGCTAAATATTGACAACAAATTGCTTATATATAAGCAAGTGCTAAAACCTGTCTGGACGTACGGTGTACAACTCTGGGGTTGTACCAAACCAAGTAATAGAAATATACTACAGACTTTTCAAAACAAAGTTCTAAGAACCATCGTCAACGCAACTTGATCTATAGGAAACCACGATATCCACAGAGATCTTGGAATTACAACAGTCCAAGATGAAATCAAGACTTTTGCTCGTAAGCATAAACGCAGCCTAGAGGAGAACATTACCCCTGTAGTTCTTCCGATTCTTAAGGGAATCAATGTTTTTCGCCGTCTTCAAAGGACTAAACCCCTTGATCTAGCACGGTGAAATCAACCCGCGTCTATTTGCGGTGTAAGCAGGAACTTTGTCACCTGCCAAATATCTCCAAATTATGAAATGTAAACTGCTGAATAAGTGGCTAACTTAGTTGTACTATAAATATATTTTATTCGAAGAGAGGTGTTTTTACTAGGTAAAAATTCCTTTCGCTATAAGGAAACGATCCCCAAGAGTCTTTTGAAGATTTTCGGCTACCATGGCAAAAAAAAAAAAATTTATAGAACCGTTCATGTTTTCGAGATTCTACAGTAGGTTACATTTGATACTATATGACCTTTTAAAAGACTTATCGCAATGCAAGAACGAATCTTTAGTTGAAACTGGTTCTTATTTTAAATAAAGATGTAATCGGCGTTTCAATGAGTATTATCTTCGGAAGCATTTCTGCCTGTGCATCTTTAGAGTCTTCTGCCAGAAAACTAAAATAAACATGTGATTCCAATACTATCTCTATCATCATATCTATTTTTTTGTAGTCTCTTTATTTTGGTTTGGACGGATTCTCGGGAAACATAGATCTGGTAAAAGGAAAATCCGGATCAACTTTTTTGTTTCAGCTGTCACATCAAAGATATGCTATATAAAAGACACAATGCTGTTCATTAATGCTTCCATAGTGATTGAATGTTCCGAGAAAATCTCAACACTCGTAGTTAGAATTAAGTTTTAGGATTCCATTAAAAAGCAGAACCTCTTACATCTAATTCACAAATGAACTTGTTGTTTGGCTAATCAACCAGATTGTTTATATCGAAGAGAGATATTCTTGGAAAAAACATTAATCGTTGCACTAAAAAAATCAGTACGTACTTTATGCATCTGCATTTTCTCAATATTCTGCAAACACAATTCGCTTCCGTCTGCAGAAGGCTATAGTTGATGTCTTCCACACAGGGGTTTTGCACCAAGAAAGGTGCATTGAGAATATTGTTAATGAATCATGAGAAGCGCGATATTTTACAATAAAGAAGGAACGATATTTTTTAAACGAGGATAGCCAAATTTTTTGTGAGGAGCCTCATATTTTTTAAGAGGAGCGGAATATTGTATAGAACGAGTAAAATATTTTGTAAGAGTAGCGCCATGTTTTATAGAGTGGATATCAAAATAGTTGCGTTTTTTCGAACTCATAGTTTCTTTGTTGACGAATTCACATGCAGCTAAACATGTGCCTGTGAAGGTGCCTAAGGATTTGAGTTGTTCAAAGGAAAGAACAGCCTTGTTTCTCATACAGTGGAAGAAAATATCCAAGTAATTCAGATAGGCTGGTTTGTGAACGTTTAAAATTGATGTTCCTATCCTCAATGGCAAGAATCAAGGGTAGAATCGATTGTTCGACCAAAGCATTGCCTGGATACCTATGATTTTGAGTGAATTCATAATCGTCAAAAGAATCACATCATTTGTAAATTAAGCCTTGCAACACTACCTTTTTACTGCAAAGCATCAGATGCCGCTTGTGTTGCAAATGTCTCTTTTAAATTTGTCCCAAATCGTTCCATTGGTAAAACTTCTACATCGTTCCAAAGACGGAGTTTGCAAGGGCGGAAGAAGGCAGAAGTATCGGAAGGAGAATATGTGATTTTCCACAAAAAGGAAGGGGATGGAAAACGGGGCTCTTTTAGGCATATTTTTATCCTATATTGTTCCGTTTTTGGTCTTTTTTTGTCATTTGTTCATGACCGTTGAACGAGTTACTCCTCACGCAAGCTGCTTGATATTTTGGGAAAACTGACCACAGAGACAATTTTAATGTTTGTGTATTGCATATAATACTTCATATATTGGAGTTGTAGCATCACACGTTATAAAATTGCATTCAGAACGTTTTCCATTGCATCCCTGTCAAAATGTCGGGTTTTGAAACGCTTTATGTTACAGTACTGCTTTTGGAAATTCACCCTTTGTCTTCCCTTTGTCCTTTGTAGGCGTTTGAGTAGTAGAATTGTCTTCCAAAAGACTTATTTGACTTTAACAACATTTTGTAGAGTCTTCTTCTTCGGGTGTCGTTACAGCCCTAGGTGGATTAAAGCTTAGCTGTCATAGTAACCACTCGTGTTTAGCTTGCTAATTTTCTTTTACGAGTGAAGGAGACCTACACTTTTATCAACTTTGAAGTTTGAGAATCTTTTCTTGACAGCATAGTAAATGTATCAAACCGTATAAATGAACGTGAGTGTACCCGAGATTGGACAATGGACTTTGAGAATACGAGTCGACGCCACGCAGCCACATGTTGCTTAGTCATTTAATAATGACCAATATTTTTTGAAGACGCTGCGAGACTTTTTCCTTGCTCTTGTGTGGCGTAAAGACATAAAACGTTTGCTAAAATAAATTCGAAATTGGTTCAGGTACAAGCAAACTTGGAATTAAAAACTTTTTTCAACAGGCTTGGAAGTACAGTCCAACCAAAGCTTCCGATGCTTTGGATATGGCAAATATTTTGAAAAATCACAAGCGCTTCAGATTGCAAAATTTTAAATTTCTTTTTAAATTTTTTTTTTCCGAAAGTAATGAATTAGACTTTATCGATTCCGGGGTTTTCAATTTACGCTCTTCTCTGACTTAATATGTCTGTTAATATCAAAGAGGAGATGGAAACAAATATTGCATCTGATCCCTCCTACAATATGATAGGCTGCTGTATAAATGGAAATTCGTTTGTGTGTAGCACTTGTAATTACAGGGAGAGAGGGCACAGAAAGCTGCAAAGTCAATGTTGCTTTTGAAATTTTGTAATTTTGAATTTTTGTGGGACTTTGTGTGACAAATCGATAAAATGAGGGGCAAATTATGATGAGGGACAAAACGTGTAAAATGTGGGACGTGTGGTCACTATGTCATTAACCTTAAATTAGGTGAAGAAGGAATTAAACTGCAAGCCGATAAACCAAAAAAGTTAACGCCACGAAGAGTTGTCAAAATGGAATTGAACTTTTATAAGTGGTTCCTTGAGCAGAGAGAAGAAGATGTGCTCCTATCGGGTGAAGTATTGAAGAGAAGCCAAGATTTTTTAAAGCTTAAGTATGGAGTCGGGAAGGGCTTTTTAATAAGTAATTTAAAAAATAATTTTGTCTCCGCGTACTACTTATACGAGTATATAGTGATAAATTGTCAGCTCAACCAGGATTCGTCTTCGAGGTTAAAATTCAAATGAACCAACAAAAGTTAGAGAACGTGGCTGACATGTATGTAGAACAGATTTACAATGCAGATGAGTGTGGATTCTTCTATAAACAAAACCCTGGCAAAACATTTGTCGGTGCACTGAAAGATATGTTCCGGAAAAGAAAATAGCCGAAGAACGCCTTTCGTTCTTAGTTTGCACAAATGCTAAAGGTACGCAGAAGCTAAAGCCATTAGTTATTGGAAAAGTCAAAACATAAGGAACATTTAAAGTTTTGAGATAGCTGTTGAGTACGATCTCTCAAATTCAGCATGAAAAAATGCTGCAGCTAAAACAGTTTACAATTAAAGCACTGCTTTGATTGCTGAGTCATCCACGAGAAGACGAACTTAAAAGCAGTGATTACACCAAATGTTACATCCTTCATACAGGCGACGGATTAAAATATAATTTGATTAACAAAGTCACTAGTATTTTTGCTGCATAGTATACGAACTACTAAAGTGTATTTGAGGTAAGCAACAAGTGCTTGGGAGAAAATTAGAGCGCATACAATTCGAAAATACTTGCAGACCAAATTTAAGATTTTACAGAAGATGACGATGTTCTCTGGTCTAGATATTTTCAACAGCTTAATCCAGAATTAGCAGATGCAGCACAAACCACATTGCCTTTGATAAGGAATACTATTCCTGATGGCACTTTCTTCGAATAGATCTTGGCAAGAGGTAACAGAAACCCCAGCCCCTATCTTGTATGTAGAAGATACTGAAGAAATGTAAGTCAACCACAAAAAAATAAATTACAAGAGGCAATGTTGGCGATTATTTATCGGCCTAGATTGAGCGTCAAAAAATGGTTCAAAGAATTGTTAATGCTACGCAAAATGGGTGAAAGGGCTATTTTCGAAAGACAACACAAACAAAAATTTCGAATTATTTTGCACGAATTTGACAACTTTTTTAATAGTTTTTTTTCTTTACTTTTCATTGCTTCAAAAGTTTTTTGTGTACTCTTTTTAGCTTGCGATAAAAAGGAATTAACTTTTTTTTAGGATCCCTTGATTATATGAGCATAAAATCTATTATGTATATATGTACAAATTTAGATTCAGTTAAAATATATGCATCTCTTTGAAAGCAGATAAAGTAATCGAGGAAACAGCAAAAACTTGATGTCTTTAAATTGCCGTGAAATGATTGCAGTAAAAAGATTGAAGAAGATGAATTTGAAATTAAGTTTAAATATTCATAAATATATACATTTACACTAAGAGTGGTTTCCTATGAACAGGTAATGTGCGAAGGATAGTGAAAACCTAGGGAAAATAAACAATGTGCGTGATGCTAGGTTTCGAAAGTGAAAATCAACAGCTTCAAGACGATTCTAAATATTGATAAACGTGCCGAAATCAACGCTGATGTAAATACCTAAAAATACACATCGATAACTCTCAATTGTGCAATTGAAAGTCAAAGTTTTAAAATTTTGTCAGTTATCACTCCCAAGCAAATCCATTTTGTTGTTATCAAAATAAATTTCGAGAATAAATTAGTTACGATGAGTCGATTTATCCGCACTACGAATAATTGATAATCTTTTGTTAAAAAGTCAAGTACAAACAATGCTAGGAAATTAGAAAAAAAAAATATAAAGAAATAAACATACAAATCGTTAGTTGACAAATAAAATGGTAAAAGTGGAATGTAAGTCATTACTGTAAGAGTCTTGAAAGTTAAAAGTTAAAGTAGATTGTCAGAGGTCCGTAAAAGTGCAGAAAAAGATAAATAAATGAATAAATAAGATCTTACTTTTCTTTTCTTTCTTTAATTCAGAAAAAATTTGATTTACAGTTTTCTTTTCTTCATTTTTTTTTTTTACAAAAAATAGTTTCTTATACTTTTATCGGTACATTTTGTTGTTGTTCATGTGTAATTTATTTTTCTATTCTTGTGTTTCCTAGCGCAATGGAATCCGATAATATTCGCACAACGCATCAACTTTGAGTTGAAAAAGAGAAAAAAATATCAAACCAGCAAGCTGACCTAATTATTTCTTGTTTCTCGTGTTTTTTTTTGTTTTAATTCTTCACCGTGTTTCTAATAGCAGTCTCTCGTTTGATAAGATATTTATATAAAATAAAAAAAAATATACGAATATTATTATTATTTAAGAAACAAACAAAAAATAGTTACTCTTAAGTTTACTGTTGCGGCTTGTTAAGAAAATGTTGTCAATTGTTTTTCATTCTTTAAACTCAAACTATTCTAAGTTGTGATTGTATAAAAAAAATAATTTTGATCTTCATTTCAGTATTTACTTAAAAATAAATGTTTTGCATTTGAAATTTTTTTTTCTTGTGTGTGTGTGTGTTTTTGCTTAATTTACGACAGAAATAGTTAAACAAAAAATAAAATACATATTCAAAAAAAAAAAGATAAGGTAGGAAAAAAGGCAAAATAAAAAAACGAAAAAAGGTAAAAAAAGGACTTAAACAAAAGAAAAAAGGATTCAGAAGGATTTATGGTAGTTTTCTCTTTTCTCTGTTGGTTGTTTGTTTTTTTGTTTTGTTTAATAAATAAATTTACGCCTCCTTAGCGGGAGTGCCCTTGACTTTGTTTTTGCTACGTGAATCCGATTGATGTAATCCGGCTAAAAGTTCGCTTTTACGAATGCTCTTCAGATCCAAGTCACCATAGTAGTCTTCGCTGTAATTGTTAGAATGGGATTTTATGTTTTGGAATTGGTTTTGTTCTGTTTTTTTCTTTTTTTTTTGACTAGAATTTTGATTTATATTTCACTGCTTTGTTATTGGTTTTTAAATACTCTATATGACACAATTTGGTAATACTTTTGAATTTTGTATGTGCAACGAGCATTGGCAGGCGGTTGTATTTTTTTTGTTTTGTTTTACGAGTCAATTAAGCATTTGACAACGCAGATAGGTAGCATTCATGAGAGTGAGTATGTGTGTCAATAGAGAAGGTAGAAGAAAGACAGAAGGAAAAGCTCGCAAGACAAGATCAGGCAGTACAGATTAGAAGGACAGAGATTGGTAAGTAAGTAGTTAGAGAGATAGTTGTATGCTTTTTTTTAGAGTGCAAGATAGTTGTTACTTCAGTACCCAGTTCACCAAACAGAAATTAGATAAAAGTCAAGCAATTCTTAGAGTAATGCGTGCGATATAATATTTAGAATGGATGTCAAAGACTAGACCAATAGAGGCAAAGATAGATAAGAGAATTGATTTTGTCGAAACTTACCATCCGGGAACATCCTCTGGATCTTCGCAGTTTCCGGTACCCTCACCATCACCAATTTTGAATACTGTACCAATTGGGCAACCATATTCACGGGCAACACCATCCAAGCAGATGTAGTATTTACGGCAGTCCTCTGGGTGAGCGTGACGTGAGAATGATCCTGTGCTTGAGAGTTCACCAGCAGCTGGGCAGCTGAATCCATTAGCAACTTCTGTTAAGGCGAAACAAAAAAAATAGCAGAAATGAGTCAAGTTGAACCAGCTCCAACCAAAGATGAGACTAACCTTCGTTTTTGCATTCGGGAACTTGATCAGCCCACATACACACACGAGAGTCACGATCGTAGGCAAGACCGGGTGAACATTGGTATCTTGATGGTTCACCGTTCCAACAGTTCCAGAAGACGTCACACTTCTGCTCATCAGGGAAGATACCATACAGACGGGAGCAGTGTGGGGTGGAAATTGGGGGTTCTTAAAAGGAAGAAGAACGATTGTGAAAAGAGAATGATCTCGCATATAAGAGACCTGAAAAGCTTACCCAATTGTGAGCGATCACCACAGTCAACGTTGTGCAAGTAGTCACAGTTCTCAGCCAAGAATTTCTCATCAGTAGCATCGAAGGCCAAACCATTTCCGCAGGTCTTTAGCTCGGCAACACTGTTATCGCACTTCCAGTATTTGTCGCAAGACACTTCGTGTGGATAGAAACCAAAGTCATCGGGGCATTTGAATGAATCCTGGGCCAGAGCTATGAGAAAAAAATGTTTGTAAGTGAAATCATTTGAAATAAACAGTTTATCACACAACTGGCGCGTCATTGCCATCATCATCAACGAGTGCATTACTGTTAAGATACGAGAGAAACGAATAGCTGGATTTAAAATGAATGAAATTTGCCTCCCACCCATAAAATGCATTCGAGCTAGACTAACGCCTGTATGCACTTCCATGTGAATAGGAATTTCTGGTAAAATCCTCACCATCACAGATTCATTCGCATCCACATCCGCACGTTCCACAGATATTTCACATAATCAAAATGTATTCCTATCGCGCTCAACAAAATCAGCTTCGTAAGTCAACTCTGGCATTATTGAAAGCGCACTGAACTGATACAATCGTGCCACGCACGTCATTATAAGCGTGAAAAACTTCACAATGAACTATTAAAATATTTGCCCACAGTCAAGCCATTCTATGAAGTCCGGTTGTCGGCCCACGGATCCTATCTATACGCAATGTATATTTTGGGATGATTTTCTATTGAATGTTGCCGTTGTTTGATGTACATTGAAAAATATTTGAGCTTATGAACTATCCCAAACATATGCACAGAGATGCATTCGATAATTCTAGCAACGGATGCACAAGTAAGGTTCATGCACGCTCGGCGAAACCAAGAAATAAAGTGTATTGACTAGTGCATGACATTGCCATTTTCTATTAAAATCAACTGCGAATCTGCGCTTTTGAGTGCGTATCTAATGAGATTCAACAGCAGTGGTCTATTCAAATGAAATATACGTTATGTGCTCACACATAATAGGGGTGAAACGAATGATAGTTCAAAGACACAGAGAGATGGAGAGTTTGTTAATCTATTTTTGCAGTGATCGGTTGGAACGTATTTGGTTGCTTTTGACTCCGAATGATGGACAGTGATAACTAACGCATTCATTAGTATTTGAGTTTGATTGAAAATTGAGGCTTTTACACTGCCTACGCTCGAGTCATCCTCTACTATGTCTGTGTTCTGTTTCTGGGTTGGGATGGATGCAAATCAATTTAGATGTACCATGACATTTCATTTGAAATTTGTGTAGGACTGCAGTTCCAAAAGCGACTTTTCATGTAATAAATTTACACAGAGATGCAATAGCAACTTTTCTCATACATAATTTCGATCTCTTGTTGACGAGTGGATGGCTTAATTAAACCTCAAAGGATCAGCTTCCTTTGTGCTTTATTACTTTTCAGCCACCAACAGTGTGTATTTCCACAATTAAATTAAATTCTCGAGCAAACAATGGCAACAAGATGTTGCAGCAATGGATATACACACATTGGGACGTTGTACGACACATGTACCTCTATGACTCAGAATCGTCAGGATGTCAGGTCCAGTCTTTTTCTTCAATTACGATCATACACATTCACCATTCAAAAGACTGCCCTCTGCCAGCCAACTAAAAATTTCCAAACTTCCTATACCCATGCGACCAATTTAGCCCGATTGCACAAGTCAATTTCGTATGCCTGCCGTCTACACCCTCAAGTCAAAGCGATTGCATAAAGGAAACAGTAGCAACAACAAATTTGCTTTGTACACATATCTCTGCTCCTAATCTCGATTGTGGTGACCACTTTCAGTGGTGACCCAGTTTCAATTATAACTTTCAATCTCTCTATGTCTGTGTGCACATTCTGTAAAATCACTCAAGTGCAACACTTCCCGCATCTTGTTCGTGTCCAGCTCACCCTTTCCCCCACGTTATCCACCTTAACGCAATATTTCATCATTTGGCACAGCCTTTAAATACTGTAAAGTCTTTGCAATTTATTAAAATTTTGTTGCACATTCCCCGAGTGGGCTTTATAATTCCCATCTAACAAACAATCACATCACACATCCACATCCGCATTCCAGGGACCACAAAATGCCGCCTCAAAGTGCGCTCTGCAAAATGTTTAATTAAAATACTAAATGTGCGCCTGAGCTTGATGCCTGATGCATGATGTTTGCCAACACCGCGCTCTCTCTCTCTCTCGATGTGTTATATAACATTTGAACTAAATCAAAAAATTCCCTAAATATCTCGGCTTTTAGATACTCTAGTAGCCAGTAGCCGCTGGCGCTACTACTGTACAGCGATTTAAGTGTACAAAGAAAAAAAAACAGTTCGCCACCACAACTCCATCAATCAGTGTGGTTATGCAATTAGATTCTACAAACGTGTACAAAATAGATTTGAAATCCTCCTTTTTTCGGGTGGACTGTCACGCCAATGAAGTTGTTTTTTATCATTTCACAGTTTTGGTAGATGTACGAGCCACGCAAACGTGAGCGGAAATTCGCCGCGCTTGATAGTCATCAGAATTTGGCGGTTTATGGTGGCTGGTGTCCTGTCCATGGACCGGGGCACTTAAAATTTATTTATTTTCTTTCACCATAAATTAATTGCATGAGGCTACAAATTTTAAGCAACTGGTTTTGAGGTCATCTGTGAGTGAACAGGTTCCCGGAAAGCAAACAAAAAAAAAATACCCTCCTATCGTTCACAACGAAACTGAATGTTGAATAAGAGCGGTAATTTTTTTTGCATACTCGTAAATTGCGTGCGCGTAAGATATTTTCATCGTCATCGTTATTTGAAAGGTGACACAAGCGTCAAGGACATATAAGCCAGTAATTCAACTCTCGCCACCGAATGAATGGAGCGAAGGATACAATGACGTGACACACTAAAACTCGCCATTTCCCCCTCACTCGGGCGGAGATTGTATGAAAGGAAATTCAGGCTCCCTTCTCTCGTTTTGTTGGTTTTCATCTTTTCATTCTGCAGTTTGTTGCGTGTCCACCTTGAGATACATTTTGTATCTAAATATCAGCGCAAATTTTGCTCTTGCATCATTAAAAAAAATGCTATACCTTCAGCAGCTGTTAAATTGTCTGTTTTTTTTTTGGCCAAGAATGTGGTTGTTAAACTCATTTAAAGTACACTGCCATCACACATCCCTTCATCCGTACCTTGAGATATTTTATGCGAAATTATCTCAATGGTGAAAAGCGATACTTTTGCTTCATTTTGAGATCATACCTGTGGCATGTAATCCGAGATAATGATCTGCACTGGGGCAGGGTGGTCATGCATCTACGGGTGTAGGGTTAAAATACAAATTATTTATGTGAAGGTGAGTTTGAAGGGCATCCCAGTTTGGCGTTGTCACAGAGACGCCATGGTTTTTCGATGAATGCATTTGATTCTATCTGCAAGTGTCTTTTCAAAGGCATTATTTATGCAATTCACCTAAGTACACACATAAATACGGGTATGCACACGTATCGTAACAAATCCTGTTAGTTAGGAAATTTCTTAAATTACAGACTTCAGGTGAGGTGTATGACATGCAAATTATGGCGCTGCTGGTAGAGCGTGTGCGGACGTGGGTAGGTTGATTACTTTAAGAATTCAAATTGTCGACACAAGACGAAATATTGCATCATAGAAATCGAGGGCAACATAATCTTAGTTTGGTCGAAGGTGCAGTACGTAGCTGTTTCACTGTTCATTGGTAATTGGGAGCCGAAGTGGTGGCATGCATTTACATACGTCTGGATGACATGACTTCCCCCAATCGCCGGTAATTCAGTTCAGAGATCGAGAAGAGTTTTGCTTAAAATACATTCTTAATGCATTACAAACTAGGCCTTTTCGGAAATCAAGATGATATCCAAGAAGCACTTCGTACAACAAACATTTGGCAACCGTTTTGCCAAGATCGATGATTAAATATGAAAATGAAAAAACCCTTTTGCTGAGTTCGTGATCTATCTCATCTGAGGCACTAAGTCCACACAAAGGTTATATCAACCATAATCTTTCCATAACTGACAATGAAACTCTTGAAGGAGAAAATGCGCTAAAATCCGCACAAAAAGAAAACCCCCTACTTCACGCCTAATCTCCTGCCCAAGACCTCTGATAAATGAGAAAATGAAAGTTTCCAACTCATACTATCAAAGTCGTTTGTATCTTTTGTCGACTGCATGATTTGGGTGTAAAACTGCAAACAAGGTGAATGAGTACAAAAAAAAAAAAAACAAAAAAAACTCTATCGACATAAAGAAAACCCCCAAAGGGGAGTCGAAGAATAACTTCCAGTCTCAAACCAAACCACAAAGGTTGGATAATTTTGTTGCAGATGGCTGACTCTGACTGCACATACCCATACAATCCAATCAGCGATTCCCTTAGCTCACCGAAGCTGGAAGAAGCAAAAACAGCCTCCAAACAAGGTGTGGTTGCTACCATTTCCGTCCCCATCTACCACGCTCTCTGGATGGAATTGCCTATCTACAGAAAGAAGGCCTCAAGTAAACAACCGCTGCACCACACTTAAGTATGCAGTCTCTTGCTTACAGTCATTTACTTTCGCATTCGATTGTATAATTTATTTTATTTAATTGAAAAGAAAAAAAAAATCGAAGTCATGTATGCTTTTGTATTTTTGTATACATTTTCTGTTTACTTTGAGTTTGAACCTTTTTTGAAAGTGAAACGCTCAAAAGAAATGTGCCGCCGCCATCAGCGAGTACCGGTTTTTTCGCTTGTTGTTTTGGTTAAGTTACGTAATCGAAAGTTTTTTTTTTGTAAATCAATTTAAAATCAAAAAAAAACAATCGTTAAAGAGGCACTGAAGACTCTCTCGGTCTTGTGCTGATGGTAGGCACTTCTACTTGCCGCTGATGGATAGTGAAGATATTGCGTAGACAACGATGCGGTGCCGAAGATGGGGCTTCCAAAAAACCGGTCAGATTGGCTTACTAACCCAGAAACATGGTTGTTTCTTTTCCCCCTTCGAATGACGCAACATTCTCTGAGGGGATAGCGAAAGAAAAAAATTTGCATTTTGATTAGTGCTCATACGAGAATTGATTGTTATTGAGATTTTTTTCGTCTTCTTTTTCGATGTTAAACGATCAAGATATTACCGGTCCGATGGCAATAATAACAGAATCCGGTTGCGTGTGGACGTCGAGAAAGAGAGATGCTTTGACCTTTCTTGAAAATGGAATTTTAAACTGCAACATGATGATTTGCCAACTGTGCCAGTATAGAAAGTAAAAGCTGTAGTTGTTCACCTTTAAAACGATGCTAAGTAATATTCATTGACGCATTGACAAGTATGAAGTTGTCAAGTGAATGTCACAATTTCGCATGTTTACATGTTCGTGTAAAAGAAAAAAATATGTTTTATCAGAGTGTGTATCTGTCATTTGAATAAAATATGATTTGAAAATAAAAATAAAGACAATTTCATTTCATTGTTCGTGTTGTGACATGATCTGTCGGAAGTATTTGACAGCAGACATGATTTCTCATGTCTCATTGTAATCAATTTAAATTCACTTAACTGAATTTGTTCATCCCCTCTTTCTGTGTGATAGCGTTTGGCATCACTTTTTTGTATGGGTGTGTTGAAAAGGTTATAATTTTGCTGACATTTTGAAAAATGCAACAACATGTGGCGAAGGTGTGTTCGATAGAAAATTGCACTTGTGCAAGTGACGAACGAAGTAAACAGGAAATTCGCAACTCCACGAAGCTTACTTCGAAATGTTTTGAGATGTAAGCATTTTGCATAAATTACGATTAATTATCGTTTGTTGCAAATATGGCGAAAATCAAGTTTTACTTGTCTGACAAAAACCAGTAAATTTTTTGCGACAGGGGTCAACTAGAAGAATTTAAGCTTGCGGTTTGACAGGAATGCGTTCCCCAATAACCGGACTGTGAGCTGTCATGTTGGAAACTTATGAAGAATGCTCAAAACTGAATTTCAAGCATTTCGAATTTCTGTAAGACAGATTTATTAAGAAAAAATTTGGTATTATATTACGAAGTGGCTGGTAAAAGTTGGCGATATAAAAATTACGTTTAAGTCTGAAAAAAGTCGAACCGAACATAGCTAATGTAGACCAATAGTACATGAATAATAATATTTGAAACCTCAAAAAATGCGCTTTCCTATCAGATGTCGAGACTGTCAATGAGTTCAACGTCATTTGCTTGGCAACAATTCACTACACAAATTTGTTGACGTCACAAAAAACCGGTGTTCATTTCTCAAATAGGATTCGTTAAAATCGTTACATAAAAGAAACCAGAAAATCTATTTGTGAACAAGGAAACTGAACGTTTCCACGTGAATGATATAAAAATTGTTTAGTGTGTCATATCCGTTAATCTGGTTTGGGCGGAATTTTAAAAAGAACGCAAGACCAGTTATGCTTCTAAGGGAGATAAAATCTAGTTCGCAAAATGACAGCGGTATAAGTATGCAGGTGATGAAAGATATGCTTGGGTTGTCAATAATCTGTTCCACATCACTCATAATGACTTGAGACAGTTATGCGAATGTATAAATTTATTCGTGTTAATATATGAATCATTGAGATTCACTCATGCATATTCCTAGCTATTACTTTGATAAGGAATCTACATCGTTTTCGATGTTATCCCTTTCAACTCCCATTTTCGAAGTCATCAAAGGATTTTGAATAATCTCTTACATCCCCTTTGATCCCTTTATTTTTTCCTGCTTCTTCTTGGTGTCGTCCACTTCATGTAAAATTTAAATCGTGTAAATTAAATACATATTTGCATCTGTTAAACACTTTTCCGCCTTTCCGGCACAATTTCATGTAATCACATAAAAAAAAAAAACAGAAAAGCCAATCTCTCTGTATTCCATCTCTTGAGGAGAAGGCATCGTCTCCTCTGTCTTTGGTGGATTCCTCTTCAGCGCACATAAGCTTTCGAATATAGATATTTTTCCAACTTCGAGTTGGAATTACACTTCCTTTCATTCCATTTTCAATCCATAAAAAAAAGTAGGAAAAGAAAAGATGTGGGAAAAAAGGGAGGTGACAAAATAGCACAAAAAATATTCACTGAAGAGACGGGGGGGAAAGACTCAATTCCTTGGCAGGCTTTTCTCTCCAGCTCTCGTCTACTTGCAGCGTTTGAGGAGCATTGGTGAGTAGAAAACGAAATCCAAATTGAATTCCATCATCGACATCATCATCATCATCACAGTCTTCGTCGGCGTTTGTCGTTCATCGCTGTCATCGTCCGTTGCTTTAGCTTCAAAGTTTGCCTGTCGCAGGAGGCGCAAGTAGTGTAGTCGTCATTGAGAGCGTATGGAACATGTGTTTGGTGAGAGGATACAATTTTTCCCGTTCCTTTCATTTCTATCTAATACTTTGTGTGTATTTATATTCTTATTTGTTGATACTTTTTTGAAGAAATGAATTGACTGTGTGTGCACGTGATGGAAAGGAGTCCCATCATCTCTGTTTAATACAACAGATGAGTCTAAGCAATCAGTTTACAAACTGCCATGACGAAGGATTTCAATCACTATGGGAACCCAATTCAATGAGAACCTTCGAAATGAAGTTTTAATTGAAGGATGCAGATGAATTCAAAGGCTAACTTAAGCATGACTTAGTCATGATTGATATTAATTCATGTTCACAAACTAGATTTGAATTCATTTCAGCAGTAATCCTATGAGTGGCGACCAGCGGGTGACCTATCTTCTCTGAACAACATTCTTAATATTGCAAAACAAGCAGGAAGCCAGGTAGTTCCTAACCTTAACCGGCTTTGGTGCACTTTCATGACTATAATGACCTCCTCCAACATGTTTATATCTTTTATCTGCATTCAATTCAAGCAATACCCTAGGCTACAGAACTGCATTACTTGAATTTCAATATTGAATTTCAAACTCAACATTCCGGAAGTCGGTCAGTCTATGAAAACCAGTTCTATAACGTGGTTTACTTCACCAGTCATCTAGCACAATGCCACCATGTATGTGTGAAATAGCAAAGGTAACGCATAGCTTATGAAATTGCAATCTGGAGAACAGTATCTGCCATCAGATACTTACTCAGAATAGCACTTGATTGTTCTTGCTGCTGGCATCCGAACGACCTTGAGTGAAACAAGTTAGCTGTATCTGCACTATTAACTAAGTCCGAACAAGTATTTTTCTAGTATCTTAGGAATATTTTTGCGTGAGTTATGAGAAGGTCATTGATACTTGATCGTGGTGGGAGGTGGTGAGTCGGTGGAATGCATTTAACCCAGTGCATAACGAGTTGACTTTCACTGATTTATTATGGGAATAAAATACCTCTGTGAATCACTGCGGAAATAGTTTTTGGTTTACATCAGTCTAGGGAGTGGCTGATGGAATAATAAAGAGAAGCTGCCTGGTGTTTGAATGTAGAACAATCTAACGAGGTGTGGATGTTATCAGCAAAATACACATCAAAGTTGTAGCTGAATAATTTAGAAATGTAAAAACCCGTGAAGAGCTTGAGAAAAAAATTCAAGAAGAGTTTACCTAAAAAACATGTGACTGGCGCCCAACAGCGGTTTTAATCAATTTTTAAAGAATACCTCATTTTTTGTCAAAAAAGCTCAATAACCAGTGGTTCCTCCTTTCGTGCATGAAGTACTATTCATATGAGGCTATTAAAAATTCAAAATAAAGCCTGAAAACCCCCGACTGAATGGATTACACATCAATTAGCGTGTGCAAAGTTCTGATAAATACTTTCAGTTTATGGCCTTCATCATTATTTTTTTCCGTGAAAAAACCATTTAACAATTTTACACTTCATAATGATGTTGAGCTGTGTTAAATGTGAAGTTTTAATAATTTTACACCAAATACAACAAAGAACCGGCACACTAAAAGAACACGCAGATTCATGTTGTTATTCGCCCTAGTGCTCATTGCATTTCAATTAAAAGCGAAAGTAATTACTTTTCACGCCGCATCAAGCCGAACTGAGCGTGTGAGCATATTCAACATGCGTTTGTATCTCATGCTGCAGTCGTACATTTCATTAAGCCTTTGTGTTACAATTTTCTCCTCCCGCTTGTAATTACTATTCATGAAGTAAGGAGATGGGAATGCATTTATATGTGTGTCTTTTTTGTCCCGCACCATGTAACTACTAGAATGCATTGTTTTTTGTAACATAAGAATGTTGTTAATGCACCTTTTTCTGCTGCTCCATGCTCTTTCCGAAGTCCGCAATCGTCATGAATATGTATGCTACTCTATGTAGCGAGTATTCAGAGTGAAGTCAAGTTCATTAGTTTTGTAATAATGCTGTTTTTCTTCTGTTGCTTCGGCTGTGCTTTGTACCATCATAACTGTAATGGGCAATTAGTAACCACACGATGGACGCGTGTTATTCAGAGTTGTGAGCCCATCCTCACGGATTTGGATTTTTTCTGAAGTGAAGCAGAAATCATTGAACTTGCCTTGGCTTCGCGCACCATCGAGTGTAACGAACTGTGAGGTAAGATGATTTAGATCATGACAATGTGAATATCTGTTTCTTTTTTTTTTGCTTTGAAACTTTTCGCAGCCCGGCTAAACGTAAAGCAGAATCGAGAGTAATTCATGGAAGAAAAGTAAAAGTGATCCTCTCAAGCTAATGATCTCGCTTTTGTAGATAAATAGATACATGTGTGATGTGTTGTGATCTCGCGATCGTGTGCACGATGCATGGTGCGCTTTCTTTTTTTTTTCATCGCTCGTTTATTTTATGTTTTGTTTTTTTTCCTCTTTGAAGATGTTGTCGCTGTTGGGGATATCGATAAATCACGGATGGCACAAGAAGAAGTTAGAAGAAGACACTTTTGGTTGGAATGATGTTATGAAACTTGAAATGAGATGAAGATTCGTGCTTATGTCACGACGTTCAGTTTGATTGTCAGCTCCTTGGTAATGTGGCTGACAGTGATGAATACCTAAAGATCCACATGAAAAAGGGGAAAGGATGTCAACTTTCACTTGATTGTCAATTCAACTAGGTTACGTTGTATATTGTTTTTGTACTTTATTTTGTGCGATCACTGATTACGAGGCAAACTCAGTCCTTATGCATAAGAATGTCTATCTCATGGAATATGAACTGAAGAATTAATCATGTCGAAGTACACAAATTGTGGAAAAAATGTGTAGGGGAAGCTGATTCTGGAATGCATATAGCATCATTTTAAGAGAGTGATCCTCTAGGTTCCTCTCTGAAACAGTGGGACAAAGCAAAAGAGGACCCCCAGGTTGAACTTTGTTATTATTATTATAGCTAAAGATAGTGTCAGCTGGAGGTACTTGTTGGTTGAACCCAGACTGTGGCGCCACAAGAACTAGAAGAAGAATAAGAGGATTCTTCAGCAATACTATGATAATATCGCTAGCCTAGGTAAACGAAACCGTGGATTGTTTACTGTCTTACAAACATCAGCTACTATAACTGCATGCATGGCAAAAAGCCGCATGTGAACAATTAGATTGGTATTCGATCTTCAAATCAATTGATTTTTCTCATTGCATTGCAATGAATTCCAAAACCGTAAACATTGAAGATCATCCTCCCATATTAAGCATGTCACAAACTAAGGAAGTGTACCGCTGTACACTATTTCGATCAAAATCTGCCGTCTTTTAGGAACTTGAGCTCTCAATAACTTTGAAGAATTTCCAATAAAATCTGCGTCTCATTTTACATATTTCTTAGAAACTACTATTGCACAATTAACAGAGACTTGGTTATTGTAACCTTAGTACTGACAATAAATATACTTTTTGAAAAAAAAATATGTAGTAGATCTTGGATTATAATCAGAGGAAAAGCTGATGAAAAACCTCTTCACAAATTGGATCTGCGTCTCATTAATTTTGAAAATAAATTTTTGACCACGAAATTAACCAACATTTTAGAAGGAAACTACGAGTATCACTAAATGTGGTAACATTTTTGAGTTTGGTCAAAAATTGTCCATTAAATCCCTTTTGTTTTCATTTGCAACAAAGTCAAGTAAATAAATTACAAAAAGATAATTGCAATGTTAGTTGTCAATATTTTGAAATTTCAATTAAAATTATTTTCACATTTCGAATGGCGCACCAAAAGGAAAAGTAAGGCCGCTGTCATCAACTGCATCTACCACCAAAAATACAGCCTCAAACAAGATCTTAATTGGCTAGTAATGGATTCCTATTTCAAATGGTCAAAAAATTGTCAATCAAATGCAATTTGTTCAAATTTCATCTACTGGCCAAATGAACACGTACTCTACTCGATATATATCGTAAATATTCTCAAACCTTTGCAGCACGTCCATCATTGGTTCGAAATCGATTTATAGGATCGTGAGTACATTACATTTGTGTTCAATTTGAACTCAATCCAAAAGAAGATTTCAACAAAAATAGAACTGCATAAAACGCGAGATAACTTTTTTGTAAAACAGATAACATCAGAAATCTGTCAGATACACTGTTTTCTGGGAAAAAAAGTGTTGAACTACTTTTGTTTTTGATTTCAACTACATCATGGATCGTCCATCAACCTATCGGAAAATTCAATCAGATTTCACAATCACTTTCTACACACAAACACATGCGGAGTATTTTGATTTTTAGCAAAATGAACAAAACAGGTCCTCTCAAATAAAATAAGTATACGTGCAATAATAGCGGAGCTGGCTTTTGCTTCAACTTCAGCTTCCACCAGACAGCAACAGTGTCAGCTACACACATACACTCTCAGAGCTCAGAGCAGATACAAATTTGCATATTTTACGCATGAAATAGCTAGCGCGCACAATAGACAGATACTATGGATCCATTTCAAATGGAAAATTTGTATCGAATCTATATCAAATGTTCACTACCATATACATCACATCATCATGATATGATGATGGATTCATGCAGAATAGTCGGGGAAGGCAACAAAACAGCGACGAAAAATGAGGAGCAATAGATACAAAATTTGTTATGGCTATTTGGTTGTATGTATGCTGTGCGCATAATTCAATCCTGAATAGAATGAGGCAGATTTTTTCCTTTATCATTTTGTGTTCGCATTGAAAATCATATTCAAATCACGTGCACTTGAAAATGGAGTTCAATATTTCATGTCGATAACCTTCTTAAAGTTATTGAATGGATTTTCTCTCATTTGTTGTTTGCATTTGTTGCTAACGAGATCGCAACTGCGAAAGCAAGCAATAATCCCTGACAACAGGATAAACACGTTAGAGACTGATAGATACGTGATTTGATTATAGTTGAATTATTTTCGAATTAACTCTAATTGCATTTAAACAAATCACACTGAATCAGTGAACTGAGGTATCTATCCGATTGTTGCGCGGGATTATGCGATTCGATTCATGTGATGTATGAAAGCTTCCAGATACTTCCTTAGCATTCTTCGACAACATAAATGCACTTGAGTTCTGTTTCACATGTCTTGAGGCGACAAAAAATAAAATAACAAGTAACAGACAACACACTAGAGATTTGTAGGTGTATCTATGCACAGTAATCCACTTGGAAGGAAGAGATCCTTTATTTTTATTGTTTGTCCATTCTCCTCGTTGGTACAGTTCAAGGAAACTCACTAGGTGCATCTCACTTGTGTATTTCTTGGATACAATTCTGTTTTCTTATCGTTTTTTTTTATTGTTTTTGTTTTTCATATTCACTTAAATTCATTTTTAATCCAGTAAGAACATGTAATCCCAAGAAACTTTGAGTACTCTTATCGATGATGATGATGGCACTTTTTTATTTTTTTTTGTATTTAGATACATACCGGCTCCAAAGAGGGCGACAAAAACAATCATAAACTTCTTCATTTTCTGTTCGTATTTTTTTCCCTTCCGTATGGATTTCAAATGAACAAAATTTTAGGAAAAATTAAATTAAACTTTTAAAAAGGCTCTTTCGACTACAAAACACTAAGACCGACTGTGTGTGATTGGAGGTCTTACATTCGCTTTTTATACCAGGCCAAGAGGTCTAAACTGTGTTGTGTGTCTCAAAAATGTTGCCGTTTTATTTTCAGTCTTTTCTTGTTGTTGCTTTTTTTTCTTTTCTACTTCTTCTCAGGCTTGTGGCGGGGGTAGACGACTAACACAACGACGAAAATGACAGCCGTTTGTAGTTTTGTTGTTGCTGTTTTTGTTGTTGTTTTTGTATTTCTTCTCCCATCTATATGTACGTATCAAGGTATGCATCGTATGAATTTTTTTTCCTCCACTTCTCTGTGTGAGGTGTGTGTAGATAGACAACTTACCTCTCTCTTTGTGTGCCGTGCATTTCATATTCCTAATTATTCCTTGATTATGTGGTGGTTTATGTGCCGCCTGTCTGCTAAGTACTTGTTGCAGATACTTAGAAGCCCATTAGTCCGATCGGTTCTAATATTATCAAATCAAGTCACAGACACACGCAAATACCTGATTTCGTGAATGGTCTTTCATTTCGGTGTGTTTTAAAAATTCGGCCAAAAATCAAAATGCACGCGACTCGGACACACTCTCCAATCCAGTTATGTCTGTGTTATTGACGTTCCTAATAGAAATTCATTTGAAAAACTCTCGAGAAGAAGTAATTGCATGTAGGGAATGGACGGTAATTGATTGCGGCAGCTACACTGGATCAAAACAGCCACGGTCTAACAGAATGAGATGTTTGAAATTGCTTACAAATGAATTTTAGTCTTTGCCTGGGTAGGTCGGTTGTAGATTGTGGGTGCAACCGCACAATACCATGTGAGGAGAGAACGAGGTGTGTGCTGGTGTGCAAACGAAACGATGATGTTTATTTGTTTGCTTTTTCGTTTTTTAACGGTGTTGCCCGTGCCAAAAATGGTTTATGCAATTTTTGGGGGAAGCTTAGCGGGCTTAACGTAAGTCGTGGGCTAAATGTGTTTTCTGTTTTGAGGTGGTTTTTGTGAGGATAACATGCTTGGTGGATTCATCTTCTTTTAATCGCGATGTGAAGTTATGGTATAGTTTAAGTTGTGTGGTAGCAATGTTTGGTGGATTGTTGTTATTTTAAACGTCAGCTCTTGGGGCAAATGTTGTGCAATGGTATTTTGGTTTGTGGGCGCGCAGGGGAATTTGTATGAGCGATGCCAGCTCACAGACACCTTTGGGAGTGACACAAAAAAAGAAGATTTTTCGCATAGTTGTGGAAAGTTTAAGCTGAAATTGCTTTATTAATGCTTTTTAATGCTTTATTGACAATGTAGCACTGATGACGTGATATCGGTGTCTTATTTGACAAAATATGAACTGATCCAATCGGAAGCAATTATTATGTTTTTAACCGATTTTGGGAGTGCCCGATTCTGCTTTCAACTGATAATTTCAAAGAAACAGAGCCCGGATAGTCTAATTGTTCTATTCTCTTGTCTCCATGCTCGTTCACTTGGAATAGAAGAAAATGCCATCAGTAGAGATTGGCTGCTTCATAAAATCAGAGTATCCCTTTTATCTACAAAGTAGGATGTTGGCACTCAAGTTTTTTTTGGGGGCGATTGTGTCTTCTTTCTTTTACTGCTTAAATGATCAGATTGTAAACGTTTTTTGGCTTGGAATGAAATTATATCAATAACCTTGAAGAGCTTAAGGATTGCATTCGAAGGACTAGCATCAGGACTCACATAAAATTAATGGATCTCAGATTTTGAGAAGAATAATTTAATTTTCGTTCTGCCTTTCTGAACTAAAACTACACCTTCCTTAGAAGTCATATTTTTCCGTTCTATTCTGGAAAAAAGTGCAAAAACTGCGTGTTCTATTCTAGAACTGAAAAGGGGCAAAACCTTTTCAAGTCGCATACAATTTTGACATGAGATCTTCGACGTCGCCCTCCCATTTGTATTAAATTTGTCAAAATATGGAAGCATTCTTTACCACTTGGATACAACTGTGATGTAAATTTGCTCGAAAATGGCATGAATGAAAGGAAATATTCTTGTAGACCATGTACAATATTTTGATTAAGAACGATTCTATTTCGGAAGACAGGCTTAAAGGTGTACAGACTGAGTTAGGTATTACGGGTGAGTTCTTTAAGAAGTTGAATTCACACAATAACCTCACAAAATTGGACAAGTGCGAGTTGTAGTCGGACGGGAAAGGTTCCGCCGCATTAATATTTTGAATATCAGGCGACGAATTCAAACACATTGCGCACATTACTGTTGGCCATTTAGGGGTTGAAATGAGTCTGAGAGATAACACACATCATTGTTTCAAATCGTCGATCTCAGCATTAAATTTATGTGTGAAAATGAAAAAATTTAATTTTAAACCATTGATATCTCGAAATTCGCACATAAATCGATATTTTGATACTCATCATTTCTTAATGCTTACATTGAGGTCTACATAAATGCGCTTCCAGATCTTCAAAATTAGCATGTCAATGTTTTGCCGTTTTTTGCCAATATTTCGAAAACCATTAGGTCCAGAATGCTTGAAAATTTTTTAAATTAAAATACTCAACGAAGCCAAGTTTTTGTGATTTTTTCAGACTTTTAAACACTTCGGTTTAGAAATGGGAGAAGGGGATGCATTAAAACTGACTTTGGAGCCTAATATTTTTCAAACGGTATACTGGATCGAAAAGTGTATAAGTAAACTTCCACATCAGATCTGTCGATTGATATATCACTCGAGGGGTTGCGCCAATGTTTCAAAATCCATGTTAACTTTACGTACACGGAAGCCACCCCCAAATCCACTCATTAAATTTGTGTGCATTAAAAATGATATCTAAGCCTAAACTACTTAATTCCAAAATTTCATGTCGATTTCTTTATAAACGTCGGGGATAAAAAAAGTGCGACAGACAGACGAACGGACAGACGGACGGACACGCTGAAATTGCAAACGGATAAAGGGATGAAGTCATAAAGCTCAAATTTAATGTGTGCGTTGGTGTTTGCTTCATCTTTTCTTGACCCTTGTCTTCGATCCTTATTTACACACTCACACATTAAGCGTAATCATACACAATGTGGGAGCCGTGGCCGTGTGGGTTCGTGCGTCGACCCATGCGCATTAGACTTTAATAGTCTAGGTTCAAATCCAAAATCAGACAAACAATTTTTAAAAAAAAAATTGTTCACGGCTCCACCTCTTTCGAGTCACTGACAACGCTCAAAAAGTATAACTGTCTAGAAAAAGCTTCTTAAACTCGCCGTTCAGAGTCGGCATTAAACTGTAGGTGTCCTCCACTCGTGAGAGAACAATAGCACGCGCAACACGAGTTGTTGCTGAGAAGCTAGGCCCAGCTCCACCTCGGACTGTAGCGCTGATATTATTATATTATTATTATTATTATTATACACGACGATCATGCCTAAGACTACTATTAAATTAATTAAATTAATTAATTAATTAAATAATAAATAAATTTGGCAATTATAAATGCCAGAGCTCCAAGTTTATACGAATTGCTCACAATCAATTGGAACTTAGATTAGATTAGACCATTTTTTACGGACATTTGCGAATAACGTATACATTCAAGTGTCAGTCACACTAAGGCAAAGTTCTTTGTGCAATTATTCGGATCAGAATATCTGCCACCTGTTATGTATATCATTCTTTATTTGCTATGAGGCGATTTCTGATGTTGCTCAGAACGCGAAGATTGTGCCCCAGAGTAAGTGTCTTCTCCTCCTGCTCATATCTGCAACTTGTACAGAAGTCTTTTTATGAGAGCCTATTTTATTTGCATGCCTTCTAGTTGCACAGTGTTCCATTTTTAACTCTGATGAAAATCCTAAGTTCCAGGTCATTTAATCTAGTTAAGGTTTAATATGAGCCGGATTTAATTTGCAATGAGGCATTTGTCATCTTCCGGGCATATGCATAATGTTTGCTATTGGCAGACGCTTACCCGGTGGTTCTCCGTTAGGAAAAACTGATGGGAATGTACCATGTCTGGCGAATTTGTAGGTTTCGCAGTTTCCTTGAATGTCACAGTCTGCCGGCACCCACTTGAGATGAATGTTAAATTGCTTGACCATGTCATCAAGAGACACGCTGTAGTGAAGTGTATCCATTGAATGCGATGTATTGTTTGCAGTCTGGCTGTCCGTACATATGATGAGGTCCTTTTTGGATACCATTTCGTTCTTAAGTCAAGACGGAGCCTCCTTAATCAATGCAATTTTTAGGAGGGCGAAAATATTTAAATTTTGTATTTAGATCCTTCGAGATCACTTATATTTTTGTCGTTGTCACACTCAGAATAACATCCAGCGTTTGAAAGTCAGATTTGAAGGGAATTTCGGATGATAAGCTTTTCTGGAAGTGAGAGTTTCTGAGGCAGTGGGAGTTTAGAGCTCCGAATATCAAAAAAATACATACACATTTTTCTGTCTCTATTTGGACAGTGTGTTTGTTTCTGTTACGGAAATGTGTTTGTTTCTGTTACGGAAATGAATTTAGTGCAGAACGGAGAAAGTTCCGATGATATTTTAAACAGCAGCACTGCATACTGGTCTGACAAGCAATTATAAGCATACGCAGATTCGATTTTCAAAAATTTAAAATTCAGATCGGTTGTGCGATAAAGATGACGCTGAAATAAACAAAGAACTCGTCTTGAGGCTTTTGTCTTGCCTATGCAATTGGTGCTTGAGTTTCTAATGAAGTTGATGAAATTATTTTTTCATTTGTTTTCTACTTGCGGAATTGCAACTGCATTTATTGAGTGCCTGTCTGAATTCATAAATTTCATCTCCCACGAACATTTGTGTTCTTTCATTATTCATATAGATATCATATAGAGTGTGCAGCTTATATAAAGAGAGGATTTTTATGTTAACATCTCATTCGGAAAATTTAACGAGCCTAAAATAGGAGAATTTTTTACTCGCTCGAAAGCGTTCTCTTTACCAAAAAGAATTCGAACATAGTGCAAAATAATTCGTTTAGTTTTCCGTACTCGAACAGACCTTATATGACTTTATAGTCCTTCCTGCTATTGAGCAGGAGATAGTTGTTCTAGTGACAACTAGAACAATACCGTGCTGGATGGAGAGGAATGTTGGCTGAGGCCCAGGTGCACCCCGGACTGTATAGATAGCTGAAAAAGAAGAAGAAATAATCCTACTAAACATTCAGCAGCTTTTAATGTTGCTGATTGCCGAATATTACCCGCAAACTACGAACGGTTTATCGAATACACTTACTTGGCACAGTACTACATAAACCACAGTTAACTGATGATGATGACACCACTGCAATCTTTCCGTTTTTCGAATCCAAAAATACTGAATTAATCAATTGTCGGGGATTTTATTAGACAATAAAAAGGAACTATGCACATAAAGATGTGTATCCATAAAAGCCATTCACACTGGCTTTCCAATTATCACCCAACAAATTGTATCTACATATCTCTTGTGACTTCATCAATTTTTGTATTTTGTATGCATACATATATAAAACTAGTTATTACAAGTTGATATGATACTTTCTAAACTTCTTAAGTGATTGTGTGCACGACAGCGCCGCTTCGAAGTTGTTTCACTTGTCGTTTGATTTTTCATAAGCTCGTTCTAAGACTTTCAAAACGTAATGTGGACATTATCTCACGCATGCAGTTCGGTTTTATTTTTATATCAGTGACGGAGGTCGAATTGTTTGAACAGGCAAAAATATTTATGAGTTCTTTAATTAATTATGACGTTTTGTGAGATCGTCTATTTTTAGACATTCATTGCCACAAGAAATGCAAAATCGACTTGCTATGAGAAATGAAAATACTGTCCTCATCTTCTTAAAGCCAGTCGCAAGTACATATGGGACATCGTAGTACAAGGGCGTTGGTTCAGCAATCACTCAGCAGCACTCGATGGAAGTGCAAAATCATGTTACTTAATGAATGCGTTTCCAGTGTATGTCTCTTCACGAGGGACACCTTAAGGACCATGAGATTTGTGCGAATTTGTCGTCGATTATTCCTTTTTACAATTCTCTTTCACCAAACTAAGATCGTTTGCAACCACTAAACGAGGTGTTCAGAGGTCATTTGTGCATATCCATATCCGAAGAGCATCCAAGGTTTTCGCTGACTAATCGAATGCCATTTACAGTTGGTATCTCTGCAGTTAAGGAACATCTTGGGAGAAATATGGACGACTGCATCTGTTGAAGGTCACTTTCGTATCAATCGAATCGCATCATCAATTGTAATAAATATTGGCTATAAAATAAGGTATTGAAGCACTTGAAGAGGTTGTCGTCAAAAATCCGAAAAAATGTGAGAATTCCCAAAGAGCTTGAAATCAATATAAAATTTGAAAGCTCCTAAGTCTGATGAATAAATCGTTAGGAGTATATATTTTTGGGATTATATCCCGTAAAACAAACTCTGTCTATATCCAAGTAAGACAGAATGCAACAGAATGAGTGTCAGGAAAAGGTTAGGTTTGGCAAACCAACGGTTTTAACAATAAAGTTCCTTTAAGGGGCTTAACTTAAGGACAAATTATTATTTTTTCAATTCAATTCGGTCTTGATTCTGCGACAGACCAGTGCCATGAGCGGCGTTGGACTACTCATGTATTAGACGTATTTCAAAAGCGTTTTTCTGTGAACGATGCACGTTGGCAACACGGCGTCCAGTTGAAAACAAAATTCTTTTTCTATTCTTCAAATTTTCAAACGATTTCTTTACCCTCATCTGCTTTCTAATATCTCACAGATGCCTACTCCAAAAATAATGAATGTACCTTTGTAGACATCAATTGGACCTTTCCTTCAAACAGTCTGCGACGTTCTTGAGGCTCGCCCTTTTTAAAACATTCACACTTATGTACATATCAAGTTTCATCAAAGCAATAAAAAACTACTTAAATATCATCTTGGCTTCATCTAGATATGTTTTCTTAAACAAGCGTGAAGTTAGATCCTAAACCTTTGGGTCTTCTATATTTTAGCGTCCATTCATCATACCAAGACGAACTCAACACCCTGATCTACTTATGGGTATTAACAGCTTTAATTGCTTACACACATGTTACTAGATTCTTCAACCAGATAATCGTCTTATCTTCTAATCATTTCCCCCCACTACCTGAAGACTTCTTTCATCTTTGTCCGCAGTCGAGCTTTACGTCAGCCCATGCTGATCAAGGAAGCACTAAACTGCAATCATGTTTACCCAAATCGGATCACCCCAAGCCTCATGTAACATGTTGCATGCCTAGCAATTCCGCGCCAAACAGTGCCTTCTGCAGCTGCAGCAGTAGCAGCAGCAAACGGCTGCAGAAACAAAGACTCACCACTGCATCCATATTGTTCCCAAAAACTGGTCCTTCTTGTGTCCCCTCACAGCCACATCCACATTCAACTCACACGGACACACAGTCATTTAACAAAACAATTCATGCATTTCTACACCCTTAGCCTCACCTCTGCACCCGGAGTTCCATGGAATTCCCCATAGACGCCAGGTACCCGAACGACCAGTGTCGACGTTTTCTTTATTTTGAAAAGCAGTCAACCAAACTGGAGCAAACTGTTGTGCACCTCTGTGCTGTGACTTGGCGTGCGTAATGTGCGTCCAACTCGTACTAGCAGACTAGCTAGCACGTCGGTCACCTACATTCCATTACACACAACGACGCGCGTATCAGAAACAAGCTGACAAGGTAGGTTGGTTGTCTTGCTACATTTTCAGTACCACTCCCGCCTGGCAGGCCCGCCCGCCTCTGGTCCCTTGCTGGCTTTCGCACTTTTGTATTAGCGTTCGTCGAATACTTTTGATGCTATATGTAGGCATGCCCATGCACAATGTTCTTCCTGCATACCGAAACCTTGAATCATTGAAATGCATTTTGAACGCCCCTCAGGGCCCAGCCTCGTCCGGCATCGGATAACTTAGTGATCACCGAGCTCAGGGCGAACACAGTTTGGTTTCGATTTCGTTGCCGCCACCACCGCCGCCAACACCACCGCTGCCACCACCCAGTCGCAGATTATTTCCCCATCAGTGAAGCTGCGAATCAATCGGTCTCCAGGCCAGGCCGGTTGACCATGTCGCCGTATAGTGCAAATCTGAAGTCACACTGTACGCTCATGTGTCTCGTGGCAAATGTTGTATTTATTTGCGAGCGGGCTGAACTGGGGAAAAGAACACACTTAGCAGGGTCTCCTCTCCAGACCCGGCCGACGACCGATAGGCGATGGATCGACCGGCCAAGTGAGATGCTCAACCGATGTATCCATGTGGTATTCTAGGAGCATTATGAGGAATGTCCGTGTGTTATTGTTCGATCTGTCGGACCCAGTTTCGTACGACACCACTGTTCAGAAGGAAACTCAGCAGTAACATGTTTTCAAGGTGCCACCGCATTCAGAACGGGTCCGTAAGACTCTGCTGAGGTGTACTGATAGCGAGGTTCTGGTTTTTACACGTTTCACGGGGACCTATGTAGTGAGTGATTGCAGCGGAGGAGGTGGTGCTGGCGGTGAACGTAAATCACATGGGGGACAAGTTTTCTCTGTTTCTCTGTATCTCCTCGCGCTGCAGCTCCCTTAATCTGTACCTTCACCATCGGAACGATGCCTATATGGTTGTGTACACACTGCAGCAGCAATACCCGCCACCGACCTATGAGTAAGCGGTCACAATCAGGTTTTCAAGAGTCACAAAGGAGCTGCTGCTCCAACTCAGCAAGACTGTTTGCGGCGGTGGAGGGCAGTCGCTGACTGGAGGTAAATTGTGCAGTTCTGCGAAAAGTGGAATGTTCGTTGACTTATTTCATCATCGGCATTTGTTACAGATTGTGTTCGAGGACCACGGCTGTCTCTGCAGCTTCAAGGAGTGGTCCCCTGAGCTCTGTGTCTGTGTTACATTTTGGTGACCATTCATGTTGCGGCTATTTGGAGGTTGGACTTTGAGATCGATACATTTGATCTGGGTCATCTGGGATGCAATGATCTGAAGAGGTAATTGCTTTTATTGAAAGACGAATGAATTAGTGAAATAATGAATAGCGATCTGTCTATGTTTTGACAGACTAAGGGCTCTATTGGTTGTTGGAGTGCCCGGAGTGAAAGTCGTGTCTCCGGTTCAGGGCATGATTAGGAGACGGGCACTTGGAAGGGAAAGCAATGAAAGCTTCGATTCAGTTATGGTTTGGAGGGGCTTTTTATTGATCGAATATGTTGAAAATTTGATTATTATACATTCGTTAATGATTAAGCTCAGATTTTATATACGCTGCGGATGGGAATTTATAGAGAGAAGGCAGTAGACATTGCTCATAGGTATTCGATTCGTATTTCCATAAGCGATAGCCGTCTGACAAGCCTCTTATCATTGGACACCGACAGCCCATTTCATGTTTAGAGATATTTCTCATGTCTTCCGTTAATCGACCGAAAGGAGGTTTCATCGAGGTCCATGACATCGCTGAGACACATAGCCTTTCAACCAACGTGCAAAATATTTCAATCCATGGATTGCCAGAAACAAATTTTGGAGGACTTCTGACTGACATACTCTTTAAATTCTTTTGGCCGAAGCTATGTTGTCTTTGCGCTCAACATGGTCTACCTATCTTAGGCGATGGATCCGTAGACGCCTGCCTAGAAATTGGTAAAGTCCCAGAGACTTCTGTGAAAATTGGTGAAGTCCCAAAGGATTCAATCGAATGCGGTTGACTTCAAGTGAATGGTAAAGACAATGCAATGTAATTCTAAAGGCTTGAACTCAATTGACTTCAGTTTTAAGATTGGTTCAAAAGATTGGTCAAATCAAAGACCTCAAATGAAGTCAATTGAATGAATGCATTATCAAGAGATTGCAGGCTTTTACAACTCTGCTTCTGGATCTTAGAGCAGAACTGGACTTACAAAGATTTAGCTTCATACCTCGAGAGAGGGCTCTATTACTCAATTGCCTTTTGAGCTCAAAAAACAGCGGGTGGGAAGAGAAATTCTTCGGTTGATCTCGGTACAGATGTTGCCTGTACTAATATATTTACTGCGGTGCTGAGGTAGACAAAGTCCTTCACTTCCTCGAAGTTATAGCTGCCCATTGTGACGTTCTGGCCAAGTCGTTAATATTGTGTTTCCTTTCTCAATGACAGCATATACTTCGTTTTGCCCCCGATCATCGCCAGACCCACTTTAGTAGCTTCCGATTCAATGTCAGCAAACGTCTCACTGACGGCTCGCTGTATTCGACCAATCACGTCAATGTCATCTGCGTATGCTAGCAATTGCACGAGGTTCGTGCGTCTCGTGTCAGCCAGTGTTTTGCACGATTTCCTTAAGACCGATGTTGAATACGTCACCTGACAGCGTGTCGCCTTGCCTTTTTTCACACTGTAGGTCCGGATCAGAATTTACGCCAAAACTAATAAGTTTTGTAAATCTTCATCTCTCGAAGTTACTTCACGCTCATGTAGATTGCCTTAAACGCAGCTGCAGATCTCGTCAGACAACCGGATTACGAATTGAGGGTAACATATAGCCTTGAACTCTACGAGTTGTGGAAGCGTGTTCGTGTGACGTATTCGCAAATCGAATACACAAGTTCGTAAGCTAACCTACTGACGTAAACGCTTTGGCAAATTTTAATTTCTTAATATTATATTCGTCGTTTGGAAAAGAAAGAAATTATGACGACAGCTTAAGAGCACACTCTTGTGATGCAAGTTTGAGCTTCTTCCATTCTCCATAGATCTGATTTCGCAGCAGCAATTTTTAACTCTAGTCACACTTCGGATGCTCCAATGAAACCTACCCAAAGGTTGTCACTTGAACTTTTAATGTTGTTACTAGACTTCATTGATTTTACTTCACCACAAGAATAAGATCACCAAGCAAATCTGATACCAAATTTGGAAAGGTTACGCATTTATGTGCATATTTTGAGGTAACCATCTTGTCATTCAAAATTAAAAATGCCTCTGATGCGTACAAATAAACGAAACATCAATAGAAACTTTTGGACATTCACAAGCAGCACATGTACACATACAATTCATCTCGAGCAATCATCAAACAGATCCGACAACGAAATGTTTCCCCAACATCATAAATCACTCTTAGTTCGGCAACAAAAGCTGTTGCTGGTACCCCTTCCAGTTGTAAATATCCATAAGCCGGAAGAAGTGTTTTATGGTCCAAAGGCGGCGGCACACCGACTGCGAGAAGATACCCGAACACAATTGTGCGTCACCACGCCCAATGCGGCTGCAGTTGACAGATCTATTGACTTATCAAAGTTATCCAATCTGATTAGTCCGGTAATCTTTCGGATTTCACAAGAAAATCTTGCATAAAATTAAAAATCAGCTCTAAAAGCATAATCACGATTGCTACACAC
The DNA here is from genome assembly GCA_930367185.1 of Myathropa florea. Taxonomy (NCBI): domain Eukaryota; kingdom Metazoa; phylum Arthropoda; class Insecta; order Diptera; family Syrphidae; genus Myathropa; species Myathropa florea. The sequence goes on from OV884003.1 coordinate 101,374,195, forward strand.
ACGTGGATTAATGAAGTTAGTCATATCGCGGTAACCTCCTCTCGCCTCCCACCGTTCGACTCTCGCTGTGTGTGACATAACAGTATCCAGCGAGTATCTCTGCATAATTCAATCAACAGTCAACAATCAACAACACAACGGGCTAACGAGAAGAAGAAATTCACTCTCGCGTCGTTTGGCGGAGCAGCGCACCTGAATGGAATTCGATTTCAATTCAAACAAAGGTCCAAGTGAAACGGGCGGTGAGCAGATCGATTAGACGGCGCAGCACTATGTAAGCGATTCGATAAAGTGCCCTAATTCAATCACCGTCACCAATAAAGCCGCTAGAGGTCCTCCAATCGACAATATGCGGGCCAACAAGCTCCCAATCTGAAGCGACGAATAATTACCCATCAAACGCCGCGATGGCACACGCAACCAATCCACCAGCCTTGAAAATAGTCTTCTCCAGAAGCACTCTCATTCGAGGGTTTGAGTCTTCACTAGGCGCAAAGAGTTCATTGGTCCCAAGTGTGGTGGTGGAACTTTGACATAACCACGGGCTCCGCCGGTGATACTGGTGGTTATGTCAGCCATCCCCGCTGGCGGACAGGTACCTCTCGGTTTTTGTTTATCGAATGTTATGACAGTTTATGTTAATTTCTTCGTGTGAGTGTTATTAAATAATATTCTTCGGCTCATACCTTGATGCCCACAGCGGATCATATACACTCCTCATCGCGGCCATGATGAGGCCAGTTGCGTGACATATACGCGCTCTCAGGTTGCGGTAGAGTGCCCATGAATACCGTCAATGGGTTGCCATCAATCACCAATTCACTGGATGATTACCCAAGACCGCTATTTGACTTTTTGGCTATTAGGCTATCTGGGACGTGGGTACATTCGCATTTTGGAAATATCTTGAAAGAAAGTGCAGAGGAAATGAGCTCCTACGGGCGGACGAATCTTAATTGCAAATTAATTGCCTTTTACATTGTTTGGCTAATACAGGCAGCTGTCACATTGGCAAATCGGACAGACAATGGGAATTAGGTTGCAGTATAATTGTCTGTGGATTTTGGCGAAATGTCAAATTGATTGACAAATTGAGTTGCTGTGGGAATATGAGAGTTTAATGGATGTACCTGCTCATTTCGCATTCGAAATGCATTCAGTGTGACACGTTTGGAGACGGGTCGATAAAATGGGACGACGGTGACGGCATTAGTGCAGTAGACGTATTTATTTCAATCGGTTGTTTATTTGAGTTTAAGTGAGATTTTGCGCATGGAGACGGAATGAATGACGCCGGTTGTTATTGAGGATAGGTCTAGTCGGTTGTCAAATGTTAATTACTTGAACAGGGACAAAAGGGGATTTTGCTGAGCAGTATCGATTGAAGTACGTTCCACCTAATCCGTAAAAAGTTTAAACACTTTCTGTAAGCCTCTAGTAGGAATACGAAATATTTCGAATTTCCTTACTGTTTTCTTCACTTTCAAATGCGACTTTTTAATCACTAAAATATCACTTAATTACTCATTCTTAAATTATTTGGCTCATATGCTACCCATCGCTCCTATAGGATAAGGTTAGCACCAGTCATCTGTCACCTTTCGATGTTCAAAAGTCCTCGACTGCTCCGTCCTAAATACATCAAAATTGGCGTAAATATCAAATGTTTAGTTTATAACGATTCTGTCGACGTAAAACAAGCAAGACTTAAAAATAAAACTCCTTAGTCAAAATAATCTTGTATCTCAATGATATGCCCAAGAAATTGACCTGGTTGGATAAGCACAGGAATTACGGCTTTCATGTCAATGCAGTGCAGTGCAAATTTGGTCGTGTGTTTTTCACTACTTACCCGTCCAAACCTCATCGAATCCATCAATCAAGTGTATTACAATTCTAAACAAGCCCATTGTCACTGCGTACAGATTTGCCCACAATGCCGCAACGCCTAGGGAATATTAAACAATTTTCGACTCATCGTTTGCTCTGACATCATGTTATAGTCTTACGAAACCGACGTGCATTGACTCCAGAACCCAATACTGAAATCCTATTCTGGAGGACGACACGTTCCAATCAACACAACTAAATCTCTTTCATCTCAATCACTAAGCATTCAGATGCCGCCCAGATCCGTCCTCGCTGGCCGAAAGCCATCATTGACAAGGCTGACAGGTTTGGATCGTGCCCATATTGTTATTCGCCAGGCATTTGCCGAATGCATTCAAATATTATCCATTTGTCATTCGATTTGCTTTAAACACAAAAGATTCCACACACATTTGGCAATGTCTGGCAGTTACAGACCTTACAGCGCCCCGCACCGTCCACGTTACCTACAGTGTCTTCTGACATTTAAAATATGCACATGTTAACATGCGTTACGCAATAGATTAAGGAAAATTTAAAAGCAAACTTGATTACGTCGACCGCGCGGTGGGTTGGTCCTAGACGGTATCGGTGGAGTAACCTGTTGTTGACGGTGTATCTGCGTGTGTCTGGGCTTATCCAGTCCCCTTGACAGCGACGCTGGTAGGAATTTCATCCTCAGTTCCATCGCAGAGACAATAGCATCATCATGAATATGCTGGGATTGAAAAGATGGATGAATGTCGGTGGCAAAACGTAGCTTTCGTAGGCCTTTCTCGTGAAAGCAATTAATTCGCAGTCAAATTGTAGTTAAGATAGATTACAGAGTAAAAGCACTGACTTAATGCATAGGGATGGGAAAATGGAGCGTCAGCTTTAGCATAGGCATTAGCAGCAAAGCCAACACAAGGACTACCAGTAGCGGAGACACATTTTCATATTCGTCGCCAGCATGCCACTCGTAAAAGGTCTGTGGTCTCACGGTCGCTTCGACAACATCGACAAGCAAACACAGTGACTCGACTTGACAGCACTGTGAACGGTTCTTTGAAAATTGTATTACCGTTCGCAATTCGAGTCTGCAACTGAATGTACGGCGACTGTCAAGGTATTCGCTGCTTCCTCTCTCTTATTGGCAAATGCAATCATTAGAGCGCTGATGCTGCTGAATTGTGAAGTCTTTTGGCAACGCACATCTTTGTCGTCCATGGAGTGTGCTTTAGCGATGCATATACATACATATTCTCTGAGGGCTGGTAAAACTCATATACACACGTTTATGTGTATATGCTGAAATATCAGCAAAACATCAGTGTTTCCTTTTGAAAAGATTTGAAAGACGGATTGCACATGACATAAAAGTGAGGCAGCAATGAGACTTGATGTCGAGCTTACACTCGTCGTACGTTCATTCTAACAGCGCCTGATCAAAACCTATGGACTTGGCAGTGGATGTGATTCACAAGACTGGGAAGGCTGTCGGCTTTTACACTCAACGGATTAATGACGGTGCTGATAAATTTTGTTTCAGTTGCCGTATAGCGTGTTGGAGCTTCCGTGCACTCACCGTAGGGATCGGTACGTTAACAAAGAAATTTCTTAAGGCTTGTGGTCAGATTGGAGGTCGAATGATTTGTGTGAGTTGAACTTGGCTCTTTGACTTTGTGGAAAACATTGCGAATTTGAAGCATTTGAATGTCAAAAAACGATTCGATTTGTTAATTGTTAGGATTGTAAGGGTTACCAAGAACTGATTTCAGATTTAAAAGCATATTTAACATGTACGATGTACGACTATGATGAATGTACGAGTTTGTAAGGCGACCACAAAAGTTTCGTTAAAGGTTGTGGGTACTTACGGCTTAAACTTTGTCGAATAGGTTGGGGAATAAGCTGCACTGATACAAAGAGGCTGCGTAGAGAGCCGGATAATTTCCCGCTAATCATTTCTAAGGAAGAGTATGGTCGAATATAATATCCAAGTTCTTGACTTTCTCAACGTACTACAGTTGTTAAATATCAAGATGTAGTGCCGGAAAAGTGATGGCTTTTGGTGGAGAAGGTTCAAGCACGAACTATATGGGCTGTACAGCGACATGAATCTAGCCAGGCGTCTACGGATCCAACGCCTAAGATGGCTGGGCCATGTAGAGCGTGTGGACAACTTTGCTCCCGCCCGAAGAGTCTTCGACTCTGAGTCTGCAAGACAACCCAACAGAGGACGTCCACGTACAAGGTGGCTCACACAAGGCGAGGTTGAACTCAGCCGGCTTGGTGTGCAAACTTGAAGACAGATGGCGAAAGATTCTGCTGGCTGGAGAGGCATGTTGGGTGAGGCCCAGGTCCACCTCGAACTGTAGCACCCTAAGAAGAAGAAGAAGAAGTGCTGGAAAATAATTGTAATCAGGTTTAACTTAGGCTTCATCATACGAACATATGTACAAGTCTAAAGAAGAGTATTCGACCTGGAGCGGGAGATCATTTATAAAATAGACGAACTTTGGGACTCAAGATAAAAGATTTAATGGACTAGACATTCTTTCACCAACTTCTACGGCCTGGCCTCTACTCTTGAGATAGGAAAATCCCAAGAAATCGAAAAGGACAGGAAACAATACCAGATTATTATCCATTTCCGTTTTGATATCGTGCGAAACGCTAAGAAGGGCTGAGACAGACCGATTGCTGCCAACATTAAGATTTAATAGAGTTTAAAATAATTACAGTTCGATCAAAAGTTCGGAAAGAACTGTATTTTTCCCGTCTTTCTTCCGATCGGCCAGGTTAGGTTAGGTTAGGTTACGTTAAGGGGCTGCTAGTGAATTCACCATCACATTTAGACCATGTTGGTCCATTGTGATACCCAGTCAGACTACTACCACTGATAGACCGCTCCAGTGATAGTGCCGTTAATTTGATCCCAACGGCATATGGTGACTGGAACAGATTTGAAAAAACCGGGTAAAAGCGTATTAACTTTCCCAGCTGTCACTGGGAACCTGGGACCCCTCCAACTTAGGGCAGGCACTTAACCAACTGCGCCAGGTCGACAGTCTACCACAGAGAAGTTTTTTCTTTAAGAAAACGTCTAAATATGTCTTTTCTTTACTAGAGGTGTGACGGATGTCCGGTAAGTATTCGGTATCCGGCCTATCCGGCTTCTTTTGTAATATCGGATATCGGATATGGAATACCGGATAGTCGTTTTTTCAGTAAAAAACAATTTAATATTGGAAGTTTACAAAGCCAAATTATGGTGAATGAGAAATAGTTTTTCTGCATTCAGGGGCAATAATTTATTACGTTTGTTTTCGTATACGACGCATGCTTCAAAAAAAAGAGTCTCTCACTGTATACACTGCTACATGGAGATGAGTTTTGGCAAATTTGGGCAAAATTGAGTACTGTCTTCCATTTACTGACCACCAAGCTCAAAGGTCCTTATTCCGTTCAAAATAAACTGTTTTGGGGTATATGTAAGTCAAGCTCGTTGGCGGTATTTTTTTTTGGCAGAAAACTCAATCTTACTTGCATTTCGCAACCTCTTCAAAAATGTCCCAAAAACTTTGCTGTGTAGAAAGTAAGAATATCTTGTGGAAGAGAAGGAAAAAACATAATTTACTTGTACCGGTCTGATTTGAGTATCAGACCACAAAACTATAATACTTTTAATTTGGGCAGATATCCGGCCACCGAATATTCGGCTATCCGGCTTACCTGCAGGCGGAATATTCGGTATCCGGTATCCGGCCAAATCACTATTCGCTACAACTCTATTCTTTACATCTCATGAACATTTTTTTTAAATTTTTGATATAATTTTTTTTTAAATAAAATGAATTGGTATACTGATATATGCAATGTTTTTTATACGTATCTGTTCATCTTTCGATATTCTACTGTAAATGAAGTTTAATTATGTGTACATGCAGTGGTCTAAGCAAGTAGCAGTTTCTTTTAACACCAATACTATTTTGGCTTGCGAATATTCCTCATCAGATGGAACCATTTTCTAAGAATATGCCAAATTTTCAAAAATATCTCTATGTCTATGTAGAAGGCATACATGCAAAGTCTAAAAGTGACAGACTCATGCGAAACAAGTTTGACTCACGTTGACCGGTTCTATTTTATGCGACAATTATTTCTGAAAGGTCGTTCCTTGTAGTTTTGAATCTGTGGCACAAATGAGTAATTGCTTCAATAATTGTTCGCATTACTGGTTACCCCAATTTGTATATTTTCTTCCAGTTTGATAAGAATCAAAATGAAAATCAATTAAAATTATTTTAAAAGCTATCCACAAGTTTGCCTTCAGTAGTCATTGCCATTAAGACCGAAGTACATATGTGTTTGCACTTGTCTTAGCCGAGCTGATACACAATTAATTGGCATCAACATTCCGATCAAATTTAGTGGACGCCAATGTGTGTTTCAATTTGGAAACATTTTTTTTTTATTTGATTTAAAATAAAATGAAACTCATGAAAGGTTGTCCCATTCAACGACTAGGCGTCGAGGAAAGCAACGACTTTGCTAAAACATGCTCAAGGTCAACAGGAAGTTCGACCGAATTCCACAGATTGATCAATTCAATTAAAATTAAGTTACCACTATGGATAGCATATTCTTTGAAACAAGCACATGGTTGCTGCGGCATTTGCATAGAATGTCATGGTCTTTGCGAAGAAGGTAAACATAGATGACAGGAACAGGCTTTCAGTTGTAGAATACGGAAATTTCTGAAAACTCTTAGAAGCAAAGCAATCAATTCGAAGTGAAGCTGAGAGTCACTTAATTAGATCTTGATCGGACGAAATAATCATCCATTTAATGAGTTCGATTTGTTCGGTCTGCAGTTTCTGAACGATAACACCATCACATCTATATAACTTCCTCTTCTTAATTTTATTTATGATCATATTTTTGGATTCAGCTTTCCTGAATCAGAGGACTATACAAAATCTTGGAATATGGTTTAACTGAAACTAAATTGGTCAAAAAGGTTGTTAGACAGAACGAAGGATAAGTATCTCCGGTTTTTGTGAACCCCGAAACTGCTTACCAACAATTATGTTGGCCTCGAGCTCGTCCAAATTGATTAACTTGTTAGGGCTTGACGTCGTTACAGAGAAAATAATCGAATCGTGTCAAGTCGCATGACCGCGGCGGCCAATTGATGGACGTTCGCCGTGAGATGATTCGGTCGCCAAATTCATAACTTTATAACTTTGTGGGGATCGTCGCTTTGATAGCATATAGTGTCGTTTTGTTGGAACCCCAGCTCGGATATATCAGTCAAATTCAATCGCAAAATAAGTCAAGTAGGGTTGACTCTGGTGATGCCCAGCTGAATAGACATTTCGATACGATTTTTCATTTCGGGCTAATCTCTATCTGGTTGATAGCTTAAGGTCAAAGTGTGTTCTCACGTCCACACTTTTCCACGATGCGACGATTTGTCTGAAAGTATTCCGATTGATGCGACGAATTGGTGCTTCATCAAGGAAGGTAACGAACTCACCGAGACTTTCAATGTCCAAAAACGATGTTCGCAAGGCAACGCAGGGAAATATAATTTTTCCAACATCATTTTTCAGAAGATCATGCAAGACTCATCGGCAAAACACTAGAGGTACGATCTTTTAAAAATCTAGTATTGAAGTGCTTGGTCGAACACAGCGAGCTGTCAAAGGGGCGTCAACTGTCATTGAAACGGAAGCGGTCTGGTGTTAAACGAGGGCAAAACGGAGAATACACAGTCTTTGAAAAAATACTTTTCGGTCAGAATGTCACTCAAGGCAACCGCACCTCGGTCATGCACTTACAACTTACTAGCAATATAATTCTTGTCAATCGCTGTATCTTTGAGCTCAAAAGAAAATTGAGTCATACGGCTCTCTCTCAGAAGACTTTCGTGTGATCTCTTGATCTGTTTGGGTTAATGGCGATTGAAAGTGGGATTCAATCACAAACAAACAGCGACATTCACGCGTCACGCTTCTACGGGTCCAAAGTTGAGGGTTGCTAGTCCACTTAGAGTGTATAGACAACAATCGGAATCTTCGACTCCAGAGGCGTCCACGTTTAATGTGAAGCAGGTAGTCGAGGATCCTGCCGGCGTGAGAAGAAAGAGTGGCGTTGTGACACTTCATAAACATTGATACACTATTAGTGAGTGGAAATATGAAATATTTTAAGATTAGATTAGTAACCGCTGCACCAATAAACTACTCATGGATCCAGTGCCCTTTCCCGTGAAGAATAAACCTATGTCACCCAATTGGAGTCGCCTCCATGTTCCTTCATCTCCTTTTGACTTTTCAAGAGGTCAACAACCATACTCCCAACAATCTGCGATCAACAAAAGTGGCATTTCGGGCACATATCACCCATGTCACCCGCCACTGCACAGAATTCACTTGTCGGAACCGTATTGTGCAGTCATTTGCACTCAACTCTCACGTACTCGTTCGTTGATTCATCAGCAATTATTCAATCCAACGATGAACCCCCATTCGCAAAACTACCGGCACCTCATTGACTATATTCTCACATCCTTGCCTTTCCAAAAACACACATTAAACCTTTCTCACCCGAAAAGCAACAGTCATGCATACCTTTCGAGCCGGAGCCACGTCCGTGCCAAATGATTATCTCCCGACATCAAGACCGCACAATGCATCTCAATCGCAGTCAACCTTTCGCCTGCCTGCAACTCACTCCCTGCCGCGAAACACCGGCATGCTGTTGTCTCAGCGTCATTGTCATATAACCGTTTTTACGTCCCATAAACCCCCCCCCGAACATAAAACAAATCTCTACACAACATTCGACAAGTGACAATGTATGTTGCAAGCACGAGTGCCACATTCGCACGTCTTCATGTACGACGACGGCGATCAGATTGGCTTACATCTCATCTGATTGCGGTTATCACCGTTTTTTTTATTGTAAATGTTGAGGAGGCGATTAAGGCAGAGCTGGAGCTTCTACTTGAGGTTGCGTGCCATCCGACCAGGTCTCAGTTTATCCAACAGCACACCACGTCGCGGCGGGTTGGAAAAACTCGATTCTCTAAAAGAAAGTCAAGGCTAATTGGTCTCCGTTTGCATCGCATACCTCAAGTGGCTGTACGTATGAGCACTCATTGCCGCCGGAATGTATGTACATCCGTCAGGGTGACTCACCCAAGCGAGGCGTACTGTCAGACAAAAGCGCGAACACAATGACTCGCTAATTACCCTCTACCCACCCGGCTGCTGAGGCAGGCGAAAGTCAAAACAAGACCGACGCCTATTCAGAGGAAGTCAAAAGAAAAGCGGGAAAAAAGCAATCACCGTTAGAGGGAAAATCCAAGACAAGTGCCATTATGGTTGTGAAAGAGCGCGCGCCAGTCTCACGCAGAATGCACGCACATTCCAGCGACTTAATTACTTGATGTGCCGCAGGTGACTACAAGTGGGCCAGTTTTTCTTTGGCTAGTGCGCTTATACATATGCACACGTATGTGCGTTAAGTGTGGCATAGACGCAGGATGATTGGGGTAATGTCTGTGTTGGCGTTTGCAAGTAATTCGCCTTGAGTTGGATGACGAATGCATCGATGCGATTTATACAGTCTCCACGAGCCGTGATGCGCTTGCTTTGGCAACGCGACCCAAGCTCTTAGCTGGGTATGTGCAGTGTTGGTGTCACACTCAGATGTGCGTATGCATATCTATGCGAGAGTGCTTCACCTTTGAGAGCACCATGGTGTCACTATTCGTAGACGAGATATCTGTCGATGGCACAATTAGGCTGAGCGAGTATTCGAGGGCTCCCTTTGATGCATCTGACTGAAGAGGCACTTGGTGAAGAAGAAGAAATATTGATCTCATTCGAGAGAGAAAGTTCTCTAATTAGTTGGGTGCTTTCGAAATCACTTTAGTGGAATATACATATCTGCGATGCCATGGGGTGGGGAAATTAATGAAAAAGTGCTTTGAAAACGAGCCTGACCTCTAATCACGGAATAGATGTAGTCACCAAAGTGAACATCATTGGCTTCGAGTTGTTAGATACATCTGGGAATGTGTATGACTAACGTTGTTTGACATGATAGAGTACCGGGAATGTGACGACCATGCGTCATCGTGCCAAGGCAAGAGGTGGGCGGACAAAAGCTTTTCTGGTTCACTTCTAAGGTGCTCCCGGACTGCTGTGGCGTTTGATGAAGTGCTTAAATATTGCCTCAGACAATGGATGGAAACAAGAGTGAAGCTTCACTTTACGGTTTTACTTTTGAAAATGTTGTGCAATAATTTATATCTGCGCAGCTCACTTGAAAGTTTACACTGTTTAGGGCAGATTTGGCGGTAATGGGTGTCTGGTGGGATATCTGTTCCACAAGGCAATAAGAAATTCTTGAGCAATTCATTTCGAAAATTGGGTATTGCTTAAGGTTCATGTAGGCTATTTAAGAAAAAGGAAATGTTCTGGAATATTTTCAACAATCTTTTTGTCCCAGAACAAACTAGTAACTGACGCATGATCTGTTTCTGTTTGAATAGCGCTAGCAGGTAATAGGCAAGAGGACGAATATTTCCTGACAAGCGCATACATTTTACTCCTTCTCTAAAAAGATACGTTTTCCTTAAAAAAACATTCTGAGTCGTCACTGCCGGTGACATGTGGCAACGCCAATTGCACCACCATTTTTTCTGTAAAGCAACCCCTCCCTGTTACAAGGGAAATGCCATATTCTTACAGGAACACTCGAAATCATCCGTCGAATTTTAAATTTTCTCATTAATCAGCAAAACCAGGCGCAGCCATGTGAAATTTGGGGAATCAATACAGTAAACCAGCCCACACCACACAAAGCCCAAAGCCTAACCAAGCCCCGCTCATGGCAGATATCTGCAAACGATTTCTAAAAATTGCTTCAAATTCGATGACAAATCATCGTACATTGATTTCAAATTAGATTTTCTCCTCGACTTATTTCCTGCGTCGTGCATGTGGGGTCCGCCCGTCGCCGCAGCCACATCCACGAATTAGTGAATTGAATGGCAGTGGCAGAGGAAGAGAAAAGAGGAGAAAAATTAAAAAACATAAACATACGAATTCCAATCCGCACCCAATCGCGCGCAAAATAAAGAAAAAATATCCATATCAGCCGCATAGATACATAGATACATTCAAATTCAAGTACGATGGTGCGCGATCAGCGGCGCATAAAACTCGCATATTAGAAAATGCCACTTGCATGACAAAACACTTTCATTTTCCGATTCACTAACCAATCGCACTCAGGCAGATACTCGTCGTAGATAGATTATAAATCAGGCTAACAGACCCGTTTGCAAGTGCCTTTGTAACACATCAGTAACCACCATCGCCGTCGATGGTATTGGTCGCGGTGGGTTCAATGAAATATTCAAATGCTTTGCAAATACTTATTTCTTAAGTCTTTCGGGCTCTCTTCTCGCCTGCTACAGTTACAGATATCTTCTTTTCGAATTTAATATTCAAACATTCGCCCATCCCTTTCACCGGGGAGGCGGCAGGGTACACAGCTCATCGGAGATCATCAATAATTGAGTTGATCCCGAAAACCTCTCATAATGTCACGCTAATCAATATTCATGGGTCGACCTCGGGTCGGTAATAGCATTTTGCATGTGATTTAAATTAAATTTGCAATTAAATCAACAACTAATTACAGTTATTATTGTCACCATCACTCGTGTCGGTTGTAAGTGGGGGTGCATCGATGGCAGTGGTTCATTCAATTCGTTTGATGCTACTGAATAGAGGGTGACATTTCTGTTGCCTTTGCCTTGAATAGAAGCAATTTATCCGATAACGTAAATATTCTTTGAAACGTTAGGCGAGACGACTACCATTTCGTTAAAAGGCATGAGCAAGAACATGTAATGCAGTAAAAGAGATTTACTTGAAGTCTTGGAAGGGGTGTTTTGTTCTCAGCGGACAGTTTGAAGCCCTTTAAGATCCCAAAATGTGCATATGGATATGGTATTCCAATAGGAACTTCCGAACTTTGACAGTTGATAGCGGCCATATTGTTGAAGTTGCATCTGTCAAATTGGCTGTCATTTATTCAATATATTTTGCCAAACTTCCATAGATGGACATACATAGCATTCAACAACACGTGCAAATGATAAAATTGTTTTATCAAAGTGGGTGCTCTGTTGGGGCGCGTGGAACACCCTTCGCCCACTTTATGGTCGCCATACTCGTCCTACCGAGAGGACTATTCACAGTGTGGTAGATAAATTTGAGTCCATTGGTTCAGTAAACAAGTATCCGTACGTCGACAAAACGTAAGATCTGCTAAAAACATCGCCGCTGTTCGTGTGAGCGCGCAGAAGAATCGGAGGCAGTCGATGTCACGTCGCTCACAAGAACTCGGCATTTCACAAACCACAACTTGGCGAATTTTGCGTCGTGACTTGGGCCTGCACTCGTACTGCTGAAGGTAACGACGTACAGCCTTGGCCAAATGTATTAGGCACCCTTATCTTGTTGTCTTTGCTGCCAAATCACTTATCGGAAGTAATTAGTTTGAATTTGATGGTTTTCAGCGATACTATCTGAGGTTGTAAACGATTTTTATTTTTTCCTCTCATTCCATTAATTTTTTTGCTTTTTAAAGATATAACGAATCTTAAAGGGTGCTTAATACATTTGGACAAGGCTGTATGTTGGCTGAATGGGCTTTGGAGCAGTTGGAAGCTGATCCTAATTTTCAACGAAAAATCATCTTCAGCGATGAGGTCCATTTCTGGATGAATGGGTACGTCAACAAACGAAATTGTCGAATTTGGGACGATACCAATCTACATGAGTTCCAAGAACGGTCAATGCATTCTGAAAAAATCATTGTTTGGTGAGGATTTTGGCCTGGTCGGTTCTTTGGTCAGCCCATCACCGTCACCGGCGAGCGATATAGGTGATGGTTACCCACTTCTTTTGGTCTGAATTGGATGACATGGACACCAACGACATGTGGTTTCAACAAGACGGCGCTACGTGCCACACAGCTCTCGACACATTGGAAATTCTGCACGAGCGATTCGAGGGCATTGTCATCTCACGTGGAGGTGGCTGTGATGTTAACTGGCCACCGAGATCGTGCGATTTGACCCCGTTAGACTTTCTCTTGTGGGGTTTTCTGAAGTCGCAGGTCTATGCGAATGTGTTCCTTTTATAACTCGGGTACGTGCAGACTTGCGAAGAAAGGATGGGTGGGTTGCTACCTTCAGAAGTAGGAAAGGTTATGCAGACTTGGGAGCCAACAAATATCCAGGTTATAATGCGGAAAAGTTCAGAAAATAAAAATGTTAGGAAAACATGAGTTAATCTACAGTGGATCAATAAAGACCTCGGACACTTATCTTCTTACTATTTGATAGTGATAAAAACCGATAAAAAAACGTTGATTCTTTACTTTCTGGAATCAATTCTCGGATGAGAGTAAATTAAGTTTAAAAATTTTTTAGATCCCAAGGTCAATTGAGCGTGTGTCCAAATGAAAAACTAAAAGCCACGGTTTAACAAGCCCGAGTTCTCTATTGATCATCTGTATAAAGAGTCTGCTATCCGGAATATTTAAATCAGTCGTAGTTGAGCTGGTGTCTTAAGCAAGAAATATATTTTAGTTCAAATCCTTTCCACAAAAAAGTCCATAAATCCAATCCAAATAAAAATGTTCTACTCTCGCAGTCATGTTCACCTTGAACTAGCGAAAATTGTAAGCGAATTTGAAAGACTAACAAAACCTTGGTTAATTAATATGCCTTATATCGTTGTAACCTGAACAAGCGCTCGAAAGGAAGACTACAACTTCTTCATCGTCTGATTGCAGTACAGTCCGGTTGGACCTAGGCCTCAATCAACAAACCCCTCCAGCCAGCACGGTCTTTGTCTGGATGTGCCGAGCTGCGCATACAAAGTTGGTTGAGGTCGCTCTCTAACTTGTGTGAGCCACATTAAAAGTAAAAAATTCTCGTGTGTAATAAACTTTTTATTTTCGAACCAAGCAGAAATGAACTGTGAATGAATGAATCCGTGATTTCTTCGATTAAAATATCTACCATCAGTCTCCCATAGCAAATCTCTCACGGTTTCAAGACGGAAGCGAAAAACCCTAAGGAATTCATGTCTGATTCCCGTAAAAAGAATCAACATTCATCAAGAAACAAACAAGAACTATTATCTGGTAGCACGCGCATTGAATGAGACCACTCTCGCCTCTCCAGGAATGTCTTAAAGGCTAGTAACTAAAAAAATAAAATAAGTTAACTTCACTATCAAGTGGAGGAAACCTTCAGATTCGTCAAGACCTACCCAATTGTAAACACAGATAAAAAGTTACATGGGAAAAAATATAAAACGCGCCTTTATGGAATTTACGCCCGTCTACCCACATACATACCTACCTACCTTATGGAAATTAACACCGATCGCAACATCAAAAGAATTTTTGTTTTGGAACCCTCCGCCTTCGGTCCTTGTGGAGGCGTGTTCTTCTCCTTCAATAAATGCCAAGTTGTTGTCTTTCATTAGGCCATCTCTGCTCAACTTCACGTGGCAGCGAAATATCTTGGTTTCATTCCCAACCTTAAGCGAGTCATCATTTACCGCTTTCATTGTTACGAAAAGTCTCCTCTTGTCTGCCAACAGTGTCAACTTCTCACCTTGAAGTTGTTTTCAAATTCACTTTTTTCCCGCCTTTATTTTCATTTTATCGTGTTGCCTTTGTGTGCTGTGTGACACGTTCTGGTTTTGTGAAGAAGAACACACTCGCCTCATCTGGCAGTATGGTGGTCTGTGGATCTGAAGGCAGACCTTTGAAGCGCGGTGCCAGTGCAGATTAACCCATTCTTTTCGAGTCGTATTTACACATTTAATCTTGTTGGTTTTTGTGAAACATTCTAAAGACCAGAACCATGGGAAGATAAAGACCATTTTGAGTTGAAGAAAAAATTACAAGGCTTCATTTTTTGCGGCAACCACTCCAGTGTCAGTGTGCCGATGCGGGAAGAGACCAGAAGACCTTTCCATATTCAAAAACGGCAGGTATGTGTTGTGATGATATTCCGCCTGCGGCGGCGGGTTGACATTTATTAAGTAAAGACGTTTCTGTTTCCTGGGGTTAATGCATTCAACGGATGATTGATGGCAAACTTCTTCGGAATTCCGGGGTCAAATGGTGACATTTCCGAGACCGTGATTGTAAGTGGACATGCATTCGGTTTATTTTATCTTTTTGATAGGTTCCTGGGTTGGGTTAGGTTCTAGGGGCAATTTGTGAGTAAAAATTGTCACACTTAAGTATAGTTAAGCCTGTGACTGTGACACCACGCGGATAAAACTTTCTCCTAAGGCCAATTTTACCAATCAAGGCTTATGAAGAAATGATGTGATTGAGCTGATTGTTGTTAATGTGCTCTTAAAGAGTTAATCGAGGAGAGGGGAATTAAAGAACAGTCTGGCGAAAGAAAGACCGTAGGCACATTTGACGTTGACATGTGCTGACAGGTGTCATAAATGTCGATTCTAACGAGTGTTATATCAAATAATTATAGACAAAATCTTTGATGTTTTTTTTCGAGATTCAAACCGGCGACCTCGAGCATAGGAGTCGACGCACCTACCCACTATGCCACTACGCCCACATCAAATAATTATAGACACTAAAAAAAATATAAAATTAGAAGATGTATACTAAAAATAATATATACTAAATATAATGTACATATAATATTCAGTAGACGCTCGATATAGTGAACTAATAAAAACCGAGTCTGTTCACTGCATCGAGATTGTTCATTGTAACGAGCGTGGGATGCTTGGAGCAAATTTCATCAAGATGCGTATGTTTTGAAGTACAATACAATTTATCAAAAATAGAATATGTAAAACGCAACAAAATAATAATTTCCATGTACAAGCAACGCGCACTTTGTATTTGCTTCAAACAACCCCAAACTGTGTACCACATGCAAACGGTAAATTAGGACGATTGTATGGATACTACCCACTGCACTAGGGAGTTTTAGACGTGTTTGTACATGCTGAAAGGTTCAAAGAAAGAAAAAAACATCGGTTCACTATAACGAGATGTTTTTTGTTCACTATTTAGAATAGCCTCTATAAAATGTTGTGTGTTCACTATATTGGATTGTTCACTATATCGAGCGTCTACTGTATGTACATACAAAATATAAGTTCGCAAATGTTTGCCTAAAATCTGCCGATTTGGCTTGCAAGCAAAAAAAACACGCCAGATGTGCATCTTGAAATATACAAGCTTGTTTACTTCAGTATGCTTGGGCAACTGCACTTGCATTGACAGTGGAAAGTTTTCGCGACCACTGGTGTTGACATGGATTAGCCTTAGAGTTTCAGCCGAGTATCACTCGATGAAGGTCTTTGTAAAAGACATCAATTAAAAAATAAACTAAATAAGATTAAGAAGTTATTAAGACGCAATAACGGATAAAATAAAAGTTTTGAAAATTAGAAGTTAAATTATGTTAAATAAAGAGTAAAAAATAAATAAACAAGTTGTTTAATTTATACAAGTGCATTGTGGCGCTACAGTCCGATAGGGCCTCTCTTTATAGGTTCATTAAACTCCTAGTGTAGATTTGACATCCCTGTTTAATTCACATACGTCAAACCGAACTGTTATCTGAAAGTATATGTTTATCTTAAGGTTTGTTGACGTATTCAAAATTGTATTCTGTATTCTGCCGAAGTGTGAAAACTTGATCGATGGTGAACATCCCTGTCCTGAAACCACTCTGATACGGACCTATCAGATTGGTGACGAAAGGTTTCAGGCGTTCACACAGAATGACAGAAAAGAACCTATAGGGCTTATCCCTTGAAGGGGCATCCTTTCTTGTGGATCGGGCAAACGATACTGATATTTCACTCATCGGACATGCCTTTCTTCGATCTTATCTTACAGATGAGCTGCTGCATGCGCCCTACCTGAACATTATCAGTGACTGGAAAGAGGTGGAGGCGTGAAGGGTAAAATTGTGGTTTCTTTCGGGAAGTGGGCCTTGAATTGCAGGACGAACTTATCAACTGTGCTATGGCTATCTACTTCCAGAACAGAGAAAATAATTTTCAAAATTTTAAGGCTCCGTACCTTGGCGTCACTAACAATGCTCAAAGGTTGCAACTCTTTACCAATAGCATCTCAACCTCTCCGTGCAGGGTCGGCGTTGTAAGTCCTATCCTTGCGAGAGACCAACACGAGTGGTTGCTTTAGAAGACAGGTACTAGCCCACCACAAGCTTAAATTTAAATTTCAAATTTAAATTCTTTTCTCAGGCTTAAAAAAAGTATCTTCAACTTAACTTGTTCAGTTAAGTGCAACACATTCACATATTTAATTGTAAATAAAGATCTGGGCACATTTTTAAGCGGTTTAACAAGTAGAGTAAATCCTTGGTTCAGTCTTGTACAAATTTCTTTCCTTATGAACTATCTGTTGATATATCATTTTTCGACCACTCTCTAGTCAGGGATGTAATCTTTTTCCCCTGCCCTACAAGACACACTTCATCAGATCGTATTTATACACTGGTAGCCAATAAGGGCCCAATTTATCCAACACCATACAAAGGTCATCCCAGTGACTGCATTCGCAGCCAAGAGCAATTTCAAGGTTTACCAAAATCCGACGTCGCCTCCGAGTCTTCTGTCCCCAGATCACATCTAACAAAAACTGTAAATGATTGCCTCATTCTGAGAGTGAATCCTCCACTCCGGTGTACTTTTGTTCTTCCTCCCCTCAAGCTCCCCCATCTTCGGACGAAATGAGTCAGAAAATTGAATTGTAATCACCCCGTAACCGGGCATTGTTTAATTTTCCAGTGCACTAACGTCGATTACCTGAAGCAAGCCCAGTCATTGGCGTCGTCGTCGCAGACCATCGTCAAATGGCTGGACCAGAAACAGTTCAGCTCAACACAGCACAGCACAGATCGTTGTGGGCCGCAAAGGGGCCATCCCAATCGAATTTATTACTCTGCAGGCTTATGCCCGCATGGATATTTACAAGCGATTTAGGAGACGTAACATTCATTGTTGGGTTTCCAGATTTTTTTTCCCTTCTTTGCTCATTTTTTGCTGTTGCTGGTGAGTTCCTTGTAGCTTGCCCCGAAGTCCTTCGCCATGGTAATATGGTGCGTTAAACCTGCAGCATTCGAAAACTGAAATGTTTACAGTAGCGTCCGTATGCGGTGAGCAGTGACCAATCCTCGGATGCTCGCTGTGTCTAGTTGAGAGTATTCTTCTCTGTTTGCGTTCGGTTCAACTTTTTGCTCACGGGACCTGCTTGTATCCTGCATTCCATTCGGATGTGCTGCGAATTTATTCGGAATTTGTTTAGGTTTTTGTTTTCTTCCGACCAGTTTGAAAAAAAAAAGCGCTGAAACCAGAAAAGAAAAAATGGAAGAACAGAGCAGGGCAGCAGAGCCAGAACCGACGAGAAACGAGATAAATACGTGCAGAGCACTCTACACTTTCACGTACTCGTATATACCTCGGAGTATTCTCGTTGGCTTTTCCCCACCTCGAGTCGTATTTTATTTTCGAATGTTTTCCAGTGGATTGGATCGGGGTGGAGACTTTCGCCAGCTTTTGCAGAAAAGTGAAGCACAAGGCCGCCGGGGACAACACAAAACATTACGCTGCTTTCACAGTCACCACCACCACCGCCGCCGCCGCCACGGTCATCCGATGGTAAGTACTCTTGCAATGCGAGTAATCTATTTTTGGCTTAACTGAGTTCTGTATCTTTATGCCCGGAGCCGTCTGGCAGACGGAAGTGTCCTTCGTCAAGGAGGAGACGAGACATGAGTGAAATTCTGGGCGCTGCGCCGTCCAGCGCCGGTAGAGTTAGTACCCCAAATGACATTAGCATGCAGCGAGCTAAACGATGGTCCTGTGATTAAATCAGCACTGTGATGGCCTTCAGTTAGCATGGGTTTTACTGCGTTTTTGACGATTCCAACTGCAGATCCGTCGGAATGGATTGTGTTAGAAGTACGTCGAAGCGCCTACAGCAACATGCATAGAGATTTACATTTCCACTTTGGTTCTTTGGGCAGGTTTATTTGCCACTTCCAATACAATCACGTTTCTGGGCAAAGAATCGACGGAATGTGAAATTCAGTGGATGTAAGTGGAAGGATATCGCAAAGGGTTTTCGCTGAAAGGTTTGAAGAACATTTTGATTTCTGTTTTTATTTCGATTTTAAGGCGAATGTGGGGAACTTGAGTTATTTCAGTGCTGTGAGACAGTGACTTCGCGACTTCGGCACATAATTGATTGTTCGTGTTCACAACTGCGAGTAGTTTTGGTTTACAGATCCACAAGCCTGTGTTATGTATTTCGAACAAGTCTGAGGTGCTATTGAAACAGTCACAGTTGATTCCAGGATCTTGCCACTGAATTGAAAGAAGGGATGGATTTCGTTATCTGTTCGGTCAGTTCCAAACGGCTGAAGTCTCCTATTGTCTCACCCTGGCATCCTCAATTTTCAACAGATTATGTAGCATGCTCTTCACTTAGAGCACTGGTATGTTCCTCGACCTATACCATGTTAGAGTTTTGATTCTGAGTTAAGTCTAATAGTTAAAGACTTAGTTACACCTAATGACTAAGAATCCCTTGTAACCACTGACCTTCGCTCTCTACGTTGTCGAAAATGCCTGTTATAAGAATAATTACTTATGTTAACTCTCTCAGGAATGTGCTCGAATGCCTGAAAAGCGCCAGTTGCCTAATGAATAGCAAGGAGTCTGGGACTTAAACCGCAAACTTTGTCCCCTCTTTGAAAGCTTGAATAATCGCAAGATGCCAAATGGGCTGTGTTGAAATTTTCATTTTTTTCATTTGGCAACAAGCAGTTTTTTGTATTTCGACAGAGACGTGAAGTTGGCTGTCGAAGTCAACATCCACGTTCGGCATCAATAATTCATCACTGTCCGAGGGAGGAACCATCGAGAAACTCTCTTTATCCTCTGCCAGGAGAGTATACCATCCCCCCGACAGTATCGGCGAATTCTGCATCTTTTTCAAATTCAAGCAGACTCCACCTGCAGTTGGCCAGCATCTAGCGATACCAAGACGGTACAACACACCGAAACGTTTCCGACGAAATGTTCTACGTCAGGATGTGACTTCAATCCGATGTTGGGTGGGTGAAAGTGGGACTGGGCGGGGGTGAGTCCTGTGGCACCGCTGCCAATGGCTGCGGTCTGGTCTCATCTCTGTTCGCATCTTAGCCTCAATGTGGTTACACAAACAGAATTTATTTATTATTTCGATTAACTTTCGATTTTTTGCCCTCCTTGAGTTGAGATCAAGTCGGTGCTCTGTTGCATGTATTGGTGAATAACGGGTGGGTGTGTGTGTGTGTCTATTTGTGTGTGTGACGAGCAACCTCGTGTAGTAATTTTTCTCGTGCAAAAACAAGAAGCAGCTCTCCGCCACTTGGTTTTTGCCATTGGTATGGCTTCCTTGAATTCGGCATTTGGCAGTACAAGCCATGTCGACACTTGGTATCATTTGCTGGTGTTTTTTTTTCGGTGGAAATTAGTATTCAAGATTGGTTGTGCGGCAGTCGAAGTCGTGCTCGGCGGTGAGTATGAGGAGGACCATTTCTTTGGGTTGGTTCGATGGTTGGTTGGTTGGTTGGTTTTTGTTTTGGTGGCATGTCACCCATGTGGGATTAAATTAAGATACGACGTGCTTTCCTCCGATGTTGGAGAAAATGTGATGATTAGGATTTTTTTTTGTATCGTTAGATGTTGTTTTGTGGGCGGGGTGGTGTGGGGGTGTGGTATGGTGTTGAAAGGGCGTTGGGATGGGGGCAGACTGCTTCGGATATTGTCAACACGCGTTTGAAGTTTATTGGAGTGCGTGTAGGAGCTTAGTGTACTGCTTAGCAGTCAATGGTGGGTAAAACGCTTTGCTTGGCAAAATGAAAAGTTCAGTGAAGTGTCGGACCGTGCGACTCATTGATATTTTGGGATGAATTTGATGGTGGGGAAGCGCCTTCGATAATGTGCAAATAATGTGGGTAATCGATATTTTTCGTTTGCACTGTCTCGTGGTGTGCCATTGAGTTTTTTTTCCTTTGAATTAGTGCGGCGGATGTTGTAAGAGAGATTGTTGAACTCTGTGAGGAGAGACCGATCAAACAGGTTGATTGGTACGCATTTGAGAAAATCAAAGGGAATTACAAGTTGACGCTGTTTAATGATGTTAGTATGTATTGAGCAGAGAAATATTTTCACAGGACGGAGGAATCGTTTGGATTAAATTCTTTCGATCAATGACTTTGACAAACAACACTTGGGTAAAGTGTAGACATGATTTTTTCCCAAAATTCTCTGCCAGACCTTTTAGATCCTGCAGCATTTGCATTTTTTCGTTTTGATCCATAGTTTGTTGGATGATCAGGGAGACAGAGAATTTGACAACTTTAAACCAAGCTTATGGTTTACAAAGTGGTTGTAAACGGAATTACCGAACTCCTTTGAGCCACTGACAATACTTAAAGAGAATAACTGTCTGGAGAAAGCTTCTTAAGTTTCTTTGTTCGGAGTCGTCGGTTCCTTTCACTTCCGAGAGAACAGATAGCACGCACAACACGAGTCGCCCATCTCGGAGAGTAGACCACAACCACAACAAATGTAAATTGGGGTGGGTGACAACATCCTAATAGCGCTGCATCCTTGTCAAATAAAAGTATTTGATTTCTAAGAAGGTCGTAGCTTTAAATAAGTGCTTACAATTCCGACGTACTTTTGATTTCACGAAATGTGTGCTGTTATGGAAAAAACTCCCGTTGTTTCTCAGCTTTCCTTCGATCCGGGATTTCAAGTCAACGTCAACTTGAATCATGAAGCAGATTCGGCAATTCTGCAATCTTTCGTAAGCAACATTTGAGATCTTAACTAATTCTATGGTTCCCCCAAAGTCATGCCACTACATGCCTACC
Organism: Myathropa florea; assembly: GCA_930367185.1. Lineage (NCBI taxonomy): Eukaryota > Metazoa > Arthropoda > Insecta > Diptera > Syrphidae > Myathropa > Myathropa florea. The sequence goes on from OV884003.1 coordinate 101,396,108, forward strand.
TAGAGGCATGGTTACATGCTTATCTAGAGGCATGCTTACTTACCATTACCCTAATATTTGGTGAATAACTAAGCGGAGACTTGCTTTATCTATTCCTCCATGACATCCGTCCATCATTTTGTGCGGCAGTCGTACCACAAAGTCCATACCAACCTCGATTGCGGGGATAGTAGTTTATTCATATGTTCGCCTCCCACATTAGCTCAGGCCAATTGTTCTTAACAATGTGGTGACTCACCTGACTACATCGTGATGTCATACCACTTATGAACACACCCACTTGTGGCCAGCTGAAAGGTACTTCCAAACGAAAGTGTTACCAAACGGAAACCTATCACAACACTCATTGAATAGTTGCTCCCCACTGGACTTGACATTAGACCCCTAGGCGTTTCACGTGCGGCTTCTGTAGCCCCACGATAAACCCAAAAAAATTGTACATGCCTTTTGACCGAACAGAACACCTCCTGGCATGCGGGCCCGCACACCAATTATTCGGGCAACACTATCGCCGAATTAACCATCAATCTGGGCGTTAATCACTAAGTGATTGATTCAATTAAACTGTCAATCATAGATACGTTTTATTCCCCGTCCCCCAATGCCTTCGGAGACCATTGGCGGTCAAGGAAATTTCTCGGCAACCAGTTACCGGCCAATTGGTAACAAACGAATGACAAACAGAAGAAATTAACTCTCTTACGCAATCTCGCGCAACACTGACAGTGTCATTGTAACTTTCAGTGTTCAAGTGAAACTGGATAATAAATTTCGAACGTAGCCGCGAGATCGTCATCGTACAGAGTCGCGTTGCGTAATTTGAAATTAGATCAGATATCACGGAATATTTGTTTAAGATACATATGTATCTATCGCACGCAGTGAGTTCAACAGGAACAAGTATTTGATTTGATCGGATGGGATTTTGTATGTTAAGGTTGAATTCGTAAGCTGACTGCATCCGCGAAACTAAAACGCTCGTAAATCTTTTCCTTTCACGTGTCGACGATTGATAGCTAGTTGAAGTGGTTTGGATGGATTTATATTTGGAACGAAATCAGGTGGATGACTGCATTACGTTCAGAATTTTGTTCTGCAATAAAATTCGATTAATGGTTGAATTTGAGTTGAATTCTATGGAGATGAAGATCGTAATCTTTTTTGGCTAACACTGATGCAGGTCATCAATTAGGTATTCTCACCTCGTATTTGGTGTGATTTAAAGAAATTCGTGACTTTTATGAGTCAGAAAGATAACTAGTCGTAAAGAATCAACGATATTGGTTCATCGATCCAAGATCTTTGTCTAGCTGAGGTGGTTAAGCTAAGAGCTGAATTTGCCCATTGTCAAGTAAGGTATAATGAAACTGGATTTGTATCGGAAAGCCATTCAAATGTTCTTGAGCAATGAAGAAAAACAGCATTTTACAGTTTAACTTCAGCATTCTTTCACATTCAGTCGTAAGCACATGTTTTTGACAACTTCTTAAAGTCCAAAACCAGTTACGATCGCATGTCGAAGATAAGTAAGTAAAAATAAAAAAAGCAGCGAAAGCCAGAGGCTGCAATTACAAATTAAGCACGACCCGGTTTTGTCCCGGCCTCATATCGATCTAAGAATAGTTTTAACACACGTTAAAAATGATGCAGAAATTAAGGCACAGAGCTTGTCGTCCTTTTTGTAGTTGCATCTTGTAACTTCATTGACATCCTCCCAATTCAGTTAAAAAAAGGTGCGTTCTAGGTAGAGAGGTTCACGCCGGACTGTAGAAGCGAAAGAAGAACGAAAGTCTCAATAAAAGATGAAATATGGCTAAGACTGCCCGGAAAGTGCCAGTAAGTTTGAAATACAGTAGACGCTCGATCTAATAATAATAATAATGGCGGCGCTACAGTCCGAAGTGGACCTGGGCCTAGCTTCTCAGCAACCAATCGTGTTGTGCGTGCTATTGTTCTCTCACGAGTGGAGGGGACCTACAGTTTAATTCCAACTCCGAACGGCGAGATTGAGAAGCTTTTTCTAGACTTATTATACTCTTTGAGCATTGTCAGTGACTCGAAAGAGGTGGAGCCGCGAACAATTTTTTTAAATTGTTTGTCTGAACTTGGTTTCGAACCTAGACTGTGAAAGTCTAATGCGCATGGGTCGACGCACGAACCCACACGGCCACGGCGCTCAATCTCGATGCAGTGAACAGGTCCGGGTTTTATTAGTTCACTATATCGAGCGTCTACTGTACAAATTTTGCTAAGCTGGCCTAAACATTCTGTTCAAGCATGTAAGAACACAGCTAACTGGGTCCTTACATATGTGATTAAGATGGCGCGGACGGGTGGAGTGGGAATTCAACTATCTTGATGTGTGCAGTTGGGGACAACGGGCGAAAGATTGTGCTTATTGCGGAGACTTGTTGGTTGATAACCTGTAACACCACAAGTAGAAAAAGATGATAAATTTAGTATTTAAATAGAAAATGGTTACGAAACCATCTAAAATGTGACCATCTAAAATGTCATCAGAAATTCAAAAAAAAAGTGTTAAAAAAGTTACCAAAAACTACCCGAGGTATGTCCATGCACGCAACCATAATTGGGTTTTCCAAATCGATCCAAATCACTTGCGTACAGTTGAAAGTTGTAATTAAAACTCAATAAAATTTGTGTAAACCACATTCAATTCAATAAATGAATCGGCGGACGACCACAACGTGATTAGTACCAATTAATCCCAAATTTTATTAAAAAATTAAATTCAAAGTCCCATAACCTGGTCATCGACAGGACACAATGCATAGGGACATGACAAAGTAAAATGTAAAAAAAAATGTATAACAATGATTATCGCTCTCAGCTGCTGCTGGCGATATAACAGAATTTTAATGGAACTGTGTAATTCAATTTTTAGTTCCCTAGTCGTAATCCATTTGACTGGTCTGGGGATGGAGCGTGCGTGTGCTGCCGCATACTCCAATTTTCATTACTTCAAATTTGATTTGGCCAGAATTGATTGGTTTGCGCTTCCTGAGTGCAAAATGGGGTGCGGACAATGTCCAGCACAGAAGTTGGAATAACTAAAAATCGCTGCATCCGGTGGTCGTTGTTGGTTATGGTCCGGCAGAGGGGTGTCATGCAGCAGAGGTAGCTGTCGACTTTATTTGGTTTGATTTAAAATAATATCCTCTAATTCGGTTGGAAAGCCAAAAAAGGAAAATTATCAGCTAATTGGGAAAACCACACTCGCATGTCGGAGGATACTTTTGGTGTACTTTTCTGAAACACACATAACATGCCCATGATGCTGACGTGGCTGAAACTGGCGCTGGTGATATTTAATGGAGTAATAGCGAAATTGGAAGCGAAAATGACAATGCTCAAAGAGTATAACTGTCTAGAAATAGCTTCCCAATCTCGCCGTTCGGAGTCGGCATTAAACTGGTCTCCACGCAGAACACGAGTGGTTGCTGAGAAGCTAGGCCCAGGTCCACCTTGGACTGTAGCGCGGCCATTATTATTATTATAAGTCAAAATTCCGATTTTGGCTTTTCTTCTTTCGGAAAACCAAATAAATGCAATTTGATATCATTTCGATTTGACGACCTGAAATTTGGTCTTATTTCCATATCAAAATTTAAATAACACCAAACATTTTATGTACTTATACAGTGAACTCTCTCATAAGCGGACACTGACGATACCGAGAAATTTGTCCGCTTATGAGAGGTGTCCGGTTATGAGGGGTGTCCATTAGGAGAGAGTACACTGTACATGTGTTTTTCGAGCAAAAATTGGAACCAAAATTTAAATGTTGGCTTTATTTCATTGGGCCTTATTTCTCGTCGCCAGAAATGTCACGTTGCCGCACAATGCAACTGTGGTCCCTGCTCTTTATTAAATATCTTGGTCGGTTAACCAAACCTCTAACCAATATCAAAGAAGGAGGATATAACTATCTCTTTCGCATCGACAATTCAGTACATTTTCGTTAATCAAACCGTCCTGGTCAGTACGAATCTCTATATGTCTGCACAATCAAAACCGAAACATCAACCTTCTCACCAAAGAAATGCAATTTGAGCTTCCTAGCGAGTTATTGCGCAACAATTCCATTGGCTTACAATGATCTTTCCCAAACCCTTAAAAATTACTTCTAAAGTGGTGAAGCGCACCAATCCCAGGCCATCAATTCAACCTTTTCCAAAGAACCCAACCAATACGTCAACTTTCAACGAATAGGTCCCCGTTCACACCGCCACCTTGCAGTCGTCATGTTTTGAAGCCCAACGGATTGCCGCTGCCAGCCGAGTGTCTGTCACGTTGTCTCATTTCCATATCACCTCCGCACCCAGTACTACCATCGTCCCAACCGATGCTCGTTGCAGCTCTATAAAAGTTTGATTGCAAACTGTGACGTTGACACTCGCCAGAACTGTCCTCGGTGTTGCCCTCGCCTGGCATTTCTCCAGGTGCATGGCCCACCTAAACACAGACATCGTCGTCAACATAACTGCACTCCCTACACATAGCTGTGACGGTGTATCACCGTTAGAATGATTTCCTGCACTTGATCGAATTCAATTCCACCGAACTAACCGTCAAAAGCGAATGAAAACAAAAAACAAAAGAAAAAAAAAACACAAAACTGTCTCTGCCACCATCCATTGGCCCTTTTTTGTAGGCACTAGGCAATTGGAGACGGCGGCAGCAGCGTCTAGAATTCATAATGTATCCTCCCCAGAATAGCGTGCACTACGTGATGCGTTTGACAATTTACGCGAAGGCGCTTCGAAACGATGTCGTCGTAGCATTGCGTCTTTCTTTGACTGTGCGATTGAATTTTCAGGGGCGCTCACTGCCAACCAGGTGTAGAGTTAGGGTACGCGTTAATGGATAGCGGTAAAAATTGATTCCACGAAAATGAGGAAGAAGCTGCACGTAATTACGACGGAGATGGCATGCAGCATAAATTCAATTGAGTCTTGGGGTTGCGCAACAGGGTTGTTGGCCTTCTCTTCGTGTGAAGCTCGTCGTGTGCATCTGTCATTCTGGCGACAGCTGCCGACGGAGTGACTCTAAATCAATGCTGCTTACCACTCTTTCTTGGCCCGATGGAATTCTGATTCTATTGGAATTCAAGTCCAAGTGCTATTTTCAATTTGTTAATGTTATGTTAATTTACTGTTACACATAAACCAGTTGACATTTAAACGTGGAATGCGTGAGTTGAATTCCTATCTCAAGCACACGGTAAGTGCGGTATGAGAGTTATTTTGAAGAAAGAAAATACCGGACAATTGGACTTGAGCCGAGAAGATTTTCCCATGGAAAACACTGTAGGAGTGCGGAGGAACGGGTTGAATTGAATTGAAAGAGACTCGAACGTGGAAATTGACCGTTAGTTGACACAATTTCAACTGACATCACAGAAACTGCAGCAAGCTTTTTTTTGTCAATTGAAGGGAATATCGTTAGTGGATCTATGTATGGACGAATTTTTGTTGAGGCACACATTTTAGTCAGAAAGTGAATGTTGACGGTAATTAAAGAGGGCGCTGTTGCCAAACGTCAAATGTAAATACAGTGCGACCTCAATAAAAGCAACTAATAGAAATTAGGGCAGTGGCTTTTATTGAGTTTGTTGCAATAATCGAGTCAAAATTTGTAGGTGCCAAAAATGAGACAAAAAGTTAAAAACGTCAGAATAGTATTGTAACGTTTTTTTCATTGGTAAGCAGACCAAAACTGATAATTTAATTTAATTCATAACAATAAAAAAATTCAAACTTTAATTGTTTTTTTTTTAATTGGGACACTTTTGATTATGTCTTTTTCGACGCAGAATTCTTTTCCACAGCAGACTGTCGTATATTTTCCAGAGCTAAAATGTGAAGCATCATTTTCTTCAGCTTTTAGCTACGTCATAGTTGATGAAAACACTTGGGTTGATGTATTAGGCTTATGTCAATGGATTTATTTGTAAATGTTAACAAGAAGGTAATGACTATTGTTATTCTACGTTACATGGAAATAAACAATGGATAGATAAAGGAAATAAAACAATGGAAATTAAGCAACTGCACTGAGGGAAATGAGGAACGCGACTGACAACGAATGCGATGCATTTTGCAGGGATCTTGACTGTTGCAATGTCTGTGGCGTCATCTATGGTCCTCATACAGGAAGCTTAACTTCTGTTGTTAGAAGTCGCGACCGCTTGGCAGACCTAGGATGAGATGGTTGGACCAAGTCCAAACACTCGCCTGGTTGCGCTTGGGCATAGCTCCTGATGAGTTAGAGTCGATGGCGGAGGATCGAGTGGCCTGGAGATCTCTCGTGCATGCATTGCCCCCGCGACCCCTTTAGTGGAACATGCGGGTCATTGAAAATGAGATGAGATGAGATAAACATCGAACAATTTGCTTTAAAGTAGAAACCAAGAACTAAAGTGGACCCTTAAAAAATGGAAATTAAACTGCATGTGTTCATGAATTATGTGTTTGTTTGTGCAGCATATGCACAAATTAGTTAGTCCTTTAACAAATTACCAAATGAATTTGAATCAGTCATCAATATAACCCACAAACGCATTGAACAACTCAAATGATGCAAAGAGAATTTATTGCAGCCAAGTGGTGTGGTCATGATAATTGGCTTGCAAATAACGTTAACAAAACCAAAAATACACATATTCGTTTGTATTCTTTGCTTATATCTGTTTTGGGTATCAAACCTAGATCTTCAGTGAAGTAGCCGACTCACTTACCCACCACACAACGGCAGGTATGCAAATGACAACAAAATGCGATTTTGGTCTTTAAAATACTGGAATAAAGAAAAATAAAGTAAAAACGGAGGATTTTTAACAAATATCCATACATTTTATGACGAATTCAAATAATTTTCTGCATAAAACCGAATCTCAATTCCGTTTTGCTTGCGACCATTGCAATAGTAAAGTGTAGTCGGACAGAGACTGGATTCAGAATATTCATAAGTACTTCCTGGTGTACAACTTGTTTACAAACTGAATTGATTAGTCTCACTTATTGAGATCAAAAAAAAACTCCACTTAAAGTCGAAAATATCTACTGGCGGCAGCGCTGTGAATTGTCAATGCTGGTAATGCTGCAAATATTTAAAGTATTAATATCAAGTTCATATGTACTTACTAACCTATATTTTTTGAATACCAAGGTCATTCGAATTTTGTTCGTACCGAACTGGTTTCGGTGTAAATTCCAAAATGCAAATACAAAAACAAGTTCGTAAGTTACTTTGGAAACTTTATCAACACTTAACGAACAACATCGTGATGTCGTATCTTATCAACATTTTTCAAATAGTTTTGACCAAAAAAGATATTTTGACGACAGTGATTTAAAGGAGGAAAAAAGTGAGTAAATAGCTTTTGAATGTCAGTTGGGGGAAGCATTAAGAGTAGTCACTTTGCATTATTTTTCGATTGTCTTTGGAGATTATCTTTTTATCTTTTTGGCTGAAGAGACTTAAATATTAGGCTTACTTGGTAGTTTCACTTAAATAACAAATCAAACTGGTTTGTTTAAATTGAACTGCATAGACATATATTGTACAACTCAACAATTTTAACTATTTTCAATAAGAAATAGTAAGCTCAAAGTATAGGCTTATTTAACAATACAGTCGGAGGTGGACTTGGGCCCAACTCAGCAATCACTTGTGTTGTGCCTGCTATATTTCTCTCAGGAGCGGAGAGGACCTACAGTTTAATGCCGACTTAGAACGGCGAGATTGAGAAGCTTTTCTAGACAGTTATACTCTTTGATCATTGTCAGTGACTAGAAAGGGTTGAAAATCGGAGATCGAACCATGTCTTCGAGCGTAGGAGTCGAAAAACCTACACGCAACGTCACGTTTTTCACTCATTCAAGAACAGGTGTCATGTCAATTTGACATGATTGTTGAACATTTAACAATAACCATTGCGATGACCTATGATCTTGAAAAAACAGGAGGTTTTTTATGTACGCGATTACGAAAATCCACTTTTTTAAATTGTATTTTATGTTCTTCAAACCCTTCATTAAACTTTGAAAAAAATATTGTTTTTGATGCTTTTCGCAAAAAAGGTCAAAAGATTCACTCATTTTTTGTCTTGATTACTAATAGTAGCTAAGTCCGTCTGTTAGCATGTTTTAAATAAAATAAAATGGTTATTAAGGATCTTAGTTCAAGTTATGAATTCATATAATCCAAATCTATTGTTAAAGGAAAGTCATTAACTAAGATGGAAATTGTCCAGTGCAAGAGAAATCCGTCCGATTCCTAACCAGCAAGGTTGGGAGATGTCTCACTTTGGAAACAGCTGAGGACACTGAGAATTATGGAAAAAACCGCGAAGGAAGAGTCAGCAAAATTGAAGCATATCCAAAAATTACAGGCGACACTTAAAGCTTTTTTAAATTCAAGGTCCTCCGTAAAAAAATTTAAGACAGAAACTGGAGTTGAAGCTAATAGATCGACTCATCATCGCGTGATACAGAAGGCCAACCATATTCGACACGAACAAATTGAAGAGCAAGACATTATTGAATGGGGCACAGCGACATATCGAGTGGAATCGAGAGCATATCGTCGTCTTTTTGGCTAAGACAAAATTGGAAAAGAAGATATACATACAGTGGACCCAGTTGGCACAGCCAAGGAGGTTGTAGAAGGGAATGGAAGGAAGCTTTGAAGGAGCTGAATTTTTAAAGATCCAGAATGACCACGAACATCTACAAATCTATACTGGAAAGAGCTTTTCTGCAGTTTTGTGAAACATTTGGTGAAACGCTATGGATTTTTCAACGCGACAAAGCGCTGATACAAACCTCCTACAGCATGTGGCGAATTTTGGGTAAGGACACCCTCACAAGACTTAATTAACTGTAGAAACGTTTGCAGAAAATCAAAACTTTCATCGAAAAATCCTTTTTTGGCTTAATTGTTTTATCAATAATAAAAATACAGTAGAAACTTGTTGACATTTTTTTTATAATTTTTGATGCCTTGTTAAAAAAAATGTTTAAAAATGAACTTGAACTGTTGACTTAATTTCGACGCTAGGAAAAATGAACAATTCCAAAAAAAGAACGAGCCTGTTTTGTTTCTGTTCATCTTTTCGAAATTGTGCCGTATGTGTAATTGGACAGCAATGAACCCACATGCGCTTCAGTATACTCCATTGCATTCATTAAAAGTGGCCGCGTGGTGTGGTATGGATTTCATGTTGATGATGTGATTGGACCGTATTTTTTCCTCCCGTATGAAAATGATCGCTAAGTTACAGTCAATGGAATTCGCAGACTATTTTTGGATAGAATTTTATGGATCTTACAAGAGTGATATTTGGTTTCAACAAGATGATGCAAAATGCCACACAGCCGGTCAAATAATTGATCTTTTGGAGAGGACATTCGGCAATCATGAAATTTCGACATCGAGATGCATAAAGCTTAAGACGGTATGCGAGGCCACAGCATTACCTTGGGAATTAGCGGCTCAAATTGCATTCGCGCCGCCAAATTGCATTCGCGCCGCCACAAGTACGTGTGCACAACTGAGTATAATTGTGAGTACTCTAGCAGGCACAAACGATGCCACAGCGTTGAAAAAAAAATTCGTGTGCTTACGTAGAAGGTCCAGCTGACACAAGCATTGACGTCGGAAGACCACACACTAAGCCATACTTTACATACTGGTTAAGTGTATCATTTCCATATATCTGAATACGTAAAGAAACAACAACACAATGTATTTGAAAACTCAGGAGAAAAAGTCTCTCCATTTACAAAAAGTGACAGTTTGGTGCGGTTTTTTGTCTGCCGCTGTCATTGGGCCGCATTTTTTTGAAAATGATGCTGGTACGCGGTTTTTATTGAAAAAATTGTGTTATAATAATAATATAATAAAGCGGCGCTACAGTCCGAGGTGGACCTGGGCCTAGCTTCTCAGCAACCACCCGTGTTGTGCGTGCTATTGTTCTATCACGAGTGGAGGGGACCTACAGTTTAATGCCGACTCCGAACGGCGAGATTGAGAAGCTTTTTTCTAGACAGTTATACTCTTTGAGCATTGTCAGTGACTCGAAAGAGGTGGAGCCGTGAAAAAATGTTTGATGTTTTTTTCGAGATTCGAACTGACGACCTCGAGCGTAGGAGTCGGCGCACCTACCCACTACGCCACTGCGCCCCCAAAAAATTGTGTTACCGAACAAAATTGATCAAAATTGTTTGCCTGAAATTGATGCTATAGAGGGGGATGGCGTATGTATACAGTATAGCGCCACATGCCACACAGCTGGTGAAACAATGTCTTTAATGCGTGATAAGTTTCCTGGACGGCTGATCACTTGATATGGAGACTTCCGTTCGTGACGTTTAACATAACTAGGTTTTTCAAAAATAAAGTCTATGTCAATACTCTACCAAAGATTTAGACCCTTAAAGAAAACATCAGAAATCGCGATGAAAAAAAATCATCACAAAAATGACTATTTGTAGGTATGGACGAGATTGACATTTGACAAACGTTGTATTCCATTATTAATCTGAGATTTTGTATTTTAGAAGATCGTCATTTTTTTTTCCAAAAACGTTACGTTTTTGTATTCATCTAAAACGACAATAGATTACTCGGAACCATTGTTGGTAAATTTTCAGGTCAGTAAATTCGTACTGGGAAAAATCTTTAAACTTATTTAAAAAAAGCTTAGAGACCTTAAATCCATATTTGTTTACGTAATCACTAGCAAATGGTTGAGTTTGTTGAAAACTTCAGTGTAGGTTGACTTTGTTTCCAAAGTGCCCGACCCTTAAAAACTACTACTACTAAACGACTACATGGTCGTGAACTACGAGAGGATTACATGCGTTCTATTATTGTAATCCTAATTACGTCACGTACATAATAATGGACGGCTATTAGAATAAAAGACGTGCCAGTGAGAAGTTTGATAATGATTTTCGGAGGAAGAATTGCTCATAGTGGTGAATCTGGTTTGAATTGACATTGAGTGGTCGTGTTGTGTTTTTCTTAGGTTCAATGTTGTTATCATGTTGATATGTTATATCATGCGCGCTTATTATTATTTTCCAATGAACCATGTTGGCTTTAACTTCTATATTTGAGAAAGACTCTAATTCTCTAGAAAATAAATTTTTCATTTTACTCATCTCTGAGTTTTTTTTTCGAAATGTACTCGTATGATTAAAAGGAAGTAATGGAAAAAGTAGTCAAGCAGCCATAATTGAAAGCGCTGATAAGACAACAGTGATTTTACACCAAAAAGTAACTTTCAACAAAATGAGCCACCTTTAAAGGGTTTCTCTTGCCAGAGTATTGCTGCTCAACCAACTCATAATGAGGATATTCGTTTTCATGAAAACGCTTTCACACATTATTAATCCGTCTCAACATGGCGCTGCTGCAGTCCACGTCCCAGCAGAGTTGGCAATAATTTTGAATTGAATTTCATACAAACGAGCAAACAAACGACAAAACTTCACCCCCGTTGACAAACTATAAAATAACGCTTAACTACAAAAAGGGTTAAATTAAATAAGAACAACAACACCGATTGCATGAGGCAAACGCAAGGCGTTTCGGGACAATGAACCGCTTCGGTGAGGTTCCATCCATTTTTTTTTCGCTTGTTCTTCGCGTACAAGCAAACTAAGATCCAGCGGAGGGAGGAGAATTTTCAAAGCATTTTACGTGCTTATGCCGGTTTTTAAGTTATCTTTTTTGTTGTTGTCTGCTTTTTGTTTGAATCTTTTCAGGTTGTTGTTGATCTAAAGTTCAAAGTTGTCCTTGTCTTTTCTATTTGCTAATAAGTTTTGTTCATCCTTTTGTCATTGTGACTGTTGTCGACTTGAAAGAGTCGGAGCAGGATGAAACAGGGCACCTTTTCCTTCGTCTTCGCGATGAGGAGGACCGTTGTTAGAAATTTCATTATCTTGCTTCTTGTTTCCTTTTTATCGTTTTTTTTTCAGTTTTTGTTTCTGCTTTCGTCCTCGTAGTGTCCATCAGACGCTTGTCCCATGTCCGGTCTCATTTTCTTTTGTAATAACGCGAAATGGTTAAAGGATGAGCGGAAGTTTACGCAGAAGACAGGGATGTGTTCGGTGATAGCTGTTGCCATTTGCGAGGGTTATTTAGGAAGCGTTTGCTTTTGACAAACTCAAGGAAATGGCTATCAATGTAAAAAAGTTTATGGATTTGTGAGTTTTTTGTGTCGGTAATGGACATTTTCTTTCGAAGAGACACACTTTTTAAAAAAATATCTTGTACAGTGGATGAAAGTGTGAGTTCAGATAAGAGTACGGTTGAGCTTATGGCAGTAATTTTAAGTGGATAAGGCTTGAAGGTAATATGATAAGAAATAGGTTGCCGCAAATGAGGTTGCGCGATGACCAATCTCAGCAATGACCCGACCGGAGAAACTAATTCTCTTTTGAATAGCGTAAGCTTAGTGAGAAATGGACGAGAAATCGTTAAACCGAAGGATTTGACTTTTAAAATAGCTTGGACCAAGCCTTTCGACTCCCACATTTGCAAAATAATGTTCATTTTTTAAGACTTTATTTATAGAACAAAAATGAGCGAGCTACAGGGTGGATCAAATATGAACTACCACTTCCACGCGGCAGGTCCATAGTCCTCTTAGAGGTCTGCGCAGTCCATCTTGTTGGAACTAGAGATAGGACGCTGCTCGTAAAATGTTGTCTATCATTGTTCTGTAAGGAGTCACGGAAATCATTTCTGGAGCTTTATTCTCATTCTCGAAGAAATATGGGCCGATAACTTTTTCGGCCATAACAACGCACCAAAGAGTATATCTTATTGGATGCATGTAACTTTTCGGAGACCCACAATCCACAGTTTGGTTTGTTCTGGTTATGTGAACGCTTCATCGGACATCAAAACATTACTAAAAAAATCAATTTGTGTGTCTAATTGTGTAAATCGAAAAGCTTATTATAGTCATTGTTGTTGGTCTTACGGTAGCACAGATCATCCTGCAATTTATAGGGTTTAAGGACATGTCCACATGTGTAGAGGGCTCCAAACAATTTTACACAAAATTCGTAATTTTCTTTTAGTACTAAATTTAGAACATCTAAACAAAATAATACAATCAAGTCTCCTAAAACTACACTTGCCCCTACAGACCTAGAACTATTTATCTGAGCCAGTTCATTGCACCCACAGACTAAAATGTCAAAACATAAATAAATTTGAATGTCTTTTGAAGTTCCGCTCCATTTAAGTTAAACAAATACTCTAATATGGTTGACTCGCAGCACGGAAGCCAACCGCAATCGGGTTTGACCTGATGGCCTTCATTCAAATGTAATTTTACCCATATTCCAAAAATAGGCACTCAATTCAGTTACACCCGCACACATCGGTCGGCTTATTTGTCCGCCCGAAACGTTCATCATCAAATGTGGCGAGACATCGCCGCCCCTCACTCCCACTCTGTGGCCAAGGGTGGCACTCATCACCATCATCATCATTTCGGCTTATGAAATTCTGATTCCAATGAATTAATATTCTAGAGAGCTAGTTACACGTTTGCCCAAACCCAGCACAAAACAGGGTTCGATAAAAATAGATGGAACCACTAGAACGTAACTGTCCCCAAAGTGTGCCACTGAATAGAACGACAGGCAGAGCCCATTGGGGTTTCACGGTGCATATGTGAAATTAATTTTGGATACCAGTGGGATGTAGGCTGGTTACATTTTTGTGGATCTTCTATAATGGAATTATAATTAGGTAAATTGCTTTTGGTTTGAAGTGAAAGTTTTTGGTAGCATTTAAGGGTTTCCGAGAATTTAGGCTCGCGGACAATGGGCGAGTGTAATTTTGTTAATCGAGTTCAGTGTGTTCCCCCTTTTCCTTAGGAGATTCAATCTTTCTGATGTGTTCGTGATTTTGTTCAATCCTTTTATCATGAGATTAAGTTTTGTCCCGAACACCTTCTTATCTCTAGATTCATCAGCTCGGGCAAGAAATAAGATCCAAGGGCACGAATGCGGCTCTGATTTGCAAATGAACTTTCATGAGAGAAAAACTAAGGAGACAACTGTGTGCATATTCAGTCACCCAGATTAGAACTACAGTGAGATTGTGTTCCTTCATGGGGTGTTTTTTCATATTTGTTCGTTTTATCGAATACCCCACAGAGTGCTTCTGCAATTGTCGAATTCTTGACCACGGTGATGAGTAGATAGGCTGATGAGTAGATATTAAGTTTGTGTTAAATGACTTATTGAAGTCAACCAAAGGGACAACGCGGTAAAATAAGACAACATATTAGCTGGCTTATACAGCTGGAAGAGGACCTCAGTCAGGTGAACGTGCGTAACTGGACGTGCGCATCTAGGACAAGACCGTGCTGAGCGGAGAGACGTGTTGACTAATGACGAGGTCCACCTCGAACGATAGCGCCAGCCGAAGAAGAAGAAAAAAAGTTAAGGAAGAAGGAGAAGAAAAAGAAGAATGAGACATGCTAAAGGTCTGTCATAGTGTCTGAGATCAGTAATTCATCCGTAGGTTTTGAAATTATGTAAACAAAAATTGTGATCAGTACCTGAACAAGCTTCATTCATTTTCAAACATTGCTCCAAAATGAAAACGCTTTATACTGGCATGTAGTGCTCTTTGAACTGTCTGCTGTCAAGTTGTCTTAAATTTGTTAGCAACTTTACCACATCACAGATGGCAAAAAAATTAAAACTTGCAGAAGTTTTACTCAAGTGTGTTTGTCAGGTACAACACTGACTCCGGTAAAAGAAGTTAATTATCTGGGAGTAATCAGCAAGTAAACAGCAAGTTCATCCGGAAAAAACATACAGAAGAGATAACCAGAAAAGCGACGCGTGCTCGACGATGATTTGTCGAAGTTTGGCGGGCAAATCCTGGGGGTGCAGTCCAAGTATTCTAAGATGGATGTACATCTCTATTGTTTGGCCTATAATAACCTATGGTTCAATAGCATGGACCAAGAGAACCAATCTGATCAGCTCGAGGGAGACACTCAGCAAAGTTCAAAGGTTGGCATGCCTTTGTATTACAGGAGCCATGAGAACTTGCCCAACTGACGCAATGGAGGTGCTACTGGAGTTGACTCCTTTGCATCTAATGGTAGCAGAGTGTGCAAACAAAACAATCATGAGAATGGCAAAAGAAGGGATAGGAAAAGACAGGTGCATTACATCGAGGCAATTCGGCCAGCATCTTTCAAGCGTAAATTTATGCCATAGACAGATGCGTTCAGATCAATCTTGAAAGGAATTATACCAACTGCGACATAGCAATAATGTCGGATAGTCGAGCCGATATTATGGAACTGGACTTCTACATCATCAAATCCAAACTTGTATGGGAATGCTTGCAAAAGCTCAAAGAGTTGAGTAAGAGAAACCGAGTAAAACTCTGCTGGATACCTGGCTATACGGAGATAAAAGGCAATGAAATGGTCGACTCCCTGGCAAGGAAAGGAGCATCAGAACCCTTCATAGACCCTGAATCATTCTGCGCTGTAGGAGACCATCTCCTCATAGAAGAATTCAGGGAACTAGAAAGAAGGAACCGGATAGAAACCTGGGATAACGCTCGTAGAATGAAGCAGGCCAAGAAACTCCTAGGGCAATATAACCGGAAGAGATTCGAGGCATGCATCAAAATGAGCAAGAATAACCTCCGTATCCTAACAGGCTTCCTAACGGGGCACTGTAGACTCAGGGAGCATCTAAGGAAACTAGGGGTATCAGAAGAAGCTCTCTCCAGATTTTGTGGATTTTGTGAGGCACTAGCCCACAAAAGAAAAAGAAGTCTGGGCAAGTACCTACTATTAGAAGAAGAAATACAATCACTAGAACCATCTCTGATTCTCAGATTCCTGAAGAAACTGGCTTAGAGAGAATACTCTAGAACAGATTTCTTCACCTATGCGCAATAGGAGCCCATTACCCTCAATACAACTCTGAAAAGAACTGTATTTGAGGAGAACTCGTAATTGTGCTAAGGTATTGAAAGGGGGCACAATAGATCTTAAAGGTCGCGGTGCAATATATCCTCAACCATAATAATAATAACAAATTTACTCAAGTGTAAAGTTCGGTCCAAAGCTGTTTTTGGACTGTTTTGGATTGTTGGACTAAACCAAGTATTCTTTTCACACTGTTCACATTGACATTAAAAACATAGAATTTGTATGGTATAAAAACGTAGAAACGTCACCAGACGTCCGATTTTAATTTCTTACGTGCACTGAAGCTATGCGTTGTCACGGTTAAAGAGCGTTTTTTTCATCATCAAATTGGGCTGTTTTTTCAGCAATTCATACCCTTCTCCAAATAGTCAGTGAATATGATCCACCGCGAGTCCCAAAAAACGGTGACCGTGACTTTTCCCGCCTTCTTTGGAACAGATTCGCCGTTTTAAGCGTCCTCTCATTTCTGACGCCATAGAAAGTCTTGTGAATTGTTCTTAAACGTGTCTAAACAGTGCTCCAAAGTTGTTAGGCATTTCTGTTTTTGCACCACTATGAGCAAACGTGGCACCCATCTCGCCGAAAGCTTCCTCGTGCCACATTTTTTCTACACATTCAGTCTACATACATAGATGTCTATAATAAAGCCTGGATGCTGTTCATCAAAAACGGATCTTCGGCCACGCTTGAACTCGTCAAAGCAATGTCTGATGGTAGCCATCGTATACAAGCGGCATGCAATTTCACTGTGATTTCTTCACACGTCTTCCTATCCAAAAGAGTAAATCGAAATACTGATCGGTATTACTATTTCTCTAAGGTTACAAGCAAACAAGAGCTTCACGACTCGACAGCTATTAAGTCTTTTTTAAAGATGGCGTTGAGTGACGATGATAATTTTGCTTATGCTTCAGTCATGCCATCAGTCGCTAAACACGGGCACTTAATCTCACATAACTTTGTCCCCTTACCCTTTTTCTTATTTCTCCATTCTAATCCGAAGTCCAATACAAAAACTGATTCCGAGGCTATCTCATTTCAACACTGCGACAGTTTCATCCACATCATATTTCCAAACAAGCAACCATCACTCGAAACGTGCACCACGCAAAAACGTTCCGTTATTTTTTTCCAAGTTCGTTAGCGAATTTCATTTAGCCAATGTAAGTGAATAATACCGTAACTGGCCACGACTTAACATGCTAAATTAAATCTGCTCTTTTTTTTGTTCATTTAATCGCATAAAAATGTAACTAAGCACTCGTGAAGCTGATCTTCTCTAAAGTTGACCGAACTCTCTATGGCTTCCATTTGAAAGAGCACAGTTAGCAGTTTATGTAATGTTCAGTTAGACATTTTCACCCGTTCTGAAAAAAAAATAGGAAGAGCCTGTAAAAATTGAATCATTTTCACTAAGTCTAAAAGTCTCGTGGTTATGAAAAAAGTTTTTTAATTGAAATATACATACGGATGTGTATTTATTAATGCATGGTGCATTCTTTTTTATTCTGGGTTCAATCCCTCGGATGCAGCGTCCTTGCATGGTCGCCTACTGCAGACCAATTATGGAATCAAAAAATGTCGTGTGCACTGTGCAGCCAATCCTGCTTGGGTGAAGTGGAGGTAATACGTTGAATCTGTAAACATATTCACGTGGACAGTCTGTCATGAAAGACTGCCACAGAGCTGTACAACTGAACTCGAACTGAACTACATTTTTTTTGATTATACATGCATATTATATTTATTTTGAAGCTACAGTTCGTGTGGACTGTAGCTTAGCTTCTCTATGAACCATTCGTGTTTGATTTACTTTTTTTCTCCAACGAGCGAAAGTTTGAGAAGGTTTCTTTACAGTTATACTCGTCAAAAGGGGATTAAAAATAAAATGATTGTTGTATTCGGAATCGAAACTAGAACCTCAGCGTAGGAGTGAATGCAATTACTACGTCACAGCGGCCATGATTTTCGAAGTAAATTCGAACTCCGGTGTTAAACTATTTATGGTTGAATGAAATTAAATTGACAACAAATAAACTCTCAATTGTCTCGATTAGCTGTCACTACGAACATTGCTGATAAGTTAAAAATCAAACCCAATAGTTTGCTTGTGCTAAACACGGTTTAGTGTGCAGAAGCAAAACAGTTGATCCGTCCGTATCCTAGGCTATTTGTCGTCTCTAAATTAAGAGTTTTTAACGTTTTAACAACTGGGTGGGCGGGTCCATTTTTCAGCCTCTAGACATAGGGGCCCGAAGTACCAGGTGTTGGTAAACTCTTTAAGGCTGTTGGGCGTTGGCCCAAAGAAAAAGAGTTCATCCGCCGCCGTCTCTCTTCCAGGGTTCTAACTCTGGAAAAATCCTTTTAGAGCAAGCTGAGCAACCAACCAAGCCTTCTGCAACAAAATTTTAATTTTCCAATTTTTGGATTTTAACTTGCAGCAGCCAATGTATTATAGCCATCAAGATACAAAAAAAAATGTTTCATCGATGTATCCATGCATCTACATACATACATGCAACTATACCAATGACCACATCTGACTGGCCAATTTCAAGTGGTAAATTGCATACAAGCGACGGTTATAGCTTCCACCAAACGTGCATGGCCGGCACCAGGGGCATCGAAAAAAATGCCCAAAAACAAAACACAAAACCGGCGACAATCACCAGCACAAAAATCACACACAAAAGTGCAACGTACATTTTTTTAATAAAATATTTGAAAAAAATGAATTTTCTGAAACGTCCAGGATGATTCAGAAAAAAGACGAAACCCACAACAAGACTAAAAGTGAGGCTAGTTGATGCCCACAAGCACTAAAGAAAAACTCGATTTATGTTTTAATATGCGACATCAGATGGACGGCAGCCCACAGGTCACTATCAAACTAAAATTCCCCAAGCGATGGACAGCTTCCGCTCGTGCCGCCAGGACATTGACACAAAGTGGCAGAAGTCCGAAAACCTGGTGATTTATTTATGTGCAGTAAAAGGTCTCTCTGTACACATTTTGGCAACATATTATATGCAAATTGACAGATTACGTCGGGTCACGGAATTTCAAATTCAGGTAGAGGTAAGTCACTTGTCAGCATGCAGAAAAAAATAAATAAAATAAATATACGGAAGGACGGAGGTCTTTGTCGACAGGCTCAGTTCTACTTAAATGTTTAATGACTGAATGCAAAGTTGTTGTGGTAGAAGATAAGATTCCCGGATGAGATGATACCCCGTGTATTGATGTGCAGTTCATGTCAGGTGACATGGGAGATTATATATAATATCAGTATCATCGAGGAGAACTAGTTTTATTGTGTACATCAACTGACTTTTGGGCTAGTTGAGGTTTGTTGTGATATCGGATACATGTTCCTGCACATTGAAAGGCTTTTAAATATTTGATAATATAAAGGTTTTTAAGATTCATTTGCTTATGAGGGTTATATTGGCAATATGTTTGATAAGTAAATAAGTACGGTTTCTCTCAACACTGCACATTTTTTGGTATACCACATCCAAGAATTTTAATTGTTACTATCTGTGTATCCAACTTCCTTCATTAGCTAGTTTATTACCTAACTGTCGGCGCCGTGGCGTAGTGGGTAAGTGTGTCGACTCCTACAATCGAGGTCGTCGGTTCGAATCTTGAAAAAAACATCAAACATTTTTTCACGGCTCCACCTCTTTCGAGTCACTCACAATGCTCAAAGAGTATAACTGTCTAGAAAAAGCTTCTCAATCTCGCCGTTCGGAGTCGGCATTAAACTGTAGGTCCCCTCCGCTCGTGACAAAACAATAGCACGCACAACACGAGTGGTTGCTGAGAAGCTAGGTCCAGGTCCACCTCGGACTGTAGCACTGCCATTATTATTATTATTATTATTATTATTATTATTATTATTATTATTATTAATATTATTATTATTACTTAACTAGAGTACCTAGCATGCTGTGCTTCACCCTCACCTTGTGGGTGCGTCCCCTTCTTTTTCCAGTGGATTTTAATTTTTCTCGTTGGCACGCATGCAAAATTTCATAAATCTCCGTCGAATATTTGTTGAGATATGCGAATTTCTTGTTTTCGCATAGTCTATGACCGACTTCTGATCGATCGATACTATCACGATTCCCTAAGGATAATATTTTAAATGTTTATCCTATACATACAAAAAAACATTCAATTTTGTATATATAAAATTTTGAAAAAACAATGCAAATGTAAAATTATAATTTAAATTTAGCGTTGGGTTGAATTCTTATGAACCAAAACGCATAAAATTAGTCTGAGTTACTCTTGACAACTTCCTTTTCATGTGTGCAAAGTTTCATTGAAATCGGCCCAGCCGTTTTGGAGTTTATCCCGAACAGGCCGGCACTACGATTTTATTAATTACGTTTGCAACTTCGTCCGAATATTCAAAATCGATTGGAAACGTGTTACGGAAATCGGAAGGAACTGCAAAAGGGGATCACACTTTTTCTTTAAGAGATAAACTGTGGAAAAGTTTAACGTTGGCTAGTAAGACTAAAAATTGATTTAGTTGAAGTACCCTTAAAAACAGCTGTAGACAGTAAAATTATGGACTGGTTAATATGGGCGCCGTGGCGTATTGGGTAAGTGTGTCGACTCCTACGCTCGAGGTTCGAATCTCGAAAAGAAATATCAAACAAATTTTCACGGCTCCACCTCTTTCGAGTCACTCACAATGCTCAAAGAGTATAACTGTCTAGAAAAAGCTTCTCAAAATCGCCATTCGGAGTCGGCATTAAATTGTAGGTCCGCTCCGCTCGTGAGAGAACAATAGCACGCACAACACGAGTTGGATGGTGAGAAGCTAGGCCCAGGTCCACCTCGGACTATAGCACCGCCATTATTATATGTATATTACATTAATATGGGCGCCGTGGTGTAGAGTATAAGTGCGTTGACTTCTAATAAGAAAGTTTTGGTTTAATTCCCGACACAGACAAGAATTTTCATAATTCACCGCTCCACCTATTTCGACTGACTGATAACGTTCCCAGAGTGCAACTGTAAAAGAAAAAGTTGCTCAATCTTCCCGTTCTAAATCACTATAAAACTGTGGGCCCCTTCGTAATAGAACAACACGAGTGGTTGCTGTAGAAGCAAGTCCCATAGTTACTGATTAATTGTCCTGAAATATTTTCTTCAACAATCATATCCGCAGCTTGTTGCTTAAAAAACACTACAACTGTCCTCAAGGCTGAAGTATTCCGAGACTCACAGTAGACCCTAGCACCAGTGCCTACATCCATCTTGGATCCGTCAGTATTAATGGCAAGTCCAGCCCAGTTTGTAGTTATTTGGTAATTGTAGTTAAAAACAAAGGTCGCACTTATGAACATTTATTTTTTGGTTTTTGTGTTAAATTTTGTGAAAATTGAGTTTGTAGAAATAATTCATATTTTTTTTTCATTCAGTGCTCTGTTTAAAAATGGTCTATATTGAATTCGTTATTCGACTTTTTAAGTGAGCGAGTTTAGCTTGGAGCGACTGTAAGCGACAAGTAAGCGTTGGCCAAAACCCTTTGATATTTTTTTCTTGACAGCACTCATGAAAGAGAAACTGTGTACCTAATACAGAACAACATGCATAAATCGTAGAAGATCAAAATATAATAAGAAAATGCTAGAAACACTTCCCTTCTCCATAACCTTGATGTCAGCAGTTTTGAAAGATAAGTTCTATCTGTAATGACATACAGCCTTGGACAAATGTATTAGGCAACCTTTTCGGCAGCATTTGGCAGCAAAGACAAAAAGATAAGGGTGACTAATATATTTGGCCAAGGCTGTACTGTCAGCGTTGTAAGCACATGAAGTATGCAGCCAATAGTAGACATAGCCCATCGTGTAAAAAAAACAAAGTCTTTGACAGCTTTGTCGAGACGATTTGTGACGTCATTCTGGGTAAGTGCATGTCAACAAAAGTACTGAAGTGTGGAAAAGAATGAACATTTTTTGCACAATAAATGCTGTACTCTTAATTATATGTTACAATTATAATATAGTTACACAATAAATGAAATTAAATATAAATCGATTTTCAATTTACCCACTTTTTAACTGTTCACTTTTTAAATATGAAATCAAGTTGCGATAAAAGCTTAAGACTCGCATCTACTGTCAAAATTGTTAAAAACTGCACAGAATGAGGTCATAAATTTAGAGGTATTGGATTTTTACAAGCTGACAAGCACACTTTGGTTTTCTAATTCCATGGACATCGCCCTGCATTTAATTAGAAGGTTTTTGATACATATATTTTAACTCAATTTTGCACGATTGCGTTTATTTTTACAATATCTTTGTCTACATTAGACTTCCGAACTTTGACAGTCTATAGCGGCCATATATATATGTCCATGGATGGACATAGCATTCAACAACACGTGCAAATGATAAAATTGTTTTATCAAAATGGGTATTCTGTCTGGGCAATGTTCCGCGAGCTTCGCCCATTTTATGGTAATCGTCCTACCGAGAGGACTATTCGCAGTGTGGTGGATAAATTCGAATTCAGTGGAGGGAATTAGACGGAGTCGCGAAGAATTTTTTTTTGAAAAATTGTTGCTTGTTCTATTTCTTGATCCTTGACTTGAGAGTTTATTGCGTTGTGGTCGACGAACATAGCCATAACGCCACGGTGCCCACAAAAGCAGAATTAGCTCGTTACAATTACGAAAATAAGCAGCTCACATTCTTAAGAACCACGTCTCTCTATTCCAGGAAAATTTGTCTTGTCAAATGAGACTTAACCTTTGTAACTGAAAGGTAGATGCGATAAAATTTTAGATCTTCTATTTATAAACTCACGCCAATAAAAGTGGAGTATTTTAAGACTTGTCCTGCTGCGAGATCAGCACAGATGTCCAAGCTTAACCATGGATTCGATTGCACACGTCACCAGCAAAGCAAGACGAGATTACAAGCGGATGAGCTTGTCTGTGCCAATAGGAAAGCCGTTAACTTATCCAATCTATTCCGGTTAGAAATAATCCAAAAGCCACAGCCCTCCCAGCAACACCCCATCTATTCCGATAGCACTCAAGCATAAACGAAACGAAGGAAACCAAAGAAATAAAACTGAAAACTCTTACCAGAGAGAAACGGAAATAGATCCATTCGGGGAGATGCCAGGGCGTCAATTACAGAGAAAGGAAAAATATCGCTCATAAGCCTCCTTCGACATCACCACATCAGAGTGTTTGTTTCGTCCTTGTTCATCCAACAAAAAGCTAATAGCGAGTGAGACACAGGAACACCATAACAATGTCATCTACACACATTCGTCTGATATACCCGTAACCGGCTAGATTAAATTTTCTTCAAGAGGAGAGAAGACGCAAATCGAAGAACAAACAGAAGTTGGATAAGATGTTGAAACAGGAGCACAAAACACGGAGAAAAAGAACACACACAGAACACAGAGGAACGGAAAACAAACAGATAGGAAGGAAACGAAAGGCAAACAGAGTTGTGCAGTACAAGAGATTAAGGACGACAGATAAAATGATTTCCCTCGAGCTTTAAGAACCTTATTTCCAAGCAATTTCGAGCGGCGAGAAGGATGCTTCTATCCCTTATTTATTCACTGTCAGAGGGAAGGACAAAAGTGCACAAGTGAATGAGTGAATCGCTCGACTCGAATGTGTGTTAGGCGTTAAATAATAGCAATAGATAGCTGGGAGATAGCGAACGAATTACGCTGCCGCTTAGATGAATTAAAGGATGCGGCACCGGAGAGAGGTCGGATTTGTGTGGAGGTTAAGAGCATCGGGGCCATACCTTTGTGGCGGATGAGCACATATAATTTGGATATGAATTCCGTGCGGAGGTTGCGTGCGTTGTCCTAACAGCCTTAGATTAGGTTTCCAATTCGCGGCTGGGTTGGTGGAATTGTAGGTGCTCTCGTAGCTACGGGGCAAACACATCCTGCTCCTGCTGTGTGAACGTTTCATTGGTGTGAAAATGAAATTTATACTTTCTCAAGGGGCCCATGTGTATCCTTTTACTGGATATTACCAAGAGTCTGTGTTGCTGCATGCAGTAGGCTGCTTATTTGATGGTATATCATGGATGAGAGAACATATCGTTTGCCAGGGAGTATCACAGAGAAATCGCAGATGCCTCTAGCATTTCTACAACACTGTGCG
The DNA here is from genome assembly GCA_930367185.1 of Myathropa florea. Lineage (NCBI taxonomy): Eukaryota > Metazoa > Arthropoda > Insecta > Diptera > Syrphidae > Myathropa > Myathropa florea. Next base: position 101,420,308 of record OV884003.1, read on the forward strand.
CAGAGGTGTTTTCAAACTCCCGGAGGTGGCAATAAATTTAAACATTTTCCTTCTTCCATTCAGCAGAGTGACTTGGCGGTGAGTATCCTTGAATTCTATTGTTGTGCATATGAAGGATAAATGTGTTACAACGAGAATGGGATTGAAATGATGGCGTGGGGTTGATATCTGCAAATGCATCTTCGAGTGGTGGTCTTGAATGCTCGAACGAGTCTAGTATCCTCTGGAGAATTTGAGTATTTTTTCGGTGATGGGTTTCGGGTTCGGAGTGTTAAGCAATTTTCACAAATGAAAAAATAACAGTAAAAAAATTCAGTCCGACTGTGACTGGCTGACTGTACAGATGTACGAGAGATCTCGACTTATGAAAAGTGACTGTGTTATCTACCTCTTCCGATCAAAGGAACATCACTTAGGCGTAAAGATCCGTTTGAATATAGTGGAGTAAGGATATCCCTTACTTTAAAAAATCCACGGAAACAACTAGTGCTTCTTATTGGCTTAGTAGATGGGCTCAGAGGTGGTTGACTACTTAGATCAAATTTGAGCTTATGGAATTGGTTTTCCAAAACTTTGATGTATAGACTGCCAAAGTTGGATTTACAGATTAACCCTGCGGCTTGCCATCAATTTGCGAGGGCATTATAAACATTCTCCACGTACTTGGTGTCCGATGTCTTAACCCAATCTTATCAAGTGTCTCCGGCTTAATATTACTGCCTTTAGCATTTGAGAAAAATGAGTCAACTGCAACTTCATCAATCGCGTGCACAGGCTTGCTATCAGCGGAATTTTGCAAAGAGGAGGTTTGCCGCGCACCACTTTCAAAGCGTTCGCTAATGGACTATTATTACAACTACAGTGCGACCTCAATAAAAGCAACTAATAGAAATTTGGGCAGTTGCTTTTATTGAGTTTGTTGCAATAATCGAGTCAAAAAATTGTAGGCGCCAATATTGAAGCAAAAAGTTAAACACCTCAGAATAGTAAAAAAGCGTGTCTTGTACTGGTAAACATTCCTAAACTGATCATTTAAATCATATGAAAAACAAAATTTAAATTTTAATTGTTTTTAAAAAATTGAGAAATTTTCGATTGTGTCTTTTTGAAGGCAGAATACATTTCCAAGGCTTACTCTCGTAAAGTTTTCAGAGATAAAATATTACTCAGTGAAGCATAATTTTCTTCAGTCCATTGAAGGCAAATGTTTAGTGCTTGAATTGCAGCCTCCGTTTCAACTTTTGACTCTGGGGGGTTCTTCAACGGCATTTTCGTCATCACTTTCGATTTCTTCTGTTCCCTAATTGCTGTAAGTCGGTTCCAGATCGGTTTCATTTTCGGCAATCCAATCGTTTATGTCCTCGAAACAGTCAATAGGGGATAGCTCTAGAAACAAATCATTAGTCGATGATATTATTTCAAGGTTCTTTAGGATTTGGTCCCTTATGCCAATCAAAGGTAGCACATCATCTTTGTCGTAATCATTACTTGGGTTCATCAAATGCACTTTTGTGTTGCCGTAGACTGTACCTTGTCCCATGCATTAGACAGGAGACATACGGCGTGGCTCAAATTAAATGCTTTCATAAGAACTAAGAGTTGATGACACAATAGTTGCCTTTATCGAGTCACATTTTTTTGAGGAGTTGCAATTACTGAGTCAACAATGATAATATTTAAGGCGTTGCTTTTATCGAGGAGTTGCACGTATCGAGGGTTGCTTTTATTGAGGTCACACTGTATTACAATTTTTAATTATTATGATGTTTATACTTTAATTTTATTTAATAATAATATTTAATGTATTATTTAAATTTATAAATAATCTTTACTTCGACATGTGCAAATAAATGATATAAAATGGGGCCCAGGATGGAACCTTGCGGAACTTCTAAAAGATGTGGGGATTTTGTGGAGTTGACATCAACCACGAATTTCCTGTTGATGAGGCATGATTGGATGAGGAGACAGATATTCAGTTCAATGGTGTGAATGTGTTGGAGTTAATATAGCAGTGAAAATCTTTAGAAATGTCGGGGGATGTACATAGTATGACTTGTAGCGATGAATTTTAATAGGGCGGCCGTGGCAAATGGAATGTTGCGGCATAAAGCCTAATTGAAATTCGATTTTCTGTAAGCAATTCTTAGCGTCTTCAGAATTTTTCATTGTAAGAGTCTGCATATTTTTTTTTAAGCGGGGTATCGGTCTTCGCCGGATTTCTTGACGAGCATCAGTAAAGCCGTTTTCCAGAATTTAGAAAAATGTATGGGTAACTATTGGGATAAGTTTCGTAGAGATGAGTTCTTTGTATGTCCCAACCATTTCCTTTGATTGTGTCGCAGGTGCTTAAAAAATAATTACCAATGTTTATGTTACAGGAAACGATATCGTAGCGCCGCGAAGATACGTATCCGTCCCGACCACAGATGTTGCTTGTGGAGGATACCCTTTTGCTGCTCGCAGATGCCGCTCTTGGATGCAATTGGGTTGATTAAATTTTTTGTTAAACTGTTTGTTGGGAACTACTTAATATATTGCTATGCAGTCAGCTCGCTACAGGAGCAATGAAAACTACTCCCTTTGCTGTACTTAACATTTCCAGATTTCTCCGCTGGACATAATTATACGGCAGACAAGTAATAAAAGTCATTCCACTTGTGGACAGGTCGCAGTAACGTATTCTTGGCAAATTTGTAAATTTGTGTCAAGAAAATAACCTTATCTGCGAATAGAACTTCTGAACCAGTATTCCTAAAGGATCTGACTGGTATTCAGACCTTCAGACATTGGATGGCTATTGGCGACTCTTCTCAGTTGGGTTGAAGGTTGAGGATGGGGTGGAGTTTAGGGTATCAATTTCTGCGCCTTCTCAGCAATTGTACTGTCTTTCAGGCGGACACTATGGCTTTCACGTAAGTAATACTATCGTGTCTATATATAGTATCTACAGCAGCCACTCGTGTTGTGCGTACTATTGTTCTCCCATTAGTGGAAGGAACCGACGGTTTTATGACGACAGCAAAGTTTTGATACGCTTTTTCTGACAGTTTGAAGAGGTGGAGCTGTGATATATGAAAGTTGCCTGTGCCGGAAACCAAAAGCAGATGCTCTGACAGGCTTTACTACAAAAAAACCGTGTCGTGCTTATCTTTAAAAGTGCGCTCGGCCTAATCAGCACTTCAGGTAAGGTGATGTAAAGCCTGGAACGAAATAAATTAAAAACAATAGTTATTTCGTTATTGCTTTTGAAATCAATTAATTTCTCCTGCATTTATATTTTCACAGTCGATTTCGTATTAGAAACATTTACTTTCATGAAACGTCAACTCCCAAAATTCTACCGGAATGTGTAAAATCTACTACATGTGAATTGCATCAAAATTAGAAATAGAGACAAGTTGCATCGATGCGTCTCTCGAAGGTCTCTGCAGATTTTGTGGAGAATTTAATGAAACTCCAGAACATATACTGGGATTTTGTGAGGCACTGGCCCACAAAAGAAAAATAAGTCTGGGCAAGTACCTACTATCAGAAGAAGAAATGCAATCACTAGAACCATCTCCCATTCTCAGATTCCTGAACGAAACTGGCTTAGAGAGAATACTCTAGAACAGATTTCTTCACCTATGCGCAATAGGAGTCCATTATTCGTAATTGTGCTAAGGTATTGAAAGGGGGCACAATAGATCTTAAAAGTCGCGGTGCAATATACCCTCAACAATAATAATAATAATAATGTATCGATGCGTGGCCGTGCAGTAAATACAAGTGTCCACTTAGATAGGTTGACACCGAACACGTGGGAACAACGCCGGCGACCGAAATTGCCGAAAAAACACACACATATGCCACATCTGGCAGGACAAACCAACATCTTGTGTCAAGCAGGATGCGTCACAGACCTGCCGTCTACGCACTCTGAGGCAATTTCAAAAATAACATTTAGGCAAGAAATAAATCCCGAGCTGGGAAATATTATTGTATTAAAATATGTAAGTAAAATATTGTTTAATTTATATAAAGCCATGTTTTTTTTATTTTACTGCAAACATGAGGGACGTGGATCAAGGACACATTTGATTTCAGAAAGTAAATGATTCGTCGTCACTCGTGGCATACAGTTAGAGTCCGACCGAAGGCCAGTTTTTCAGCCGAAGCCGAATGTTCAGTCGGACTCTATTTGGAACATATTTTGCAAGTTTCTTTCGCATCATTTTTCCGAAATAATCCCAAACTCACTTTTTAGCTGCCATTTCTCATGTTCTTTCTACCTGAAACCAGTACAAATAAATTGAATGCTTTTATGCAGACCACTTAATAGTTTACCAACTTGCAAATGCAAAATCTTTTGATTTTAAAGCTGTAAACAATCACTGGCACAATCACATGGCTCACTGGGTAGGAGAGCGTTCGACTCAGGAGATACCATTTACTTATTTATTAGCCCAGCGACGCCTGGATGGCTTGAGCCTGTACTCAGACGAGGTAACACGAGTTATCACAACGGGCCTAAAATGGCCTGTGACTGCACATTCTACAGTGTGCCGCTAGACAGTAGCCTCACCTAACATAACTTCCTATTGACAGAAAGGTTTAACGGAAAATTCGGATTGTATTAATTCGGAGAGAAGTGCTTGATGCATTAATGCAAGCACTGTACCGTGATTGACATATTAAAAAGCAAAAAAATGGACTTAAGACAGTACCATTAAGTACTTAGAAATCAGTGCTATAGGGACTGAATGGTTTTGTTCGTCAACAAGGTGAGAGTTTGGACATCGTTTTCCGTAAAAAACATGCCACTTTGTTGCCGTGAGTAAGCACTCGAGAGGAAGTGAAACCAATTCGGTAGACAGCGGAGTATGCCAGCAGGCTGACGGCAGTAGCGTCAGTTTTAGTAACTTCCTATGTTGGTGACCTTCACCGCACAATAGGAAAAAAATGTCAAAAAGTGAGCTTAACACTTGCGGGACACTTTCGGAATACTAAGCAACTTTTTTATTTTTACGTGAATGATTTGAGGTTACAATTCAAATTTATGCAAGCAGACATTGATTCTAGGAAATCTAGTCTAAACTCAAATGACAACACCAAGTGGTCGTATTTGTCGACTTCCGTTCCGCTCAATATTGCAATAGGACCTCACATTCTCTTCCCCAAAGGTGACAGCTGTTGAATTGAGGAAACTAAAAAATGCCTCCAAGCAGTGTTTGACTTTGAGGTGAAAGAATCAACGATTTCTTTAGAAAAAAAAAATATCGAATGCTCTCTGAAAACTAAATCAAATCCAAAATGCAAACGACTTTGTTTGGGATGAACAACTTTCCATTCAATAGAAAAACTTCACCAGAGAATTGATTTCTGTTCTGACTCACTCTATAATTACCGCCTCAGCGCAAACGCATTACCAAAATGAACTAACTAAGCCGGTAGTTTAATGGTCCAAACCAAATAACTCACTCGCATTTCGACTGTCTTGGGAGGGCAAAACTTCTAAACGGAATTTCACCAACAACCAACTGAACAAAATGAGAAAAGTTAACCAAAACTTAGATTCGTAACCATTAAATTTATACACGACCTCCCATAATAACGCTCGTAAAATCAATCTGTCTAGATGTTGGTCGCCGGTGGTCTAGAGCCAGCAGGCAGGAGTTCGTCCGGTGACGAAAGCAGCGGCAAACAGGAAATGCATGCAAGAGAAGAAAAAATCGCACACGCAGGAAGTTCGAAAATCCTCGAGGGAAGAGAACCTGATGAAGCAAATGGTCGCGTGTAAAATGTTTATAGTCCCCACTTGGACTTATCTACACAACGGCGACGGGTCTTTAGTGTGTAAAGGAGCGCTTGCTGCACTCATTTCATTTAAAAGTTAAACAATAAAATTTCGGAGTTTTATGTCACTATAGCTCGGGTTTTTTTCTCTTGCCCTCAAACGGCGGGGAAGCGGTGGAATGCTTGTAATGGAAGTAAACCGCAAGGTGCGGGTACGTAACCGAGAAGGAGTCAAGTATCCTTGGGTCAATAGTTTGTAGTTAACTGGCCTTTTACCAAGGGGCAGAGTAATTTGGTCATTTAGTGGATCATGAAAATGAATTGGTTTAGAAGGTGGTGTGATGCGGATGTAAGAAGCTGAAAAAGAACGAAAGCAGACGTTATGGTGGAACCTTTTTACGTATTTCTGGCCCATGTTGTATGGAAAATTGTTACAAGAACGATATACGGTTCTTGTTTGATAATTTAAAATATGCAACCGATGAAAGGACTTAGTGGGCGACGTGGCATAGTAAGAAAGTGCGTCGATTCCTACGTTTGATGTTTAGGTTCGATTCCTGAAAAACATCGGTCATATTTCATGGCTCCAACTCCATCGAGACATTTGCAATGCTCAAAGAGGACAAAGAGGACTGTCTAGGAATAACTTCTCAGTTTCGCCGTTGGGAATGGGCATTAAACTGAATGTCCCCTCCACTCGTGGGATCAATAGCCTGCACAACAAGAGTGGTTGTCTAGAAGCTAGGCCCAATTCCTCTGCGGACTGTAGCGCGACAATTATTGTATTACCATATATCCGACGTAGAATTTTTATTTCGAAGGCACAAGAATTAGCTCTGCAGTTTTGCTTAGTGTCCAGCTTTCGGATCCATATAGAAGGACTGGCAGAATAAGAGTTTTGTAGAGCATGATTTTGGTCCTTCGAGTCAGGAGTTTTGAGCCCAGTTGTTTTGACAAACCGAAGTAGAATCGGCTGCCAAGGGCGATTCTACGTCGGATCTCCACTGTGATGTCGTTCGTGGAGTTCACGTTTGCCCCGAGGGAGACAAACTCCTTCACCACCTCAAAATTGTGGCTATCCTGGGAGCGCTGCGAGGAGGCTATGTCAACTTAACCTGCGCAATAACATGGATGGTTGCTGGCATCCCGCCAAATTAGGAACACCCAACAATTTTGTCCTGTTCGCACGGTAAAAGACCTTTATCATCCCAGTCCTGCCGTACAATGCAGAGACATATCGCAAGCATATGAAGAGGCTTTCGAAGAAAAAACTCTGTGCGACCTTTGTACCTGTTTGCGTTGATGGCCTTTGGAGGAGAAGATTCAACAACAAACTGCACGGTTTGTCCAGCAACTTGAGTTTAACCAGGCGTTGCAGTCGGCTAGGGCATGTGGAGTGTATCGAGAACTTACTCGAAATATCTTCGACTCCGAGCCTGTGCAACAACAAACGGTGACGCACACAAATGAAGAAGTACTTCAACCAACTTCGTGTGCCTAACTGAAGACAGTTAACCAAAGATGGTGTTAGCTTGGGACATGTTGATTGAGGTCCATATCCATATAAAGATGAAGCTAAAGAAAGGAACTAAACACAACAAAAGTCAACATTACTAAAGTAAGCTGGAACCTATTTTAAGACTTGCTAGCCCACATCAAAGATTAAGCTGCTCATTGTAAGAAGGGGTGGCGGGCGATGGTCTGTAGTAGCTCCTCAGCGGAAGACGTAGTAAATCATCTTATTATCAACTGGACACAGATTTCAGTGTTGTCGCGTAGATTCAGACAACAACTGTGTCTGTGGCTGGTGATGCTCAGTCGATTTTCAAAACCCCGTTCCCCCTCATCCCCTTCTGACTGCTGTGGTTTTCCTCATGCACTCGATTGGACCGAATGAGTATTTTTATGTTTGCCCCCGCCCACAGCTTCGGACAGACTGTAGACAGAGCTGACGTAATTTCGATTTACATTCGTCTCGGTGTTGCCAAATGAAAATAAACTGGGCAAGTGCGAGTTGTACTCGCACGGGTAAGGTTCCGTCGCATAATATCAAACGACGTTTCAAAACTATTTCAGTTGAATTTTCTTCTAACTTCAACCCAAATCAACTATTCATTCATACATTTATACATCCGAACAAATATTTATCCATAAATATACCTATACCTCTATCGAAGTTTATCCACCACAGAAAATCTCTTCCATCATACACATACCCAATCACTGCTCATGCCTGCGGTATGTGTGTGTTCATTTCTGTTGGGCATTTAGGGGTGAGATCGAAAAGATAACGCTCATCAACGAATAGAGTGGCCGAACACAGCATGAAATTGTGTGAAAATGAAAATTTTTTCTTATTTTAAATCTTAGATATCTCAAAATTTCAACATAAATCGATATTTTGAAATGTATCATTTCTTAATGCTTACATTGATGTCTTCAAAACTGCGTTTTCAGATCTTTAAAATTCGCATATCGATGATTGACCGTTTTTGGCCAATATCTCCAAAACCATTAGGGCCAGAATACTCGAAATGGTTTTAAATGAAAGTACTCAATGAAGCGAAGTTTTTGTGATTTTTTCAGATTTTTAAACACTGGTTTAGAAATGGCAGGGGGGGAAAATCTTTGGAGCTCCATATTTTCCAAACGGTACTTTTGATAAAAAAGTGTTGAAAGAAACCTCCACCTCATTTCGAAAGATCTGTCGATTGATATATATATCGATGGGGTGCGACAATTTTTCAAAATTAGTGTCAACTTCACTAATTCACCTAGAATTGACATCTAGGTCTGAAGTTACCTAATTCCAAAATTTCATGCCGATATCTTCATAAACTTCGGAGATAAAAAAGTGTGACAGACACGACGGACGGACGGACGGACGGACACACCGAAATTATAAAGGTTCCGTTTTTGTAGACGGAACCTTAAAAAAGGGGTAAGTGTAGGATAACATTTTTCTACCTCTGTTAGGGAAGAAATGCTCGCGATACCATTGACACTGCCGCCTTCGGGTTTTCTAGTTAAATCAGTGGCCAGAGATGATTGCTGCGCCTCAGGATGAAGTATAATATAATATTAATGACAACAAAATTGAAGACTTCATTACTGCTTCTTGACGTTCAGCTATCTAATTAAATTTGAAAATCAGGCAGCCTGATGGATATTATGCCAACCACGAGCAGGTTTCTATCAAAAGCAGCACAAAACAACGGGGAAGGTGGGAATCACGTGGATCAGCAGCTAATTGAAAGCATTTTCGAAAGGTCAGATTATCTTTCTCATAAACTATCTATTCCGAGTGCTATTGCGCGTAGGACCTTCCATCCTACCTGTTCGTATGTTTGTCTGTCTAGAAACAAGATATCGATGCTCAGTTGCCTGGAAAAATCCATGAATCTTTCGCTGTCATAACAATACTTATGAAATCAAAAAATCGTATAACCACCCACAAGTGTTGGGTTTACGCTTGCAGGCCTAGGCTTCCTTCCACTAGCCATAATCTCCTCGGAAATGCGATCCGAAGAAGCCGACATGCCGGTGGTGCACTCAAGCAGGTCAATTAACCACAACGTCAAGGTAAGTGGGTCGAATCTTAAATGAATAGCAGGGTAACCTTCTTATCTGTTATCTCTGTGCCCAGTGACTGCCGTACCCGTTGTCCAGAGTGTAGGTCTGCGACTTCGTTGAGTACTCCGACGTCGTGGATGTGTTCCCACATTCGGTGTGGTCAGCGTCTGGATGGATGAAACGTCGGTTAGACGAACGGTTACGGCTTACCCTTTGTGCATATGGACACATGTCCGTACGTATGCAGTTAGACTAAGGTCTGTGTGCGGAGTACGAACGGTATGATGGAATGTGCTCTCATAGTCTTGGCTTAAAAAAAGATTTCAGTTCTACCGTTCGGATGCATTATTGCGGTTAACACCATTAGAGAGGCTCTGGTCGGGTTGGCCTGGAACTGACAATGGTAGTCGACAATTGCCAGGGGCATTGTGACCATACGTTTAGGTAATTGATAGGCATATGTCTGTGGTTTTGCAGTGCAGTGTGGAGAGTCGGTTGGCTGGTGCAGGGTAATGTAAGGAATTGATGGAATCGGCTTGACATTTATATTAGACCCATCGAGTGGGGATCTGAAATGGCACTAAGATAGATGGAGGAGCAATTGGAAATTGATTTGCAGAATTGTGGGGTGTGGCCTCTGAGTGGTTCTAGAAATCCCTTGGGATGTGTGCGGAACATTGTAGTGGTACACTTTTGGCGATGGGTTCATTTCGACAGACGATTCATTCTGGATTGTCGGTGACTGCTCTAAGAGGGTGCAATGAGACACCACAAGCAGGCAGAGTTGTGCGGTAAGCCAACGAGGATAAGGGCGTGTGTATGTTGGTGGAAGGTGTGTTCAAGGATCTTTTGTATATGCACGCGGCGAATAGTGTGCTGAAGAAATCCACTTTGAATGCGGGTAATTGTGGTGAATTGGATAAGGATTAGTGAATTCATTGAACATTTAACATTTTGTGCCTGGGACATTCCCAAATCATCGTTGATATAGTTTCCGACTCAATCGAATGCTTGCATTGGTCAGGTATTTTTCCAACAAAAGAGACATATTTAGAATAAAAATGGTTGCATGTGATCTTTGAAATTTATTTAAATATCATTCTCGAGAAGATCGTGCGTGACTCAAACGTCAGCACCAGAGGCAAGTCTATACAATTGCTCGAGATATTGACATTATCGGAAGGATGCAGCGGGTTGTAAATGGGGCTTGTGTGAGCATCGAGAAGAAAGCGGTGAAGACGGGTCTTGAATGAGGGATACAGAAAGAATATGCTGCCCACGAAAATGGTCCACCAACACGGACGTCTAAAGGCAGCTACAGCTTTGAAGTAGTGAAAGACTTTGCCCACCTAGGATCCGAAGTAAACTCAAGCAATGGCACAACCGCGGAGGTAAAACGAATGATTACTCTTGCAAAGCACTGTGTCGTTGGGCTTAGAAGGTAATTAAGAAACTAAGCCCTCTCTCGAATAACCAAGATATTTCTATTATATTATTGACTATATTGACAGTTCCAGTTCTGCTGTAGCGCGCAGAATCATGGGCTCTAACCAAAGCGGACGAAGAGATTCTCGGTCGCTTCGAGAGGAAGGTTCTCCAGATTATCTTTGGTCCCGTATGCAATGATGGTTTTTGGCGGAGGAGGATAAACTTTACGGCCTGCATAGTGACATCGATCTGGTCAACCGAGTCCGAGTTTTCCCATTTTAGTTGGCTAGGTCATGTAGAGCGAATGTCCCGGAACGCACCGGGCCGGAGAGTCTTCGATGGCGACAGTCCGAGGTTGACTTGGGTATAGCTTCGTAGCAACCACTTGTGTTGTGCGTGCTTGATATATTTGAGCTGTAAGTTAACGCCGAACATGTTGGAACAATGCCGGCGGCCGAAATATCCAAGAAAATCTAAGGTTTTCCTATGTCGCATCTGGCAGGACAAACCCACATCTGCTATCAAGCAGGATCCGTCGTTTTGACCTGCCGACTGTGCGTGCCGAGGTTTCTTAGTAAATGTATTTTAGGTTTAAGTTCAGTTAGAAAATAAATCCCGAGCAGGGAAGTAGTGTTTAAGAAAACAAATAATTGTTTAATTTGTACAAAGACGTGAATATAATCAGAAAGGCAAAGATTCGTCGAAAAAATAGACTCGGCTACGTCGATTCGAGAAGGAGATGATGATCGAACCTCAATTGACTACGGATTCAGGACAACTTGGTCTAGATGACTGGAAGCAGCAGGTTCGGGACCGGTGAAGATAGAAGGCAGCATTAGCTTCTGCTCAGACCCTCAATGGGTCTCTGGCCTAAGCTTAAGGGCCCAGAAACGCAAGCATTCCAAGAAAGTCTTCACGTTCGAGACGAATATGATAACTGAAGCTCTTAAAATTCTTATTAAATCCCGCGCACTGATCAATCTCAATGATTGCTCGTCTTCGATGAACTTGACGGAGCTACGAAGTATTCTAAGGAAGAGGTTGTGAAAAAGTCGCTGTGAATGAAAAAGTCGACGAATTAAGCGAATAAACATCGCGCGACTATGATCTAAATCCGCATGTCACTTTCCTAACACCACCCACTTATCCACCTGCAATCGAACTAATGATTACAGATCCAATTAAATCGAATCCAGAAATGGATTTAAACCACACTTCCCATGGTTACCTAATAAAATTGAATCATTCACAGTTTATTGCGTAATCAGCGGATCGCCAAGTAATTCGGTATTCCACGAGTGTATCCCTGCTGCGTTTGTAATGAATGCCCGATGGATGGAGAATTGTTCACTCCATAGTGGTGACAGTTAAACTGCACTTGGTATTCCGTGCCACCGTCATAAAACGGACAATTAAACCGAATGAATGATGTGCCAATACGTGTGACACTGCTGTGTGTGCATCCCGTGAAGATGAGTCGTCATTGACAACAGACGCTTTTGTTCTTTAACTGCAATCGTTCCAGAGATTTTTATGCGCTCAGCTCTGTGCACTGTAGTGGTTCTAGAGGAAAGGCAAAACGAAACTTAAATCAGATATACTTTAGGAGAACCTGGATTCAGAAAATCCGTTCATTGACGATTGAAGAATCTCAGCACGAGCTCCCGAGATTGTTTTTTTTTATTTTTTTCCAAATTCCAAGTGCAAGGCGCGTTAAAAATTTGTCATAGACAGAAGGATGACTCAATGACGGCCTCCCGGCAGGGAACCCGTAACAACTCGTAACTTATCGAATGCAGCACCCGCAAACTGTGCCAGTGGAACAGATTTTTTGTTACCCAGTAAAGCGGGCTATGAGTCAGCGGGTGATTTGGACTCATGAAACCGGATTAGGGAATGTGTGGAAATGGGAAAGGTACTAAATCGAATTCCGTTTGAGTAGACTCTTCTATTTATTAAATTCAGTTTTCATCTGGCGGGATTTTGATTAAACTTTATTCAGATTTCAAAAAGAGTCATAGCTCCGTCACAGAAGCAGTCGCGGTTTGCGTTTAGACAGCGGGGAACAAAGTGTTGCGTAGAAGAAGGACTTCAAAAGGTATTCGGGTCATCGGTCTTCCCCTGTGCCGCCTATATTTTGATTCAAAAATATTCATTACCGAAATGGATTACCCATTATACAGGAAACACCTTTTTCCTTTGACACTCTTAGCCCCTTGAACTTTTTCAATAAAAAAACGTCATGCCCTAGTCGTTTATTGTCACTTGTTTCACAGCAGATGGAAAAGACTGTGAGATATTTGGTCGGCAGTCGCATGCCACAAGGACATCAGATGGTTCTTTTTGCACCTTTTATGCGTGTTGTCTTCAATTCCCTCTGTGTTGTGTATTCCTAAAGGCGGTTTTATTCCACCCCAGTATGCACTTTCTGCTTCGACTGTCCACAGCCGGAGCTAGGTTACCAATTTATTGCGTTGGATCCTGTCGCCTTTGTGTGAACTTGTTCTTTCTTTCCGCTTCTTCGCTTTTCACTCCTCACATTTCAGTTTTTGCTGTGCGAGTCCTTGCATTTACAAAACTCATTCATTGTACAGCCGAATACCCTGTGATATTTATCCGAGCCCCTATTACTGACAGACGAGGGAACTCCTAGGAAACACATGTTCGCCCCTGCCCCAGGGATAGGCGTAGTTGGAGTGGGGATATTGGGGTTAAAACACCGTATGCAGCATTTTGCAGACCGGAAACTCTTCAATTGGTGGTTGTTTCCGCTGTGTGCTGTAATGATAGGAAATGCCATCCACCACCAGGTTTTTGCGATCCCAATCACCCCCCTCCCCACTTTGCACTGTCCCAGTCGTGCTATGATGGTATTTCCGTTTGAACGTTTGTTCGTTTCTTGCTCCTCGAGTCCCATAGGTACACAGCAGCATGTGTGTCAGCTCGGTCATCGTGTTTGCACACCCCCATCATTATAGCGAAGACCTTACCGTGACCACTTTCTAACACCTCTTTCAATTTAACTGAGCAACTGATGCCACCACCTTTGCATAACAAATAATCCACAGACACACACCAGGCGCTATGTGGATCATGGTGGTGGCTTAGGGGATATACCTGCACGCATCATGGACTCCACCTTCAATGACCTCCTAGACGTACTCAACCATGTGCTGAACGTCATTTACTCGTAGCCTTTGGCCGATCTGTTTGCCTACACCCTGGCTAGAGATTCTTTAACTTTTCACACACTGCAATGTCGTGTCACTAATAGTTGCCCAGTGACAGGAACTATAACAAGGGTATTATCGAACCACTGGCCTGATATGTGTGGGGGCGTACGGGATGGCAAAGGGCAAATTGTTTGCCTTCTTCCATGGTATCATTCGCCATCGTTAGCCTTATCATCATCATCACTATCGGCAGGAGCGTTGCACCAGGGCACTGCTCTTGTTCTGCCCTGGCTATGGGTCCGTCAGTAGCTGTCCAGTATAGCTCAGTACAATGAGAGGGGGGCAACAGAAGTTCCACGTTTTCAAGTGGAAAATACTTTTATTCCACTTGATGTTTGTTTGCCATCCTTTCTTGGGTGTTCTGCTTTTCCCTCTTTGTTTGTGTCTCATTCGATGTAACCGTTGGCTGCTCTTCAGCTAAAACCAGGTCTCCATAACTCCGCACCTCGCCCCGTGAGTTTCTTACCTTCCGTCGACGGTGAAGAGACTGGATTGACTTTGTAAGCATGCAATTCCCAGTTGAAATGAGATGGCGGTGGATTGAATAAGCTCTGTATTGGTCTTTCACACTTGATCCTTTTGTTGGATTGAGTCCCTTTTCTTTTTACTGTCGCTGTTGCTTGGGTATCCTTGTTGCTCTGCCTCATTGCACATTGCACATTGCACACCGTTCTCAGGCAATCTGCTCTGCTTTAGGGTTTCTTTGCAGTAGTTTTCCGTCTGCACCTAGCCACATACACACATCTCTGCAGGATGTTTACTTGCTTATAGGCTTGCACAAAGGGGGTAAGTGGTTGGAAGGAACAATATATCCTTTAGCAAGGACTGAAGGATAGTGACAAGAGATTGTTTTGTTTTCTTCGGCATTGTTTCGTTAGGGAGGTGTGCCATTGTTTCGAAACTAATGGCGTCTGCGGGAAGGGCTCATGTGTTAGAGGGTCTATTGGAACTTTTATATAGCGATAACGATAAAAGAGGTGTCAATGGAAGGAAGTGATTGGCAATTGAGATGAAGAGCTAACGATTGCTTTTTATGTTCGTTTTTAGACAGAGAAATCGAAATGAGCATTCAGATTTAAATTTTTTATCGAGATTCGTAAATGAGGTTTGACAAAAATGATTTATAAAGGTCAGCGAATATTTGCCAACAATTTAAGGAAATATTTTGGTCTTTATTTTCGCAACAGTTTCAGTTCAAAAGATATGAAGAGGGGCAAGAATGTTTAAAATGACATCAGTTTATTTGGATATTGGATCGAGTTATGTGGGACGATTAGCCATCTAGTCGTAGCTAAAGGATGCAAAAATGCACACAGTAAAGTTTCGAACAGACATACGAGTATAAAGGCAACGAATTGTTCATCTTTCCATTCGTCGAGAAATTAAGGCAGTTGCAATAACTAGAGTTGTACCGAAAAATGATTTGGCCGGATACCGGACACCGAATATTCGGCCGGATATCTGCCCAAATTAAACGTATAATGGTTTGGTGGTTTGATACTCAAATCAGACCGGTTCAAATAAAACCAACTTAAACATGTTTTTCCCTTCTCCTCCACGAGATATTCTTATTTTTTACACAGCAAAGTTTTTGTGACTGCTTTGATGAGGCTGCGGAAGGCAACTGTCAGATTGAGTTTTCTGTCAAAAGTGATACCGCCAACGAGCTTGACTCAGTTAGGCTTGAGCGTAATAGTGACCCTTAGGCTTGATGGTCAGTAAATGGAAGATAGTACTCAATTTTGGCCAAATTATCTGTTTTGTTATTGTATGTTGAATAAAATCAATCAAATCATAAAACTTAACATTTTGGGTTTCTTTTTTTTACTGAAAAAACGACTAGCCGGTATTTGGCCGGATATAAAAAGATTATTCGGCTCCGGCCAGATATTATAAAGGAGGCCGGATAGGCCGGATACCGTATACTTACCAGATATCCGTCACATCTCTAGCAATAAACGAGGCCGTTGCACTTCTTCTTCTCCTTCTTAGGGCGCTACAGTCCGAGTTTGACCTGGGCCTCACTCAACATGCCTCTCCAGCCAGTCCAATCTTTCGCCAACTGTCTCCAGTTTCGCACACCAAGCCGGAGCTAAGTTGTCCATACGCTCTACATGGCCTAGCCATCTTAGGCGTTGAATCCGTAGACGCCTGGCTAGACTCATGTCGCTGTACAGCCAATACAGTTCGTCGTTGAACCTTCTCCTCCAAATGCCATCAACGCAAACAGGACCAAAGATCGCGCGCAGAACTGTTCTCTCGAAAAGACCAAGAGACAGTTCATCCGCTTGGGATATTGTCCATGCCTCTGCGCCGTACAGCAGGACTGGGATGATCATGGTTTTGTATAGGGTCAGCTTGGTTTTCCGAGAGAGGCCTCTACTACTCAATTGCATTTTGAGCCCAAAAAACAGCGGTTGGCAAGAGTTATTCTGCGTTTGATCTCGGTACTGATGTTGTTGCACTTACTGGGAAATTTACTGGCCGTTGCACTTACTGGGAAATATTTTTGTCGGCAAAAATGTACAGAGGACAAGGGTTATACCCTGCATATTCTGTTCTTCACGCAGTTGAAATTTTGACAAAAAAAACTAGACGGACGCATATGCATGCACATTCTCTAGCAGTTTGTTTTTTACTTCTATCAGAACATGTTTACCCTTAAAGCGTTTCAAATCAAACACAAATCATCCTTTGATGTGCGAAAATTACTAGATTTTCCCTCTTTCGGTATGGCTAAAATGGCAATTACCGAGAGAAACTAAAGAGTGCTGAGGTTTGCAGAAAAATGAGAACACTTCAAAATCTGATAAAATGATATCTCCATCTTACCCAAAATCGGACCAAAACTGACCATAAATCCGATTCAAATTGGGTAATCCAATGTAATTCATCCACTTCCACTCCGCAACGTTTCCCAAATCTTCACACACAATGCTTCCTTTCCTAGGAAGGGGAGTCAAGAAAAGTACTTCGAGTCTCCTCCCCCTTAAAATGTTGAAATCGATATGAAGTACACAAGGAAAATCATCACGTGTAAGATGCCGTCACTCACCCCAAGGGTAGTGCCTCCAAGGCGTTACCAACTATTCAAATCGCTTCTACAAAATTTATGCATAACTCGGACAATTTCAATTCGTCATTCAGCACAAAATTATCATTCCGTCTATAAATGTCAGTTATGTTGGTAAATTCTAACACCATGGCCTGCACTTAACTCATGCATGCACCTTCCAGTTCATGAATGGATATTGGAGTGCACAACGAAACAAAGACGAAACGCAGAGAACGAAGAGAAGAAAGTAAAATCACGTCTTTCGCCACAAAAGCCCAGAGCCTTGCATACGTCCATGTGATATGAAGAAGCAACTACACTCCCGTCAGTCACTGCACAACTGCACAAACCCGCTTGAATTTAATGGTCTAAGGGAGACAGTGGGAACCGTGGCCATCAGCATTAGTGGCCCGCACGAAGTCATCGCAGTACTCAAAGTCGAAGACTGTTCCGCCACAGCGAAAGGGCCAACAGCAGGACACATACAAAGTATGCACGAAGTGCCAGCGGTACCGCTAACAACCCTCGGGACTAAGCCATACACATACACACAAAACTTAAGTGTGGAGGGGATAGAAGGCAACCCGAAAACTATTTGTTATGCGGCAAATGGATAAAAATCCCTAGACCGGCATTTATTTAAATTTATTCCGGCTACCGTCTCATTTCGGTGCCATTTGCTTGTGGCCCAGTTCGTCGTCGCCTTCGCTGTTCAGCTGCTGTTCATTTGATAGTTGGTGGTGGGCGTGGGGTTATTTTTTATGGCACGGGGCTAGCTTGGCAGGCGCCCCTCTAGTGTTTTCTTTGGAACATTTTTCAAGAATGTACAACAATGTACGGGTACGATGTTCATTGTTATACACTACTTCCGGATGGTTGTGTATCTGGGCGTCCGTTCCTGTCCCGCGTAGCGAAAGGTGAGAGAGCACTCTTTACACACGAAAAATCCACAAACCCTACCGACCACCGTCGAAGGTTTTCTGTGGAAAAAAAAATATAACTCCCAAAGGCGAACCACAGAGGATATGCGGAAGGATATGTAATTGTAATCTGATAAATATCATTATATGATAAAAGGCAAACCGCTGAATTACAACGGATTGAGGGCGGCATTGTATTACACAGCGGTTGGCGATGGTGATTCTATTGTACACTTAAGAGTGCCCTAGTACCGCTTCTCTGCCAGTTGGGGTACCTCCTGCGCCTTTCGGTGAGTACTGCAACGACGAAGGGTAACATTTCGAATGTAAATTTCATTTAATCCGGAATTTTAATGGTAACATTTCGCGAACATTGTTAATGGGTGCCGTTTGCTTTATTTTCGGGGATGTTCGGTTTGTCCTTTTGTCAGATTTCACCTCTCTAGTAGCCTGCACGGCGGAATTGAAGCCAGTGGGGATGCAAACGGATTACTTTTTTTTAAACTTGCTGCAAAGATGTGGGAGTATCTGTGATTGAATTTAAAGAATGGTATACAAAGTTAACGAACTTTATTCTTTCCTTTTACTTAAGTTGATCTACAAGTTTATGTTTTTGATCTTGCATGCAGTGAGCCTTTTAACATTTCTCACATCAACTGTTTCTGAAGCGTCGAAGCTCGAACAAGAGTTATTTCAGAATACAGTTTGCGTCCCTGTTCGGTCTTCAAATTAAGATTTCGAAACCCTTTTTTTTTCTTAACCGTAGTCGCAATACTATGCGCTGTGGCCGTGTGGGCTTGTGCGTCGACCCATACGCACTAGATTTTCAAGTCTAGGTTCAAATCCCAGTTCAGACAAACAATTTTTAAAAAGAAGACAATTGTTCATGGCTCCGCCTCATTCGAGTTTGGTTTTTTTTTTGCCTGAAGTTTTTGAAACCCTACACTGGAGCACTCAGACTCAAAAACTGGTCCATTGTACTCACTTTCAAGTTACTGACAATGCTCAAAGAGTATAACTATCTCGAAAAAGCTTCTTAATCTCTCTCTCTATATCGAAGAAAATTATTTAAATGGGTTTTTTTAATCTGACTCTTGACTACTCTGAATGTCCTTTTATCGGGACATATACCACCGGGCAAGTGTTTCGCCAGCAATCAATAGTTAACATAAAATCTCTGATCCTTTCTGTGGCAGTCTTTACTATCCTACCAATACCTTGTGGATATAGTCTTGTAACCGCAGTTATTTTTGTACAAATCGTTCGAACTATAAAACTGTTCCATCCTAAATGTTTCTTATAGAAAAATGAGGAGAAATCAGCTCTTAACTGACATTTGCATACGTAGAGAGCGCTTCATTTCATTCCCGTGGAAGTTGGCAAAACTGAACGAACCTAACGAAACTGAACGAAGCGATTATTATAGTCGCCGTGTATCGCTTTTGTGTATTCGTTTGGATGCTTCAGTTCAGTTTAGTTTCCGTACAGCCATTATAGACTCGCCTTGTGGGCGCCGTGGCCGTGTAGGTTCGTGCGTCGCCCCATGCGTCTTAGACTTTCACAGTCTAGGTTCGATTCCAAGTTCAGACAAACAATTTTTCAAAAAAAAAATTGTTCACGGCTCTACCTCTTTCGAGTCACTGACAATGCTCAAAGAGTATAACTGTCTAGAAAAAGCTTCTCAATCTCGCCGTTCGGAGTCGGCATTAAACTATAGGTCCCCTCCACTCGTGATAGAACAATTGCACGCACAACACGAGTGGTTGCTGAGAAGCTAGGCCCAGGTCCACCTCGGACTGTAGCGCCGTCATTATTATTATTATTATTATTATAGACTTGCCACCTCTCGCATTCATCAGATCGGATCAGTCATATAATCTTGTACCGTCAGATTGATATCATTTCTGAATCTAACAATTTCAAATTCCAGATGGGAAAAGAGATAAATACTTAATTTGTTGCCACTTAAGTACTTGTGGTCCGAAGTGTTTAACTGGATAGTAAAAATTTGTTTCGAAGGTAGTTGAGTTACCGGACATGTGGCAGTTTTCTCATAAGATCTGTCTATTTGTGTAAGCGGACATAACTAACGGTGCTGTAATTACAGTGACGTGAATAAGTTCACCCTGTTTGCATACAACACTCTGATTGTTATCTGAGCAGGAATTATGAAAGCGGTAAAAGAAGGTTTAAGTATCTAACCCTTCGTGAGCCAGGAAGACGAACGTGAATATAAAATTTTGATAAACATATGAATATGCGGATAAGCACTGAATTGTCCTTTAATAACTGTAAGTCACAAATTTCCTGTCGCTACTCCTACCTCCTATTTCCAAGCAATCCCATTGAGAGCTTTGCGTGTGTAAATTAAATTCGAATTTAATTTTGGGTCACATCGTGTTTGTTACGAGTGGTTCTGTGGAAAAAACAATATTTCCGCTTGAATGAAATCGCATACTGAGTAGATATTTCAATTTTTGATCAGTAATATTGGGAGAAGAAAACAGAAATTGGGCAAGTGCAGCGCAAAAAATTTGAATGGAAACGTCATGTTGAATACCGTTTAAACTTAATTATTCAAATGGAAGCTTTTTTTTTCTCTGACGGTCCTTTTATGTTTTGTCCCTCATTTTATAGTCTTAAGACTTATAAAAATAAAAGAGTCTTAAAAAAAATGCTAGCCAGCCGGAAAAACGTCCAGAAAAAGATGGGCGTCCATTTAGGTGGCTTCATTCCTTTCATTGTGTTCACTGGTACACAATAGGCCTCTCTGCTTTATTTCGCTTAATATTGATACAAAGGTACAAGCATGTGAAATTTTGGTTACGTTTCTTGAATCAACTAGGAGCGGGATTGCCAAGGGCAACCAAAATGTCCTTATTTGTATCTCACACATCTTTATGATCTGAAGCGCTGTTTGTCAACAAACTTATTAGCACAAAGTTAGCCAATAACAAACGCAAAAACATTTGCTTGGAATTATAAATAATGTGCATAACGGGGACGAAACTTTGAACGCAATTCCAACGCAGAGTACAACAGAACTGTGCTGACTGGTCGGCCACTGGACTGTAGTTCTGTTTGTTTTAACAGTGCATTACAAACTAACTTTTCGTCGGAAAGGGCAGAACGGCAGACGGAGATACATGTGTAACTACATATATAGAGCGAGCTTCTAACAGAAATTGTGATTTTATTTTTCCGGAGCGGGATTTTATAGAACTTTTCCTAGTTCTGTTTCAGTGCTTCTGTCCACGATTGTAAGTTAAACACCCTGCAACAATGCAACATATTTAATTTTTGTGATTGCACCGTTATTTGATTATGGCTTTTGGTCATGTTGCTGTTTACCTTTGGCTTAGATCCGTTTAAATTTAAGTGCTAGTCCGCATTGTGGGGCTGTTTGGATTTTGCGTTCTGTTTGTTTTGAATTAAAACTTCTGTTTGAGGCAATCAAACTTGACTACATAAACTGAGTTTTGGCAAAATCCGTTTGGTCTGTCAGTGTGTGGGTTTTTGGTTGCCCTTTTTTTTATCTAATTGAAGTGTTAATTAAATTTAACATAAGAACGGTGCAATTAGTTGGGGATACGCATGCTTTAGAACAATGAGTTTGTTTAAATTGACTAAGGCACTTTTTTTGTTCTTCTGAAGTATCGGTACAATGAGTGAATTCAATAATTGCGTCTATTACTTCCGAGTACTTTTAAGAATCAGTTTTTCCTTCCATTTAACTGTTTCGCGTGTTGGATTGCACCCCAAGAGACTTTTTAGATTCAGTGCCAATCAATACCCTTTAACATTCCGATATGAGTTGGCAGCGCTGTTTTTTTCCCAACACTGCGGTAGTATTTTATAATTCAACCAACATTTTGTAAAATAACTATTAAATGAACAAATCTGTTAAACACAACTTGCTCTTTATCCGAATGATGCGTGTACCCGAAGAAAGCGTGTGGCTTTATCATCGCACTTGTTCCTGTGATGTCAACAGAATCCTACACATCATTTGCACACCACGTCCATGCCACTTGTCATAGCTGTCGTTTTAGACACTGCCTGGTGAATACCAAGAAAACCTCTCCCCTGTCATGCGCTATTTCCTATGACAGGATTGACAACAACACACAGTTAGTAATCTGCAGCACATTAAGATGGATCATCCGAGACGCGCTAATTTGACTAGGGGGTGATTTTTTTTTCTGTTAAATTGGAACTCCTATCGGAGAAGAAGTGAGATTCCGTCTTTAAAATATTTCCACTCGCATTAAATTACGTTGAATGCAAAATTAACAACGATAAAAACAAACGCTTGTACATATTCCAGTGCAACTTGTTTCTATCCCCAAATTCAAGTATTTTCCTCGTAAACTGTTCTACGACAGTCAAGAATTCAATCCTTGTACAAGGCACTTCCAAGAAAACTTCGCTGTCATCGTTTACCTGAACAACTTTCATTCTTATCCACGTAATTCACAAAAACTTGAAGCATTTGCAGACTTATCTCCTTCCTCCCGATGGTTCTTGAGTACGTTACACAAGTGAAACATAGTCTCTGAGAGTACTCCCTAAACTCCGACATAACGTTACCACAGTAATGTGTTCGCCTAGTAAACAACGTAATGAATTGGTAAACATTTGAATTGAGCTCATTAGATGAGCTTCCACTTCCCTTTCAAGAAGCTATTGCCCCAACACACGCCCACATTTGCATGCCGAACAGGGGAACGAGAGCGTACAAAAGGGAATTCGAAACCAAAACAGAAATCTTGAGCGAACTTCCAAAGCGCCCTCTCAAAGCTTCAAATAATCCTCATTTCGTTTGATGTTTCGCAGTTTTTCAACAAATATGAAGGACGGTTTTCATCACTCTTACGGCGCTAATTGGTAGTCGCCCCTCGTTCACACTGCCAAAAGACGTCAGAACGTCGAAAGAACACTTGGCAATGCATCAAATTAACCCGCCTTGAGGTTTCACGATACAAACGCCCTCTCCGAAAGTATTCCAATTCGTCGCCCAAGCTGTAGAGAACTTGTATATTAGTATTGTAATTGCAAAATTAATTATCAATGCGCATTGTTGACCTTTAGCTTAAGACTCGTAAACGATGATGGTTGTCACGGCAACAAAGTTGACGATAACGAAGAGGAGCCTCCCGTGGGATTCCGCAGATAACTTCTGAGATTACAACGGTGACGGGGTTGCACAGATGTGGTGTGCTGATAATGTGTAGGATAGATACTTATTAATAGGTGGCATTTAACAGTTGATTTGGAAGACTAATTAATTGCCCACATCGGCCGTTGTGTCACGGGCCAGACTCCGCGTACTCTCGGGGGTGTATTGACTCGTTCGTGTGCATGACCCATTGTTGTGGGAGGGTCATTTGCAAATGTATCTGGCGGTGTATTTGCAGTCGATTTGTGCGTTCCATTACTGTTTCACTCACGTGAACATAATGGGATTACCGCTTAAGTTTTCAATTCAATGGATAATGTGGAATTATTTAATGAAAATCAAGGATTCGGCATCATACTGGCTTTGTCTGGATATAGAGGAGTTCTGAACTGTCAATTAGTGACTGAAGGGCCTTTGAGATTGTATCAAGTGAAAGTGTCTGAGAGGGTTTATTCATGTGGAAGCTGATCACAAAACCTTTGACGATAATTGAATAATGTACAAAAAAAGATTTAATACGTTTGTATGTACCGTATCCCTTGGTGTGCTGCGTACATACATACGTTTCGTAATTTTGCTTCCGTTTTCATTGGTAGCCAAAAAAAAGGGAAAAATCCACTATGCACAGCGACATGAATCTAGTCAGGCGACTGAGGATAAACTGCCTAAAGAGGCAAGGCCATGCAAACCTTATGAACAGAACAACTTCAATCCAAAGAATGCTTTGAAATATAAAACTTGGATGAAACCCTTAAGTTGTGAGAACTCAACCAAATCGAGTCTGATACAGGGAACAAGGGATGGCGTTATTTAACCAGACTTGCAGGTTGGTTCCATCGCCGACTGCAGGATATTTTGTATGAAAAATATAAACATTATCATTTGATCCATACTTGAGATACAGTCCTGCAATTCTGGCAGCAGGAAGTAATGAATCACGAAGGAATAGAAGCACCTGAGCTGTTCTGCGTAAAATATACGGATAACCTACATGGTTTTCAAGATCTGAGAAAGAAAACACTTACGAAACACTTACGATGCGGTTTATGGCGGCATCATTCAAATGCCACCCTTAATGGCGCCCGGTGGGCGCCGTGGCGTAGTGGGTAGGTAGGTCGACTCCTACGCTTCGGTTCGATTCCAAAAAAAAAAACACTGAACATTTTTTCTCGGCTCCACCTCTTTCGAGTCACTGGCAATGCTCAAAGAGTATAACTGTCTAGAAAAAGCTTCTCAATCTTGCCGTTTGGAGTCGGCATTAAACTGTAGGTCCCCTCCACTCGTGAGAAAACAATAGCACGCACAACACGAGTGGTTGCTGAGAAGCTAGGCCGGACTGTAGCGCCCCCATTATTATTATTATAATGGCGCCCGATACACAGTCGTGCTATTTGTCTTCAAAAACTCCTTCTAAATGCTCAAAACATAATTTGATTTAACAGAATGAACAGAATGCTGAAATGAAAGAAGTGTTTGATGTCATTCTTCTTCTTCTTCTTCTTAGGGCGCTACAGTCCGAGGTGGACCTGGGCTTCACTCAAAATGCCTCTCCAGCTAGCACGATCTTTCGCCAGCTGTCTCCAGTTTCGCACATCAAGCCGGCCAAGGTCCCCCTCGACTTGTGTTCCCCACCTTGTTCGTGGAGGTCCTCTGTTGCGTTGTCCCACAGGCTCAGAGTCGAAGACTCTTCGGGCCGGAGCTAAGTTGTCTATACGCTCTACATGGCCTAGCCATCTTAGGCGTTGGATCCGTAGACGCCTGGCTAGACTCATGTCGCTGTACAGCCCATACAATTCGTGGTTGAACCTTCTCCTCCAAATGCCATCAACGCAAACAGGACCAAAGATCAAAAGATGATAAATGTCTCTAATAG
The DNA here is from genome assembly GCA_930367185.1 of Myathropa florea. Classification (NCBI taxonomy): domain Eukaryota; kingdom Metazoa; phylum Arthropoda; class Insecta; order Diptera; family Syrphidae; genus Myathropa; species Myathropa florea. Next base: position 101,445,347 of record OV884003.1, read on the forward strand.
ATCCCGCCGTGGTGTTGTGGGTACGTGCGTACCCCAACGCACTAGACTTTCAAGTCTATGTCCAAGTCCCAGATCAAGCAACAAATTTTCAAACAAACCTATTTCAAATCGCTGACCATGCTCAAAGAGTATAACTGTCTGAAAAATGTTTCTCAATCTCGCCGTTCGGAGTCAGCATTAAACTTTAGGTCGGCTTCACTCATGAGAGATCAATAGCACGCACATCGCGAGTGGTTGCTGAGAAACTAGACCCGAATCCGCCTCGGACATTAGCGCCACCATTATTACAATATTACATTATAGATCCCAAAATCTTGTAACTCGGTCTCGCTAAAATAGTTCTTCTTTCTTTTTTATCTGGCGCTACAGTCTGAAATGGACTTGTGCCTCAACCAACAAGCCTTTGCCGCACACCGAATTGGTTGAGATCCTTCTTTACTTGATTATGTGAACTTTAATCGTTCAATTTCTGCATATATTGTTCATGCTAGTTCTGGGCAACTTTTTTTTACCCACCCGGTGGGTATTTATGAGAGGGTAAATACCCGCTAAATACCGGGTAAATACCGGGTATTTGCCCATCACTAGTTCATGCGATCTACATGCCACCTTAGGCGTTGAATCCGGCTTTTTTCCTTTGGCTTTTTTGTACAGCACGTACAACGCGTGGTTGGCTCTTCTTCCCTTATTGCCATCAACGTAAAAAATCGAACGTAAAATTTTTTCCGAAAAGACAAGGAGCTTCTTCCTCTTTTGATATTTTTCAGCGCCGTAGAGCAGGAATAATTTGATCAAATGCCTTGTACATAGCCAGTCTGGTCCTTCGAGAGCGGGGACTATTGCCTTTCAAGCCCATAGAAACAGCGATTGGCAAGAGTTATTTTGTGATTGATCTCCGTATTGATGATGCTCGTAGTCTTAACTTTTTGTGGTGTTCCGCCCAAGGCGTTGATGTTGTGCGTCCTTTCTGGCTGACAGGATATACTGCGTTTTCCTTTTGTTTACCGCCAAAACGCTTACGTTTAAATGCCAGCAAACACCTCATTAACGGCTTACTCTGTTCGACAAATCATGTCGATGCCATCCGCGTATGCCAGAAGTTGTACTGGCTTTTAGAAGATCGTTGCTCAGGTATTGATCAGTGAGTTTTGTTCGATCTTCTCCAGAACGATGTGAAAAAGTTGCGATGACAGCGAATCGTCTTGCCTGAAAATTGTTTCGACATTTAAGGTTTGGGTAAGTTCATCATCGACCTTTATGGAGCAGCGGGAGTCCTCCATCGTCATCCTGCGCAACCAGACAAGTTTAGCAAGGATGTCGAAACTAGACATGGCACTGTATAGCGCGTGTCTATGCACGTTGTCATATGCGGCCTTAAAATCGCCGAATAGGCGGTGGGTGATTTGCATTTCTTGGATTTTTTCCAGGATCTGTCGTAGTGAGGAGATATGGTCTATTGTAGACTTCCACAGCCTGAAACACAACTGATAACTACTTAAAATATTGTTAATCAGGTCTCAGGCGTTCACACGAAACGGGAGAGACTGATCCCTCGAAAATTACCAAAAAAGGTGCTCCGATAAATTTCGGGTCCTCTTTGCTAGGTGTGTTCAGTGTTTGTCTAAATTTTCGTTCGCAGAAGTTCTCTGGCCCACGGGAACTTATTCTGATAATTGTTGATGATTAGATGCTTGAGGAAACTCAACAGTTCACTGATTGAATAATGTTGCTTTTGAATATTTACGACTGCGGAAGTGTGCAGGAATAATTTGTACTCAAAGGTGAGATAGGGACTTGTATAGGGATTGCGTGGTATCTCATAACTCATAGCTGATTTGGAATAATTGGCAAGTTGAGTTACAGTTGGCAACTAACGCTAGAATATTCGCTACGAATTGTGCTTGCACATGTCGAAGAAGACAAGCACTCAAACAGTATATGTCATAAGGAGTCCCATACGTTTTCCTAATTTCTGCGAAAATGATTGTAATCTTTGTAACGGCAAGATAGTTACCCAGCAGAAATAATGACAGGTAATTACGATAAATTATCTATCAATTGTGTTACCGTCGAGAGGTGGATCTCAATGAACAAATTATCGCGACGCTTTTATCTTTTCTTGGAAACCGTCAAAGCGCTTGATAGTACATCAGTTAAGTTGAACTAAATTTGGCGAATGCATTTATATGGATGCCAGGAAGCCGCCCTAGCAGACATTAAACAGGTTCTAAATTAGGCACTCCAGCTGATTAAGATCAACGCATACTTTCCCCCCATTCATCCAGTCAGAAAATACCTCACCAGTCTCCAATCAACGACAATAGCCGCACACATAATTTAATTTTACCCAGCGATGAGCTTATTCCTTTGTTCCGTTTTAATTAGTTCATAATAAGGATACGATCCAAACCAAATGTCCCCGCAGTGGGGCTTCTTTCACTTCTACTGTTCGTCTAACAGCCATTCTCTTCGGGCACAATGGGCGCGCTGTGGCATTCGCCGTTTGAACCTAAACCAATTCGGCTCGTTCGCGCTCCGCCTATCGTTGTCGGCGACAATCTCATCAGGTCGTGCCAATTCGTCGGTGGCCGGAGGAATCCTGCTAAATGAATAAGTGGACAAATTGAATTAAAATGACAAATGAAAGGGATCACTGCAAGGAACTTCCTCCACTCGTCGGAATCCGTATACAAACAGACCCGTCCACACCCGTTAGCAATATCTGTCTCATGGCTGCTGTGGGAGGGGTGGTGATGGTGGTAGTGGGAAGCGAGGATTGTCTGTCACCGAGCGACTTGTTCGCCTTATTATACGCTCCATCGGAATTATTTATTCGGTATTATTGAATCAAGGAGTCCTACATTGGGGGAGGCGTAACACTGCAGTGTTTCATTATAGTCATGATAGTGCTCTTTTGTGACCGGTAGCAGCTGGGCGGAAAAAAATGGTTCTACTTTTACCGACGCCCCTTTTGTGTTCGCCAACGGCTCTCGGCATAATGGCTGAATATGAATGAAATCCAAAATTACCGGGATCGCAGTCCCTACAATCGATGGGGCGGACTGAGCTGGTGTTGGAATGGGTACGATGATTCAGCTCCACAAATTTGCTGGATGCTCTGTGCTGACCGCAAACCCACAATGCACATCGCATGAAATTCAATTAAATGTCTTTATTAAAATCACGATTTTCGAACGGTAGACAATTTTTTATTTGGTCTGTTTCATTTCTGCGATTTCGGATGATTCTATTGTTTTCGCCGGGTGGAGGAGATTTATTTGAAATTTCGATCCTGACCACAAATTCACTCACTGATGCAACCGGACACATATTGAACAGTCGCGGGTAAAAGTAGACGAACTTTGGGAATATTTTTTTCAAGGCAATTGAGGGAGACTCAAATGTAAATTTTTAGGAGCGTACTAAACTAGGTTTTGAAAGTTTATTAAGTCATATCCACCTGTACTTTCCTCATTCCTGTTCATTGCAAAAAATGTGGCCGTTTGCTCACATCACCTCATGGGTGTCATCTTCATCTGATTTGTTGCAAATCTCTTTAACTGACTATGTTCAGACTAACCTGACTCATTCTGTCAGAGAATAAGACTACCGCTTTATAATACATTTTGCGTCATAGTTTAAGCCTCACTGCATTGATATGGGCATTTCAAATTTGCCAAGGCAAGGCAGCAGTGCGACTGTTAAGGGTGTAGGTTAATGCGTTGCAAATTTACAAAGTTGGTACACATCTGAAGTGTCGTAGAGTGTAAGAAAGAGGCTACTAAAAACTCATATTTGAAACCAGCAAGTAGCAAATTTAAGGTTTTTTTCTCACCCAAAACGGTCATTTTAGGAGCTCCCTTTATATGTAGATCTACAAGATGCCTAAAGTCAGCCAACTTAAAGCTAATTGAACATGATGTTTCAGGGCAACTTTTAAGCTCTACTGTGACACAGATGGAAATGGACGTGTGTGCAGACATTGTGTTATTTAAATGTTTTCCCTTCATTCGTTCACTTAATTTATTTAATTTCACATTGATTGTTTAAGCTTGACGAGAGTACACTGTGTTCATGTCCAATGAAATATACATTAGCGTGGTAATTGCCATTCACTGCATGTGCACAAAAATAGAATTAGGGCGGTGCATGCACGCCGATATTTTCCTTACATTATAATGAGCTCAATGATGTAATAATTTCTGACTTTTTAGCTAGTTTGAGGATTTTGGTAACAACCGCGAGGATTGTACATTCCCTTGGTTGATAGCTTCCGTATCCAAAAGTTTTACTTCAATTTCAATGTTATTTTTTATGTTAGAATTTAGTTCCTGGCAAAATGTATCACTTTTAATTGATGTCTATGTACAATGAATATACACAGCTGATTTCATTTGACAGTCGACTAAAATTCAAGTCGTTTTGGTCATACTGTAGAACTGTTTAAAAGCTAAGAAAAATGTACATATACAGTCGACTTGCTTAAATTACAATGGTGTTTAATAATACCACTGGAGCTCAAAGAGTGCATTAATAAAACAAACAACAACCGTAATCAAATAGAAGCGGTACAGTATGACAACTATCCAATGGAGACGGAGAGAAAAGTTGAGCAACTAGATTCATCGCGTCGTCGGCGTCAGCGTTGGTCTTAGGGTCTCCTCCCATAAGAACGTATGTATGTACTCGTATTAAATGCATCTGTTAAAGTATCTCCGACGCTGATGAACGTAACCACCTTAAGGAACAACTTGATGAGAGATTCAATTAAGAGTGATGGTATTAATACATTTAAGAGTCAAGAGAAAGAAAACAATAGCGACATAACAATTGTGTATTTGAACACCAAAGCAGCCTTAATTTTTTTTATTATCCGTTAATGTCAAAACGTCAGTTGAGGCCGACATTTTTATCCGTTCCCGAACAGCGTCGCACGCTTCGAAATTATTAAAGATTACTGCGGAAATTTGGAGTCGGTAGCCGCAACTTTAATTGCACTTCTTCTTCTTAGGGTGCTAAGGTCCGAGGTGGTCCTGGGCCTCACCCAATCCAACTGTTGGTCGTAATTATCGTCCACCTTAGAAGGTCGTGCGTCCTGTAGGGAAAGAATTTCAGTCAATATATTCGCTATTCAATAATTACTTACTGTTGCAGTGAAACAACGCATCTTCTTCTTCTTCTTAGGGCGCTACAGTCCGAGGTGGACCTGGGCATCGGTTGAGGTAAAAAAAAATATCGCAGCCGTAATGCCGGAAACGCAATTTTGCGTTGGTGCTACCGTCGAGTGACGTTGAACTTCCAACACAAGCAGTTCAATGGCACAGCCTGAGATACTACGATGTGCTGGCAACCATACGTCTCCTACAATTTGAGAGCAACGTAATCTGTATAAACAAGTCACTTTTACGCAAATCTTTTGAAGCTTCCCCTACAAATTTACAGTTATTTGTGTGTTTGAGAAATTAAACTAATTTGAGTTGTCATTTCAAAGGACTGCCTAAGTTATTAAAAAACGGTAGCACCAACGCAGTATTGTTCAGTTCAAAATAAGCCAAATCCGTCGACTTCGCGCCGTTAACAGGAATTGGGGATCTCTCAGTTCACATTGCACCCTCTCATTACTGTAAGAACTGAAGCGTTTTGGTCAATTAAAACGCCGATACTTCTCCGCTTCTTCTTCTGCAAAATTTTGGAGGAAATTTCATCGAAAAATCATCAGCGATGAAGCTCTTTTTTGATTTAATGTCTTTGTCAATAACAACGTATGCGTTACTGGTTAGCCACATATGCTTCAAGAGACTCCACTGCATCTACGAAAAGTGGTCATGTGATGTTGATTTCATATTGGAGGTGTGATAGGACCGCATTGTACGGTTAATTTATAAACACTATTGTTGACCGGGATTGGATGAACTTGAAGTAAGTGAGGTGTGATTCCCACAAGATGGAGCCACATTCCAAAAAATTGGGCAAACAACTGATCTATTGAAGGCGATGTTCGGGTATTGCGTAATCTCGAGAAATGGCCTGACCGAAAGGTCATCCGAGTCGTAGTTCATTTCATGGGGTTACGTTAAGCCGTTAAGACCAGACTGTGAGGCTGACCTTGTTACCGACTCGCAGGGAATAGTGAGTGAATTTAATCAGCCCTTTAAATAGCTCCCTAATTTTCTCCCGCACTGTATTGAAGAAGTCGGCACAGCTATCAAAAAAGCTGAAGAAGAACAAAGCCGCAGGCTAAGGCTAAGAGCTCTGTAAGGCTGGCATGTAGCAGATTATCTGTAGAATTTGGAAAAATGAGAGCATGTCCGACGACTAGAATATCATCACCATATGCCCCATGCAGCAACTATAGGTTTATCCCTGCTCAATGTCGTCTGCAAGATCTCATACAGCGGACTGTGTGAACGTCTAAGGCCCCTCTGCACCGTACTAATCCGAACGAGTGTGGCTTCTTCAAAAGTGCGGCGGATCATAATCGACAGCTAGTATTTGAGGTAGTTAAGGAGTTTGTCTACCTCGGGGCTAACGTGAACTCCACAAACGACATATTGGTGGAGATCCGACGCAGATTCGCCTTTGGCAAACACTGCTACTTCGGTTTGTCCAAATAACTTGGATCAAAACTCCTGACTCGAAAAACTAAAACCGTACTCTTCAAAGAAACGACTGGATTGCGCAGTTGGTTAAGTGTCTGCCCCAAGTTAGAGGGGTCCCAGGTTCGAATCCCAGTGAAATCGAATCTGGTCCAGTCACCATTTGCCGTTGGGTTCAAGTTAACGGCACTTGAGTTGAGTAGGTACTGGCAGTACAATGGACCAGTTTTGAGTCTGAGTGCTCCAGTAGAGATCAAAAAAATCCTCAAAAAAAAAATACTCTTCAAAACCCTAATCCTGCCAGTCCTGCTATATGGAACTGAAAGCTGAACGATAAGCAGGACTGCAGAGTTGATCCTTGGTGCCGTCAGAGAGAAAATATTCGTCGGATATTTGATAAATGAAGTCAACCGCGAACTCTATGAGCTGTAAAAAGATGTTAATGCAAGAGCCTTCGGCTTAACTGGCTCAGCCGCATGGAGCGAATGAACTCCAATGCTCCAGCTTAGAAAGTCTTCGAGTCGAGAAGGAGAGGAAGAAGACCGAACCGCCGGTATAAAGACTAAGTGATCGTTGGCGCAAGACAACTTGGTTTGATGACTGGAAGCAGTGTGGCTGGGACATTCAGTGATGGAAGGCGGATATTGTTCAGGCTCAGTTCCTCCGGGAGTCTTTGACCTGATAAGAAGGTTAAGACGTTGGTTTATGCCAATAAGCCGACAACGTTAAAGAATCGGGATATAGAAATGTATTATTATCGCTTGGAAAACTACTGACCGATAATTCGCATACTTCTAAAATCCAAACCAAAGGCTTTAAAGGAAACCTTGAGGTCCAATTCCAGATTCATTGACTTAGTTGTTAGTGAAGTAGACAAGCATGATTAAATAATCAACGACAAGCTACGAATTTAAAAGTTCTCATGAGATAGCTATAAGAAGATAAAGAGTTTTTGTCGGTCAACAGCTACAACCAAGAATATACCTCACTTCCACCAGCATCCTGTCACAGGCACACCAACACTGACACAATCCAAAATAAAAATGCTGACAGTTATGATATTAACTTCTGCGCTTCTTGCAAAAGGTGCACTGGCAAATACGTCCTCCCGCGTGCATCTGACTTACTGCAGTTAGAGCACTTAGGCACTAAAGTCCACAAACAAACAAAAACAAACAGAGCAACTGGGAAAGTAGGTGCCTAGTCAAGCGCTGAAAAGGTGTCACTACTTAGCGAACGGGCGAAGTTCACATTTTTAATGCAGTTCGCTGGTTCGGTCCTTGGCCCTTGATGTGTTGCATTAAACTCGTAATTTTAACTTTGTCCAGATGTACGTATGTGCCTCCCTATGAAGTCTGTGTATAGATGCACACGAGAGCTGCGAGGGGGCGGCTGAAGAAGAGACCAGCGGGTTATCGTCGCATTAAACAAGACCGGAAAACTTTCAAAAAGTTTCGAGTGCAAAAATCCTTTATTTTTTTTGCAAAATTCATTTCTGTAAGTCGTGATGATAAATACGCCTTGCAGGACGCCCTGGTTGCTCTCTCACTCAATGAATATCCATCCTCGTCCCATCGAGGACCTCCCGCCTTTTTGACAGCACAACCGAAGATAATAAACTAAGACAGAGTACGCAAGGGGGGAGGGGGGCTGGTGCAAGGACATAAAAAGGCTAACACTTCCGCTCATCTTGCTTCGAGAGCGAGCCAAGAGTGGATACTGGAGAGATTTAATTTTATTTTTAAGTTCTTCACATTTTGATTTAGCCAGGGCACGCGGAACGGGACCGGAGCCAAGATCTGGACGAGCACGGCGGCGGAGGAAGTGAATTTCATTTGAAATTCGCTGGAGACTCCATAGATCTGGAAACTTTATGAAAGCTTATTTAGTTGAATACCTCTTCAACGGAAAAGTACCCTTCTGGGTACATATATATAGATATGTACACAGGGGTGTGTATCTGTTCGAGTGTTGTTTATCTGCAGAAGGACTTCTGCTTTACATTTTTTTTCTGTTGGTTTGCTGTCAGTCGTGGCGTTTTTGCTTTGCTGCTTTCAGTGAAAAAAGTTGAGAAATTCACATTTTAAAAGGTCTGTGAATGGGGGCATTTTTGAATTCGCAGCTTTCGTATGGTTCTGTGTTGCATTCGGTGGAGGAGGAGGGGTATGCTGTTGAATTGATAAATTCGACAAGTTTCACGAAGAATGTGTATGAGCGGCATCGAAGAGCTGTTGAGGCAGATGGAGCATAGACTCAGTCAAGAATTAATTCATTGTTTTGAAGCAAACGAAAGCTGTAAACAAAAACCGTATTTAGTGCGTCGTCAGTATTTGAAATGCGATCGCCATTCAAATCGAAAACAAGTCAGTATTGCCTGGAATATTACTAATATTGGCCCAAGGATGAGGCCTTCTTCTTCTTCTTTGATAGCACTGAAGTCCGGAATGTTCCTGTGCCTCAACCAACAAGGCTCTCCACCTGCCTCCAATTGCACTCGCTTGCATGTTGGCTGAGACCATTATCCCCTTGTGTGCGTCATCGATTTCATGGGTGTCCTCCATTGCGCTGTACCACGGACGCGGAGTCGAAGACTCTTCGGATTGGAGAAGTATTGTCAATTGGCTCTGCATGGCCTAGCGATCTTGAATCCGTAGACGCCTGACTAGACTTATGTCGCTATGCAGCTGAATTTTTCTCTACATGCCATCAACGCAAACAGGACCAAATATTGAACGCCGAACTTTTCTTTGAAAAAGACCAGCTGTCATCTGATCTTCAGATCGTCATTGTCTCCGTGCTTAGAGCAGGACAGGAATGGTGAAGGTGTTATACAAGGTGGCGCAAAATTAACACATTGAGTGCCACATGAGACCACTTTGGTCTCACACGAATTTGGGCTTGCTGTGCCGCGTGAGACCAGAGTGTATTCAAAGTGTCATTAAAAAAAAAAATCCGTGGCCTGTGGGGACAGTTTTTCGGATTGTATGGTGGCAATCAACGTCTTAATCATCCAATTTTGTTTTTGAATTACTTTTTTACTAAATAAAAAAAAGAGATTTTGAGTTTTGGAAATCTTCATTCGGACCTTTACAATTTTTCTGCTAAGTGGAAAAGATGATATCCGCCAAGTGGCTGCCGCCAGTGTTGATACACATTTGTGGCCGGTTTATCACATTTCCCATGACTTTCGGTGATAACTGTTCGCATTCATGTCGAATATTCGGCTTAAGGGCTGTGATTGTCTGAGACTTGTTAGCATAAGCTCGCGACTTTAAGTAGCCCCAAAGAAAGAAGTCTGGGATGGTTAAATCGGACGGTCTTGCTGGCCATGTCAAATCGCCAAAACGGGAGAATACGCGACCAGGAAACGCTTCCTTCACAATATCCATTGTGGCTTGGGCTGTGTGTGCGGTTGTATCTTCTTGTTGAAACCACATGATCACCAAGCACCGCTCATCCAATTGCGGCAGAAAGAAGTCGTTTATTTGCCAGTAACAGTGACCGTATTTCCGATGGCGTCCTCAAAAAAAAAAATGCGGACCAATCACTCCTCCCGCGTGAACGTCGCACCACACAGTGGAAGTAATGACTCTTCGTGCATCACACGCGGATTTTCAGTGCCCCGGAAACCGCTTAAGTGGAAATACGCCTCGTCGCTCAGGATGATTTTTGACACAAAATCGTCCTTTCCGTTGTTTAGATTGAGGATGGCTTGACAGTAATTTAAACGCGTCTGACGGTCAGGAGGCTTTAACTGATGCACTGCTTGCACTTTGTATGAGAACATGTGTAAGTCTTTCACTAAAATTCGCTGTATGGTCCGTCTGGTGATGCCCAATTGCATGGCCCGTCGTCTGCTTGATGTTTCTTCGATCTCAGCGACATCGGCAGCCATAGTCGCGACATTCTCGGACGAATGACCAGTCCGGCGGTGGCCACGACCTGCTTGGTTTCCTGTAGATCCAGTGTGTTCGAGTCGAGTAGCTAAGCGCCGGAATATTTGCCCAGTTGGCGCGACACGATTAGGAAATCGACGTCGAAATTCACGCTGCGCTAACACCACCTAATCGGTCGGTGGTGTTTGTCAAAAAAATCTACACAATTATTCCATGCTCTTGCGGAGTATAGTGCTCCATTACTGGTCTGTTTGTGTACTGCAGCTATCTAGTTCACAAATGTCAAATATGATTGACGTATAACTATAACGTCTTCCGATAGGATGATTTAGTTTGCGCCACCTTGTATAAAGTCAGCTTGGTCCTTCGAGAGGGGTTCAAGGACGAGTCCTTCACACGCTCTTAATTCCACACGAAAATGACAAACTTTATGCGCTTTGTTCTCACAAAGATCGTTATGTGGGGTGCAAAGTGAAATCATTCCCGAATTTACATAAATCATTTAAAAAGTAGGACAAACAAGTTCATAAACGCATCTTCCTGCCACTCGAGCTCTCGGAGGATTATTAAATTAATTGCATGTAATACTGAATCAAGTGTCTGTTGTCCGTTCATACGCTGAAGAGGTACATTTTACTCCTTTGCTAACGTGTTGCAATGAATTAAGTCGACTGAGAGGGGATTACTTTTATTAAATTTGTAATGATACCCTGATACGTATTGATTCTTTATCTATCTGTTTAGTCAATTCAAATGCAATCGTCAGTTACGTTCGATACAAATAAGTATAAGCACTCTTATATAGTTTTCGCTCATATCCACCGGAAACAAGACGGCTCATACGAGTATCCCTTTTCTTTCCTTCTTCGAAAGCACTTACCTTGTTAATAACATTTCCCATTCCTCAGATACTCGTGCAAGCATTTGCTTGAATGCGTGCATGAACATAGGTCATACACATGACCAGCACGTGCATTGAGTACCATCTCCTCACTCCCTACCTAATGGCATTAATGTGAAGTTACTTGTATCCACTTCTCATAAATGATCTGCATGAATTCACTTCAATGCAGAATGATTTAGTGCATGAGTGAAGAAATTATATCTTTTTCTCTTTCAGAAAATCGCATCTTTTGAAACTCTGTGAGGGTTGTTCATATTTTTAAATGTTAGATTCGAATTCGGAGAATATCGCAGGATCTAATGGAAATATGTATCGAAATGCATTATTCTTCCAAGTGGGCGGGGTTCTTTCGGAATGGTATTTGAGTTAAAATTGACAGCTGTCGAAGACAGAAGAGAAGGTGGGACTCTCAAACGTTGCATAGCTCGAGTAATGTCTCATGTAAGTTTTTTTGCTTGGAATTGAAAAGGAGAACCGTGCTTGACGACATTTATTCTGTCTACTCAAGAGTTACATATATCATCCTTCGGCAATCTGGAAAAAAATAAAAAAAAGGAGCCGTTGATGGAGTCCGGGCTTATTCACGTTGGTTCAGTGAGTTCTTATGAAACTTCTGGCATCGATCTAACTCATGTAAGACCTGTGCCAATGACACTTCGCCTTTTGTTCGTTTTCGGTCATGGGTTTATTGTTTGACGGCATCCAACTATTGGTTATTGCCAATTCTATCTGGATGATGAACGTGAACGGAGATGAACTTTTGACCGTGTGAACTGTCCGGAGGATTCTCTTTACTCTCTAAATCTTGTATCTGTCAACGTTCTCGCGACAATGCGTCGATATCTTTGATTAAAACGTTATGAGGAGACTACAATGGGTAAATGCATAGATCTCGTACAAGACACCAACGAGCGCTTCGCACTGAAAGTTAAGACATCCCGAGTGAGTTCATACATATATTACTTGTATTCTACACTTATCAGGCCTGTGACCTATGGAGGGTCTGAGCCTGAGCCATTGCATTCCTGGCACGCTACTCCATTCATCAAGACCAAGGTGTCTTGCATCTGCGATCACTTAATTTTGATACTGTATATTCGGTCTTCCTCTCCTTCTTGAACCAGCAGGCTCGGATTCGAAGACTCGCTTGGGTGAAGCGTTGGTGTTCATTCGCTCGATGTGGCCGAGCCAGTTTAGTCGACGGATTTTTGCCTTCCAGACTATGTCCACTTCTTTGTACAGCTCATAGAGTTCGCGGTTGTGTCTTCTCCTCCATTCGCCCTCCTTGCAGACAGGGCCAGATATCCGACGCTGAGTTTTTCTTTCGAAGGCACCAAGAATCAGCTCTGCAGTCCTGCTTATCGTCCAACTTTCGGGTCCATTTAGCAAGACTAGCAGGATTAGGTTTTTCGAGACCATGGTTTTAGTCCTTCGAGTCAGGTTGTTTGGACAAACCTAAGTAGCAGCAGTTTCTAAGGCTGAATCTGCGTCGGATCTCCACCAAGATATCGTTTGAGGAGTTCATGTTTGCCCCGAGAAAGACAAACTCCTTAACTACCCCTCTATCTCTATTTGTATTCTATATGTGCACTTAAGCACTTAAGCATGCGAACACAGCGAGCCGTCAATGATGCGTTTGCTGGCATTGAAACGGAAGCGGCTAAAATGGGTCTGGCGGTAAACGAGGGCAAAACAAAGTATATGCTGTCATCGAGAACGGACGCACAACATCGACGACTTAGCCAGAACGTCACCATACGCAGCTGTAACTTTGAGGTAGTTAAGGACTTCGTCTACCTTGGCTCCGCGGTAAACAGTACAAACAACATCAGTACCGAGATCAAACGCAGAATAACTCTTGCCAACCACTGTTTTTATGGGCTCGAAAGGCAATTAAGTAGTAGAGCCCTCTCTCGGAAGATCAAGTTGACTTTGTATAAGACCTTGATCATCCCAGTCCTGCTTTACGGCGCAGAGGCATGGACAATATCCCAAGCGGATGAACAGTGTCTTGGTCTTTTCGAGAGAAAAGTTCTGCGCGCGATCTTTGGTCCTGTTTGCGTTGATAGCATTTGGAGGAGAAGGTTCAACCACGAACTGTATGGGCTGTACAGCGACATGAGTCTAGCCAGGCGTCTACGGATCCAATCCAAGATGGCTAGGCCATGTAGAGCGTATAGACAACTTAGCTCCGGCCCGAAGAGTCTTCGACTCTGAGCCTGTGGGACAACGCAACAGAGGACCTCCACGAACAAGGTGGCGAACACAAGTCGAGGGGGACCTTAGCCCGCTTGATGTGCGAGACTGGAGACAGCTGGCGAAAGATCGTGCTGGCTGGAGAGGCATGTTAAGTGAGGCCCAGGTCCACCTCGTACTGTAGCGCCCTAAGAAGAAGAAGAAGAAGAAGATGTGCACTTAAGCAGTTTTGAAGATTAAAAAGTAAAGTTCCCAGAGCCCAGCAGTATACTCCAGCAAACTGAAGTGAATTTGCTTACTGCAATTACTCGTATCATTTTGTTAACATTTTTACCTTCAGACACGACGAAATACAAAGTAGAACGCACTCTGCGATTCAGAGAACTCCCAGAGCCACATTCTCTATTCGCAACTATGTGGCCATACACTTGTCATATCATCCAAATGGAGTTTTCTACCCAAAAACACTCTCTATTCTGATAATCCAGTAAGTGCACACTTCTCTCTCCGGTGCCCTTAAAGTATACTTAACAGCGACTTGGCCAACATAAAAACGTACTCGCACTACCATTCCGCCAGTCATGCAACAAGAGGCAGATGCATCAGCCTAGACCAGTGCAAAACATTTCATCTGCATTATGTTGTACCAAAAACACACCAGGGACCTGCATGAGTGTAAATATCTTCCCTTAGGTCGGTATCACTTACGACATCGTAAAGCACAACAGGTTCCTGCAAAAATTGACCGCACCGAGGAGCATCAACTTCCAAAAATGTCCTCCAGGAAAAACATTGTCATACTACCCTCGCTCCTGTGCTCAAAAGCCAAGCCCGAGCACGCCCGCAATGGTCCACAATCGAACCCAATCGGAGCAATGCATAAAATATTGACAATAAGTTCAATTAACAGCAGGGAGTGTGTTCCGAAGAAGAATGATGGCTTCTTTCTCGACTGCCGGCGGCAACTCACCCCCGGTTTAGGTGCCCCTTGCCCTGTTACGAAGACGAGCAGGCAGGGTTCCTCGAGATCTGGCAAATTGTGTCCCGCAGATGTTGCTGTGTGCTTTGTTTATACCATCATTACAAGGAGATACGAGTGTTCCAACATACGGATTGCATCGGCTTGCGGAGGACGATTCAGGGTGCTGCTCACCCTCCGGGTGTAGGCGACATCATTAGCCAATATGGCATTCGAACAAAACGGACCTGGAAGAGTTTTGTAACAAATGGGGTGTTGGCGTACCACAAGCTAAAACCATTTAATGTGGGAGGGCCAACCGCAATATGTTATTAGAATGTTGTTCGTACCCTTCCACACTCGATACTATGCCAAAATGGGTAGCCCACCTGCTGTCGGTGGGTTGTCCCCAGCCCATGCAGGAGTGGTATCGACTCATTCGTCCTCATGAACACCTCGTTTAGCTTTATCGAGTTGTCGCGCTCCAATGTTGCGGTATTGTGAAATGGTTGTGTACAAAATCAGTGTGGGTATGTGGGGGTTTGACTTTCCTGCAAGAACGTACACATGCACACGACGGCTATCCGTGCAACGGTAACAGGAAGTCTCTTCCTAATAAACAGTCTCCATGAAAAGAAACACATTGCCCTTGGACTGCAGATGGTGTTTGAGTTTTTCTAAATGCTATTCAATGAAAACCTGCGACTACGGTTCTGCACCCGTTAGGAATATGCTACAAAAAATAGGTGATTCAATAGAAGGTTGCAATTCCAATTGAGTAGAACACTTACATTCTTCCGTTAAATAAGTACAACATGGTTTAAAACTATTCTAAAAATGTTGACATTAAACATAATTTCATCAGTCAAAATTAAGATTAAAAATTCTGCAGTGGGAATGACTTGACTCCAACTTCATGGTGTTGCCTGTTTCGAATCAAGTACCAGAACCCGATGCGACTGAAAACATGACTTATGGCCATCACATTAAGACTATGGCACGTGTCGAAAACAACATTAGATGCAGGTCTTTTATCCCACTGCCATCAATTTGAATTAAACTCTTAATTCAAAGGCTCACTTCCAAGCTGAAGCTTTAACCATTCCCAATCTTGTAGGACCCACTCTATTAATAACCGTTCAATGTTCAGTGACAAAGCGAGCTTGTTATTTTATGTAAGTTGTGGAGATAATTATGCTCATGCCGGCATCTCTTGCTCTAACCCACTGGACTGCGGTTGCCTGGAGTGAAACTAACTGCTGTGCAAAACACAAGCAAGACCCAGTACATATGGCCGGACACGGTAGCCAACCATGCGGCAACCCATTTGGCTTGAATTCAATGTTCAGTTATTGATTTCAATTAACAGCTTGTGTGTAGGGGTTATAATTATAATTGTAATCTCTAGACTTCTACTTTCATCAATTTTCTACGCTTCATAGCGACATCTGCCTCTTATTTCAAAAACTTCCCCGAGCGAGCGGTGAACAAGCAAAGTGGGATAACTTGACACCACACATCCGAGCGATTTCATTGGAGTGTTACAGTTCACTGGGCATTGATGGGGATGCTCTCTCAGGGTAGTAGCAATTTTAACATTAGCTGTTTGTCATGCTTGTTTATCAGCTCAATATTGACGTGTGTAAAATGAACGCATATTCTATTTGAATGGGTGCTCTTGTCTGATGTCCATGGGAGAGAGTGGAATTATTAAAATACATTGTTGTCTGGTGAACTGGAGAGATGCATTCAATTAGTTTGGCGTTTACGAGAAACGTGAAACGAAGCCCATTACGAACTTTTGTTATGAATTTGACTTCGCCGTTGCATACCTTTAGGCAGTTTGTTTACGGTTGCAAGCTTGAGTAATACTCTAAGGCATAAAGATCGAGTCTCGTTTTGAATTTGTTTATGACATTAAGTGATTCGTTGTCTGCTGTCTACTTTCGCTATCTATTTCTTTTTGACAAGTCTTTCACCGGCGAGGGCATAATGTAAAACTAGATTTGCAAGAGTGTAAATTCAATTACTTATTCTCAGGGCCTAAGGGGGAAGACTCTAAAACTGAAGCCATCTGACAACTCACAGTAAAGAGTAATTCAAACAAAATCATCGTCAGTGATGAGGCCCGTTTTCATACAGATTGTGCAATTTGAGATTAAAAAATCTAGGGGTGATTATTGAGAAACGAATTCATCAGCAGCTTGTCGCTTGGTGCGAAATTTGGACCATTCTTCTACAATGGCGACATGATAATTGTTTGCTTCTAAATTACAAAAAAAATGGATCAGGTTACAAGCCATATAATAATAATAATAATGGCGACGCTACAGTCCGAGGTGGGCCTGGGCCTAGTTTCTCAGCAACCACTCATGTTGTGCGTGCTATTGTTCTCTCACGAGTGGAGGGGACCTACAGTTTAAAGCCGACTCCGAACGGCGAGATTGAGAAGCTTTTTCTGGACAGTCATACTCTTTTAATCCCTTCACTGATTCGTTAATTTACACTCAATGGCATGAACAACAGTTATTGCGAACTCTGGACAACCGATGTTTTCGTTAACATTGAGATCTTTAAAACGTGAATAAATCGTGAACACTCTACAACGTGAACATCAATTTCCACTGCAAATAAAATTCGAGCAAGATGTTACTTGAAATTTTGTAAAACATCTCGTCGTGAACAGTTTTCAGGTATTTACTAGTCAGTTTGTATTGGTCTATTGGTCTCTTGGTTTCTTCTGATGTCTCTTACATTAATTGTAAGGGAACCACAATGCAATTCACATGAAGCATAATCTGCGACGACGAAATTTTGACATTTTATTCATATGTTCATTTCATTCATTTTTTTACACAGTACAACAATACACAATATTCGATAAAGAACTTTTTTTCAAGTCAAAATGTAATGCATATCCCAAAATTCACACTAAATTTCCATTTTTTCTTGTGACTATTTGCTCTGTAAAGTGAATGAAGCTTGGACCGAAAAAACAGAGCGTTTTAAAAAAAAATAGTTAAAGTTTACAAGCTGCAGTTTGCGCCCGGAAAGTCTTCGAATCCATCCCCGAGGGACGGCGCAGTAGAGGAAGACCGCGACTCAGGTGGCGCACGCAAGTGGAAAGGGACCTCAACCAACTGTGCGTGCGAAACTGGAGGCAGCCAGCTAAAGATCGAGCTGGCTGGAGACGCTTGTTGGTTGAGGCCTAGGTCCACCCCGGACTGTAGCGCCACATTAAGTAAGTAAGTTCGCGCCTTCAGTGAGACATTATCAATTTGTGAATTTGGGAAAACGAAAGCATACCCGACGACTGGTATATCCGCTCCATATGCCCCATCCACAAAAAATGTGATTCTAACTCTTGCTTAGGCTGACCAGACGTCCTCTTTTAACTCTTTCAGGGCCAGTGGTATGAAAACGTACCACATATTTAAACATTTGTCTATACTTTAATATGCAATGGAATGTTTTCTATACCACATTTCTATACAAATTGAAGCTCATTTGAAAAAAAAAATACGTCCAATCTAAGAGTGAGACTTATATATGGAAAAATTGGGTAATTTCAGATGACTCTCTTTATGCAAAAAATGGCGCAATTTTATTTATTTTCTTGTAGTGGCCCGGAAAGGGTTAAGAGGACATGTCCTCTTTTTGTCCCATAAAAAAATTTCCGGTATCTTTTTGGAAAAATATTCAATTTGTTCTCTTTTTGGTTTTTACAGTTAGCTAAATTTTTCGACATCATGAAACTACAAAAAAAAACTTTTTTTTCAATTTATTTAGAAATTTTCTGTTGTGAACACGATCTAAAATATATTTATACCTAAACTCATTCACATCTGAACACAACGTCATCTTTTGTGTTCAGTCGTCTGAACACACCCACTAATTTGACAGCTCATTTCATACCTATTTTTTTCTGTTTAAAAGTAAATACACCTCTCGTTTGCCGTATTTGTGTGTGCTTTTCTAATGTAAAAAGAAGTGTCTTCAATTTTTATTTGAGACTGTTGAAGGTGTCCTCTTTTTCATGGTCATGAATCTTGCCACCCTACTCTTGCTACAACTATAGAGGTGTATACCTGCTCAACGTCGCCTACAAGATCCTGTCCAGCGTACTGTGTGAACGTCTAAAGCCGAATCGGCACGTACCAGTGCGGTTTCCGGCCCGGCAAATCTACTATAGACCAAATGTTAACACTAAGGCCAATCCTAGAGAAGACCAGAGAGTTTCAAATCGATACGCACCGTCTTTTCATCGATTTTAAAGCCGCATATGACAGCATTTATCGCAAGGAACTATTCGAAGCGATGGCCGAATAGGGATCCCGGGAAAACTGATCCGGTTGTGTCGCACCACGCTACACACACGCAATGCGCCGTGCAGTTCGGCACAAGGACTTCCAAGCCATTTGAAACCTGCACCGGATATCGACAAGATGAACTGCCGTGTGATTTCTTCAATTTGGTACTGAAGACGATAGAGCGGCGGGCTGCTGTAAACAAGTAATCAACAAGTCAGTCCAACAGTTGGGATACGCAGATGACATCGACATACATCGTCACGCATTCCCAACTCGCCATAGTGAGGCGATTGAAGAACAGGCGAAAAGAGCTGGTCTGAGAATAAGACAAAGTATATGCTGTCGAGCAAGAAACGATCTGCCGCAGACCGCCTAGGGCAAAACATCACAATCGACATCTGTAATTTTGGCAAACGTGAACTCCACAAACGATATCTTGGTGGAGATCCGACGTAGAATCGCCCTTGGCAACCGATGCTCCGGTTTGTCAAAACAACTGGGCTCAAAACTTCTGATTCGAAAGACCATGCGCTGGCTCGGCCACATCGAGGGCATGGACAACAACCCTCCAGCTAAGAGGATCTTCGAATCCGAGCCCCCTGGTTTCAGGAGAGGAAGACCGAATAGTCGGTATAAAGATGAAATGATCGCCGATGCAAGACAACTTGGTCTTGATGACTGGAAGCAGCGTGCCCAGGACCGTAAGCGATAGATGGCAGCGATATCTCAGGCTCGGACCCTCCATGGGTCGTACGCCTGTTAAGTAAGTAAGTAAAAAAACTGCTGTTTGGTGGCTAATTTATACAGACTTGAGTTTTGAATCGTCTCACCTGCGATACGAAATTTATTGGCCTTCTATGTACCAGTCAACTTGCCATTGTCTGAATCATCAGGCTTCGTGCATAATACAATCCGCCAATCTGCAGAATCCACCGGACATGATATCCAACCACAAAACTCCTGTGCATCTCTGCTGCCTATCATTCCGCTCCTGACTGATGTCTATACTCTTAAGGCAAATTAAAACAGAAATGGATTACCCTCAATTGGATTGACTCATATTTGAAGCTGTATGATTATGCATACTCCAAATTTCCGCTTATTAATCTATGCACATATTACGGACGTCCTGCAGGGCGTTCTTCAAAGAGCAGCAATGGGTAAAGGAGGCAAGTCTTTAAGGACGTTTCCTTTTCACAATATACGAGCATGTAAGTGCCCTCTGATATTGAAATACTTCACTTTTGAGCATAAACGCTTAAAGGATTTCAATTCAATGGACCGTCTTAAAGAGGTCCTTATCGAGTCAGTTTTTCGTTAAATTAACTTCGTCGCAAAGTACTTCTGTCAAGTGAGTTGCAAACACATACACACACGAATGCAGAGCAATGCAGGATCTATACGAATATGTGGTACAAGGATTTACCAAGGTAATAAGCTTGATTGAAGCAAACACATGTATGTACGTATGAACATGCATGAGGACATGCTGCGAGAGTATAATGTACATATTTGAATTCGTGTGAGACTTTTATCTGTTGTTATACTGTTTGCATATCAGAGAGCAGAGCCAACATACCTCACCATATCCTCAGACACATCTTGATATGTGGGTGATATAACCATCATCACAAGAAAAGGACTAATTAGAGCAGACGCCTAACACCCTCAAACACATGCACATTCACGTGTACTGCCAGATCAATGAAGTGGAAAGGAAGAACTGCAATCTCTATCCACAAGTTGGTTAGTTGCTTGGTTGGTTGATTTCCCCCAGGATATGACCGTAAAACACTCGACCATAATGACATGCTTCCTTCAGAGCAAAGGCTTTGTCTCCTGTCCTTCACACACTCACGGAATTGCACACACAAAAGGAAATCAAAATGCAGAAAATAATTAAACTAAAGGACAGCTTCGGATGCGCTTCAATAAAATTTGTAATCAAACATAAAATGAATCTGAACCGGCACCCAGTGCTAGGAACTGAACTGTTGTCTAGTGTAATCGCACCCACACATCGGTGTAATTCGTCACCCTCTCACAGTCCAGGCCGAAAGTGATTTCTAATTAAAATCAGCTCGTGAATGAGGATGGATGGAGTCTTCTTTTCGAATGTTGCCAAGCAGCCATATCGCAGTTAATTGAGCTCTTTAGGCGAATCCGATTAAGCGTCCTCTCGCTCCTATCCACTCGACGGTTGAAATTCCATTCCAATTATAACGGCTTGAAAAGTGTGCAAATTTACCACAGAACTCGAAGAAGATTATCACCACCATTCAGGTTCCCCTTTTTAGCATCATTCGTCAGTCAAGAGCTAGAACCAGCTTCAACGCCACCACCATCATCATCAGCAGCATCATCATCGTCATCGGCCACGTCATCATCATGGCTATCATAATCGTGGTCAACAATGAAGTTCCCGCCTCTCATTTGGTGGCAGGATACGTAATTGCATTCCTATCGGTAAATTTATTGCCAGAAAATAATTCGTACCAATATCTCTTCTTCATGGCTTCTCGATTCTGGTCCTGCCATGGCCGGTGCTTATGGCACATGGCCATATAAAACATCGACGCGGCAGTTTGAAGCACACTACCACCAGCATAGCATTCCGCTGTATACATAGCTTGTGCAGTGAATAGAAATTCAGAAAAAGGGGCAAATTCTCGCACACACTTGTCCAGGAATCGATGTCTCCGGTACCTTATCCGGGCAGGAGTCAATATTTGCCATTTATTGGTCCGCATAGAGGACAATTGGTCCCGTTTGTTCCACTGTGCCACAGTGGCCATCACCACAATGACCACGTGGAGACATGGTGGAATCCTGTTCTGTTTTTCTTGTTTCTCTTATTTCGTTCCTTTTTTTGTATTCGTCCTGCTGCACAGTGTCCTCGTGCTTCAATTTCATTTAGTATATGGTAACAATTCTCATTTGGGACGACCGGATGGCTAACAGGTCCAATTGTTCTCCTTTCGATACGAATGAAACCGAATTCATACTCAAGGACTTGTTGGAGGAATGGCGGCGATATGGCAGAGGGGAAGCTGTGCGGCTGAAGAGTAAGTATCGGCAAAGAAGAAAAAAAAATCATAAAGGAATTGCGTTCTCAGCGCATTGTTTGGAAGGTTAGTAGGTGGCCGCTGGTATTGGGGGCGTTCGGGGGAGAAATATATGCATGTGTAGAGAAATCGAACTGCTCGATGCTTATCGCTTCCTATTGTGTTTCGAAAACAAAGGATTCACGGGACATGGATTGGTCTACAATCGAATATTTTGTTCCTGCAGCCTTTTCCAATCCTTTTTTCTCTTCTTTGTTTTCGTTTTTTTTCCCTCGTTTTAAGTCACAATTCTGTACTGAATAGTAGATTGAGTTGGGTTTTGCATCAGAGCGGTATCTGAAATACGCATACACGTTAACATAGGCGCTGTGAATTCTATGACCGCTCAATTGAGACAAGCGCAGGAAACAATAGTTCTGGCAGACGTTGTATCCATGGCATTTC
Source organism: Myathropa florea (assembly GCA_930367185.1). NCBI lineage: Eukaryota > Metazoa > Arthropoda > Insecta > Diptera > Syrphidae > Myathropa > Myathropa florea. The sequence continues at coordinate 101,467,716 of OV884003.1, forward strand.
AGACTTCTAGAGTTGGGGTGCATTTAATTCACTTAGCATTCGTTGAAATGCTGACCAACTGCAGCGATGCGCTTGATTCCGATCACACTACCAGAATGACCAAGCATCATGTGGTTGAAGCGAACTTCTTTGTCTACTGGCTAGTGAATTGCAATTCAATTTAGATTTTGCAGTTCTTGGAAAAATCGGGTTTAAAAACTACCTACGCCAGCCAATCATCGGGTCAATGAAAAGCAATTCCGATCGAAGGTTAACCGGAAGCAGGAGAAAACGGAATAGGAATAGGAATAAAACGGCGAACAGCGAGATGTGGTTTAAAAGCCTTCTTAGTGAAACTAATCTAACGAGACAAATTCCACGGCGAATTTCTAGTGTAACACTTTAGGTTGAAGTGGCTGACTGTAGAAAACAGTCACACTTAGGCCAAATTAGGCCCATTGTGATACCACGCGGATCTTGTGTTCCTTTATCCGAAAAACCATTTAGCGCTTTCAACGAAGCTCTTTAATTGATTGATGCCGACGTTGTGCAATTCGCTCAAGTCGTTAAAGAAGTAGGCTCCAAGGTGTTTCATCCTGCGAGAGGAGAGAGCGCTACAAGTGCAGAGAAGATGCGTTATGCTTTCTTCTTCTTCTTCGTCTCTGCAGCTTCTGCAGAAATCATTATGAGGGAGTCCCATTCTTGAGGCGTGAGTGCCAATGGCACAGTGTCCTGTGATAACGCCAATGAGAATCCTTAGGGATGACCTGTTCATTCTAAGAAGATAGAGTGAACGTTTTAGATCAAGTTTAGGCCAGATTTGCTTTGTAATGAGGCACGTAGTGCCATCTGCCCATCTTGAGTTGGTGTTTTTAATGGTATGATTCTTTAAAAGAAGTTTGGCTGTAGCGAATGGCATAGGCGGAGGATCCCCACTAGGGAGGTTTGTGGAGATCGTACCGCTCCTGGCGAGATAATCAGCTTCACAATTCCCTGGAATGTCACTATGTCCCGGCACCCACATGAGGTGAATGTTAAAATGCTCAGCCATCTCGTTAAGAGATAGGCGGCAATTTAGGGAGGGCTTAGAGAGAAAAGTGACCGAGTTCAGTGATTTGATTGCTGCCTGGCTGTCTGAACAGATGGTGATGTCCTTCTTGGATATCACGTTGTTCTTGAGCCAAGACAGAGCTTCTTTTATTGCCATCGTCTCAGCCTGGAATACGCTACAATGTTCTGGAAGGTGGAGGGATGTACTAAAATTGAGATCCTTGGAGTAGGCACCTATTCCTACTCCCTCGTCCGTCTTGGATCCATCTGTGAAAATACGCAGAGGACCGTCCAGCGTCTCAGTATCAGACTTCCAGTCTGACCTGGAGGGTATGCTGGTAGAGAAGTTTTTCTCAAAGACAAGATGAGGCAGTAGGATGTCGGTGTCGTGCGGTAGAAACTCGAGGTTATCTACAATGGTGGAATGACCTGTATGGTGGTTATTCCACAGGTGCAGTGTTCTGAGTCTTACCGCTGTGCAAGCTGCTACTTATCTGGCAAACAAGTCAAGTGGAGGGAGATACAATAAAAATTACAATGCTCAAAGAGTATAACTGTCAATAGCTTCTCGATCCCGCCGTTCGGAGTCGGTATTAAACTGCAGGCCCCTCCACTCGTCAGAGAACAATAGCACGCACAACACAAGTGGTTCGTGAGAAGCTGGGCCCAAGTTCACCGCGGACTGTAGCGCCACCACTATTATTAATATTATTTGATGTAGCTGACGTAAAACCACATCAAGTCATTAAATTCTCATATGTTTCTAGATCATTGTGTTTCAATAACAGCACTGATGACAAAATCTAGGTTTTGTCCGTGTTGTAGTTTCACTATTGATCAAGATGGTCGCAGCCAACGCCCCCTAACCTAAACTAACCTTCGGTCATTCCGCCTTTTTGTTTCTTTAAGATTCCATACCCTAAGAAATAAACGAAAACAATCATTCGTTGGCACTCGAGCATGCTGCAGTATAGAATCGCCTAGAAAAGCTCCAGCGTCATTGACAATGTAACCTTGTACACTGTACGTTTATGGCAACTTTCAATGCTTTTTGACGGTTTTTCCGCTTAGGCTACTCAAATAGTTCCGCTGTTTCATACTGTCGTTCATACTAGAACAAATATGTTTCCAAACATTTGATGGAAGAGATTTGTGATGTAAACGGTGACCAGATATCAATGATAGTTTTTCTAATTGTCATGTTTCAGCAGCTGTCAAAGATAACAATAATATTCAGCTTTCAGAATGTTTAATGAGATTTGCCATTTGATCATGCATCATTGCCGAGCGTGCGAAAATTATCAAAAAATATCGAAATTCCGGCTTAGTTGTAGATACGCAACGTAAATTTCGTCGCGAGGTCGTTCGTCATCATGGTTTCAGTGTGGAGGCAATTCGTCTCACCGTGGAAAAGTTTGAGTGAGAGTACACTCTTTAAGACCTTAAGTCACCAATAAGCCAGAGATTGGTGCGAAATGAAGAAGATAAAGCCGCCGTAGCGGACAATATCGAAGAAGACCGAAAATGTCGATTTGGCGCGTAATAGCTGAATTGGACATCGTCAGAGAGTCGAACCGGCTTATTTTGTGGTGGAATTTGGGCCTTCATCCGTATAAAATTGTGCTTACGCAAGAATTAAAGCCAGATGACAACGCGGTGAGTTCGTCAATTGGGCGATGGAAGTGTTGGCCGAAGATCCGGGTCTTGGTCAAAAAATCATCTTCTCGAACGAGGTCCATTTTTGGCTCAGCGGCTATGCCAACAAGCAAAATTGCCGTTTTTGGAGCGAACACAACCCACAAATTGTCGACCTGTTAACTGTTTGGTGCGGTTTATGGCATGGCGGCATCACCGAACCTTAATAATAAAAATAATGGCGGCGCTACAGTCCGAGGTGACCTTGGGCCTACTTTCTCACGAACCACTCGTGTTGTGCGTGCTATTGTTCTCTCACGAGTGGAGGGGACCTACAGTTTAAGGCCGACTCCGAACGGCGACTTTAAGAATCTTTTTCTAGACAGTTATACTTGAGCATTGTCAGTGACTCGAAAGAGGTGGAGCCGTGAAAAAATGTTAGGTGTTTTTCTTTTCAAGATTCGAACCTTGAGCGTAGGAGTCGACGCACCTACCTACTACGCCACGGCGCCCACATCACCGAACCTTATGTATATATGTATATAAAAAAATGTTACAAGTGCGTTGTGACTTTATAACTTGTCAAAGTCAGAATCAATTTCATATCTTAACTTTTTGTTGTTTTATGAAAATGTATTTTCATATCGTTCTTATCTGGTCACCTATACATATGTATATGTGTTGAAAGAGATCTGAAAACCCAAAAAAAAAATAAACTTTGCGTACATTTTCTACTAAAGAAGCAAACACGTATTTTTCTCATTTTTCAAGTTTTACCTTTAAGAGGGTCGACAAATATAAAAATGAGTGCATCTAATAAGTGTTTGGAGCTATTTTTGTTCCAATCTTTGGGCCAATTACACTGAATTGGTTGCTTTGAAACTATTTTATTCTAATTTAATTTAGTTGAATAAAAATATTTAACTGCTGGAAAACTCTCTTCCTAGAAAGATGTTTTAAGCAAGGGTTACAGCTCCACATTGTAACTAGTGTCGGCATCACCATGTTTTGATGATTGTTATCTTCCAACAGCAGCAGGGAAAAACCCGTTTGTGATTTTGTCAAAACTAAGGATTAAGAATTTTAATGAAACACCGAACAAAATTAAAATTCAAGATCAACGCAAACGCAGCCACGGGGAAAAAGGTAACTTTGTCATCTGTTTCTGTCAACATCTCGGAAGTGTCTTCACTCAATTTTCTTCTAAGCTACCATAAGACCTTGAACGAGGTCAACTTTCCGCTTAAATGCACAACATATCACTTTACAATTCGGCATAACAAAGTACGCGAACGACACTTGGTGCAAAACAATAAGTCATTTGCTTGAACCTTATTTGATGTCATCAATGACAATGATTCCATGAATCTTTGGAATAGCCCACTAAATAGAACACTTCGGAATCTTACCAATCGATTCCAATTCACATTCATGTCAATCAGACAAGCGGGGCCAACTCTTTCCACAAAAACACTGATTTGCTTGTTCCGTGAATTTACAACCTTACTCAACGCTTTTACGCCCCCATCAGCACGTGCTCACAATATTAAAAGTATTAGCATCAATTGATTCAATTTATACATCGTTCTGACACTATCCAATTACACGATGGGTACTCAACGCTCCCCCATGCATCCCTGATCCGTTCGCTTCCGCCGATACGCAATTGCCACCGCCCTCCGCACGAATCGAAGCTGAGGAAATAATAAACAAAATAAAACTCGGAAACGGGAAAACAAAGAAATCATCCCTCATTCCGGAGAAAACGCCAAAAAAATAAAAGAAATGAAGACAGGAGTTATGGAGGGAGACGAGAAGAGGGCACACGAGGGGATGCCGCACCCACACAGAACAGTGAATTCGATGCGGATTACTGGGAGGATGATGCTCGCCAAGTGGCCCAAAACAGAACCGTAAGCAGTAAGCATAAAGCTGGTGGTGGTGGCTGCAGCAATCGAAACCGAAAATTCCAGGATATCCTTAGCGAGGATTATATGTCGATAAGCGACTTTTTAGATACCTACTCATTGCGTTATACGATGTGCGAGAGTTGATTTGGTATTTCCTGGATGATGTTGCTATGACTTGCCATTGATCCCTTACGGCGACGGTGGCATGCGGGGTTGCCTTTAGCCTTGTCTATTTGAAGGGATGCAGGCGGGGATGAGGGGGACCAAACACAAACAAAAATGTTGCTTACAAATACTGCTTTACAATCCGTACATGTGTGCCGGGAAAAAAGGATGTTGAATCGGATCCAATCGTTTTTGCTTGACTTGAGCAAAGGTTTCCTTTTACCTACCTTTCTTCCCCGTCCTGCCGTCACTCGGAGCGAGGTTCCACATCTTCGTTAAATCAATGCTGCCGCCGCCTGCTTGAAAGGGTTTCAATTTTTTAGGGCGCACAGTGTCTGTCATGCATAGGGCTGTGCTCATTCAGTCGAAAGAATATATTCTATTATTTACAAATAATTTCGCAAATCCGCTTCATATCGGATTATTATTTATGTTTGAAAATTCTTTCTATTTCCGGTCTCCAACTCTGTCCCAAAGAGTGACTCGAACTTCCTTGAACGAGCTGCTGCTGGTTGACAATTTTGTGTCGTTAATCCAGAAGCTTTTGTATTAAATATGAATTCGATGTCGGCAACCTGAGTTCATGGCAATATTGAATGCGAAAGCTGAACGCATGCTAAAAATTGGTCCGGACTTCGACGACTCTTTCCCGAATGAGGAAGGGAAGCAAAAGCAGTTTGGTTCGTTTGCTTTCCTTTGCTCGCACATAAAAGCGAAGGAAATCGGTGACCTATACGATAGCTTTACGGATCATAGAGTATTAGGTACTCGGATACCGATAATGGAAATCTTTTTTTGTTTTCGTTTCTGTTGCGGGGGGATTGGAGTAGAGCCTGACAGATGGGTGGGCAGCAATTTTGGTACGCACTTCACATAGCCACTGATGTAGTTGACTGGAAAAAATGGCTTAAGCAAGGCTGTAGGTTGTTTACATTGTGTTTGATGAAAAGGCAACGGCTCAGGGCACGATTGAAGCAAACGACGTGTGTGTTTGCTTTTGCGTTTGTCGTTTAGCGAATGAAGGGTTATTTGCACCCGGACCAGGTTCTCGTTTCGATGTTTGAAGTGAGTCGAGGAACGGAGCTAATAAGCATATTTTAGACGAGAAAATTGGCTGCTGAGTTCATTAATTGTAATATACTTCTGTTATTCCTATTCCCGAAAATGAAAGCGCTGGTCTTCAGAGAGGACTTACGAGTGTGAGATGAATTCATGGAACAAGTAAAAGTATTCTTTGCTTTGGGAGTAATTCAACATACATATATACGGGTGATGTTAAGTCAACAAATCAATTCAATTATTTGCTTGTTGAGAATATAAGATGGACTATTAGTGCTCTATAATGATGAATACATATTTGGTATAAGCCAATGGAAGAGATTTTCTTTTGAAATTTTGCAGAAAAAGAAATGGATATATTAACTTCCAAGAATTTTGGCTGAACTTTTAGGTTCAATATAACGTTTGTACTTATTCCCTTGCGAATTGCACGGTCTCAAATTCGCCGACGCAATTTTGATGTTCGATTTCTGGCATCATGAAATGTACATATGTACGATGGCGCTCAAAATAATTAAATAAAATGTTCTTTCCATTCTACTTCTGAAAAAAGTTCAATCTTTGAACAGAATGTATAAATATAAATATTTAATGGTGAATTTATTTTTTAGCAATTATTTTTATAACAAAAGTAACAACTACAGTCAAAATCGGTTATAACGACCTTCAAAGGACTGACGATTGGTCGCTGTAACCGATAACTCGAAGATAGCAGATAAAGAACGGAGACCCTCTTAACTGTGGCAACAACAGAGGGATCTCTCTCTAAAATATGGCATATCAGCGATATGTCTTCGATAGCGAAGACCAGATATTTGCATTGCTACAGATCTTGGAAAAGACACAAGAGCTTCAAGTAGATATCCACCATCTGTTTATCGATTAATGACAGTATTTAGGAAGACAAGTTATACAGCGCATTGTCTAATCTTAGCAACCCTGCAAAAGTCGTTCGTCTTTGTAGGATAATGGTGGGGAATGGCCGTTGCTTCAGCAATGTCGGTTAAGACTTTGCCGAGACCTTTGATGTCAAAAAAGGGTTTAGACAAGGCGACGCATTGTAAGGTGATTTTTTTAATGTCATTCTTACGAAGATCATCCGTAACTCAAACGTCAACACAAAAATGCCGTCGCACCAACAGCTGCGTCTATTTCAGTCGTTATAACCAATATTTTATCTAAAAAAAAATATAAAAATCGGCCTTTATAAGCGATATGTCGTTATAGGCGCTGTCGTTGTAAACGATTTGTTATTCAGTGGAATTGTAATGGAGCTCACCCGGGACCTAAGATTTTGGTCGTTATAACCGATACGTCGTTATAACCGATAAGTCGTTATAACCGATGTCGTTGTAAGCGATTTTGACTGTATTATTTCAAATGCTTTTAAGGTACCGTCTACAAAAACGGAACCGTTATAATTTAGGTATTTCCGTCCGTCCGTCCGTTTGTCGTATCTGTCACACATTTTTATGTCCGAAGTTTAAAAAAATATCGGCATGAAATTTTGGACTTGGGTACTTCAGGGCTAGATATCATTGCCTATGCACCCAAATTTAAAAAGTGGGGCCATTTAGGGGTTGCTCCCGTATACATTGGGTTTGAAACATTGACGCACCCACTCGAGTGATATATCAATCGAGAGATCTTGTGAAATGAGGTGGAGGTTTCCTTCAACACTTTCTGATCCAAAGTTCCATTTTTAATGCGTTTACCCCTGCCATTTCTAAACTAAAGTGTTCAAAAATCTGAAAAAAAAAATCACAAAATTACTTGGCTTTATTAAGTACTTTCATTTAAAATAATTTCAAGCATTCTAGCGCGAATAGTTTTAAAGTGTCGATATACATAAGTGCAAATTTCGAGATATCAAAGATTTACGAGTAAGATTTCAAAGTTTATCATTTTCACACAAAAATTTCATGTTGTGATCGATCACTCGATACGATGATGTCTGAGATCCATTTCAACCCCTAAATGCTCAACAGCGACGTACACATCGCACGCATCAGCAGTGCTTGGTGATGATGATGATGGAAGGGATTTTCTGTGGTAGATAGTGGCTTTGAATGCCAAATAAATTATTATTTGAAGCCATGTGGTTTCAGCGAAGCGTCGCTTCGCATCACAAAATTTCATGTAATGCACCAATCAATTGTCTAACAAGTCATGCAATGAGGAAGGAGATTACGGCGTGGGGAGATGTTGAATATCGTTTTCGTCAAAGCCGTAATTCTACACATGGCTTACGCTTTGAAGTCCATTTAATCGGCTTATTGCGGTGTAACATTCTTGTTTTGCGTCAATAACATGCACTTATGAGCGGCGCCGTGTGGGTTTGTGCGTCGATCCCAACGCACTAGACTATCAAGTCAAGTTCAAATCCAAGAACAAGCAACAAGTTTTCAAAAAAAAAAATGTTGACGGCTTTACATCTTTTGAGTCACTGAAAATGCTCAAAGAGTATAACTGTCCAGAAAAAGATTCTTGTAGGCAGTTCACTCTTCAAATTTTAAATAAAACACTCCTTTATCCACAAATTCACTTTTTAATATAAGACAACTGATCGCTTTCGCTGCTCCTTACAAACTGTACTTAAAATTAACTTACATACATATGTTACACTGACCCACGATATACAGAATACAAGGTATGATATTTCTCTTATCTGTCAAATTCGCGTGACGTCACACATAGCAGGGCAACTTCACATTGAATTCAAATTGTATGGAGAAAATCTATACTTATTCACTTCAATGATTGCGTATATCCTTTCTGTAGCATTAATTAAATGAAAAACGATGGTTATAGTATAAATAATAGAAATGATTTTTGTTATTATTGGTGTTACAACCAAATACTGCACAGACTGCCATTTTTTAATCAAACTTTTCACAAATTTCACAAAATTAGTCACAAATGTTTTCACAACACTGTTTAAATTGTTCGCGGCAAAACATATGTCATGATACGCATGACGTCACACGTAGCACAATTCAAAAAAATAGGTGACGGGAACATAATACCTTGTATTCTGTATATCGTGACACTGACCTAACCGGCAATCCTCTCTTTGATAATAACGATCCTATTCTCTCTTCGGTTCTCGTTTTTCTTTGCTTTTGGTATTATTCTACTACATTCTCAATCTCGCCATTCAGAGTCGGTAATGTCGATTAGACGTCGATCAGCTGATCGCCAGAAAGACAAACCGGATTACTTTGCGGTTGCATTCGGGCCTACATCCGTATAAGATTGTTTTGACGCGAGAATCGTACCCGGACAGACATAGATAAAGTCGTAACTTCGCTAATTGGACGCTGGAGATGTTGGGTTCAGATCCGGATTTTGGTAAAAAATCATATTCTCGGACGAGACGCGTTTTTGGCTCAGAGGCTATGTCAACAAGCGACATTGCCGTTATTGGAGCAAACACAATCCACAAGTGTTCGACTAATCATCAATGCATTCACAAAGGTTGACTGTTTGGTGGGGTTTATGGCATGGCGGCATCATCGGATCTTATTTTTTTCGAAATAGGGGAGGAGGCATAGTTACCCTCAATGGTCTCAGGTATAGACTGATGTTAACCGACTTTTTGTGGTCAGAACATCCATATATCCGAGCTGTGGTTCCAAGAAGATACCACTATATGGCATACAAGCAACGTATCGCTTGAAATTGTGAAGGAGAAATTTGGCGACTAGGTCATCTTACGACGAACGTTCATCAATTGGACGCCTCAATCATCGACTTGACACCGCCCGATTATTTTCTCTGGGGATATTTCAAGTCCCTAGTCCACGCTAATAAGCCAACCACTGTGAACGAGCTCTACATAAGTCAGCATTGGAAACGCTATTGCCGAAACAACGCCACACATATTGCACCGACCGCTTAAAGCACTGCTGGCAAAACTGAGGTTACCATTTGGAAGGTGTGGTACTTCATACCTCATGGCATAAATGTACATAGCTTCAAAATAAAGCCAATAAAGCCGTTGTTGTTTTATTTAAATTTCTTCTCCTATCGTTCTTGTCCAGTCACCCTGTACGTAATACTGTAACTTGTCGCTGCTTCTGTTATTCTTTTTTTTGAGTTATTTAGTTTGCGCAAATAGTTATATATTATATGTATAGTTATATGATGCGGAGAACAAGATCCCAGTGACGTGGATGGAGAATCCTCCCTTGTACTTCGTTGCGCTTGCATGTCGATTGGAGAAAATACTTGTAAACAATCTTTATTGGCTGCACAAAGATACATATGGTTCTGGTTTGAATGAGACAACGCATGAGAGGACAACCACGACCAAGTTGGCGCGCACATGTTGAATGAGGCCAGGGCGTGCCGTGACAATGTCGACAACCTGTAATGCTGCGTCCTCCAGCGCTTACGGAAACCATGCAAGGAGATGTTATACATTTTTTTAATGATATCTCGTATGCATCATTCGAACAAACAACGCTTAGAAGCAGAGTGACAGACTGAAGGCCATTTCAATCGACCTTCCAATTTTTCATTCACACCATGATATACGAGTACACGGCCTTTATTGGTAACCCGAGCGCTGTGGGCGCGCACCAGTAATTCGTTGGTGCGTATCAATCAATCCACCCAGTAAAGCACTTTCGAGTTCGAAACAAAATGATTCAAAATATATTTTCCCTGAAATTTGAACGCATGATAGAATAGAAGGATTGCTATGAAACGACATGTGAAAAGATGTTTGAACCTAGATCTCTCAGCCAACCACTGAATTCAACCGAGCAGAATGGTGTAACGTGTATCTGTTTCATTTGAAGTAATTCATTACACTGTAACACCAAGGACAAGAGATCTCAAACCGCGAGCAGTGTCCTGGTAACCATCTCTTGAAGCTTTTGTACACATCAAAGCCAATGTTCTTTTCAAAAGTGTTGTTCAAGAATCCCAGCCTTAGCAACAGCTCCCCCCATTGATGAGAAAAGTATATTTTGCATTTCTACGTAATCATCAATGTCTGTTGAGGTGGTTACTACCAGTCGAAATATTCTTGCCGACAAAGGCAACCTTTAACATTCAGATAAGCCGGAGGCTCGTTGCGGTTCTGATGGTCTTTCTCCATTTTAATGACAAATGACGGGCAATGTCCTTCCAGATTATGCGCCCCAACGTCGTTTTTTTTTTGCTTTGCTTTTGCCAAATTGACCTTTATCCCCAGAAGATCCCAGTATGTCAACCGCCATTCACATCCGACCACTAGAAAACGACGTGTCCTAATTGCCTGCATCTCGGCTGAACATCGTCCTACCACAACAAATACTTTAAAGAGCACCGAATAACGTCGGGATGTACTAAGAGTAAAGGAATCCCTCGTGCTGGACTCCCAGTGGCGCTCTTATACTGAAAGGGAGACTGGAATGAGTCGTGGAATCCTGCTGAATGGAAGTTCTGCAGAGAAACCTTCCACGAAGACTCTCTTAAGGTACTCTTATATTATTCAGGGCATCGGCGCATTCGCTCGAGACGACACTGCAAGAGTGCGGGAGCTTGATTGAAAGGTTTACACTCCAGGCTTCGTGATAAGTGTACCGACTGTGGACAGTTGAAAATTCCACGTTTTCATAATCAAGTGGCCATTCCGTTTGATAGTTATTTTTATGAGCGAATGCAAAAGATTGCCAACCTGCCTTCTGCCAGCGCAACACACTTGCTGTTGTCTTTTGAGCCGTCTTCGGCTTCGTCTCGTCCTTGACAAAACCCATTTTATGTAGAAAACCATGTTCACGTAATCAACCGACATACATATGGGAGTAGATCCTGGGTTTAAGGATATCAGGCAGAAGCAACGCATTTAAAGCGGTTTTCTTGTGAATTGTGTTGATTGAGGAGATGGAGGATGGGGGATGATTTCTCTGTTCACAAGAACACTTAAGTGGGTTGCGGTAATTTTGGAAAGCTGTTCAATTGAGTTATTAACAATTTGTGCGGAATTTGAAAAGCTTGACAGGTGGGTACCCGTGTATGTAGGTGCGCCAGCATTTGCACGAAGTTGTTTGTGCTTGATGTTGGGATGGAAACTCTTCTCGTCTGGCTTAGCTGAACTACATATGTATCTACATCGACCAAGGATACAAAGAGATTTGTAGAAATTTCGATGCTTTGAATAAATAATTCAGAAAAGTTAGGAGCATATCTTCACGAAGGATATGCTGGCTTGAGAGCCTTATAATGGCATAATTAAACAAAGAAATTGTTTATAAACTTTGAGAACTGGGCTGAATGGCAAGAAGTGCTCTGAGATGAAAGGCAAATTGTACTGCGATTTGAATGACTGAAGCCTCACACTGATTTGGAGAAAGGAAGGGCAACAGCGGAAGGGTGACTTGTTTATTCTCAGAACTTTGGTCACTCGATCTGGGCAAATATCAGACTTCGTTGAACAACTTGGTAATTAAATCCAAACCTCCGAAGTGAAAATAATCTCACTCTGATATCTCGTATTTGAAAAGTTTTATTTTTTTTAGGAATTATTCGTCTTTTGTTCGTATTACCCCTTAAAAGAAACTCGTGGATGTTCCCTGAGATAATCGATTGTCTCGGGCGCAGTGAATTGGGCAAGGGATTTGAAGCATGAAAAAGCAAAGTTCTTGGTACATAATTTATTTTTGTCAATTTCCGTCTCAATTACGATCGATACCTAACTTATGGCTATTACATAGAGGAGCCAAATGTCATACATCTTCATTAAGGACGCAAGTGCACGTTTCTTTTAGCTCAGCCCCGAGGTCTTGAATGTTATTCGATGCTAGGTATTAATACCGTTGCGCTTTTGGCAACAGGGTAAATATCCTTGAGTTAGAGTTAATTAGGAAAGTTGCTTAAGTTATTCTCAAAAGGTTTGGGCGTTCGAGCAAGAGATGGTACAGTTATTTAACGTCTGATTTCTAAGAAGAATGATGCAAATTTTATGAGATGTCTGTTCAAGGACGTCTCGCAGCAAAAATTCGATTAGCAAATTGGAGTGGCTTCATTTAGCGCGTGGCAGAATATGAAACGCTCAACCCAATCGAATCTGCCTGCCTGCAATTGCCGTCAAAACTGGTGTTTTTTTCAGATGGTTTCGTAAAACCTAGCACATCTTAGATTAGAAGAAAGATCTAAACGAGGTAAGGCAATTGCCAAGAATGAAGAGGAGCTTTCATCGGGTCTGGGTTGGGGTTACATCGGTTGCATTGTACTTTTAAATGGAACCGTGCTTCTTGTGCAAATTTCAATCAAATAAGACTTAAGGATATCCGTCGTACAGGACATGCTGCGGGAGGATGAGTCTAATCTATTCGGTCGGTGAAGATTGTCTAGGTCTTCGTGATAGTTACTGCATTGTTACGCGCGATAGGTGGTGCTTCTGTGCGGAATTGAACGCAGAACATTTATACGTATAGGAGTCGACACAAAAAGCATCGCAGCAATCAAACTGAAAACATATGTATATTCGTGTGCGACCTACATACAGTGGTGGACAAAAGTTTTCACACAAAGTAAGTTTCAAAGAAAACGAAGCGTTTAAAAATAACATTTTTTGTTATTGTTTTTTGATGAAAACATTTTTTCGTTTTATTTTATGATACTACATTGTTTCATATTTATTACATGCTTCTAAAGGATTTAGTTCTCAACCTTCAAACTTTTGTCCACCACTGTCCTGTCAGTTGCCGACTGCATGGGATAAACTTCAAGCGACTGATTGAATGCCAAAGTCTGGAGACCAAAACCGCCTATACAATGATGCGGTTAGTTATCATTCGAAAGTTCTTAGGAAAGCGTTCAGTACTTTAAACACTGTTGTTTGGTTAAAAGCTGAACACTTTTCGCTGCGGGTATGAGTAAATGAAGACTTCGAAAATCTCCGAAAATGAATCGGTTGTACACTTACACGAGTCTGACCTTAAGCCTTCATGACTTCCCAGTAAGATCATAACTCCAGCACTCTATTATAAGTACGGGCGCACAGCGACTTGTATCTAGTTAGTAGGTGTCTGCAGACCCAACGCCTATGACGTCTGGCTCCTAAAGAACGCGTGGAAGAAGATGGAAGACTCTGCTCCAAGAATCTTCCACACTGGTCCCGCAAAAGAGGAGTCCATATCTAAGATGCCGAACCCAAGTTACCAGCATGACGTTAAAATCTCCTAGAACGATCTTGCTCTCTTAGCTGGGGCATTGATCGTATGCTTTTTCCAGGAGATCAGAGAAGTCGCCGTTGCTGCTTCATCCTTGTTCTCTGTGACGGCGTCTGGTACTGCTAACAGGACTGTATATTACACGAAATAAATTTTACCAATGGCTGTGTCGTCCAACTTACGTGACTTAGCCCTCAAATCCTCATTTAGTCTTGAAACTGAAAACGAATAGTGCGATTGGAATGATATGTAATTATGGTTTTATGGCAGGAAACAACAACCGCTAAACCAACAGCCCTAACCTGTTAAAACCCCTTTAGGACGAAAATTAAATATTGAATCGCGTTTACTGGGATTTTCCTCTTTCAATTGGCGAGCATTGTGGCCAATCCCTTCTCGCATTAACGTCGCTTTACAAAAGATCCCAGAACCACGCCATGATACTGCTCAATGCCAACACGATGAGTAAGGCACGACTTTACCACCCACACAATATCACGGACAGAGAACCAAGGGATGGCGTATCAGGCTGCAGGATAATTTTTACTGAATTTTACCTTTACTGACGCGAGTTTCGCAGCCGATTGCACCCACACAATGCACATGCGGGACGCTCTGGAGTTGCGATACAAAACAAAAACGAAAAAGAAACATGAAGAGGTTCACCATAGTTCCTACACCGGATGTTTGCCTCTTCTCATCCTGTTGTTATGCGCTTTTCTATCCGCAGACAGAGCTATTGTTGTATCATCCTTTTCCTGCTGCTTCCTCCCTCAGCCCGGCCCTGCAAGGCTTTTCTTTATTGCTTCGTTTCAATTTCGCAAATGTTTTCTTTATATGGAAAACGAAGAAGATGGCGGCATTATAATATTGCATTGAAATAGCGGTGTATGTGAGTCATTGAGCACGAGATCCGGGTATTGATGCACTAATGGAATTCACCTTGCTTCCGCGTTTCGTGTGCACCGTAGCAGTAGCTGCTGCAACTTTGTAAGACAGCGAAAAATAAAAATACTAAAACACATCATGGAAGAGCAAAAAAGGAAGGATAAATGAAAGCGACGGATTTGTGGCACACACACTCTCGGTATCTTGTGAGGGAAATATTTTGATATCCTCGAGTGGTTGGGCTCCCCAGGAGTGTGAGCTTGTAGGTTGAAGTATGTATGTATGGCCAAAAAAGAAGCAATTAATAATTCTCCAGATGATGGGCTCCTACAACATTGTACTGCTTTCGCAAATGAGATATACTCTCAAGCAAGGCAAATGCATTAGCGTTGAAAGGTTTTCGAGGAATTAACTTTTAATATTAATCGCGATGAATATTTGAAACGGAATTGAACGATCAGATAAGAGCGGATGATATGTCTTGTGTATTTTAATCAGACTTGAGGGATGAGGTGGGAATGCGAATTAACAGCGTGGTCTATATTTGAGTGATCAATCAGAAAACTGACTCAGGGTGGTGGATTTTTCCCGGAGAGGCTCCGGGTTTGACATCATCGCCTAAAGAATCTACTGGTGGGATAATGAATACAGGCAGGCACATCCAGCAAAGCAAGAAGTCTACGTGGCAACGCTATGAACTACGAGAGTTGTTCGTGAGTTTAACGAACAGAAACAAGTGGAAGAGACCCGACGAAGAAGAAGAAAGTGCACACGATCGAGGAGATGACGTGGTGCTATGGCAGGAATTATGTCAGAAAGTTTCATCCAGAGGGTGAAACTACTATCAAATGGATACTCGCATAAAGTTTGCACAGAAGCCGGTCGGGGTGAGAGTGGACAACTGGTAGTAGAATCGATACTGTCAGTACTGAGAATTAGGAAGAATCATTTCATCACACTTTTAAACAAGTACCGCCGTCAGGCAGAATGTTACACTCAATCTTTAAGATGATAGAAAAAAGTCTGTCCAGAAAGATTTAGATGAAGTTAAGCTAGAAATATAGAAGTCTAACAAAGCTATTGAGAAAGAGGACTGTCTCACTGAGATTTTCAAAGTCAAAACAGGATTTATACAAGACGATGCGCTGTCAGCTGACTTTTCAAAATCGTTCTTGAGAATTTCGTGCAAAACACTCTGGGCTACACCAGACTGGAGGCACGGTCTTCCAAAAGTTAGCATACGCGAATAACATTGATGTGTCAAGACGGAAACGGTTTGGCGATAAACGAGGATAAAATTATCATCCCAGATATGCATGTGGGCGTCGTGGCGTCGTGGCGTAGTGGGTAGGTGCGTCGACTCCTACGCTCGAGGTCGTCGGTTCGAATCTCGAAAAAAACATCAAACATTTTTTCACGGCTCCACCTCTTTCGAGTCACTGACAATGCTCAAAGAGTATAACTGTCTAGAAACAGCTTCTCAATCTCGCCGTTCGAAGTCGGCATTAAACTGTAGGTCCCCTCCACTCGTGAGAGAACAATAGCACGCACAATACGAGTGGTTGCTGAGAAGCTAGGCCCAGGTCCACACTGGACTGTAGCTCCGCCATTATTATTATTATTATTATTAGATATGCATTACGGCGCAGAGGCATAAACAATATAAAAATCGGATGAAAAGTCCTTGGTCTTTCCGGAAGAAAAGTTCTTCGTGCTATCTTTGATCCTGTTTGGAGAAGATTTAACCACCAACTGTATAGGCTGTGCAGCGATATGAGCCTAGCCAGGCAAAATGTCGTGCTAGCGGGCGAGGTTTGTTGGTTGAGGCCCAGGTCCATCCCGAACTGTAGCGCCATAAGAAGAACACTGCAAACATTTGTTTTGCCTGTGAAGCAAAAGCACTTGAAAAGTGAAAAAGTAAAAAAGTAAAATTATTCAGTTTTCGAACCAAACGACGAAGCGGCAGGGCCAGCCCCACCATATGTACAGATCGCCAAGCGCTTGGGCCGCATTGTAAGTCTAAACAAATAAAATACAATATATCCATATACAGACTTTTTTAATTTTAGTTCGTCCAATCAGCTACCAATGCATTTCTAAACGCTTTCTGAACCCAATTATTTCCTAATAACACAAATTATATAATTTCGCCTTTTCAAACAAAATGCCATTCACACACAAGACTGCAAGATAATGTCTTGCACAAACACTCAAAATCGTCCATGGGAAAAAATCTCAAAAGAATAAACTCAATCCTCAGTTCCTATGGATTAATTTGAGTGACAACGTGCAGGTTTATTATTTCTGTACGTATGACACCTACTAGGAAGCAGTTACTCACCCTTAGGTTTTTCTACAAGAATTGTGTGGCATATAAGGATCAGATTTTATTTTATTGAACTGATTAGTCCATCATTCATTGGCGTAACCGAAAGCGATTCACAGAAACTACCGTTCGCATTCACAAAGCATAGTCTCATCAAAGTATACTTATGAATTGATAACAAAAGACTGCTTATACAAGACTAATGTATGTATGTACTACTCGTGAGTTGCCTTACATTCCGAGGCTTGAATTTCAACCAACAGCCTTTTTTCACCTGGCACAACGTTTTGCTAGCTACCTGCTAGAGGTCTGCCTGAATGCATTTACTCTCTATGAACGAGTATAGTACTTGAGTGTGCTCTATTCATATCTCTTTTGCGAATGCGAGTACTCTAAAAGTCCTATAGATATGTAGCTCAGCAATAATGGACACCGGCACAGAAAAACGCGCAACTTCACCAGAAAATCCACTTACACCTGTTACCCAAATGTTCGAAACATACGCGAACTTCAACCAGACCGCGGATCTTTCAGGCTGCACAGTTAGCCTTCAACTTAAACCCTCAGCCAAACACAACCAAACACCAGAGAGGAAAATCGCGCACTTTACCCGTGCGAAGTGGAAGTGGAAAGAAAACGTCAAGAAACGTTAAAAGTTCCGAAAATATATAAGAGAAACTTTGAATCAAACCATTGAGGTCTACGGACATGTTTTATTAACTAACTTTTGTACGTTATGCCCTGTAGAGGCATTACAAAAACCACTAGTTCCAATTTGAAGAAATTAGTTATGCCCGTTTAAGGTACTTCTTAGAAAATACCATTTACGAGGAACAACCCCTGAAATATCCTTCAACACTTCTTTGATTAATCAAATATCCTCAAAAATTCAACACTGTATACAGTCTGGACGAAATTCTTAAACATCTGCAATTTATCGATGAGCATAAGGCACACAAAGCATTCTCTCCAGCATTCAAAGTGCGGTTTTGTTTCCATGATCAGTAGACGGAACCTTAAAAATGGGTTAATTTAGGGGTTGCTACCGTATAGGTGAAGTTGCCGTGAATTTTGAAACATTGACGTACCCCTTCGACAGATCATTTAAAATAAGGTTGAGGTTTGCTTCAACACTTTTTGATCCAAAATACTATGAAAAATATGGTGTTCCAAAATCGGGTTTAATCCCGTCCGTCCTCCCATTTCTAAACCAAAGTGGGTTAAAATCTGAAAAAAAATCACAAAAACTTGGCTTCAATGAGTACAGTGAACTCTCTTATAAGCGGACACTGGCGGTACGAAGAAATTTGTCTGCTTATGATGAGTGTTCGTTAAGAGAAAGTTCACTGTACTTTCATTTAGAACTACTCGTATTACGGCCCAAATATAGTTTTGGAGATATTGGCCAAAAACGGTCAGTAATCGACATGCGAATTTTGAAAATCTGAAAACGCAGTTTTGAAGACCTCAGCGTAAGCATTAAGAAATTATAAATTTCAAAATATCGGTTTATGTACAAATTTTGAGATATCATAGACTTAAAATTATAAAGATTCGTACATGAAGCCCACGCTGTGATCGACGATTCGAAACGATGATCTCTCGCCCGCATTCATTTCAACCCCTAAATGCCCAACAGCAATGTACACTCCACAGGCATGAACAGTGATTAACTACGAGTATTACTAACCCAAATTGCCTGGAGATGGAGCATTCCTACCCTTGGAACAAATCCATATTTATCCGCCACATAGCCAGCATATATAAAAGGTACTCGCATTTTTTCCACCGTGAACTGATGCATCTGTTTTACACGGATTTGCACTACAAGTGACAGCTGTGCGTGGTAATGGTATACAGCAAAACAGGGTGGAAACAAACAATTAGCATTAATAATTAAATGCATAAATACTATAGTATAATTGTACCTACAACATCAATTCAACGTGCAATAATTCTCTTGGCACCGGACAAAATTTCGGATGTGTCCGAAGAGAATGGCTCGCAACACATGCCACCGTCAGGGTGTCGGTGGGTTGCTAGGCTGTTCGTTCGGGCGCCATTCCCCTTTTACCGTTCAATAAACTGCAACAAAATAAATCACAGCCGTAATGGTCATGACTCCATTAATGCGTACATATTACACTCCCGCCTGGATAATTAATGACTTAATGGAAAAAATTAAAACGATCACCAGTGCGTCGCGGTGCTGAACTCAAATCCACCCGCATACATATTGTACATATGTACACACATCGCCGCTGGATCTCATTTGACGTCCAGAAATAGCGAACTACTGGCAAATGCCCCAAAAATTAACAACAACCGAAAGAGATTGTAAGGCTCCCGCAAGGGACGAAGGAGAAAACAAATTGGAGCGTCCTTAAATTATGAATTCCTGTCGGTAATTATAAAGTCCCGGCACTCGCCTTTCAGCTCACAGTTCTGGCAAAAGGAGAGCAGGAAAAAAAAAACCAAACAAGAAATCACACAAGGGGTAGCGGTGCAACGGCAATCATATATGTGTTCTCCCGCAGGACGTGGATGTGATTATTTATTTATTTCAAGCAAAACACAGGGCATCAGCTTGGAAAATAATGGATGGCTGGATGAATGGGAAGTTACTTTGCTCCTTTCGACGGAGTAATAATCACCGAACAATGGATCATCCCCATATTCCAGCGGAGTGTGTGCACATTTGCGTTGCCGTTGCCTTGGTGGTGGTTGTTGGTAAATGATAAGCGGTGCTGGGGAATGCGATGAAAAATGAATAAATGCTAAGACGGGCATGGAGACGGCCTAACAAAGGATTTGTATTATCCTTGACATCTCCCAACTTGTGCCGGTATGTTATGTGTATGTGTATGTGTGCATACGTAGCAACTTTGCTGTCATGTGTGGTGGCATGTGAAGGTATCTGCTACATCGTTCGTGAGCACATTAGTATGGTTAGGATGCCCTTCTTTGCAGAGATGCATTTTAACTGCAAAGGCAATGAAACTTCAACCCGATATGATGTTGGATTCACAATGCAGGTATCTGGCAGTCTTTAACGAAGATTTGGATTGTCAGCAACTTGGTTGAGTTTGGATAAAGTTTGTGCAGTAATATGAAGCTGTCTCTGGAATGGACTATTAAAAAAATAAATCCGTGCCAAGTTTAGAGAAGGAAATGAGAAAGTTCGCTGGCTTTGTAAGATTTTATAAGAATACCAAATCTCATGGTAGATAACAAATTCGAAAATCTAGTTTTCTGAAATTCGATCAGAGCTTGTCTTTCAGCAAGTTGTTAACTTTGTTCTTAACAAAGAATGATCGCCGTGGTTTAGTGGAAAAGTGTGCTGACTACTATACTGAAGGTCTTCACTCTCGAGACACTGAGTAATGCTCAGAAAGTAAAACTGCTAGGAACAGCTTTTTAAACTGTAGGTTTGTTTTATTCGTGATTAAACAATAGCACGCGCAACACGAGTGATTGTTGCAGAAGTTCGGACCAATTACCACGGGCGCCGTGGCCATGTGGGTTCGTGCGTCGACCCATGCGCATTATACTTTCACAGTCTAGGTTCGAATCCGAGTTCAGACAAAACAATCTTTCAAAAAAAAAAAATTGTTCACGTCTCCACCTCTTTCGATTCACAGACAATGCTCAAAGAGTATAACTGTCTAGAAAATGCTTCTCAAAATCGCCGTTCGGATTCGGCATTAAACAGTAGGTCCCCTCCACTCGTGAGAGAACAATAGCACGCACAACACGAGTGGTTGCTGAGAAGCTAGGCCCAGGTCCACCTCGGACTGTAGCGCCGCCATTATTATTATTATAATCAATTACCACTACAATGACCTCTGATAAATGAAAACCAGTAGCTTTACAAATATTAGTCGATAGACGCTCACGCAATGTGCTAAAATATTCCCTACAAACAAATTTAACATACGGCAAAACCCCTTCGTAAAATTTGTACTGCTTTTGATCAACATAGAGCTTTTTGGCATAGCTGTAGTGAATTAAATCGGAAAATTTGAACGACTTTAACAAGTTAGTGGTGTGACGACATCAACTCATGTCCGTCCAGCTAGTTCAGCTAAAAATATCACCGCTGTAGCTGAAATCACCGAAAACCAAGGTGTGTCCATTTCAGGACCTATTCGCAACCTTTTTAAATTAGACTTTGCCCACTTATTTATAAGGTGCAGTTAACGCAAGAATTAAATTTAGAAAATTACGCACAACGTAGTACTTCCGCTGTTTGGGTACTGGAAATGGGTGAAGAAGAGGAATGGGCGATGAGGACCCTTTGTCTGGCTCCGAAAACGCACGCACAGCACGTGACAGTTGGTGGTGTCTCGAAATGGCGACTTTCGAGTCACCGAGGTCGTGACATTTTCACCATCAGATTTTTTTCTTTTGGACCAATGATCAATTACACTGATGGTGAAGCACCATCGGTTCACGCACTAAAATATTGATGTTGTTGCTCGTGTGACACAGCCGCAACCATGCGAAAACCTGATAAATAAATTGGGCAAGTGCGAGTTGTACTCGCACGGGGAAGGTTCCATCGCATAATATTGATGGATGATTTCTAAATATCAAACGACGTTTCCAAAATATTTCAGTTGAATTTTCTTCTAACTTCAACCTAAATCAACCATTCATTCCTACATTCATACATCCAAACAAACAAACATTCATCTATACATATACCTATATCTCTATCGAAGTTTTTTCAACACAGAAAATCCCTTCCATCATACACATACCCAATCACTGCTCATGCCTGCGGTGTATGTGTTCATATCTGCTGTTCATTTAGGGGTTGAGATCCAAAAAATAACACTCATCAACGACCACTCTGGTCGACCACAGCATGAAATTTATGTGTGAAAATGAAAATAGTTATCATTTTAATTCGTAGATATGTCAAAATTTCAACATAAATCGATATTTTGAAATTTATCATTTCTTAATGCTTACATTGATGTCTCCAAAACTGCGTTTTCACATCTTCGAAATTCGCATGCCGATGATTGAACGCTCGCAATGGTTTTAAATGAAAGTACTCAATGAAGCGAAGTTTTTGTGATTTGTTCAGATTTGTAAACTCTTTGGTTTAGAAATGGCAGGGGGGGGACGCATTAAAAAAAAACTTTGGAGCTCCACATTTTTCAAACCGTACTTTGGATGAAAAACTGTTGAAGCAAACCTCTACCTCATTTCAAAAGATTTGTCGATTGATATATATTTCGATGGGGTGCGACAATTTTTCAAAATTAATGTCAACTTCACCTGTACTGGAGCCACCCCCAAATGGCCCAACTTTTTAAATTTGGGTGCATGGGCAATGACATCTAGGTCTGACGTACCTAATTCCAAAATTTCATGCCGATATCTTCATAAACTTCGGAGATAAAAAAGTGTGCCGGACACGACGGACGGACGGACGGACAAACCGAAATTACAAAGATTCCATTTTTGTAGACGGAACCTTAAAAACGAAAAGCAATCAGAAGCATCGTCAGAAGCTAAATGAGAATTCAGCTGCGGCTGAAATTTGCATACAAAGAGAGCGATACACACATTTTGATTGCCCATTAACTCAAACAGCGGGTAGACATTAAAATGGGATTCCAAAATGGCTGACATATTTACAAGGACCTTTTCAAGAACAATGAAGAGTAACGACATCTGTATGTTCAGGCGCAAGACTTTTCAAGCAACCTTCGTTAGAACATGTGAACTACTTCTTGAAAGAAAATGTTCACTTCAAAAGGAACACAGTTTTGATCAACGGAAACACTTTCCACTTCCAATAAATGAAACCCTTAAAATTATGTAGAAATTACAGCTTTGTAATTCACAATATATCAAAGGAAATAGAGTTGAGTCACAATGGAGCTTCTGATAAAATAGAAGCTGAACGTAAAATACCTTTTATAATGCCAATAATTACCGCATACCAACAGGGTGGTGGAAATCAAAACCGAAAATATCAACTGGCCCATACTTACATGTATACGTACATCAAAGTAACTTTATGCTGACAAATATGCCAGAGGCCAATAGGATTCTGTTCTATCCACCACTACAGATTCTTTGAAACACGACTTTGATTGACATTAGGATGTTTTCTTAACCCGCTTAAGATTTTCGCTTTGCCTATGTATTCGTCCAGCGACAACTTCAGCTTCTCTCGAAGTTAATGAAAATTTGACAGCACTCTGAGTCCTAGTCAAACACACTATAGACTCGTCGTGAATGTACTTATTAGCATCACAAAAGCAACGAATTGAATCGCTTTTGAATTTCTTACGAAATGAAATTTATATAGCCACACCCTTGAGAAAGAAAGTTTTCCCCATGACACAAGCATTCACATAACACAACCAACGGACTGGAGAATCATCGATTCACATCGGAAAGCGTATGGGCACTTTGTCCTCTTTCTAGAATTTAAACAGGTAGAAGAACATTTTAATTCCATTTCATCATTTCCTTGACATTCTTTTCTTATTCTTTTTCTTTCATTAGTGCGTGACCCGTAGTGGTGTTTACTTGCGATGATGGTGTTTGTCAACCTTTCATCCGTTTTCACTTTCTCAGAGTGGTCAGGAATTGTGAATTGGCCCAAATGTCGCAGTAACAGGGTCAAAAGCTGGAGATTCCTTTTAAGGTTTGTATTTGCTAAAATGGGGACATTTGACTTGTTTGTTACAAATACAAAAGGCGTTAAAAGGAAAACAGAAAGGAAATGAAAGGAAGCAGGTAAGGCTAATGGATGTTGTTTCTGGGTTAGTTAATGGATTAGGATTTATCTCATTTACGATGCTCGTACACTGGCATAAGATACTAAACACTTTGTTTAGACTGTTAAGATGTTTTTAAAGTAACACAGTTTGAATGTAGGCGTATTGGTTTCCGATTATCTTACTCCTCCTAATCGACTTGCCCGGACAACTAATCCAAGGACTGATGATTGAAACCCCATGGAAAATTAAATTTATCTACAATTTTGTAATTATGTAGATAGAAAGACTACACATGGCCACAGTAAAGAAATTTCCGAAGTACTACCCACGCGGTTCGAAAAAGCTTTTGAGTTTGATGGCAGCCTTTTATAGGGAAGTAACGAAATTGTTTTTTTTTACTTTTGCTGCCGCTGCAACTTTGTAAATCTTTTGGAGCTCCATTACGGGTTGCGTGTAATAAGATAATAGGCACCAATCTGCATCACCTTTAATTCTCAACTCAAATGCTGAATGATTTACTACGCCTGTTAAATTGCGAACAATCGCCAAACGTTTACCCCAGCAAAATTTGTCTAATTTGCGGTGGTCTGCATTCGTCGGCATAACCGAAACGCAGATGGAAAAATACTCGAAACCAATTTACAGGATGTGCCTCTTTTTCCATCAAGCACGCTCTCAGGTGACAGTTAATTAAAATTTTCTGCCAAAATGCGTTTTTCCTCAGAATCTCTGACACTCGCTGACCATTGTAAAGTTGTCATAGATTCCATGCCGTAAGGATTCCAATGCGCCGACCCCCCGTTCCCACTCCTGCTTCTTCGTTCCGACAAATGGAAAATCGTTGCTCTTTGCCTAGATTTTCTTATTTTTCCCATAAAATAAATTTTAATTATCCATCGTTTTGGTTGTCCTTTTTTAGGACTCTGACACCGCCAAAGCTACCGCGCCTTTATACAGCACACAACAGCAACAACAAAAAATTATATTTATCTCCTGAGCGTAGGTCCATACATACATATATCTGAAGATGATTTATGGATCGCATTCTCATAACACTCCGTGCCACATTTGTCCTGTGCTCGCATATAACTTCACCTCCCTCAGGGTGAAAGGATATGCAACTTTCTGCCCTGCCCACCGTTTCGAAGCAATTAAAATTTCAAAATGAAAAATAAAATTTAATGTCATTTACAAAAATAAAGTAAGGACGAGTGCAAAAAGCGAGGGAAAACGTTAAAAGGATTTTCGTGAGCCAGTAAAAGTGCAAAGCGGCATAATTCCCTGCGCTCTGCCTCGGAACACAGCCCATCACTTTACGGTAAATGTAAATTTTCCGAAACGATTTTAATTGCTTTTGTGTAAGATGGGGTCGTCGGGGTTAGTGAATTAATTTTTCAGAATTTTTCCCTTTTGTTTTTTTTATATTCAGCAGTCGGCAGTCCATTGCAACCTGTTGACAGGTACATGACTGGAAGTCATTTTCGAGACAAGATATATTTTGATTAAACGCTCTGCAGGCGTGGACGAGATTATCTCATTCTGAGGGGTTAAGTGAGAAGTTTCACACACGCACATGAAGTACTTTGACATTCTCATCATTGAGGATCTACTTCAACTTATGATGTGTTTCGAATAATCTTCTTGTCTGTTTATGGTTATTTTTTCTCGAAACAGCCATTGTATTTCATTTATTTATGATTTTTCAGAGTCTATAGGGATCGATAGTCGGTTATTCCTCGGCACAACTTAAGAACTTGACGTATCTCTACGTGAAATTGTTATGCAATTGTTTTTTTCAAAATACAACTCATTTCGAGAAAGTTGTACTACGCAATTTAGAACCATAATTTAAATAGTTTCATTGCACTGCCTTCACCTGTTAATATGTATCAATTCGAAGAGTAAAGTTTCTAATTTATTTCGTTAGATTTTCTTGATTTTTCAGTTTTATTCAATTCGAAATATGTGGTGCTTAAAGGCATCGAATTTTGATGTAGGACCTACATTGTCGTTGAAAACATACAAATTCTGGATTCGACGCTAAATAAAAGTGAAGGGGACCTACAGTTTAATGCTGACTCCGAACGGCGAGAGGGAGTTGCGATGAATTTTTTTAATATTGTTTGTTTGAACTTGGACTTGATCTTTGAACCTAGAGTTGAAAGTCTAATGCGCATGTGTCGACGCACAAACCCACAGGCCCACGGTGGCCACAAAGCTGGTTATACATGGCAGAAAAAGGACCAGAATAAGCGTCCAAACACGAATGTGCAATTTTCTCTCACGACTATGTTCGTCCTCATGTACAGGGTGAGCAGATAAGAACAATAGGAAAATAAATTTAAATAAAACAACGACGGTGTAAGATATAAAATTGATTGTGGCTTTATTTCGAAGCTACATTTATGCCATTGTGTATGGAATAACACATCATTCAAACTCTTTGCTTCAAGCGGTCGGTCGAATTTTTTATGACTCGGTCCAATGTGTGCGGTGTTATTCCGGCAATAGTGTCTCAAATGTTGGCCTCGAATTAGCAACTTGGGGTTAGCTTGTTAGCCACTTTACGGAGCCCTTGAGAAAATAATTCGATTAACGAACGCTCGCCGTGAGATGACACAGTTACCAAATTTCTCCTTCACAACTTCGAGAGTTGCGTCGCGGTCGCTTGTATGACATGTAGCGACATATTGTTGGAACCACAGATCGATGCTGTCGAGCTCTAACCACAGAAAGTCGGTTCGTCACTCTATACCTGAGACCGTTGACACCAAACTGTCAATATTTGTGGATGCCTTGATGCTTAGTCGAACACTTGTAGATTCTATTCGCTCCAATGACGGCATGTTTGCTTGTTGATAGTCGCTGACCCAAAAATACGCCTCATCCGTGAAGATGGATGGATAATCTCCGGTTAACATAAGCGAACTCATGGGGTTGTCTATGTTCGTCTGACATCAATTCTTGCGGCGCTACAGTCCTGGGTGAATCCGGTCTAGCTTCTCAGCTGCCACCGTGGAAATATCAAATTTATTTTTGCAATCCATGTAAATATACGTTTTCAAGCATAACACTATGTAATTCAAATTCAATAAACTAAATTCAATAATGTTATAACCCAAAAGAAAGGTACATAGCTACTCGTTTTTTTTAGAGGAAATACAACTCAACAGTTGCCGACGAAATCAAATTGATTGATTAAAATATTCGGTCAACTCTCTTTGATCTGCATGCAAGATAAAACTTAAATTTTTTCCAAATTTAATTTAAATACAGATATTTTGTTTCTCCCCAGTTGCCAGATATTTTTGAAACAAATCCATTAATTTCAACGTCTGAAGGAAGGAGTTAAAGCCAAAAATATGTAAATAGCATGGAAGCCTTCAGTGTTAGTTGCAACTCGTATTTATCACTTCTTTAAAAAGTTCTTCATAATTTTGTACATAACGTTAAGAACTTACAGTCTTCTACGAATCGTACATACAGTCGCCTTAAGCCAAACTCGCTCACTTCAAAAATAAAATAAAAATTCACTTTCACTGAAACAAAGCACTGAAAGGGAAACATTTAGGCATTTTCAACTCGACGGTATTGAGCAAATGAGCGAGTGACCACATTTCGAGGTCAGCCGTTTTATTTAAATTTACTAAAATTTCAAAAATACCGTTAAAGTTGATAGTTTACAGACAAATGGTGTTGTAATATTTGAGTGTAGTCAAGAATTTAAAAAAAAATTCAGAAAGCAGTCTGGGTTGTCTCATGCCACCTCTCAGATGCCACTTACCACCTGAAGGACTCTGTTTCGCACAAGGTATTCAGTGAAAACCACATTTATCATTCCTCAGGTAAACTGACATCCATTAACAATGAAATTTAGCATATTCTGGGAACATCGACATGCACTTAGTTGCAAAACTGAATGAGTTCACGTGAATTTTTTGTGTTTTTCGTTTCAAATTTTCAAAATTCATCGGAAACGAACCCAATAATAAATTTGAAATGCTTGTGGACTAATTTTGCTGAGGATCTCGCAAAATTTTCAACTCGATACTTTGGATATGGGGAAACTTTATGGCTCATTGGCTTCAGTTTTACACCACAACTTTATCCGCTAGGAAAAGAATTTTTTTCCGAAAACTTTGTCTTTGGATGCACTTAACTTCAGTCAATTGCTTAGGACGGGAGAGTTCAAATAAGAGAAGGTATTTTTATTGAAAAAACATCACAGGAGATTTTTGCAATCATACTTGGGATATGAGAAGGTCGTCCATGATGGGACGTGGAAGTGTAAGATACGTGGAAATAGATCGCAGTTACGGCAACCAGTCAAATTAGACGCTGGATCTGTTGGCGGCTGACTTGACTCGTGTCACTGTTAAGACTGTATCTCCAATCGTAAAGCAATCCAATCGTACTTATTAATTGTCATCAAATTTAGCCATTTTGTCACATAAAAGCATGCATTGCAAAATTATTTTAACTTTAGTTCGATCTATGGCACCCCAAAAAAGCGCTTCACCACACCGTCACAGATAATCCTTTGAGATAAACCATCAGAGGACCATGGTGGTCGCAACTAGAATATCCTTCACTGGTTTTATTCAAATCATATGTATGTATGGTTTCAATTTTCGTAACTTAATCAGAGTCCTGCGGTATGGTGCGGAGACGTGGGCAATCTCAAATGCAGATGAAGAAGCCTCTTGGTCTTTTCGAGAGTGAGGTACCGCGTTTAATCTTTGGCCCTGTTTGCGTTGATGGCATTTGGAGAAGAAGGTTCAATCACGAACAGTATGGTCTGTACAGCGACATACATCTAGGCAGGCGTCTACAGTTTCATCGCCTAAAATAGCTAGGCCAAGCAGAGCGTATGGCCCGAAGAATCTTTGACTCCGCACCTGTGCGACGATGCGGTGGAGGATGCCCCCGAAATCGATGACGGACATAAGTGGTGGAGGACCTCAGCGAACTTGGCTTGCGTAATTAGTGGCAACTGGGTAAAGATCGTGCCAGCTGGAGGGGCTTGTAGGTTGTCACCCAGGTTCACTCCGGATTGCAGTCCCATCAAAAGAAGAAGAACTGTAAAGGATTTATGCAAATACGTTTTATTTAAAAGCTCTTAACTCGACAAGATCGATTGCAAACACATGTACATAGAAGGGCCTTGCCAAGTTCCGTTTAAGTTTTCCTAGAGACAGTTGTTGCATAACTGAATTGTCAATCGGAACCTGTTTTTGACAGTTTTCAACGTCCTTATGATCTCTGAAATGTTTTTGCTTGACAGTTCAGTAGTTCTCAAGCATAATCTCAACTTTTTGATCAGATCTTTCTTTAAATTATATCCCAAGATCACTACAAAGATATGCTTTAAAAGGATAAACTCACTTCTGCACCCCACTGTATTCGCATTTTTAAAGAAGGTATCTGCATATCCGCCAAGGCCTCCGTAGCAAACCATTCTTCTTCAAAGCAGCATTATTTATTTAGAACTGTTTCGCCGCAGTGCAGACTATAAATACGCATCTCTTGCAGGTTCACACTGAAGACCGCAAGAATGCAGCCATCGGAGAACTTCAAAAAATTAATTCGGCTCATCAGACTTTGTTCTTCAGCCTGCGGAGCTGATATTATTGACAAAAACTATAAAGTCAATATTATAACAATGTGTGTGGCTTTTTGTATAACGGTCTACTTCATATTTACGGCATACACTGTGCATATTCGGCTGAAAGAGGGATGGGGAGCAATTCTGGAGTCATTTTGCATGGTTGGCAAAGTATTGCAGGTGACACGAGCACATCCATCGAGGAGCAGGCCTTAATTGCGTTTTTCATCTGTTGCAGGGAATTTCAAAATTACTGAGTGGCATATTTTTGAGGGAACTGGTAGTAAGCAATCTGAACCTTCTTGGGTCTATTTACAGGAATTACGAACTCCATGGCGAGGGCTATACTAGGGCGCTACACGAATGTTTAAGGTTAACTCAGAAAATCGTCAGGATTGCTGCCAGCTTGTACTCGCTATCGATCCCGCTCATCATGGTGCTGCCCTTTTTTAGTTGGATACTGACTGGAAATAGGGTGTTGGCTATGCAATTCTTCATTCCCGGACTGGATCCAGAAACAACCATCGGATACGTTGTGACTTTGGGTGTCCAGTTGAGCTGTCTGTTCTTTGGTGCATTCGGTAACTTCGCCGGTGACATGCTTGTCTTTACGATTTTCACCCACACAACTCTGTTTGTGTTGATTCTGAGGCAGAAAATTAAGGACCTAAATGAGCTGGCTGCCGAGCTGAACAAATCTTCTGAAATTATGGAGAAACTGTTGGATGTCCTGCAGTGGCATCAGACCTTCTCAAAGTGATTCCATGCCGAAATCCCAAAGAGGTTCTTGAAATAATTAATTTTTCGACTAGGTACACTGAGGAGGCGGACTACGTGTTCTACTGGATCAACAGCATGGAGATTGCAACATCAGGGGTATCGATCGTGTTTATTTTGTTTATCTTAATCAATGGCAACTGGTACGGTGCGTACACATACCTGTGCTTGGAATTCGCGTTGCTGTACATGTACTGTGGAGTCGGAACTATGGTGGAGATAGCGGTAAGTTCATCATGTGAGTTCATCTTTGGGCGGCTGACGATTTCTTTTTAGAATGACGACGTCATGTCAGAATTATACGCAATTCACTGGTACAACTTGACCATACCTCAGCAGAAGATTGTCTTGTTTATGTTAATGAAATCCCAGTCGCCAGTGAAGGTGACTATTGGGGGTGTTGTGCCTTTGTCAGTGAGCACAGGACTTCAGGTTGGTAGCGAAAATATTTTTGAAATCTTTCACCCTAATTCGGATTGGAAATGTTTCAGGTGACGAAAACCGTGTACAGTGTGTTTATGATGCTCCTTAATGAGCTCAAGGAATGAGAATGCGGCTGCTAAGCTCTGGATGGTTAATAAGGATTCAGTTTAACATGTTATACTGGTTTTTAGTTTGGTTAACTATTAAATAGTCAATTTTCAAAGGAGACATTTTTTTTCTGCTGAAGAATTGGCGTAGTAACTTTATACCAAGGAGAAGTAATTTTACTAGGAGTTTTCGGGTCTGTGGCAAGGAGTTATGCACGATTTTCTCAAGAAGCATGTTGAAAAAATTCCATGAAAGCGTGCCGTTTTCAACGTCTCTGTGAGTTCTTTACCGATCTTGATGGGGCAGCGAGTGTTTCCCATCATCATCCTGCAAGAATGTCAAAACTAGACACGTCTCTGTGCACGACGTCATATGCGGCTTTGAAAACGACGAGTTGGTGATAAGTGTCAATCTGGGCTTTTTGGACCTTTTCTAGGATATGTCATAGTGTAAACATCTGGTCTATTTTGGACTTCCCTGGCCTGAAATTACACTGATACAGACTGATATTGTTGATGAAAGGTTCCAGACTTTCAAATAAGAGAGAGAGGCAGAGAAGTTCTTACACGTAATGTTTAGGAGACTTAACCCTTCTGTCAAAAAGGCTTTCTTTCTTGTGGATTTGGCAATCGATAATAAGATTCTATACATGTTTTCTTCCGAGCATGTGCATGTGCCCAACAAGATCATCCTCAGTTGCTTTGAAAATTCCAGCAGAGTTGTGGACTATATACGTATAGACAGCACAGGTATGGAGGTATACAACAGATTCATGGCAAATAACTACATATCTTGTCTTGGATACATTATTGCAATAGTCTCAACGGATGAAATGTCAGACAGTTCTTTACTATCACAAGTCACACCAAATTGAAACTTGGCTAGGTCCCTGGACACAAAGGAATTGCGGGTAACGAATCTACAGATTCGAATTCGAAGAAATGAGGCAGGACTTAGGCAATCTAAACGATTAATCCGACCCTAGGCAAGGCAAGTATAAGAAAGCTAATAAGCTTGCCACTGCGGCTTGAAATACCACCTTAACAAAATGAACCTGCGCCGGGATAAAGAATGTCGGCTATGCCTAAAATAGGACGAAACATTCGAAAATATTTTATGTGAATATCATACACTACACTGGTTAAAGAATCGTATTTTCCATAGGGAAATACTTCAGTGGAATTAAAAAACTCCGCTACAAAAAATATACAATCTCTCATAAGCGAAGCAGTGCGTCTTTTGGATTAACCTTTTGATACTAGATCTCTCTAGGTCGCTATGCCGCTGCCATAATGGCTGGGTCGTACAAGTGGAAAAAAGAAAATCACAAGTCGTAGATCACATTTCTTTCATACATTTGCAGGAGGCTTAAAAACTTGGCTATTAAACGTCACTCACAAATTTGGACATTCTGGGAATACTAGGTGGGTAAGGAAGGATATAGTAGCCGCTATTCTGCAGGTGGGAATACACTTAATCCAAGGTAAGCCCATTGAGTTGGTTGCGATGTCGTAGAGATTGTAAAAAAAACTGGGTTGCCAGGTGCAGGAGCTCACGGACAAATGCAGCGAAGTTGGAGAACATTCTCAATCAAATTATTGACAAGATTTCATGTCTTTGGGCATGCTCATCTTTGAGGCGGTGTCTTGTGATAACACCTATCATAATGACCTTTTGAGAGAGAAACAATTGTGCAAACGCTTTGGATCTGTTTTGGTCCAAAGGGACCAGGTCAAAGAGAAGCACGCGTTGAACCTTCTTAAGGCCTTGTAGTGCACAGATGTGTTCAGAATGTGTCAGCAAGCACTCACTCACAGCTAGTGATGAATAAATAATAAATACCCACCTGGTGGGTTAAAAAAAGAGTTGCCCATCACTACTCACAGCGGGACACATGTGGCTGCAGGCCCTATTGCCAATTGGTTCCTTTTGCATATAGAAAATGAGCGTAGCTTTCCGTACACGTTCTCCTACATTCCGCTTCTAGCTCAATACGTCTGCAGAATAAAACGCAAATATTTGGTAGTTTTCGAGAAGGCACAGCCGGTACCGTTTATGGTTGTTGCTCAATATTTGGGACTTAGTAATTCCTGGTGGAGAGGTATTTTAAGCGTTAAACTAAGACCGCTTTTTTTGTCCGATTAGAAAGCATGATGAAGAACTCAAAGCCACATAAAAAAATGGTATTTGTATAATGCAAGAACTCAAAGAGCGCTCTAGGCAAACGCTCATCGAAGCTTTAAAGAATGTGGTAATTGAAGACTAGGCTTTCTGTTCTGAAATCATCGCGAATTTTGAGCTAAGTTTTCGCTCACATTTTCAACGATTCCTCTTTAATCATTTCATCAAGTTCTGTTCTGCGCGAAACGTGCACGCAATAAAAATGTAATGTTGTAATGTTGTTCATAACTCCAAAGGTTTTACAAAGGACTTTTTACTTGATACGAGAAAATGCAGGTGAATATGCTGAAGATGTCATCTTAAATGTGACCCGCCATCGGGAATAAAAAAACCAGTATGTTCTGGTTTTATTATTTTTCGCAAAAGTGAAAGCAACTCATTTGATTCCCAAAATACGAAGCAAATCAAGAAATAAAGGAGAATATAGTTGAAATAGGCCTAAAAATTACGGATGATTCCTAATCCAGATATAACATCCATTCACCTTACTTGGCATAAGGTGTTAACCACTCCCCTTTCCCTTTTTGTATTCTCAGCATGCAAACCAAATGTCCCCGCTTTAGCAAATACAAGTGAAATCCTTTAAAGCAATTTTCCGTTTTTGACCCATTTACTTCGACATCAATTTGTAAGACATTTAAGAAAATTCAAAGTTCCTGAATACTATGGGTGGATGAAAGGTTGACAAACACCACCCTCACAAGAAAAAAACCGTAAATGCTTTAAATGAAATTAAAACATCCTGCAGCTACTTTTTTGGTTTTAAACCACAGCAGCCAAAGGAGATTGAAGAAATGATTGAGTTATTCTTCGTAAGGAAAAAAATAACAACAATTCATTGCTGGCCAACTGGCGGATCCTTGCTTGTGAAGGACGAAGAAATCTACAAACGATGCTAAAAATAATTTTCGTTGTTAGGTGTTTTATAGCGATTTTTTTGTTTCAATACAAATGCACCCTTAAACTTTTTTTATGATCTGTTCAGGTCAAAAAACGTCAGTTACGTTTTACATTTTTTTAATGGTAAAGTTTATGAACAGCGTCGCTCGCCTTTAAGTTATCTGAAATTTGAACCCAAAGTCTGAGTCGGTGGTCATAGCTTTAAAAAACGCTTATTTCAATTTTCGCTCGTAATAATCGGCCCACTAGATTATCAGTGCGTGCTATAAATGAAGAATAAATAATGTCATTTAGTGCGTTCATTGCAAAGTCCGATTTAATGATAGGAGATCATTGCTTGGATTAAATTCAAATAATGTGATTTCGGTATGAGGATTCACAAGACCGGAGACAAAGAGGCCGGATATGGGTTCGTAAAAAAAAAGTGTTTATCTAAAAGGATGTACAACATGGGAACGAAAACTTTATCGCCACACTGCTTCAACTGGACACGGAAATTCTATCATAATACAAACACGCGGACATAAGAACCTCTCAAATTTTTAAAGCACAGGCAAATTGAAAATTTCTTTTGAAGCTAACTGTTGAACTTATGTATAAGTTTAATCTTAAATATGTAGGAATTACACTCTCTTTAGTAAAATTTTCCTAGAATGGCAAGGGCAGGACTCTGATGGATTCCTTTGAAGTACGGTTGTGAAAGACGATTCAGGATTTTGTAAAACAATCTGCATACATTTTTCGACAATAAGTCTGAAGGGTAGGTATTGGATGTGTAATAATATAATAAATATATAATAAGGTTGTTTTTCTATTTCTTTTAATAATAATAATAATAAAAATGGCGGCGCTACAGTCCGAGGTGGACCTGGGCCTAGCTTCTCAGCAACCACTCGTGTTGTGCGTGCTTTTGTTCTCTCACCAGTGAAGGGGACCTACAATTTAATGTCGACTCCGAACGGCGAGATTGGGAAGCTTTTCTAAACTGTTATACTCTTTGAGCATTGTCAGTGACTCGAAAGAGGTGGAGCCGTGAACAAATGTTTGATGTTTTTTTTCGAGATTCGAACCGACGACCTCGAGCGTAGGAATCGACGTACCTACCCACTACGCCATGGCGCCCACAGACCTATTAAGACTTTATTACCTAACGTCAAAAATTTATTATTTGTTAATGCAACACGAAAACTATTAGGGCCAGAATGATTGAAATTATTTTAAATGAAAGTACTCAATGAAGCCATTATAATTTTTTCAGATTTTTAAACACTTTGGTTTAGAAATGAGAGGGGAGGACGGCATAAACACGTTGAGTGCCACATGAAATATAAAATATATCCAATAAAACAAAAATCTGTGTCCTGTGGGGACAGTTTTGCGAATTGCATAGTGGCACTCAACTTACTAAAATTGACTTTGGAACTCCATATTTTTCAAACGGTTTTTTGGATCAAAAAGTATAGAAGCAAATCTTCACCTCATTTCAAAAGATCTATCGATTGATATATCACAGGGGGTGTGTCAATTTTTTAATAATCATTGGCAACATTACCTATACAGGAGCAACCACCAACTAGCCTCATTTTTTAAATTTGTGTGCATGAAAAATGATTTCAAGGCCGAAAATACTTAATTCCAAAATTGCAAGCCGATATCTTTATAAACTTCGGAAATAAAAATATGTGACAGACAGACGGACGCACACACCGAAATTATAAAGCTTCCGTTTTTGTAGACGGAACCTTAAAAACGAAATGAAGGCTTTGAAGAGTATTAAGTTCTCTTGAACTGTTTCAATTTAATTTGTTTGTGAACCAGATTATTAGAAATTTCAATTCAACCTATTGCACAGAGCTTGATGGGCTATGCAATATCTTCTCCTTATCCAAGCAATGTAGAACTGTTTTATTACCTTTGCCAAAAGAAGCCGCTGTTCGTCAAAGTGAAAAGACTTCTTACATATCTGCATTTGAAAAGGTTATGGATCAGAACTTTGATAGTCAATCCATTTACTTGCTGGACATACCTCCCCTTGGATAGCAAAAACAGAGATTGACGTCGCATTATACAGGGGATTTATTTGAGAGAACGTTACGTTTACCTTATTAAGGTATTCTGCAAAGGATATCTGAAGCAAAAATCTACAATATACATATTTGTGTGGAGAACTGAACAAACAAACAGCAGTGGTCCAGTAAAATATTTTGATATATGAATCAAGCAGGCTTTTGAGCAATTGACAATAAGAATTGCAAAAAGACAGATATTCTGGTGGCAGAGAATCGAAAATTAAGTAGCGATGGACATTGTTTTCCAAGAATTGATGAATCAGAATCAGAAAACATGTTGCCATTTTTGCTCTCATTCTATGTAAATTTATCGACCTTAGTTTGCTACAATTGAAATTCTCTTCAAGAAAAATAACTGTAGTTGTAACGCGGATACGAATGAGTGGGGTTTAAAATTAGATGAGCAATTACAACCAGGTATCGATCCTTTCGGTAGTAGAAAGTGTCTAAGAGTCGCAATCCCTGTAAGGTTACACAGTTTTATTGATAAGTCCTCTTCAATGCATAAATTACTTAAAGAAAAAATGTATATTATGTCCTAACCCTATTCATGGACTTCGGAAAAGCATTCGACATCCTTAAGCATCCGAATTTATTAGACACGATTGGTACATGAGGAGTAATGACTGACTGGCTTTGGGATTATCTACACAACATGTTTTTTTGCATAAATATTAAGTATGTGTTGCATGAGAAAGGGAACCTGCAAAATAACAGTTTTAACCAAGGCGACGCGCTGTCATCATTCCTGAGAAGATCTTCCAAGATTCACTGGTCAACACTAATGGTACGATCGTCCAAAAGCCTTTGCAACTGGTGGCATACGAGGACGACAATGACGTGATTGGTCGAACACAGCAATTGCCAGAATGAAGCGTTTGCTTGCACTGAAACGGAAGCGGCAAAAATGGGTCTGGCTGTAAACGAGGAGAGAACGAACTTTATGCTGTCAGCTAGAAAAGAGGCGTAATATCGACGACTTGTCCGGAACGTCACAATGGGGATCAATAATTTCGAGATAGTCAAGAACTTCGTCTACCTCAGCTCTGCGGTAAACAGTACGAACAGCATTATTACCGAGATCAAACGCAGAATAACTCTTGCCAATTGCTTTTTCATTGGGCTCAAGAAGCAAATGACCAATGGAGCCCTCTCTCGAAGGACCAAGCTGATTCTGTGTAAGACATTTATCCTGACGTATGGCGCAGGGTCACGGAGTATATCGAGAGCAGATGATGAAGTCTCTGGACTTTCCAAGAGAAAAGTTCTGCGTGCGATCTTTAGTCCTGTTAGCGTTGATGGCGGTTGGAGAAAAAGATTCAAGCACGAACAGTACGTGCTGTACAGCGGCACTTGTGCAGTCAGGTGTCAGGGACTCAAAAAATGTTCGATTGCGGTGGCGCACATAAGTGAAGAAGGACTTTAACCACTTTCGTGTGTGCAGCTGGAGAGGCTTGATGGTTGAAGCCCAGGTCCACACATGACTGTAGCGCCTAAAGAAAAAGAAAGTCCCCACGGATCCGATTTAGGTCCGGTTTTTTTATCCTTTACACGAACGAATTACTTCGCATCTTTAAGCAGAGCATTCCATTCGCATTTGCTGCTGGTGATATGGCGATTTTTGTACGTCTCAAATAATTGGGATAATGTAGGAGGAGTGCTATGCTGTTGTAAAATGGTGTCACGATTAGGGCTTGTTAATAATCACT
Source organism: Myathropa florea (assembly GCA_930367185.1). Classification (NCBI taxonomy): domain Eukaryota; kingdom Metazoa; phylum Arthropoda; class Insecta; order Diptera; family Syrphidae; genus Myathropa; species Myathropa florea. Next base: position 101,505,414 of record OV884003.1, read on the forward strand.
TCAAAAACTAAAACGAGGCATATCCGAAATCTACAACTACAAAAGCCTACGCAGAGGAGAATATTCATGAGAAATTATGCCTGTGTTAATTAATAGCAAGCTACAACTATAGTGTGGTACTCTTTGTCTGTTATTTCCTACGGAGCAAACACATAGACAAGCTTTAGACGCAGGTTTTATTTGCAATAGCTTCTGTGCGGTATCATTCCACGTTACTCGTTCCATAGCAAGTGTTCTATGCTTAAATTTAATCTATGCTACGGTGTGGTATGTTTGCCTGGTTCAGCGCAGCAGGAACACAGTTAGGATCTCCTAACGGAGTTCACGATTCCGTGTTTTAGCAAATAAAATACAGTTATCCATGAAATGATGGTAGAATGTTTAAAATTCTTCAGGTAGTCATTATTTTTAAAATGACGCTTACACTTGAGTACTTCGGGGTTTTTCAACCAGGTGATCACATCATCAACACCAGATGGCACGTCTCTATGCTTCAAATGTCCAGATTTAACAACATATGGGGTAGACGACAACTTCAACACAGCGTTCCGTTAACAATCAAGGAATTACGTAGAGAAACAGTGCGGAATCTGCATGAAACTTTCGGTTCCCTCCAACCCTGAGAGAACGTTAACACGCACAGCAACACAGATTTCCCTAGAAGCTAGATCTAAGTTCCCCTAGGACTGTAGCGCCACATTCTCACAATGGAGGTACCTACTGCTTTATGTCGACTCCAAATGATGAAGTTTGCGGAGCTCTTCACGAGAGTTCAGTTGTGGGAGCATTGTCAGTGAGTGACCCGCGAAAATTGGTACACCGGAATGAAAATTGGTGTCTGCCTCGTCGAATGCTTGATACTAAATACACATTTTGATAATCAACCAAATTCAATGGATGCTTATAAGTGTGCAGGTGTATGGGTAAATGTGACGCCCAAATGACCGTTTATTACACTCACAACTACAGAGCAATTGCATTATTCACTGCAAATATTAGAAAGTAAAATTTACTCAACTGTGAAGCTGTTCAGCTCTACAGACTTCCCAAGCACACTTTGCAGATGTTCGGAGCTCCTATTTGCAAAACAGAGGAAATTAGCTAAGGGCAGGTACAATGACAACAATGTACTACTTGAACACTTTACCCGTGTTCAGCATCCACACATTCGCAAGCTGGTGCATATGAAAAAGATTTCATTTGAATGTGGGAAAGGGAAATAAGTAAAAATTCATTTAACACCTTCTCATATGTGAAGTATGCAAGCATGCGAGAGTATACTGTGGAGCACTTAAGTGTTTCGTAAAAGGGCATTAAACTGCATCCGTTTGCCCTTGACGCTCCCTCGTTTCTATATTTTCTCATTCGAAACTATGTGTGAACAGCACAATGGCATGATGGGGAAATAACTGAAAAGGTGCTACTCGTACCATCGTAACTGGGGATACATGAGGTCGACATGAGAGTTTTCCTGTGAAACTAGTATTTATGCGTTTCCACCCCTGTTCTCTTTGTTTGAAATAAGGACAACTGCAGTGGGTAATATGTTATTTAGAAGCTTGTTTAAAGATGCTCACAAGCGACTGTGAACTGTTTGGCTACCCACTTGCTGGTAAACTGGGCATCTGCCATTGAAATTCAACGGTAGTCGTGAGTAACCCTCTTTGCACCTTCGATTGAGGGTTTCGTTTTTGAAGTTAGTCAAGAGAGTGTTGTAACAGCTTTTGCTGTTTGAAAGAACTAAATGACTTTTATGAAGTGTTCGAAAGTCTCCGGGGGATTTTTTGAAATCTCACAAGCATATCAGAATTGAAAGCAAGTGCTTGGACCAGACATTTGTTTGACGTCTTAGAGAAAATCAACTGCATGACTTTTCATTTCAGGACGATCGCTAAAATATTACGAAAAGACAGAATCTGTTGTACTAAATAGTCTACGACATGCTGTTAATTAGCAATTAGGGACCTGTTCGTTTTTGTCTGATTCGTCTATAGAACTGTGAAGACGAATATTGCATCTATCTTCAAACTGAAATTCGTGACGTTCCCATTGTTGGAAGTATTCCTGGTACTCGAGGGCCGAAATGGAAGGAATCGTGTTGAAGGTGTTCCCCTTTATCCCCCTTTTGCGGTTGGTGATCGAACGCTGTGATGTTCTTTTTCAGTTTCCCTATGTCTTCGCCGTCCTTTAATTGTTTACAGAAATGAAGAAATCTTTCAAATTTTCTACTGCAAGTTCGCTATCCTTGTCCTGGCAGATTTCTTTCTGAACTTAATATCCATTCGCTATAGGTTTCACCCTATGGACAGGGTCATCTTGTGAAATACAACCTAGATGGGAATAGGTTGTCAGTTGCGTAAGCAACGCTATGTTCAGTTACATTTCGTGAACATTCAGTTAACTCAAATTGCGATCAGAGAGACTTTTCCAGGCAGTCACAGATTTTCGTGCCTGTTATTGACTTTCGAGCTATGAGTTCAGATATTGATTACAACATACTTCACTACTTTAACGGATCTTTTGTTTTTTAAGATCGATCGATACACTCGCACTCGGTTAAAAGTTTTAGCCACCAGCACCTGTATCCATAAGGTCCTATTCGAAGTGTTCTGTACAAAGATTGCAAGAAGATTTATGAACATTACCACCTAATGTTGAAAAATTAAAATGTTTCGACTTGCCAATCAACACTGAAGAATCGCACGTTTCTCTTTGGATTTTTCGTCAGCCACATCACGCATAACACGAATTATTGCGGCACTAAATGAACCGAAATAGCTGCACATGCTTCTAAAATCTAAAAAATCTGATTCCTCAACCGACACCACCTATCTACTAAAAAATCATAAAATATTCATAGACTTTTTCCAGCGAGACATCACGTGCGGCCGTCACGACCAAAGTGATCAATGTGACGCAGTCCTCCCCAAGATGGAATTTATACGTTGTCTGCAGCCGATTACGAATGTAAAAACTTCACGAATAAAATAAAAAAAACTAATAAAATGAAAATACAATCCCATTCAAGATCTTATGGTGGCGCACGTTAATGCTTCAAATATCTCAAATGATACTCCTTACACGCATGCATGGAAAATATATGAAAAGAAAAAAAAAAAAACAAGACCAACGTTCGTACATCTAAGTAAAAGACCATCCGGTGCGCCCGAGGAAAAGGACAAACCTTACATCGTGTGCTCATGAAGCACACCCGAATAAACTCGCTTTGAGGACTTTCCTACTTTTTTAATTAGTTACGTGACTCAATAAAATCTCTGCTACTATACATACACATGGATGCGTCTACACGGAATCGTTTTTGGCATGAGCACTCGCATAAACGGTTTGATCCAGAAGTGTACCGGTTGTGTAACTGAGAAAGTTTCCTCTGCTAGTCTAGTGGAAAAGTTTCAAATTTTACAATGATAATGAAACGTGCTAATGTTGGGTTTTGTTCGTTTATTTTAATTTTTTTGTTTATGTTTTCGTTTTTTTTTTATTTTATTAATTAAAGAACCACGGTGATGATTATGAAGGTGTCTTCTTGGAGAAGTACCAATTTAGAGGGCCACGAAAGGAGCAGGATATCAATTAAAAAGTTTTGCGGAGGTAATATATTCCAAGAGCAGTCACGTTATAAGATAGTGCTGGTGGGATACATCAATTGTGTGGTATTTCTATTGCAGTTAAGAACTTCACTTTAAAGATATTGGCGGTATCTCAGCTTGAAAGGGAAGAAACCACGATCTTTAAGGAGGAATGAAAAAAAAATTTAAAAAGGGTTAAAAGATAGCAGCTGTCAAAATTACCAGCTGTCAGGGCTTGTCGTTTAATTACGCTTCATTTTACGCTTCCCGAACGTGCGGAAATTATTAAAAAATATTATCGAAATTCCTGCTCAGTTGTACACACCTGATCAAAAAAATAGATACACCCTCATTCACCTTACATTTTTCGTCTTTAGTGTTGCCCAATGAAAGAAATGGTTAAAGTTCGCAAAAGAGGTTAATATATTTGTATTCTATATACTTATTAAAAACTTAAAACATAAAAATATTTTCAATATTAACGTAAATATTTTTTTATGAAGATTAAATTATGTTAGCTCATAGAAATCGTGTGATCAAAAAAATTGATACATTGTAATTTTTTCCAAAATATTTAAATGAAGAGCTAAAATGCTTATTTACTTCAGTTGCAAAACCAATTACCACTAATACCCTGTGAAGTTACCCTTTTGCATTATATTTTTTGCCATCCTTTTCGGCATACTGGTCATAATACATCTCATAACAAGTTTTTTTGAACAAATTATCACTGTTTGTCTGAGCAAATATTTAAACAAATAATTTCTTCTTCAGATGCGATCCACAAGTTTTCAATAGAGTTTAGGCCTAGAGATTGACTTGGCCAAGCTGGCAGGTTGATTTTGTTGTGAACAAAGAATTTTTTTACTTGTGTGGAAGTATGCTTTGGGTCGTTATCCTGCTGAAAGACCCAACGCAGAGACATGTTTTCCTTGGCGTATGATAGCAACACCATTTCCAAAATGTCTTTGTCTGCCGTCATATTGTTTGTAGTCTGGAATATTGGATGAACATCATTCTAAGAAAAACACCCCCAGACCATTATGTTCCGTCTCCATTTGTCACTGTATTTTTTGTGTTATGGAATTCTTTGGCTTGAGAAGCTCTTCATTCTTTTCACCGTCATTCCCAAAGAGACTAATCTTTGTTTCGTCGCTCAGCAAGATATATCTTCACCGATATCGCTCGTCCAATTTGCATGTGTCATAGCAAACTGTAGCATCATGGCCAATTTTTTTTTTCACTAGCGGAACTGGCTTTTTTGTAAGCGATCACGAAATGTTGGAGCACTAACGATGTTGTCAATTTCTTCGGAAATCGCCTTTGATGGCTTAAGTGACCCTTCACTTTTTGATAACATTATTATATGGCAATCATCCGCTGAGGTCGTTTTTTCTGATCTGCCTTGAAATTCCTTTTGGGGTGCAGATTTAAAAAAAAAACATTAAACAAAATGAAGTGACCGTCGCACACATTTCGCGATTTCAAGCTTTTTCTTCTGTAGTGCAATGACTATTTCGGGCCATGGTAGGCCTAAAATGTTAATTTCCTTCTTCTTAATTAATACCAAGCAATTAAAATGAAGTATACTAAACCTTTTTGACAAAAAACTCGCAAAGAAAATAATGATATAATTGAATATTGATCACAATCTAAAGTGTATCTATTTTTTTGATCACAGGATTTTTATGAACTAACACAATTTAATCTTCATAAAAAAATGATTTACGTAAATATTGAAAATATTTTTATGTTTTAAGTTTTTAATAAGTATATAGAATAAAAATGTATTAGCCTTTTTTGCGAACTTTAACCATTTCTTTCATTGGTCAACACTAAAGACGAAAAATGTAAGGTGTGTTTATTTTTTTGATCAGGTGTGTATGTAAATACGCAACATGAATTTCGTCGTGAGGTCGGTCGTCATCTTGGCTTCACTGTAGGCAATTTGTCGCACCGTGAAAAAGTTTGAGCGATTGTATTTGGAAACTACATCCGCATAAGGTTCTATTGACTCAAGATTTGAAGCTGGACGAGCATAGAAACCGCCGTGAGTTCGCCAATTGAGCGCCGGAAAAGTTGACAGGAGATCCGGATTTTTGCAAAAAATCAACTTTTCGAACGAGGTCCAATTTTGGCTGAGCGTATATGTCAACAAGCAAAATTGCCATTATTGGAGCTAACTTAATCCACAAGAGTTCCACCAAGCATCGATGGATTAACAAAGATTGACTGTTTCTGTGGCTTTATGTCATGGTGGCATCATCGGACCTAGTTTCATTTGAAATGAGGGAGGAGACACCATCATCGTCAATGGTCTCAGGTATAGAGTGATGTTAACAGACTTTTTGTGGCCAAAACTCAACAAAATCGATACATACATCCGAGCTGTGATATTGTTGCTTGACACCTTAATCTACGGTACTACTTTGGACAAGCCCCAGACCAACATTCGAAATGCTGTTGCGGGAATAACGCAAATTGGACCGTATCATCAAAAATTGCGCCGACTACTTGAAGTAGGTACTGCAAGGAAGCTAAGTCGGCCATTTGAATAATGTGCTATGCACTACATTATGACATGAAAGTGGAATCAATTTTATTTATCACGCCAACAACAATTATGTAAATGTATTTCCTATCGTTTTCATCTGGTCAGCCTGTAAAACAATGTGTCGTCGTATTCATCGCGAATTGACCGAAGTAATTCCGATTTCCACAATAAACCGGGATATGATTCACTTACAAGAATATACCCGTCCTTATCCACAAATCAACATCTGTTGTCTGGCGAAAGTTTCTCATCAACATATTCAATTATTTAACGACCAACAGATTTAAACAGACGTAAACTTTCTTCTTTACGCGCTGAGAAACTTCATAAATCAGAATCTCAGTCATTACTGCGCAGCGTGAAAAATAAAGGAGACCAGTGAACGGACAATATAGCACATCCTTATCACCAAATAGCCATCAAAGGCATCTCCATCTCCGGCATAGAAGCAAAGCAAGAAGAAGCACCAAACACATCTCCAAAAGAGTGGACAGAGAACGACGAAAAGGAAATAAAATTACTTAAAGACTGACGTCCATAAATAAGGACAAAATCCCTAATGGAAAAATGTGATAAATCACTTAGGGAATCGAGAGAATCGGCCCACATCGCTCACAACTTGTTTCAAGCACTTTCCACTCGCCCCGAACTGGAACCTCATTCACACGTACGTCCTAGTTTTTGTTTTTTTTTTTCTTGACTGACTTGCACCCCTAATGTCCAAGTTTTGCCCTCACATGTCAGCCCCTATTGATAGGGTTTATAGATTGCAGTCTTAAAGTTGACCGATTACTTGTGTGACCAACTTTCCAGAGTGTAATGACTTCTGAATCATTTCACTTCCAAATGCAAATTGGAAAAGTTCTGCTCCATCCCTCCCTCGATCCCCTCCATGTTGTCAATGTCCTTGCCAGTCTGCAAGCGCACTTGTCTTTTTTCGAGGGTAAAAAACGAACCGGGAAATTATGATAACGAAGCAGTTTCCAAGTTAAGAACGAAAATTTATTCATGTAAATTCATGGCTTATTAATTACGATGTTTTACACCACACCCATGAGGCATAGTGCACACGCACACTCCTACTCATTCACATCCTCGTGCTCATCTGCACTCAACTTGTGAAAAGATGTGAAGCCCTCCGACCAGTAGACGAGAGTGGTGGATAAAGTTGGCAACGAGAAGGGGCTTTGTTGCGAACGCAGAACAAAAGTATACCCGGTCTTGCACTCCTCGGGGATGAGTGAAGTACTACTAGTTGACAAGTGCGCCACTTGCCACACTGTGGATGATGGGGCTCCACAAAATTTGATATTCAAGCCCTTTTGCACCCCCTTTATTCTAATTTGCATATAACATTAAAATATTTGCATTTAACAGAGATAGTCACCTAATAAACGCGTTGCACATGACTTCATGCCCTGCAGACGGATGAATTGCGACAACGCGCTCGGTGGGCTGCCACGGTTTTCGTCTGTATAAGATGGCAGAAGAACGGCTTGTATGTGAGGAGGTGTACATTTTTGTGTCACCACAACTTACCTGCAGGTCATGAAGCACTCGAAGAGAGCAGCAACAGATGTTGTGTTCTGCATTCTTGAACCATGCCTAAGATCCATTTTAAACACATGTCGAACACATGTCGTACAATGTGTGTTGCTAGTAGCCCCACAGTTTCCAACGGCGCAATTTAACAGGGGAGTATTGCAGCGACGATTCTTAAATTTTTCTTAAGCTCTTCGCAAACAGATTTAATTTATTTGTTTGTTTTTGCCACAAGCAATCGAAAACGTTCATTGGAACGCATTTAAATATATGTACCTCATGTCACGAACTTAAGACCTTATTCAGGTTTTTTTCTAGCCAGTTTTTTTGTTGGCCAGCTCTGGTCTAGGTGGCTGAGTTTGAATCCATAATGCTTATACTATTTGAGTAAATCTAAACCTAATAGATCAACTATTACAATTCGTTGTACCAGTAGCACTTTCGGAGTTGGTTAAAGATGAACATTTTGAACATTCTTCCAGCTGTTCCGTGGACCTTTCCATCTAGCCCAGTTTTGAAGGTTAAACTCTAGAGCCTGTCGCTGAATCTCCTCCAGTACAGTTTTTTGAATCACCTTCTCTAGTGGCTGTCAGCGCTGTCTCTAGTAAAGGAGTGAGGCAGAACTTTTCTTTCGAAATGACCTAGAACTTCTGCATCCGCTTTCGATAAAGTCCATGCCTCTGTACCATAAAGCAGGACTGGGATGATCAATGTCTTATACAAAATTCGACTCGTCTTTCGAAAGAGGGTTTCATTACTCAATTACTAGACTATTCGTAGTGTGGTGGATAAATTTGAGTCCACTGGTTCAGTAAACAAGAAATGTAAGATCTGCCGAAACCATCGCCGCTCTCCGTGAGAGTGTGCAGAAGAATCCGAGTCAGTCGATTTCGTGTCACTCACACGAACTCGGCCTTTCACAGACCACAACTTGGCGAGGCGAATTTTGCGTCGTCACTGAACTGAACCAGGAGCTGAAGGTAAATGACTGAATTTCCTCTGGAGCAGTTGGAAACTGACTCTAATTTTCATCGAAAAATCATCTTCAGACCATTTCTGGATGATTTTATCAACAGACAAAATTGTCGAATTCGGGACGACACCAATCCATATGAGATCCAACAGCGTCCAACGCATCCCGAAAAAGTCATTGTTTGGTGTGGATTTTGGGCTGGCGGAGCGGCGTCATTGATCCATATTTCTTTAGAGAACGACGTTGACCAGGCCATCACCGTCATCAGCAAGCGTTTGATGGTAGATGATTGCCAACTTCTTTTGGCCTGAACTGGATGATATGGACGCCAATGACATGCGGTTTCAACAGGATGGCGCTACGTGTCACACAGCTCACGCCACACTGGAAATTCTGCACGACCGATTCGAGGGCATGCTCATCTCACATGAAGGTGATGTGAAGTGGCCACCGAGATCGTGCGTTTTGACCCCGTTATACTTTTCTTGTAGGGTTTTCTGAAGTCGCAGGTTTATACAAATAATCCACAAACCACAGCGGCCCTCAAAGCCAACATGACATCGGTCAAATTCAGCCTGATTTATGCGCCAAAGTCATAAATTAAACATACCGAATGCGCGCCACCCAGAGAATCCGCGGCGGGCATTTGAACGACGTTATATTCTATACATAACGGCATCGATATTCTTTTAAGTAAGTTATAAATTTCGTTGATATCTCACACTCAATTTGTTTTATTCAAATTATAAAATAGGAAGCAGCTAATGAAAGATCCGTTAGTATTTTCTATTTTATGTGATCTTAAATCCTCGAATTTAAGTGAAGACCTCATGAGTTATTAGCACTTCCATTAAAGGTATTACTCACGCGGAAATGAAGAACCAACTCAACTCCACAACGAAAGTAATTTTCTGCCCTTTAAAGTAGCCCTTGAAAATCATTCGTCGCGCAGTAAAACTCTCCTTGTGGTAGCCTTTACTTTTGAACACATGAATACACTCCTCCGGGATCTCGATTTCGTTTGGATTGAATTTGAATTCATTGGTTCATAGTTCATCTCTTGAAAGTGGCCGCGCCTTGGATGATAATTCACTAACCAATTACGTTGAGTATTTCCACTTCAGTTTTCCTGAATTCCAACGTCCAGCAACAACTACGGTCAATGTCAATTAACGTTTTATAAAACAAAAATAAAAGTCATCCATTTTGCAGTGTGAAAAAAATTGTATTTGATCTACATAAATGTACATTCAAGTGTTGAAATAGTGCATTGATAACATGATGAATGAAAAATCTCGCAGTGCACTGTGTGGTGCTTTACTCGGTAAAAAGATTGAGGAGCATCATTAAGACGCTGTAAATAGTCTTGGTTACCTGAGATATAAACAGAAATTTCAATTTCATATAAAAAAAGTGTGAGTCATACAACAACCTGCAGTCCTGTGTTAACAGATAAAGGAATTATGCCGCCGATAGTCAGTTCCTTTGGTGACTGCGACTTCATCAGCATTAATTTCACAATCTTCTGCTGATCGACAGTCAGGTTGTACCAACGGATTGCATATATTTCCTTGCAAATGCTTTCATTCTGGAAAAAGTAGACAATAACCTTGCCGACTGAAGTCAAAACGCACGATACTCACCGTCACTTCTACAACAGTTCCCATTCCGCAGTACAGGTACATCATAGAAAATTCAAGGCAGATATATGTGTACGCATTTATCCACTCGCCGTCGATAATGATGACCAAGATCAGTATCAGTGAAACCGCCGAAGAAGTAATTTGTGTAAAATTTACCCAAAAAAATAAGTGATCAGCATCATCTGTGAACCTAGGGCAGATGGGAACGTAAAACACAGCATCTTTCAAACCAGTTTACTTACTTAGAGTAGGTTTGATGCCACTTCAAGACATCCAATAAAGACTCCAGACACTTGGGATTTTCTGGATCAACGGAAAGTTCATTCAGTTCGTTGGTCTTTAACTTGAAAATATCCACAAACAAAGTAAAGTTCGTTACAAGGGTGAAGAAGAAAATGTCACCGGCGAAGTTTCCGAATGCGCCAAGCCCAAAAAATAGGACTTGAACAGTCAAGGTCACCGCATAACCATGCTTTGTGTCCGGGTCCAATCCGGGTATGAGAAACTGCATAGGTAACGTAATGCGACCATCATAAAGCCAAAAGATCAATGGGGTCACCATCGATAGTGGACAACCCGCCAGATACACACTCGTTACCATCTTGAGGACCATATAAATACGCTCGGTGCATTTTTGCAGGGCTTGCTTATATTTCTCGCCTCTTACTTCATATTCCTCATAGATGTTTGTCAAGAACTTATCCGAATCAAAAAAACATTTGTGCAACGCCAAGCAACTGATGAATTTGGACGATCCCTGAAAAAAAATTAACAAAATAAAATATCTGAGACAGTTATAAACGCGTAAAGAGCAAGGATGAATAAATAAGACTGTCTTGCTTAAAAGAAATTATTTTGTATTCAGACTAATTGGTGTGTGCGTGATGAGTTAGGTAGTTTCGCATAACATTTAAATTGGCTAGAGAAAAAATCAACATCATGCGAAAATGTACACATTCTAGCAGCACCACCATTTGACAGACTGGCAGTTCCCTTAGAAGCTAACACAGGAGAGAAAAGGTAGGCGAAGACTGGCGGTTGGGTAGAGCAAGTTGCAAGGATCAAAGACAATTGATCTGAGGAAGTGAACGAGTGTAGACGAAAAAAAGCACACGCATTGAACATGAAGCCGCTGACAACGTTCAAATTGTATAACTCTCAAGAAACTTCGCCGTTTGTAGTCAGCATTGAACTGTAGGTCGCATCCACTCGTAAGACAACAATAGCGCATTTCTTGGGGCTAGTTGGGAATTGCGAGCCAAATTGAGTTGTACTGCAAGTAGCATCATAACTGATTGGTTTATTAAAAATGCCACTACAAAAAATGAAGGCAAGGCCATGCAGTGTCGAACCAAGGACCTTTTGCGTAAGGGTTGATGTACTTCTCCACTATGACACGGTGACTAAGAAAACCTGCTGAATTTAGCATATCAAACGCTAATGATTTATGACTCTATTTTTCCTTACGGACCTATATTTTCTAGTGTTGAAATTTTTCAGTTTTAGTTTTCCATATCAGACTGGTACCAATGGAATCCTTACGGATTCTTTTGAATTCTTCGAAGTGTGGCCAACTATAACAGCCGTATTGAAACATAAGCTTAACACGACTGGATGGCGCAGTTGGTTAAGTGCCTGCCCTAAGTTCGAGGGGTCCCAGCTTCGAATCCCAGTGAAATCGAATCTGGTCCAGTAACCATTTGCCGTTGGGATCAAATTAGCGCCACTGGAGTAGGTTGCTACCTGCCAATGGACCAGTTTTGAATCTGAGTGCTCCAGTAGAGTTTCAAAAATCCTCTGAAAAAAAAAAAACATAAGCTTACGTCAAAATCAAACTAAAAATATCGAGAAGCACCGTCTATTTTCAAAGTATCCAAAATTGCTTATAGAAACTTAAAGACAATTCAGCTGTCAGCTGACATTTGAACTGAACGAACTTACCGAAACTGAGCGAAGTGGTTATTTATAGGGTTAGAAAAGCAAGGTCTCAGATGGTCATCTGTGATTTTATGATCTCATTCTAAGAAATTGTTGACTGTCCTAACATTGGTGAAAATTGGAGAAAGTTATATATTTTTTTCCGTATCGTTAACGAAAACAACAAACTGTACAGTGAAAGTTTTCAAAAGCAGATTTGAAGAAACAAACAAAAGAACTGCTTTAGTCAGGCCCGGTCCCAGCTAAATGAGCGCCCTGTGCAAGACCTGCGTTTAGCGCCCACAACTCGAAAAGTTAATGCTTGAGAACCAAGAAATTTATCTAAACTAATTAGTGTTTGCAAAACAGCTTAGCTCTATCTAATATTTTATTTCAGTTTAGATCGAGGTAGGTCTATTGTTGTTTCCGTTCTCAAAACTTTTTTGAAAAACATCCTGTATCTGTGCTTGACAAGACATGGGAATTTTTGTTCATTGCAAATAAAATACAAACAAAATTATAGAGAATAGAGTTTGCTAGGCAATATGTACATAAATCACCCAGAAATGAAATATGTGTAATTGAATTTTCTAATACATTACATTACATTCTTCAAGAAGAAAAAAACAAAAAAATTTTTTTGTTTTGGGTGTATGCTCAATTTTATGAGGTAGTGTATATATACCTACTGTACTCATTCTCCTTTCAAACAAATATGTATAATGAGTAAATCTCTTTCATACATGCAGAAATAAAATCTGCACATTTTCTCTCCTCCATAGGAACTGAGTTTATTATTTTGAGATTTTTGAGTCCTGTGCGCGATTGGCCTTTTGTGTGAAGAATGAAGAGAAGAGAGAGAGACGAGAAATTATGTAAATTGTATTGAGTAAGGCGCCATACGTGCAGAAATAAAACCTGCACGTTGTCACTCAAATGATTCCATAGGAACTGAGGATTGAGTTTAATATTTTGAGAATTTTTCCTAAGGATATATTTGAGTGCTTGTGCAAGAAATTATCTTGCACAGTCTTGCCTGTGAATGGTATATTGTATGAACAGGTAAAATTATGTAGTTCGTATTATTTGAAAATAATTGCGTTCCAAAAGCGTTTAGAAAGGCAAAGGTAGCTTGGACGAACTAAAATTTTATGAAAGTCAGTATATCGATAAATTGCATATTGTTTGTTTAGGCTCACAATGCGCCCCCAAGCGCTTGGCGCCCTGTGCATTTGCACATCCTGCACATATGGTAGGGCCGGCCTTGGCTTTAGTAAATCTTTTCAAATTTTCCTACACAGGATGATGTCACGCATAGTATCGGCGAAGCTGTTAAGCACAACTTGCCCACCACGTCACGGCGCCCACAAATGTGAAGTTAATGTGAATTTTTAAATTTTAACGCACCTCATCCTGTGATATGTCTTATATAATAAGTAGAAAATTCGCCTCCTAACTTTTGAAATTAGAGTACCTTTTGAGAAATATGAAGACCCGAAGTTGTCCAAGGTCCCTCATCATCTCTCAAAAAAAATGTTACGGAATTCTATTCACTCTTTTCACAGTCATTTCCAAAGATATTAATCTTTCTTTCGTCGCTGAACAAAATATTTCGCCATTTATTTTCACCGATATCGCTCGTCCTATTTGCATGTGTCAGGGCAAGCTGTAGCCTCATGCTTAATTTTTTTTTCTCATTAAAATAACTTTCCTAGCTATTTGTTTGAGAAGTTTGTCTTTTTGTAAGCCAGCACGAACTCTTGGAGCACTAACGATGTTGTTAATTTCTGCGAAAATAGCTTTTGATGACTCAAAAGGGTCAGTTTTCGATAGCATTATTATACGGCGATCATCCGCGGGGTTCGTTTTTTTTTCGATCTGCCATGAAATTCGTTTTGGGGTGCAGCTTTTAAAATATTTTTCGCTAAGTAAAGTGACCGTTACACACATTTCGCGATTTCACGGTGAGATTTTCCTTTTTTTTATGTGCGAAAGAAGCAAAACTTACTCTTCTGTAGTGCATTGACTATTTCTAGCCATGGTAAACCTAAAATTTTTATTTCCTTTTTTCCTATTTGATACCAAGCAATTACAATAAAATATTTTAAACCTTTTTGGCAAAAAATTCGCAAAGAAAATTATGATATAATTGAATTTTAATCACAATCACACAATTTTTATGTGCTAACACAATTTTATCTTCATAAAAAAATTATTAAAGTTAATATTGAAAATATTGTTAAGTTTTAAATTTTTAAAAAGTGTATAGAACTCAAATATATTAGCCTTTTTTGGGAACTTTAACCATTTCTTTCATTGTGCTTCGCTAAAAACGAAAAATGTAAGGTATTTGGAGGTGTATCTATTATTTTGATCAGGTGTGTAAATTCCATGCTGAAATCGACAACTCGACACAAATCTCAGTGATCTTGCAAATTCATTGCAAACCATTAATGCCCAACAAAAACTTATATACAGCTTGGCATAAATAGTTATTGCTGATGACGCAATGGATAGTTGATTTGGGTTGAAGTTGGGGGAAAATTCAACTGAAATCTTTTAACTTCGTTGCCTGATATTCAAAAATGTTTCCAAAATGACTTATGCGACGGAACCTTCGCCGCGCTTGTACTTTTCGGACTTGCCTAGTTTATGTTACATCAGCTCTCTCGTTATTTCGATTTTTGATTTTTAACCTTATCACTCAACTCTAAGCCCGCTGATAAACTTTGAAGATGGAGATGCATGATGTAGACTCTTCAATATATTCAATTTATTTCATTCTAGACCGATTTTAAATTAATTAAAATGCAATTTAACAAAAGAAAAGAATTCAATAGGAGCGAAGGTACGAGTGTATTGTAGTTTTACCTGGATTCCTTTTCCAACCATGCACAGCGATCCCAGCATTGCAGAGAAACCCTCTTGCATTTTCAAATATGCAGTGTATCCGGAAAATACAAAAAACAGTATTACACAAAAGGAGGCAGCAATGGTAAGGACATTTATTTTAAAATCCGGACTGAGAACATCAGCACCACAAACTTTAGCGCACAGATTCACCAACCGAGTAATTTTCTTATACGACTTCGATGGCAGCATTCTGATGTATATTGACTAGACTCGGTAAACTGTTCCTTTTATATAAGATATCAAGCTTTTCATAGCCTCGACTGCAATCAATAGTCAAACTAAATATTTATGGTGTTTAAACGAAGAATACCAGAAACGTAGGCATGCCGCGCCAATTAGGGATAAAAACTCTAGAAAACAGTGGGGTGCATTACTGAATTAGTCGATTGATTATGAGCACCTACTCTGGATTCGAGGTGGAGAATGAGGAGGAAATTATAGCAAATACCATCAAAAATCTGGAAAATATTGGCCGTTATACAAATTAGGGAGATCATCGAAAATGCAATCCTTAGAAATGGCAAAATAAATGGGGATGAACATGGCTCAAAGTATGCGTGGCAGTGGACTCTGTTGTGCTACGAAATTTGGTACTGATGTTTACAAAGGATCGTAGCGGGTGTCTCTAGGTAACCTTCCGGTCATCAAAACAGAGATTTTTTTTTTCAAAAAGATTGCAAAACTTCTGATTTCGTCTACAAAATTATGATTAAAAAATCATTTATGCAAACAAAATCGCACTCCATCCCTAGCCTAGGTTCTTTAAAAAAATTTAGTCTAACCTAAGCATTATAATTTGTTAAAAAATAAAGCTGTGCAACGATGTTAAACTTCGAATCTGGAGTAGGGCGACAACGCAGCAGAGGACGTCTATGTCTACGGCAACGCACACAAGAAGAATCTCAAGCAAGTGGGGTTCACAGTTGGAGATAGCTACCAAAAGATCGTGCTGTCTTGAGAGGCTTGTTGGTTGAGCCCCATTTCCACCCGGAGTGTAAAGCTACAACAGAAGGCTGAGAGAGAGATCAAGGAATAATCTAGTGATTTGCTCCAACTAAATGCAAAACCTATGCGTCGGCATAGACCTACTTCTCTATGTATCACATTCATCTGTCAAGAGGTTACTGTTGGGACAGCAGCCAAACATAAGCTCACAAAAATTGGAAAAACGTCCTAATGTTGATCTCAATGGGTTAAGAGCGTATTTGCAATGTAAATTTTGTTTCAAAAGTTCCGAACGCGTTTTCGATAGAAGAGTAAACAATGAGATGTACTCGTACATGGATAACTACCCCTGTCCCTGCTGGTTGGGGGTATTCGTTGGTGTGTTTTTTTTTCGATTCCAAACGAGTCAAAAAAATCTGTCAGAACTTTTCTTTTCAATAGTTTTTACGTGGAGAGTCTTAGGACTTATGGACCGCCATATTGCGGAACGGAGGAATAAATGCACCTACTATTCTAGATCGAAAGGCAAAGACTCTTGAAAACGAGTCCTTGCAGATCATGTAGCTATGTAGAAATAAGAGTCTTTGGATTGAGTCCAGAAAAGTGTCGGAATAATGTGAAGAATCCGCGAATTCCGATGAGAATTTTCTTTATTATTTAGTGATGCCCAGTAATCGCATCCGAGTGGAGAACACAAAACCACATAAAAATAGACTTCTTCTGGTAGGGGTATCGAAAGCACTTAAGTCTTGCAAGCTTGAAGCTGAATTGATAGGACTTGTGGGTACATGCATGTCGTGTTTTTAGAAAAACTTTGCTTACCTTACGTATTTGAGTTGTACATCCGCTTCCATCTTTAAGATGTTTATATAGTTGCCTAGAAGACCATATCTTTGTCCATCCATATATGAATGAAAAAAGTCGATATTAGGGTCTTCACTTTAGTCTTTACTCTAACCTTCTGCGCCAATAGAATAGTGTGCAACGGATATTACTATTAAGTTTAATGAAAAATGCATCGCCCTCAAATCGATACACTCAGTTTTGCATCTAAGTGTATGCTTGTTCTCAGATTATTTTAAACATAAACAATTCCGATTTATATGTGGTTCTTGACATGATTGTGAGCAAAAGCGTCGTGTACAGTTAGTTGGCTGACTGTAAAATAATCCATGGAATGGGATCCATCTAATTACCGGTACCGGGAATCAAACCAAGCATCTATACGTACAGTGTACTGTATATTCTGTGCTTTACTATTCTATGTGAGGATTATAAGTACAACGAATGCGGTAAAGATTGCTTAAAGGGGTGCACGAAAATGAATGTATTAATTGATTATGCACACATTGTTTTATTTTGATGCTTGATATTTATTTCAAAAGGACATATTTAGAAATGTGATTTCATGTCTATTTGCTTCCTTGTCTGGCCTGGAATACGTCCTGTAAATGAGACAAATGGGAGGCTGTTGTTTAGGCTCTGCGCAGGCTCTGCTCCAGCGGCTTAAGAAGTAACTCAGATGTAGGAAGTTCGACCTATTGACATCCTCAGAAGCGAGATGTAAAGGGTGCCTTGGGCAAACCTCTGGCGTGAAGAAGATCGAGCGGTTAAAAGTCACAGAGAGGGCAGGCAATACCCACAGCGCTGTGACAAGACAGTTGGAAAAACTACACAAGAATTGCTAACCACACACGGGGATATCGGAAATTCGCAGGAAGGGCACTCTTCTGCTAGGGATGTACAAACATGAGCAGGGAAGGCACTCTTCTGCTCGGGGTGATAGTCAAAGAACTGGAAATGATGACAAAATTCCGCAAACTTAAAAATCTAGTTGCTTTTATGTTTCACTTGGATTGTTGCTCTTGCTTAACATTGCATTTCCAAATGAGCCCTATGTGCGAAGTACATAGTCTCAGCTTTAGAAGGAAGTGAATAATAACATCAATACATTGGCTGGAAAAGTAGATGAAGCTGAAGGTGCGAGAGCACATCTGTCTGCAGAATCACCAAAAACTGACTGGTGACCGCGGCTTTAACCATCTTCCAGTGAAAAGTCTAAACGATTCATTGCTTAGTTCAGATTAGAAGCAGCTTAAAAAAATTTAAGGAGAAATTTGGTACGGTTTTGGATCGGGTATTCGCCAGCAAAATACACCCAAGTTTGACTGAGCTATTAGGTACAAGGGGAAGAAGGAGGTGCAACTCCTTCTAACTTAAGGTGTTTACTTATCAGATCAATGATCCATGGAGGGTTTGAGTCTGAGCAATTGATCCATTGCTGATTGTTCGGAGCACGCTGCTTCCAGTCATCAATACAAAGTTGTGTTGCATCCCCAATCACTTTGTTCGATATTCCTCCTCTTCTCGAATCAGCAGGATAATATTCGAACCGAATAGCTGAAGCATTGGTTTTCAATCGATCGACGTGACCGTTGTCGACGGATTTTTGCCTTCCGGATCATATCCACATCTTTGAACAGCTCGTAAAGTTCGCATTTGCGTCTTCGTCACCATTCGCCTTCCTCGCGGATACGAGGAAACATCCGATGGAGAATTTTTCTTTCGAAGGCACCAAGTACTAGCTTCGCACCACGTGGTAGATCAATGGACATCCCTCTGCATCCTGGATTAAGCCAATCCGGCCAAGGTACAAGAACACCTTCGGCGGAATGAATGGGGTTTGTAGAACATATTTCAAATAATTATTGAACAATATGTTGAATATAGATCACCTGCTGTTCATTAATTTTGAAAAGGCATTTGATAGTGCTAACAAAGAATTTATTAACTTAGACATTATTTATTTGTGGTATTGATAGCATTAATAGTGGGTACCGTGGCATAGTGAGTAGGTGCGTCGACTCCTACACTCGAGGTTTAAGGTTCGAATCTCGAAAAAAAAACACCTAACATTTTTCCACGCCTCAACCTCTTTCGAGCCACTGAAAATTCTCCAAGACTATAACTGTCTAGAAAGAGCTTCTCAATTCCGCCGTTCGGAGTCGGCATTAAAATGTAGGTCCCCACCGCTCGTGAGAGAACAATAGCACGCACAATACGAGCGGTTGCTGAGAATCCAGGACCAGGTTCATCTCGGACTGTAGCGCCGCCATTATTTTCAAGGATCCGCCTACAAAAACGGAACCTTTATAATTTCGGTGTGTCCGTCCGTCCGTCCGCCATTATAATTATTATTATTGATAGCATTGACAACCACCCAAAGTGTGTCCATCAACAAATTCATGTTGTATTCAGGTTCTGGAACAATTTTTTGGACTCCTCCCTCAACCTTCATTTCAGTATTGAATTATGTTCAGCATCCTGACAGCCAGTCTGTTAATTAATTCACTTATGCGCCCTACTGTTTCTGAACAGTTTTTATCTCTAATTGGTATGACAACTTACCCCGTCGGCAGTAATTCTGCTAAACATTATACTCGTACATAATTTATCACTGATTTGAGTAGAGAACGTTGGGAATGCCCTAAAGGACTCTGAAGTACCAATTTCTTGGTACCAACTGACTATTCCCCAGCAGAAGTTTATGAAAATGATGCTTATGAAGTCTATTGACTATCGGTGGGATAATACCTTTGTCCGTCAACACTGGGCTCCATGTTCGACACTGTCGCACAATTTATAAGGAAACTAATGAATTTACTTTTCATTTCCAATTAACAAAAACGATTTACAGCGTGTTCACAATTCTCTTGAACGTTTTCTACGACTAAAAACATTACGTCTGGATATGTAAGTACGTCTATACTGATGAGGTTATATTTATACAGGTCGTCTGCTTTCATCGTAAACAAATTTTCCTAAGCACTTTATGCACTTTATCATACGAAAATAACACCGAAAATTGGATTGAATTTGCAAGAATAAATGATTTGGATTTTGATTTGGGCAAACTTCAAGTCCTGGTGGCATTGTAAAATAAGAACTTGATGACGGTTTGTTCCAGAGCCTAATTGGGTGACAGTGCTTCGACGATCAAAGTAAAACGTCTAAATCTATCTTCGGCGGTATATAAAAAGCTGATTTGATTTATATGTTTTTGGCTACATCGGATGCATGCCAATACCTTACGCAGATGATATACAAATACATACATAGACCCGGGCGAACCCATCAAAGATGTTACAGAAACATCGATAAATAGATTAGCTGAACGATAGCAGGTCTGGGAGTAAATCCATATAAGATGGAGCTCGTACTGTTCACTAGGAAATGAAAGAGGAGTTAGTCATTACTAGACACGCCAAATATTTAGGTGCCAGACTAGACCGTCAATTAAACTGAAAACCAGCGTTAGGATGGAGGTTCCTATTTATACAAGAACCTCGATTCCAAATGAGGAATCCAACTAAGGGTAGCACACCGATTGTACACAGCAATCGTCAGACTGTTACTAACATATGGTATTCTTGTCTGGTGGCCAGCATTGAAAAATAAAAAAACACAAAATCCAAAAGTCTGCCTGCATCGGCATTACGGGGCCCTTTGTTCCACACCGTCAGCCGCCATAGAAACAATGTTGCATCTGCTTTCCATGGATGTCTTTAGGAAACTGGCAGCCACCAAGGCGACTGTTAGATTATGGGAGTGCAACGTTGGGGCAACACCCACAATATAGGACGTATAGACATAAACCAGAACACGAAAATCCCGAAGCTTACAGACTATATCGCACCCTTCTTAATCCTAGCAATGGAAGACTTGGCCAATACTTCGCCAGGAAATCTGTCACTGTGGAGATATACAACCATGTGGGCAGAGGCCTAGGAGATTTCGCAACATCGCTGAAGCTTTGTCAATTTACCTAAAGTTGTGAAAAAAACAAACATTTTGAAATGAAAGGTCTGTCTACCTGTCGTTCTTTTTCCTGTACCTGCAGGACTAGATTAAATTGTATCGAGATGTAAGCATGCAATTCGGTTTTATTCAAAGAATACGGGTGACACTGAAAATTAACGCGGATGGCTTTGAAGATCTTTAGCTTTGTCCCTTCGCGGTTGCTCGCTTACTGTGTCCGATAGAAGGGAAATCTATTGTTATACATGTAGTCAGATAGCCATTGAGGCTCTGGACTCACTACCGATTTTAATCCGAGGTGGTGAAACCTTTGCCGTCAGATGCAAGCTTACCTTGGGCATAGTGGTATTCCAGGCAACGAAAGAGCCCACGAGCTAACTAGAATGGGGGCTTTCGTGCCACTGACAAGTAGAAGACACCCTTTCCCTCACTGCAAGTTATAGACTCCCTGTTAGTTACATTATTAAAACCACAAGTCGAATGGAACAAAATACCTGTAAGACGACAATCAGGCTAATTTGTCATACTCTAAGTCCAAAAGGAACAAAAACACTCGTAGAAATCAGTTGTATCGCGGGCATAATAACCGGTCACTGACCCTTAGGCACACTTGGCAGAAGGATCTTCAAAGGATCCGCGTTCATTTGCATTGCCACCCGATACATCTCAATACTATTGAATCTAGTCCTACAGGTCGAAGCAAGTAGTGACGACTGGAAAAAGAACGACAGGTAGACAGTCTATTTTTTTTTGCAACTTTAGGTAAATTGATTGATAATTTCACCATTTATAGCCCGGGTGATGACGATCCTGAAGCGCATGTCAAATACATCTCTCACAGGACGTTGCATTCAGTTAACTACTCAAAGTAAAGAGGTTTCTTCCTCCCAAGGGCAGTTAAGTGGGATAATAAGTTCTTGGTCGATTTGAAAAAAACGTTCAGCTTGCGACCTTTGGATACGCTTTACGCTGACCGCTTCTAGAGATGAAAGTTCATCCAAGCACTGCACGAAGTGTGCAGCGGTAGAAATATATACAGGCGTCTATGGATACAGTGCGTAAGATAGATGAGTCGTGTTAAGCGTTCGGTTTAAGGGGATCTCAACCAAATTTGAGTATAAAACTGGTGACAGCTAGTAAGAGATTGTGCTTAGACTGAGAAAAAATCAGAGCAAGGTTTACATTAAAATTTCATATGTGCTCTACTCCGTGCTCGGCGACATCAAAATATGTGAGACGAAAGAAATATTTCCCAAAAAACTACTGAAGTCTCCTTCATTTACATCTATCCGTATTTAGATATGTGAAGCGAAGTTATTTATTCATTTGAATGTTGTGCTACAAAGCTAGAGTGCATATAACATCGAAAAGGCAAAGGCCTATGCCAATAAAGACCGTTGTTGTGTTCAACAAATCGAGCATCGAAAAGTCCG
Organism: Myathropa florea; assembly: GCA_930367185.1. Lineage (NCBI taxonomy): Eukaryota > Metazoa > Arthropoda > Insecta > Diptera > Syrphidae > Myathropa > Myathropa florea. The sequence continues at coordinate 101,527,739 of OV884003.1, forward strand.
AAAAAAATGCAGACGATATCCAGCCTTGGTGCAGTGCAAGTTTTTTCAGTTTTTAATCCATTATGGTGTTGAGTAGCATCATGAAAACGCTGTAGACTGTCTTAGTCACCTGCAAAACACACGAAAATAAGCATAAGCATCAATTCACATCACCACACCTCGAGTTTACCTGAAGAGCTGTGCTCACAGACAGCGGCATAATCCCGCCGACAGTAAGTTCTTTCGGTGACTGAGACTTCATCAGCATAAACTTGATAATCCTCTGCTGATCAACAGTCAAATTGTACCAGTGGATTGCATACAGTTCTTGGGTAATTTGTTCGTTCTGAAAAGATATCACTAACAAGAAATTCAAGGTGCTCATGTCAGATACTTACGGCCACCTCCACTGCAGATCCCATGCCACAGTACATATAGAGGACGGTAAACTCCATAACAACAAACGTGTATGCACCGAACCAGTTGCCGTTGATCAAAATAACCAAGAGCAAAACGATGGATAAGCCCGATGTCATGACCTGCCCGAAATTGATCCAGTAAAATATTGTCTCTGCGTCCTCGGTGAATCTACGAGAACCTATGCTTTGAGTTCTGTCAGCCAACTTTAATCTACTTACTTTGAATAGGTTTGATGCCACTTAAGGACATCTACTAACTTCTCCGTGCAATCCTTGTTGCGTGGCCTTACGGACAACTCGTTGAGGGCTCTTGCCTTTAACCTAAGAATGTCCACAAACAACTCATAGTGTGCGAGGAGCTCAAAGAAGAACACGTCAGCGGCGAAATTCCCAAATGCGCCAAGTGCAAAGAACAACAACTGAACTGTCAGTGTTATCGGATAACCAATGGGCGTTGTCGGATCCAGTCCGGGTATGTAGAAATGCAAGGCCAGTACACGGCGGCCGTCGAAAACCCATAGAACCAACGGAGTTACCGACACAATTGGAACAGTTATTGCGTACGCCAAAGTCACCATCCTAAGAATGCGTTGAACTCGAGTTATGCACTTGTGAAGTATCTCCTCGTACTCCGCCCCTTTCACTTCGTACTCCATGTGCACTTGTGTGACAGAATGAAACAAGGAATAGAAAGTATTCGACATACATATCGCACTTGCTAGTTTCGAGACGCTCTAAAGGATGATAAATTCAGAAATATGTATATCAGAATAAACGAAGGAATGATTGCGCTGGGGGACACAAGAGGAGGCGTATAGAGCTTAAGATTCTGCTCAAATTGAACGTCCACACAAACAGGCAGTAAACGCTGAAGGACAGCCTACGGATGTCGGTTGAAGAGCGAATGTTTTCAAATGTTTACATCGCTAACAGCGACGCGGTTTTTGTTGTTTATAAAGCGCAATTTGTTCCGGCAGCGAAATGTGGGTTGACTCGCTGTCAAAAAATCGGATTGAGTATGAAACAAAACATCGAAACAGGGTAATATTAAGCCAAATAAAATTATTTTCTAAGAACCTTGGGATGGTCTAGAGCTTGACAACAAATCCGCTCTTGACGACTTGCTATTTTTGACTTTTTCAGTCTACAGAAAAAAATATACGTGGTCAGGGACAGAAGCGACAGCCAGGGGCAAAGAATGCTAAAGCCCCTCATTCCCAGGACTAATTTTGTATCAGGGGTATGCTTGTACAACTTTTTTTTATTTCGTAGCAACGATGTTTAGTCAAGATGAAATTTGAATGTCAACAATAAATAATTCCGTAAAAACATAACTGTTAAAAAAATTTGAAAAAACCTAAATGGTTTTCCTGCCCACTTCTACCTTTGAACGCATCTAACGCCTATGGATTGTCCCTCCATTTTCGCACATATTTTTTAAGGTTAGGTCACCAAAACGGAATCTTTATACATGTATTTGGTGTGTTCGTCCGTCTGTCTAACACTATTTTTTCTCCCCTACATTTATAAAGGTATCCTCATGAAATTTAGGAATTAGGTACCTTAGGCCTGGAAATCATTTTCAATGCGTGCAAATTAAAGAAGTGTTATATCAATCGATAGGACCTTTGTAATGAATACATCTCACAGTTGCCCAGTTTATATAAGTGTAGGGTTCTAATAATTTTTAATGAAAACAGTCATAATTAGATGAACTGGAAATTTTAAATTTAAATTACGAAATCTTTTCCATTGCACAAGAAGTATGGTCCGATTAATTTTTTGTCGTTGTGAAAAATAGTATAATTTTGACAAAAAGGTACGAACAATTCTAAATTGTAACCATGAATAGATGACATGCTACTGGTTTGTACCACAAGAACTGTCAGATTTTCGCTCAGTCGGAAATATGAAGTTCTCGAGTGAACATCCGTGCCGGAACGATAAGTTTTATTTTTTTATAAAATAAAGTGGTATGTGTGCTTGACGTGTGAGAATTTTAGGGTTCGTTACAAGTACCGTTAATTTTTTTTGTTGGAATTATTTACCGAGCTGCCGGCAGTTCAAATTCGACCCCTCTTCCTTTACGAATTTAAAATGCGACATAATGCGTCATTGGCCATGAAAAACATTAATGACGCATTTGAGGATGTAGCGGTATATGAACGCACTATTCGAAGTTGATTTGGAAAGTTCCGTTCGGGAGATTTCAGTCTCGAAAATGAACCACATGGAAAGCCGGAAAAGTTAGTTGACGACGATGTTTAAATAGCAACGGTGGATGCGGACCTAACGAAATCGGTGCGGGAGATTGCACAAAGCATGGGAGTATCTGCCATGACATAAGTCGATACCTATGTCTAATAAGTAAAGTGAAGTGCATCTAAATCGTACATTTCGTGTGGTACAACCCAATATTTTCTCGGACAATAAGGTACGTGGTATTTTCTCGAATATTCAATTGGCCGGGGGAACTGTGCCATCTTTCAGAAGTTCCAAAGAAAGGTGAATAGTCCTTGATGAAGTCACAAGGAAACATTGAAGAATTCACTGATTTCTTGGCATTAATTTTTCATACATTTTGTCAAGTCACATATTTGTCATCAAACACTCGTTAATAAACTCTTGTCATCAAAGTACCCTTTTTCTAAATGTCTTGTACCGAACAGAACTGTAAGTAAATTTTTGTCGAAAATATTAATGAGACAGAGCAACCATAACATTTTGAGGATGTACTCAAACAATTAACCTTCCATCAATTTTTCCTGGACCACAACCTAAGAGCTTTTATGATTGTATGCCAGAAACGGTGTTAAGGAAGGAATGACGTGTAAACCGCACACGAAATAACACTGAAAAACTGTCTTCAACCAAACCGATTTTTGAAGTTCACTTATCAACAGCTACTTGTCCGTAAAACACCCTTAAAGTTTAGTTTCTGAATCGCTTTGAACAACCGTCCTTGAGCATAAACTTGTTTAGGATATCACCACATCCCAACAGATGCACGAAAACTGATTAAATTACCTGCGCACCTTTCCCAATCATGCAGAATGATTCTAAAAACGCGCCGAAACTTTCCAACAACTTAATATAGTTGGTATAGAACGAGAATACAAAAAATAGAAATGTATTAAATATCACGAACTTCGTTAGAGCATTAGGTTTGTAATTCTCCACAAAGATATTCGCCCCGCAAGCTGTGGCACAGATTCTATTCACCCGAACAATTTTATTCCACCTCTTCGACGGCAGCATTCTGATGCCCTTTGATCGAAAAATACGGGAGTCTACTTTTTATAAGCATTTTTTTCAAATCTTTTGTAACAGCTCTCATTGGTGAGGTAAAGTGTTAAATGAATTATGAATACTGTTGTGAATGCAGGAAGGATAACAGATACATTCTTTTGCGAGACCAATTAGAAATAAATAGACTCAAAAACAGTGTGGTGCAGAAATGAATTCGATTGAATGTGGCAAGTATGGCTTGATGGATGCGTTAGAGATCGGAAAAGGAAATGGGTTGCAGTGTTATCCTGGATGTCGGGAATTGGAAGATCTCGGTCTAGCCGGTTTTGTAACTAGTTTGATGTGAATATTTTCGGCGTGAAGCGATTTTATTGCTACTCTCTTTTGCACCGTGTCTTAAGCGTTCTTTGTTTTGGGTCTGAAGTGGGTTTTAAAGATCGATTGACTTGTTGAACTTATTACCTTCCAAACTTCAATCTTCTTGAACAACAAAATCAGTCTTCTCAGACTATATTCTGAAGAAAACTCGAACGCAAACCAATTTCCAAATCGGTATAGTTGAGTTAAGGCATGGTCGATCTCCTCCTTCGCTTTCTTCTTCTTCTTCTTCTTATGGTGCTACAGTCCGGGATAGACCTGGGCCTCAACCAACAAGCTTCTTCAGCTGGCTCTTGCTTAGCCAGCCACCGCCTAAATGTCGGATGCCCTTATCCACTTGTATGTGACATCGGTTTCGTGGGCGTTCTCAATAGCGGTGTTCCACAGGCGCCGAAGATTCTTCGAGCTCCACCTCTTTCGAGTCACTAACTTTGCTCAAAGAGTACAACGTTCTAGATAAAGCCTCTCAATCTTTCCGTTCGGATTCGGCGTTTAACTATAGGTCCCCTTCACTGGTGAACCACTGAGAAGAAATGCACAGGTCCACCTCGGACTGTATCATTGCGATCATTCAAGTAGTCCTTTTGCAATCTTGCAGTACCACTTGCTTCCTTTGGCTCTCAAGCTTCTAAACTGGGCCCAGAATTTAACAAATCGCTCAGACACCAAATATTATGCACTCGTAGATATGTTTTATAAACAGTTCATGTCCTTCTCCTGTCAGTCACAATCTTACAGCCGTTTTCTTTAGAATGGCACCTGCAAAGGTGACTCGCAAACACTTGTTGGGTATTATTGATAACCTTCTGCACACGACTGCCTCGGCATGGTCATCTTTGATCAGCGTATATTACAGCTCTTCGTTCTCAATCAAAAAGATTCCAAAAATGACTTGATCAAGCTCTCCCACTCTCCATTTCGTCTCTTAGGACAAAAATTAGTTTGTTCATTCTTACTTACTTACTTACTTAGTAGGCCTACGACCCATGTAGGGTCTGAGCCTGATGAATCGCTGCCTTCCATCGTTGACAGTCCTGGGCACGCTGCTTCCAGTCATCAAGACCAAGCTGTCTTACTTCCGCGATGACTTGGTCTATATACAGAAGGTTCGGCCTTCCTCTTTTTCTCGAACGAGGAGGCTCGGATTCGAAGACCCTCTTAGCTGGAGCGTTGTTGTCCATGCGCTCGATGTGGCCGAGACAGTGCAGTCGACAGATTTTTGCCTTCCGGACTACATCCACATCCTGGTACAGCTCATAGAGTTCGCGGTTGTGTCTTCTCCTCCATTCGCCTTCCTCGCAGACGGGACCATATATCCGACGTTGAATTTTTCTTTCGAAGGCACCAAGAATCAGCTCCGCAGTTCTGCTTAATGTCCAGTTTGTGCATTCAAAGCAGACTATTTTTGATCCGAATGTCAAAAACTCTGTGCCTCCAATAATGTGATGTAAAATGTAATTTTCATAAGGAGTTAGATATAACGTTTCACCTTCTTAGCCACTGCCCCAGCTGTGATGGTTTTGTTGACTACCCTTTGCTGTTCTATCCTCAGTCCGCTGCTACTTCGTCAAAACTCCTGGTCTACTATGGTCCTGCTTGCTAGGAAAGCGAATGAAAGAGCAGACACAACCTAAAAGGATGTGAATATAGACCGAAAGTCAAAAATCCATAGCCAAAACTAGCTCGGCGACATATAGCGAATGAACACCAATGCTTCAGCTAAGACAGTCTTCGAATCCGAGCCTACAAATTCGAGAAGAAAGGAAAGACCGAAGCTCTGGTACAGAGACCAAGTGATTGGGGACGCAGGACAAGTGATTGGGGATGCAAAACAACTTGGTCTTGATGACTGGAAGCAGCGTGCTGGGGACCATCAGCAATGGAAGGCGGCAATTGCTCATTCTCAGACCATCCAGGGGTCGTAGACCTGAAAGGTAAATAAGAGTCGATCATAGCCTGGTCAGCAATTGAATCCAAGACTCCTGAATAGCAGTCAACGCACCATCGCTCAGAACTGAACCAAACATAAATTGAATTTTCAAATATATTTACTAACTCTATGTGAAAATCGACGCCAATATCCGTTAAGTAAGACTTGCGGTTGTCGATCACGGATTTGTGATAATTTTTCAACAATATTTAGATTCATTTGGACAAAAAACAAATTAAATTCCTCGTTATTGGCTCTGTTTTGCAACTTACTGTATGCGATTGTTCCCAGATTATGTCGAACATATTTAATTCAGACTTAATAGCAGATGAACACAGATTGTGGGTTTTAAGAATTAGTTGCTGTCTGTTACGTACATCAGATTGCTATGTCTTTTGAGACATATTCCTTTTCCCCAGAAATATGTGCATTCTCGAAGTATACATGTATTCTGGGAGGGATGAGAAAGAGGACGATGGTCAACTCAAAGACAGCTCCATGTTTGTTTGTACAGCAGGTGATTCTAAATAATGCGTTACTTCACAACAGTAATTACTGAAGAGTCACTTTCAGCATTTTCTGCCGTATGCTGGATGATCCATATATTACAGGCTTCTAAGGAAAGTAGCAGCTATCACTTTGGCTAAACACATGATGGACTTGTCTATACTTCGGTTAGCACAAAGAAGGAGAAACGGAATCTTTAGGTTGCCAATTAAACCATCTGACACATGAGTTTAACCAAGTTAAAATATACATACATTCATGGGATATTTGTTTTTCGAATTAAAGCTTGTATCACTTGATTTATCTCCTCCACCAATGCAGAAATACGACCTGAACGATTCATAGATGGTAACACTCGCGGTCTGTCAGAGTTATTTTTGTTAGAACCCGCAATTTTTTGTATTTCAAAGAGTGAGACTAAAATCGAGTCAGAACGAGGTCAAAAAAAAAATAAATAAACGAACGGTTTGAACACAAATAAGTATAACAGCTTACAAAACTAAATGACGGAAGACGAATTTATGGGGAGGAGCACAGTGGTTTCTCCCATAGGCCAAAACTCAAAATATTAAGGTTGATAAAACTATTTTTTTTAATGCAATTATTATCTAAGATAACGGGAGAACAAAGTGGCAGTAAGGTTTCTCCTCTAAAATTGGTTGTGGGCAGTCAGTCGCGTCACGAAGTTGTTTTGCGCTGTTTTCTAAAAAAACGTTAATCTGAAAATACGACATTGCGGTTTAGTAATTTTTGGTCTATTTTTAAAAATTTATTTTGGAAAAAATGTGATGTGAGTAATAAAATAATGTTTAACGACAGCTTTTAAATAATTGTCATTAAAAAAAATATTCTTTTATTATTTTGACCTCTATTGAAAATGGTGCATAATTTGTGTTTTTTTTTTTCATATTTCCTATTTCGAGCCGAAAAATCAAATTCCCATAAAATCCCACGATAATTTATATGCAATAATTTAGAGTTATCTTTCCTCTTTAAGAATATATACGACTTTTTTGCGCAAATCGTAAAATGTCGACTCGAAGTAAAACACTATTTTCCTCTTTTTTTAGATTCTAGCAATATGATTAAGCGCATTTATATTTTTAGTATTGACATAAGGCGAAGAAAGATCGCAGCATTGCCAACATTAATAATAATAATAATGGCGGCGCTACAGTCCGAGGTGGACCTGGGCCTAGCTTCTCAGCAACCAAACGTGCTGTGCATGCTATTGTTCTCTCACGAGTGGAGGGGACCTACAGTTTAATGCCGACTCCGAACGGCGAGTTTGAGAAGCTTTTCCTAGACAGTTATACTCTTTGAGCATTGTCAGTGACTCGAAAGAGGTGGAGCCGTGAAAAAATGTTTGATGTTTTTTTTCGAGATTCGAACCGACGACCTCGAGCGTAGGAGTCGACGCACCTACCCACTACGCTACGGCGCCCACCAACATTAATAATAATAATAATAATAATGGCGGCGCTACAGTTCGAGGTGGACCTGGGCCTAGCTTCTCAGCAACCACCCGTGTTGTGCGTGCTATTATTCTCTCACGAGCGGAGGGGACCTACAGTTTAATGCCGACTCCGAACGGCGAGATTGAGAAGCTTTTTCTAGACAGTTATACTCTTTGAGCACTGTCAGTGACTCGAAAGAGGTGGAGCCGTGAAAAAATGTTTGATGTTTTTTTCGAGATTCGAACTGACGACCTCGAGCATAGGAGTCGACGCACCTACCCACTACGCCACGGCGCCCGCGCCCACCAACATTAATGAAACATAAAAAAATGTTTTTATGGCCCACCAACATTAATGAAACATAAAAACATTTTTAAGAAAACTTACCAAATTGATAGCTTAGACGCAAAGAAAAAGATAAATACACTTTGTAAGTCCTTTCATAGAAGGTGGGAGGCTTCTTCACGAAAGAAAAAAGTCGCCAAATAATCAAGGTAGATGAAGACTTTGCTTATATTTTAAAGCATTGTCAGTCAACAGACAATCTCCCAGCCGAACTACTTGATTCGAATCACGTTATGAAACTTTTGACTAAGGTCAATTTGTCAAAACATCAGTAATTGAACTAAAGGGCCTACCATAATGGTTTTACGAAGAACTAAGCTTATGTCATAACCAAACAAAAGGTAACATCAAAAAGTAACCAAAAGAATCATCCTCCAATTTCAAAGTTTCCATAATTGTTTATAGAAACTTAAGGAGAATTCAGCAGTCAATGGACATTTACGTATGTACGTAGAGAGCGATTCATTTCACTCTCGCGTAAGTAGGCAAAAGTGACCAAACTTACCGAAACTGAGCGAAGCGGTTATTATACACGCATTGTGTTGCACTATTTTTGTGTATTCGCTTGATTGCTTCAGTCCTCTTAAGTTTCTGTACGGCCATATATGGTCGGCCTTTAAGGCTGAATTACTAACAGGGAAATGTCCCTTCCGCGATACTCCTTTCTATATTTGCTTCTCCGAACATCGTGGTTATAAAAATATACGACGATTTTTTAAGGTTCCGTTTACAAAAACGAAACCTTTATAATTTCGGTGTTTGTCTGTCTGTCAGACTTTTTTATCTCCGAAGTTTCTAAAGATACTCGTATAGGCAAGAAATTTTAGAATTAAGTAGCTTAGGCCCAGATATCATTTTTCATGCACCTAAATTTAAAAAATGGGGTCATTTGGGGGTGGCTCCCGTAAAGGTGAAGTTGACATGGATTCTGAAACATTGACGCACACCATCGAGTGATATATCAAACGACAGATCTGATGTGGAGGTTTGCTTGAACAGTTTTCGATCCAGTATACCATTTGAAAAATGTTGGGCTCCAAGGTTGGTTTTAATGCGTCCCCTCCTCCCATTACTAAACCGAAGTGTTTAAAAGTCTAAAAAAAATCACAAAAACTTCGATTCGTTGGGTACTTTCATTTAAAATAATTTCAAGCATTCTGGCCCTAATAGTTTTGGAGATATTGGCCAAAAACATCAAAAAAAACAGCAGCAGGGGAATTTTGAAGATCAGAAAACAGAAAAAAATATCATAAATAAACTGGGCAAGTGCGAGTTGAACTCGCACGGGGAAGGTTCCGTCGCGTAATATTGATGGATGATTTCTGAATATCAAACGACGTTTCCAAACTATTTCAGTTGAATTTTCTTCTAACTTCAACCCAAATCAACCATTTATTCATAAATTCATACATCCAAACAAACAAATATTCATCCCTACATATATCTATATCTCTATCCAAGTTTATCCAACACAGAAAATCCCTTCCATCATACACATACCCAATCACTGCTCATGCCTGCGGTGTGTGTGTGTTCATTTCTGTTGGGCATTTAGGGGTGAGATCGAAAAGATAACACTCATCAACGAATAGAGTGGTCGAATACAGCATGAAATTTATGTGTGAAAATGAAAATTGTTATCATTTTAAATCTTAGATATCTCAAATTTCAACATAAATCGATATTTTGAAATTTATCATTTCTTAATGCTTACATTGATATCTTCAAAGCGGCGTTTTCAGATCTTCAAAATTCGCATGTCGATGATTGACCGTTTTTGGCCAATGTCTCGATAACCATTAAGGCCAGAATGCTCGAAATGGTTTTAAGTTAAAGTATTCAATGAAGCCAAGTTCTTGTGATTTTTTTAGATTTTTAAACACTTTGGTTTAGAAATGGCAGGGCGGAACGCATTTAAAAAAAACGTTGGAGTTCCATATTTTCCAAACGGTATATAATAATAATACAATAATAATAATAATGGCGGCGCTACAGTCCGAGGTGGACCTGGGCCTAGCTTCTCAGCAACCACTCGTGTTGTGCGTGCTATTGTTCTCTCACGAGTGAAGGGGACCTACAGTTTAATGCCGACTCCGAACGGCGAGATTGAGAAGCTTTTTTGTAGACAGTTATACTCTTTGAGCATTGTCAGTGACTCGAAAGAGGTGGAGCCGTGAAAAAATGTTTGATGTTTTTTTCGAGATTCGAACTGACGACCTCGAGCGTAGGAGTCGACGCACCTGCCCACTACTCCACGGCGCCCACCAAACGGTATATTGGATAAAATATAGTTGAAAGAAACCTCTACATCATTTCGAAAGATCTGTCGAATGATACATATTTTGATGGGGTGCGACAATTTTTCAAAATTAATGTCAACTTCACCTGTACTGGAGCAACCCCCAAACAACCCCAATTTTTAAATTTGGGTGCATGAGCAATGACATCTAGGTCTGAAGTACCTAATTCCAAAATTTCATGCCGATATCTTCATAAACTTCGGAGATAAAAAAGTGTGACAGACACGACGGACGGACGGACGGACACACCGAAATTATAAAGGTTCCGTTTTTGTAGACGGAACCCTAAAAAACTGCAAAAAAATACGTATTTCTTAGTAAATGCGTATTTATCTATTCATCGTATGTTTTTTGTTTTTGCAAACATTTTGAACTCTGTATTTGGAAAGTATAATTGCGGAATAGCTGCCATTCTCAAGCAATACCGCAACAAAACAATATTCAATGCCACATTAATCGCATTTGGACTTTTAATTTACTTCTATGAAGATTTGCATAGTTTCCAAAGTTTAAGGTGGGAAGGGTGCCATCGGTTAAAAGTAGAATTTGAGTGGGTACAGGATGGCTGTTAGAGAATAGAAACGACTTAACTTAATAACTCCCGCACCCTCCATACAAGTTGCCCTCTGGATTTTTAATTCAGTACAGATCATAACACGGTTGGTGAGAACAAAACGCACAACGCCTGTGTGCATCTACAGGGTAATTTTAAGCTAAGGACCCCATTTTCTGGTGATGGTTTCATTATATGCACAAAAGTCGATGTCTCAGCACTCCTCGAGATTAGTCAACATTTAATCAACATTTTGGTTCTTGACAGTGAACCATGTGTCAGTTTTGCCTGTCTGCCTCCGAGAACACAGCTCCTGGTACAATGTGTTCCCCACAATTTGGCTTTCCAGCAGCTAGACTCACTAAATCCGTTGAAAGTATACAATTGGCTTCTAAGTCTTGTTTGGCCACGAAATTTTGTTTAGTGTTGAAGCTCACTTGTGATTAATTGGGACACAAACACAAAAGATGCCCGTGTTCAGATGTCTAGATATTGAGAGTTATATCTTCTTTGCAACATACAACGTGTCAAGAAATCCCGAAATGAATTGATTTCATTTATTTGAATTCTATTTAATTGTGATTGAAATCAAATTCTTTGCAATCAAGGTGAATATCCAAGAAGTGAAATAAGAAGCTGAAATGTGCTGAAGCTAGCGATATTGAAGATTATATCATGGCCATCCGTTTAATCAAAAAAGTTTAACAGCATCATAAATACGCTATAAACCGTCTTTGTCACCTGAAATCGAAAGAAAATTTCACAAACCTTTCGTGGTTTTTTTTAGCGCAACTTACTTGCAGCCCCGTACTGACGGAGAGTGGAACCACTCCTCCCACGGAGATTGGTTGCATTGACTGAGCGCTCATTATCATAAATCCAACAGCTTTCTGCTGTGAAATCGTCATGGAGTACCAATTGATGTCATAAATCTTCTCCAAGACTCTTTCGCTCTGGAATGGAGTTAAAGAAAGAAAAATTTGGTAGCTTCCACAATACTATCGAAATGCGCACTGCTATTTCAACGAACGTTCCCATGCCAGTGTAGAGGTACAACATCGCGAATGATATGCAGATGTAGGCATACGATCCCGGCCAATCGCCGGTAAATATGATAACCAGCGTCAGGACCATCGACAGTCCAGAGGTTGTGACTTGAGTAAAGGTTATCCAGTAATAGAATTTATCACTTTCTTCGACGTACCTTAAAAAAAGAAGCAAATTGTGTGATGAGTAAGCAAAAAAGTGAAGGCTATCTGGATTAAATTACCAAATATACTTTTGGTGCCACTTAATGACATCCTTAAATTGATTGTCAATCTTGAGACTGCCAAAATCGACTGTTTTCCTGCAAAGGTCGTCGATTTTCAACTCAAATATGTCGACAACTAGAGTGCTGTGGGCAAAGGTGATGAAGAGAAATACGTCTCCGGCGAAATTACCAAATGCCCCGAAGAAGAGACAAGTAGACTGCATTGAGATGGTGATGAGGTAACCATGAATGGTATTCGGGTCCATAAACGGCATGTAGAACTGCATGACGAACAGGCGACGTCCGGTGATGGCCCAGATAACAAGCGGTGTAGAAATCAAGATTAGGACGACAACTGTGTACAATCCTGCGACACTTTGAAGCACTATCCTTACCCGGGACACGCATTTATTAAGAGCCGCAACATAGTCGTCACCCCTGGTTTCATATGTAATATAGGTTGATTCCAAAAAGGCACACAAGTTAGATAGCATTTTCCCCGATACTACTGCACTCACAAGCTTTGAAATACCCTTAAATTTGAGCTTTAATACCGTGTCTACAATGTGAACACTTAACCTACCTGAAGGACACTGCCAACCATGCAGAAGGCCTCAAGAATAACCGTCCAATTCTCGGATATCTTTTGCTGGACAGTGTAAATGGAAAAAATGAAATAGACAGTAATGCAGAAAATCACCAGATATGTGATGCCGTTGACTTTATAGTTCTTGTCGACGACATCTGCCCCACAGGCCCTAGAACAAATTCTAGCGACACGAATCACTTTCGCAAGCTCTTCCGATGGCCGCATGATGGCATTCCATCGATGGAAACTAGGATCCGGTATTTATATGGCATCAAGCATTCTGCAGTGCTACTTAGCGATTCTAGTGGTAAGAATGGTTCGTCAATTATTGATGCTGCTTTCGCGGGAACGTAGGCGATGGCGAGAACGTAGAAGGTCATGTTTAGCAAATGACTCTAAATGGTGGAAAAGAAACCGTTTTTTTTTTATGAGTATCAAATCATATTTCATTGCCGGTGTTGATTTCAAGTTTCTGACGTCGTTTTAAGCAGCGTGTACTTGTTTACATCTGACATTGACCACGATTTTGACTAATTGTAAACTCCCACTTCTACCACTTGAGGTAATCGAGTAAACCATTCAATTAATAATTTTCCTTTTTTAGAGATGGAATGACAAACGCCATACCGACCAAATTACTATTTCTGATAATTTGAAGCCCTTCCCCAAAACACCAACCTTCTACTTCTTCAACCTATCTTTGAGAAAAAAATGTCTTAGACAGCATCCCCTCCAAATCTGATGTGATATTCCTCGCTGGACGGTATTCTGTTAATTCTCACAGATGGATCCGAGACGGATTGGGGAGTAGGAGTAGGTGTCTCCATAAGGTCCAATGATGCCACCATGCCTCAAACCACACCAAATAGTCAATCTTTGAGACTTACGCGCTGCCTACTGCGCCACCGAGGCACGAGCATGACCTCGGAAAATGAGCTGATATTTGGAGCTTACTACCCCAATGCAGCATATCATGAGAACGCTCGCCGAAGTGGATTTATACCGCCGGAGGCGTTTTTGTACCTTGATCGAATTGGCTTAATCCAGGATGCGGTGGGATGTCCATTAATCCACTACATGGTGCGAAGGACGGTGGATAGGCGACTCCTCTACGAGGGCGATCAGACGCCCCAATTGTTTTCAGTTTAATCAACAGTTTAATCAACTGTTGGTCCCTTACGGCCAACTTACATTTCGGTAGGGGCATTATATTAGGGTTATTTCATGAAAAAAAAAACCTAAAAAATTAAAAGAATTGTATATTTTTGCAGTAAAAAAAAACAGTAAAAAAAAAAAATAAATAAATCAAATAAAACGTTAGATAGGTTAGTTTAGGTTAGTTTAAGTTAGTGCTAAGTTAAGTTAATAATATAAATAAAAAATGTTTAGATTACCAAGTTTTTAATTAATTTTTTGTAGTAAAAGTATTTTTTTTAGTATTATTAAAAATATATGTAAAATACAAAAAAAGAAACCGAAAGGCAAAGTAAATTATATAATTATAGGGCCAGTAAGATAGTAAAAGAATCCCATTATTATTGTATATCTGGTTAAAGTACTTTTTTTTTCTAGAATGTAAGATTTCTTAAAAGCTAAAATTTAAAAAAATGCATTGAAAAAAAAAAGAAAAACAGTCAATCTTTGAAGCGTTGTCGAACATAATGTTGTTTGTTGGCATAGTCGCTGTTCCAAAAACGTTCGGTTCCGTCGGAGAACTTAATTTTGTAGGTCAAAATCTGGATCTTGGGCAAACATTTCTAGCGCGCAATTGGCGAACTCACAGTGTTGTCTATGGTCGTCCGGCTCACAATTCCTGTGTCAGCACGATCTTATACGGATGTAGGCCCAAATCCAATTAATCAGATAAGCAGGTTTGACCCTCTGGCGGTGTCCAATTCATATGATCAATGCCGAATGGAGATTTATGGATCTTTGATACCGGCCGCTACAGCGGCTATGTTGTCTTCATTTTCGCAGCAATCTTTGTTTGGTTAGTGGTGGTGGTAAGGTCCAAAGAGTGTACTCAAACTTCTCCACGGTGCACCGTGGTGCGACGAATTGCCTGCACACTGAAGCGATGATGACGACCAACCTCACAACATGAATTACGTTGTATATTTTCAACTGAGCCGGAATTTGGATATTATTTTTTTAATCTACATAGTAATGCTCGACTTTGACGACTAGGATAACTTGATCAGCATCAGCGTTAGTCACCTAAATCGTTTTATAGCAAGTCGTTTTATGGGTAGAAGATACCCGATCCGCGTGGTACCGCAATGGACCTACGTTGGCCTAACCCTGTCTTCTTCGAAGAATTGTTAGATTTACCTTGCTTAATCTTGCTATGTAACATGGTCTCTAGTTCAAAATCTCTTTCACATTTATGTCATTCAGTGGGGAAAGGGAAGCATAAGGAAATGGCTCAAAATTTAAGAAATTGGCATAAGTCTACTCATTATGCATTGGCAGACAAAACCCTGCACAAACCGGCTATTAAGTGCTGATTTGACTCAAGAGAAGTGGGGCCAAGAAAATGGAAGTTGGCTTGTCCGGAATCGAACCATGGACCTTCACATTGGAGACGACGCACTCACCCACTACACCTCACAAAAGTTTGCTGTACAATAAAACAGGATAAACAATTGAAATTCTAGTGAAACTTGTAACCAGCTGTTTGTTCGTTCATTCGTAAGAACCAACAAACAACTGGTTACATATCTTTTTTTGTTTCTTCAACTTTCCTTATGGAGTGGGTACACTAAGGTGTTGCTACTCGGACACCTGCAGTACTTCACTGCAGGATATTTCGGTCTCTCTGCAAGAGTCCAACTCCCAAGACCTCTCGTTTCACGCCTGACTCAACTGTTAATTTCATATCTCAACCTTCATTGTCTTGTCTAAACACTCTTAAGAGAGCCTTGCGTGCCATTAAAATTTAATTGCTACCCTTATCTGGACACAAGAAACCGTCTGTACGTATACCCCACTGGCTTCTGATTGGGTATTGTAATTAACTAATCAAAACTGACTTCTGAATTTTAGTACATAAGCAATAGACCCCATTCGGAGGGCACATGCATAATGCGAACTGCATGGTTTCGTTGCGACCAGGACAGATTTTTTGAATTAGTTTTAACAGTGCTCTCAGTCGTGCGGTACTCCTTGAATATTTGCTAAGCTTGCATTCTAACATGAAGACCTTGTCGAAGAACTTACGTACCGAACTAATTTTCGGTCTAAACCAAGGTCGGTCAACTCGGTATTTAGCCAAAAAGTACGGCGTCAGTCAGACGTCTGTGAGCAGATTGAGGAAACGTTTTTGTTCCAATTTAGTAAAGCTCATGGGAGGTCGTCCCAGAATTCTTTCGCAGCAAGACCAACGCTCTCTTGTGCGTTACGTGATGTCGCAGTGTGTGTCGTCAGCTTCAGAGGCGGCTAAGGAACTCGAACGAGCTACGGGAAAAAGGATCAGCAGATGGACTGCTAACAGAGCGCTTCGAGGTCTCAAGTTGGAGGCGATTGAAAGAAAGAAGAAACCTGCTCTATCGAGAAAGAACGTGAAGGCACGGCTGTCCTTTGTGAAGCGTTATGCAGATTGGTCAGTTGCTGAGTGGGGAAATGTTTTATGGTCGGATGAAACAAAAATCAATAGATACTGCACAGATGGGCGTTCCTGGGCATGGAAGCGAGAAGGAGAAACCCTCAAACCTCGTCACGTGAAGCAGACACTTAAAGATGGTGGCGGTTCGCTGATGCTATGGGGTTGCATGAGTGCAGATGGTGTTGGTGAGATACATCGAATAGGTGGTCCAATGGATCAGTATATGTACAAGAACATTCTGCGGCTCTATCTGCCCAGGGCTATGGAGAACATGGCTGTGGCTCCTGATCAAATAGTATTCCAACATGACCGTGACCCAAAACACACCGCAAAGACTGTCCAACTGTGGCTGCAAGAACAAAGTTTCTCCGTCTTAGAATGGCCGCCGCAAAGCCCGGATTTGAACCCTATCGAGAACCTCTGGGCGTACCTTAAGTCGGCCCTTCATACGGAATACCCATCGCCGCCGCCATCGCTTACGAACCTTTGGGAAAGGGTTCAGGAACAATGGGCTAAGATTCCAGCTTCCTACTGTCAGAAACTCACCGAAAGTTTACCAAGACGCATGAAAGCCATCCGCGATGCAAAAGGGTACTGGACCAAGTACTGAAATGGTGATTATGTGTAGATTTTCAATCAATAAAGTGTTTGTGTGTACAAATAGTGTAGTGTTTTCATTGCCACACAAGGGGAATGGATGAGATTGGACTAATCGAATTGTTGACCCCAACGACTGAAACCCAGATAGATTATCAACCGACAAACCTCGACCCACAGACCTCTTCCAGGCCGAAATAAAGGGTCTGCCTAGTTAGCATTTGTAATGCCCAACGCCATGCCCCTTTCCCCCGAATTCCTTATCAAAAGTTAATTGCACCCGGATGCTGACCACAGCATTGGTTCACTTCTTCCGCTCTACCACTGTCAGTGTCCCCCTCATAATTGCCATCCCACTATGTAATCGGATGCCTCTTGGCCGGGCTGCTCTCTTAACATGTCCATTAGCCAATGTGCCATCCCTTTCCACCAAAAAGGCAAGGAAATTTTGTGCAAAGTAAAAATTTAAAAACGACTCCGGACCTCCGGGCCTTAAATAACTGTAATTAGCATGTGACCTGGTGGTAATGGCTGCGTTGAAATGATGATAAATCTCCAACTGGTGGCTCGGTAAGTACGACCAGATGACCAAGCCAATGGACGGAATCGTCTGCTTCAGCAGTTTGGATGGAGATTACTCATTCTCCGTCTTTAAGAAGTGCCGTGTGTTTTTTGCCGTCTACTTCTTCAGCGTGTTTGGCCTCGCATTAATCATAACTCGAAGATATGACGTCGTTGGAACTTCTTGGTTGTCAGATTTCAATCAGGACAACAGATATATTGTGAGGGAAGCCATTTCGCTAAGTGTGCTCACACTTGTGGGCTGGACGATAGGGTTGATCCTTTGGGAAAGTCATCATTGCCATCAATCAAGCTATTCTGTCAGGTCCTCGTAGATTTATATTGACCGGCACGTCTGAATATGTCTAGATAACGGTGTTGTTATTGTTGTTGTTGTTACTGCCTCTGTAATTTGAGTTTGGTACTGAAAGAGCGGATGCGAAGGGATAATCCATCAACATCAACGTATTATTATGGTCATTAGTATGCCTTCAAGTAATTGCCTTAATTTTCAATCTCACTAGAGGACGGATACCTGAATACGGACAATGAGGTTGAGAAGAGAAGGGAACTCAACTGGGGATAGCCTCCGAGTGATCTGAGTGAGAGAGAATGAATTTGTTGAGAATTGTCGCAATAGCTTGAAATGGTTGCTTGTGTTCCCTGTCAGACAATGACACCTGAGTTCTTGAGGATGATGAAATACATTTTACATGAACACCTCCAGGGATTGTAGATGCAATTATGTTGTGTGAGATATGCCTTGTTTCCAAGGCACAGGACTTATCTGTCCATTCATAGGTGAGTTAGTTGCAGAGAATTGAATGGGCTCAGTGGAACAGGTCAAGTGGGAACGAAAGTGATGCTTTCAAGTGGAAAACAAATAAAGTAAGATACATATCATGATGCCTCATGCAACAAAGCACTAAGCGACATGAGCATTCAATTTGATTTGACACTATTGCTTCATTTGACTTTGTAAACTGATGCACGAAAAGGGGCTTATTACGTTCGCTCATAAATTATGAAGTCGCGGTGTAATTTTAAGAGGAATCTCTCGGAATGTGTGTTTAGTCTGCGCATAGAATATGATATATAGGTAGCACACAATAGGAGTTTTTCTTATAGAACTCAGCAAACAACACGACTTGGGTATAAGTAGCGTAGCAATTTTCAATCGAATTGAATGAGATGAGGAACTTGTCAAAATGGTGACATACTAGCATAGGGACTCAACTACTAAGATAATTGAAATAAAGGCGTTAGTTTCGGGAAATGTAATTAAACTGGTCAGTTGAAGAGTTACGGATTTTGTTGGAACGATGAAGGATTCCGCAAGGTTTTGAGGCCTCAACCAAAAAGGGTTAAAAGTAGAGGTGAATATTGAAGTAAACTGCAGCGTGTCATAATAAGTAAGTGACTCTGAAGACCGTTCATTTGGGCTTGTTTTTAGCTCCAGTTCATCACCAGTAATGCGATTACATCGACTATTAAGTATGATTCTACTGACCTGATGTCCACATCAATTTGCAGGCAACTATTGGCTTATTTTTTTTAAAGCCGACCGGATGTCTGAGATGTCTGAGCCTGGGGTGAGTTTATTTTCCAAACTTGATGGTCCTCGACACGCTTCCTGGATTAAGGCTTATAAAATTCGCGATTAATTAGTGTTATAATAATAATAATAATTAGGGATCGGATTTTTATGCAAATGCATGTTTTGCTATGAACTCCTTGGATGCATGGCAACTTATTATGTATTCCTATCATGAATTTTCCTTTAAAATGTCACTCAACCGTTAGTGCATATTTTTGCATATTTTACTATAAATGCATATTTTGCATATTTTATAATAAATTCATATTTTTGGAGCATATTGTTAAAAAATTTAACTAGACAGGAAAAGTATATCCCTTTTATATCAGTGCAAACGAAGCTTAAAACTATTATTCATTTCACAATCTTGAACGATATTCCAACCCCACATTATAATGGACTATATAAACAAATCCACAAGAAAGGAGACCCCTTTGACTGCACCAACCATCGAGGGATAAGTCTCCTTAACATATAAGGTCTTCTCTGCCGTTTTGTGTGAACGCCTGAAACCATTTGTGAACAAACTGATTGGTCCCTATCAGTGTGGTTTCAGGCCCGGGAAGTCCACCATCGATCAAATTTTCAAACTGCGGCAGATCCTGGAAAATACCCAAGAAATGCAGATCGACACACACCATCTATTTGTCAAATTCAAGGCCGCATATGACAGCGTGTATAGAGACGAGCTATACAGCGCCATGTCTAGTTTTGACATACCTGCCAAACTCGTCAGACTGAGCAGGATGACGATGGAGAACTCTTGCTGCTCCATCAAGGTCGGTAACGAACTCACCGAGACCTTCAATGTCAAAAAAGGTTTTAGACAAGGCGACGCGCTGTCATGTGATTTCTTTAAGATCGTGCAAAACTCACTGGCCAACACAAGAGGCACGATCTTCCAAAAGTCCATTCAACTGCTAGCTTACGCGGATGACATTGACGTGATTGGGGGAACACAGCGAGCCGTCAATGATTTGTTTGCTGGCATTAAAACGGAAGCGGTTAAAATGGGTCTGGCGGTAAACGAGGGCAAAACCAAGTATATGCTGCCATCGAGAAAGGACGCACAACATCGACGACTTGGCCAGAACGTCACCATAGGCAGCTATAACTTTGAGGTAGTGAAGGACTTCGTCTACCTTGGCTCCGCGGTAAACAGTACAAACAACATCAGTACCGAGATCAAACGAAGAATAACTCTTGCCAACCGCTGTTTTTATGGGCTCAAAAGGCAATTGAGTAATAGAGCCCTGTCTCGGAAGACCAACCTGACTCTATACAAGACCTTGATCATCCAAGTCCTGCTGTACGGCGCAGAGGCATGGACAATATCCCAAGCGGATGAACAGTGTCTTGGTCTTTTCGAGAGAAAAGTTCTGCGCGCGATCTTTGGTCCTGTTTGCGTTGATGGCATTTGGAGGAGAAGATTCAACCACGAACTATATGGGCTGTACAGAGACATGAGTCTAGCTAGGCGTCTACGGATCCAACGCCTAAGATGGCTAGGCCATGTAGAGCGTATGGACAACTTAGCTTCGGCCCGAAGAGTCTTCGACTCTGAGCCTGTGGAGATTATCCAAATTTTCTTTTTATCCGAAACTGTTGCACGTCACATGCTTAGCACATGCAATGCACCGAGTTGCAGAAGAAATAAGGAGTAATTTTCGGAACTTCGATGGATTAATTTCAAACGTCAAAAAATATTTTTAAAGGCACCATCACGCGTCGAAATTTGTAAAGAAAAATATCCTTTGACTTCTCTTCCGCCTCAGCCTATTGTTTCAAGATGGGGAACTTGACGGGGAGAGTCATTAACGGGGGCAGTCATTAAAAAAAACTTCAGTGCGTTCTGGCAAAAAATGAAGGATTTGCAATAATGCAAAATGTAATTAAAATCTTCACATTGGACTGCAGTGACGAAAACTACCCAAAAAACTTCACAGTCGATAAGATTTAATCTTTCAAAAAATGCTCCACTAGCTCCAGTTGACGTCGAGCGATAATTTTCGTTGTATAAGGCATTCTTAAGACCAAATCGGCAACATGTTGATTTCGAAAACTTTAAGAAAAATTGTATGGTCTATGCAAATAAAACTTTTCAAAATCAGAACAATTAAGGAATTAAGGATTTTATGTTATTTTGAATTATTTTTCAATTAAACAAATGAAGGTGTTTATGTTTTCGCTAACTGTGGTTTTGTTTTTTTTTCTTAAATGTTAATTTCGTTGTAAGTTATTATTTTATTAAATAATAAAAATAAATAATTTAACTTATTCTTAAAGACAGAAGAAATGTGTTTTTAAATTGAACCGAAATTAAGTTAATTAAATTTTAAGTGCATATTTGAGATACATATTTTGTATTTTTAAGCGCATATTTTAAGCGCATATTTTGAGATATATAGTGCATGAAAATCCGAACCCTAATAATAATAATTGTGGCGTTTCAGACCGCGGTGGACTTGCGAATGTCTTCCGCAGCAACTAATGTGCTATTGTTTCCTCACAAGTGGAGGGCCACACCACACCGAACGGCGAAATAGAGAAGTTTTCTAGACAGATATACTCTTTGAGAACTGTCAGTGACTGGACAAAAGTAGAGCCGTAAAATTCGAAAATTGTTGTCTGTTCTAGGAATCAAAACCTGACATTAAGTCTAGTTCGCATTAGTAGAGGCACTTATCCACAACACCACGGCGGCCAATTCTTAGTCTTAATTCAGAATATTCGTCTTTTTTCTTCTTCTCGAACCAAGAGTCTGGGACTCGTCAAAATCGATGAATTTTTGCTTTCTGGGCTACATCCAGGTCTTTCCAATTCGGCTTATTCGCCCGGAGGACTAAATATGTGACAAAGAATTTTTTTTGGAAAAAATCATAACCAGCTCTGCTGTCCAGCCCATCATCTTGAATTCGATCCATGCTGCAGGACTAGCGAGATAAGAGTATGCTTCCCGAACCTTTCACGTCAATATCACAGGGCTTATTCTCCATCGCTTAGGAAGTTTAACTACAGGTCTCTATTACAAGCCCATGTCAATTTGTTAAGTACCCCGCTTCGGACGTCGTGATCTAGGCATTCTACACAAGAGCAGACGGAGTTTTGTCTCCTGCCCTACACCATAACCATAACGTAACCAAATACCACTTGGGCGCCGTGGCCATGTGTACTTGTGCGTCGACCCCAGCGGCTTATTAAATTGGAAATCTTCCAGTTGTGCGTCTTAATAAGGAAACAAACATAAACTATCTTCATTTTTGAAATAATTGTAGTCCCCAGACCTGATGACTGTAGGCGATTACATAATCAATCCTGCAAATAACTACCTTCGTTCTCCGTATTAATTCTGCTTTTGCATCCACACTCATCTTCTGCATCAATCGTTATGAACCAATGAGTAGGTTATATCAATCATTGAATTATCTCATTCCACTACTTAACGAGGTTATTTGCCCCAAGCCCAAGGGCGGGTTTCCTCAAGCTTATTCAAAGCAAACATCCCTTCAACAGATCCCTCATCAAAGTCATAACGAAACAACGCCATCAATCAGGTCCCACAAATAAGTACTGACTTACATATATATGTATGTCTACCCCCACCAGCAGGTTCGTGCTTCCAACTTGATCGGAAACTTATCTTCGCTCCCGCTAAGGTTTCCAGTTCCTCTCCCAGCTCATTGATCGGCCATCTTAGCTCCAATTAACTGCACAAATCTTAAATTTTCTTTCTTCCTGAAGAGGCGAGATACAGTCAGAAGTGAAAATCCAACATTCAACCGTCTTGCGCGCGTTTGCCATCATCATCGTTATCCTTGTTCGAGGAGCTGTTTCAAAGCACAATACGAGGCAACGTACAGAAGAAGAAGAAGGAAAAAACACCAGCGCAACACTATCCTCCACCGCAGCACTGGCAACCATCACGTCTTAGCTCCTTGATCCGCAGAGAATCATGTAATTAACCCATTCAATTGGTAAATATTTACCGCACAAGGATCATAAAAATAATTTTTAATTACATTCGAAGGCCCGGAGGATGGAGTAGCGGAAACTTTGTGATATGATTACATCTCCTGTGCTCCTAGAGTCTAGGACCACTGCGAGCATATAATTGCCTGTGCCTGGAACTCCACCCGCTCTTCGCGTTGTTGGTATCTGGTATCGGGATTAATGTTCAGATTCGAAAAAGCATCACGATGAATGAAGCCGCGATTTGGGGGAGGGCTGATGGAATCCCCTGCGAGGCAAATGGAATTCTCCAACAAACAATTCCCATCTCCCCACTCAGCTCCGGCAATCCAAGATTCCTTGGCATAATCTACTCCATGTTAAGGTTACGGGGTATCTAGGGCTTCTGTTGCTTTCAATGGGTTCTGTCATAGTCACGAAGGGTAAAGAGGTGACTGGATGGATGGCGGAGGGAGATTTATCAGAGCTTCATCTAGAATTGGTTGTTAGCAGCGGTGTTGGCAGGGGGTCGATTCCTTAGACGCTTGCGGGAGAATGGGGACAGTATCTGGGTTTGTTGTTTGAAGGAGAGATTTTTCGTCGTAAAGCTGTTGCTAGTTCTGAAATTTATTACAACCTTTGGGGATCTCTCTCAAGTAGTTCGTTTTTCTGGCATGGAAAATAATTTTCCATTTATCACTGTTATAAGATATCTGTTATGCTTTGGATTAAGAGGTCGACTCCTGGCTTTTCTTTTCAGCGTTTTTATAATACATCAAAGAACGTGTGTGTATTTGTGGGTTGTTGTGACTTGTGCTTACATACCTTCCGTTCAAGGTATTCTCGAAATGTTCTGGACAGTTGATCGATTTTCTTTATTAAAACCATTTTGAAATGCATGAGTTTACAGTCCGATCCAAGAATGCAATTCGTATCAGAAGCTTGCTCTCTTCGAACAACCGGCAGGGTCGCGTCTCGAGTAAGAATTGCACACTAAAAGCTGCTCTCAGTTCAATCTATAAAATGTCTGCTGTTGGATCTTTAGCCAAAAAACCGATGCACAAAGCAAAACTAATGCTTCAGTCAAGCACACAAGCTTTGGCCTGAGTCGTCTGTGGATTTAAAAATAAGGAATTGGGCGCTTTTATTCACTTTTATTTTATTTTCAAAGGCAAATTGAATTTGCTTTCATCTTGATTAGATGCAGCCAGGGTCATCGTCGTCGCATTGTTACATCTTAGCTTCAGTCATAACTAACCACAGTACTGCAGAATCGGCTTCAAGGAGCATGTTCAGATTCTACATCACATCGGTGAAATCACATTAACGGTTAACATTATGGCCCCAGCTGCCAATCTTCCGCCTCGTGTAGATGTGCACACACAGATCCGTATACATGAATAAATTGGTCCAGGCCCATAAATAAGGATACCATGTTGATATTTTGATTTCACTTGTTGTTGTGTCGTGTGCTCTCTCGGTCAACTGGGGAGTATCTGGAACGTGAACTTATGCAATTGCCACTCCAACGGATGCCTGATACACTCGATGCGACAAGACATGTTGTGCCTGTTTACATCTTGCTGTTATTGCAGCAAACAAGAGGTGATGCGCATAGGTCATGACTTTGAACACCCCCTTGGGTAAGTTGCCAATGTTCCTAATGAAATTGTGTTCGGGATAGAATGGACAGTGACACTGCCCGCCCAAGTTGATTCGATGGCTTGACAAACAAGGCATTGGTGGATGTCTCCCCTTGTGCCAATTTTTGAATTTAATTACAGCTATCACTGGTGCGACTGCTGCCACAGTTCAAGGTTACCACTCCACCCTCCAGCAGTTACTTCAGCTGCATCCTTTTCGGCATCCATCACTTCAAATTTCACTTCAAATTTCACTTTGAAACTTTAATTGGAAATTCAAAATCAATCTGTCCCTTTTCCTACAAATGCAATTATCCCCAGCGGCTCGCCGCCAACCGCGGTCGGGGATGAAATCAATAACTCATTCATAAATTTACATCGACGTGTCCCCATCGCAGCCGCTGTCGTCGTCATCAATGTCCTTGTTTTTGGTCCCCCAACCAGCCAGGAAAGTTTGGGCAAAGTTTGCTCAGTTCATTATGCCAATGGCTTCAATTGAAATGGAGTACAAATTCACATGCAACCTTATGGCAGAAAGTTTTGATGAACTTTTACCATCTCATGGCACAGGCCTCCTACGATCCAACCCCCAATGTGTATCAGAGCCAGGACCAAATAGTGCCCGCATCCGCACCCCATCCATCTAAAGGGTATTTCAGGGGCCCTTACCTTATACCTCTCTCTGTAAAGTTTACCCTTACGGAATGAACTTTTCGGGAGGGAATTTCTTTGCCAGGCGATGCGGAAGTAAATATGGTCATGCAGGTATCGGCTTAAGTTTGCCCAAGCTCCTCGCACCCACACTTCAACTATACCCTCATTGCGTAATGTCGATAAATGAGTGAGGCAAAATTACGGAATGAGTGTTATTGTCGCTGGATCTTAATAATCGGTGGCAGTTCTTGTGGAAATATTGTGTTACGGAGCCTGCAGGCGGATTGAATTGCAAGAATGTATGTTAAATGGCTTATGAAGTCAAACTGGTATTTCAGGTGGGTTGACCTTCTTTAAATTGTGGCACAAAGCTCTCAATCAGCATCTGCGATGTGTGCAGGAAGGCTACAGAAAAGGTTCTGGTGATAGCTTGATGGAGTCTATTTTAAGATTTTGATGGAGCAACATATTTGCGATATTGTTTCTACAGGGTTGCTCGGTACCAATGGACCCGAGCAATGAAGATTAACAGGCTTGCATTTGTGGCTGTCTGCTCCGAAGGGGTATGCCCTTACATCTGAAGAGATTCATTGTGCAGTCACGTGGAGGAGACTCGTAATAAGTCCCTTGCTGAGATTTTGTGAAATATATGTATATTAAAGACTGTAGTTATTTCCTATAGGTGTTCATTAGTTCATAGTATGATACAGACTGACGTTGAGATCTATTACATTAAGTGGGTAACAGTTGTAATCTATACTTGTTAGCTATACTTATAGATACAACAGGAGAGATTGTTAAAGAAGTGTGGTATCAAAGTGCAGGCGACTTGGTACGAAGAAGTTGGAGAACATTCTCCTCCTCGACTTTGTCCAAAAATCTCACTTGAGTTTTCTCTAAGTTTTCTGGCATATGTACCAACGAGACAGTGTGCTTTGATGACATTTTTGAATTATTGAGAAAGAGTACCTTTTTGGGGCGATTTGGATTTTTGGGGAAGCCCATTGATTGGTTTCTTCTTAAAATGGCTATTCAAGCGACTGTATGGCTTAGTTGGTTAAGTGCCTGCCCCAAGTCAGGGTCCTAGGTTCGAATCCCAGTGAAGTCGAATCTGGTCCAGTCACCAAAATAACGGCACTGGAGTAGGTTGCTACCTGGCAGTTTTTGAGTCTGAGTGCTCCAGTGTAGGATTTCAAAAAAAAAAAAAAAACCTTTTCGAAAAAAAAAAAATAAAAAAAATATGGCTATTCAAAAAACACTGTTCAATGTATTTTAACGATTGTTGCTTAATAACTGTAAACCTTCGGATTAACTTGGCAGTAGGCCATCTTGTCAACTCAATTTTTTGGTTTATTCTCGATGGTTTTGGTCCCTATTTCACAAAAAGCTTGACTAAGGTGGGCCTGGGAATAGCTTCTCAGCAACCAATCGTGCTGCGCATGCTATTGTTCTCTCACGAGTGGAGGGGACCTACAGTTTAATGCCGACTCCGAACGGCGAGATTAAGAAGCTTTTTCTAGACAGTTATACTCTTTGAGCATTGTCAGTGACTCGAAAGATGTGGAGTCGTGAAAAAAATGTTTGATGTTTTTTTCGACATTCGAACCGACGACCTCGAGCATAGCAGTC
Source organism: Myathropa florea (assembly GCA_930367185.1). Taxonomy (NCBI): domain Eukaryota; kingdom Metazoa; phylum Arthropoda; class Insecta; order Diptera; family Syrphidae; genus Myathropa; species Myathropa florea. The sequence continues at coordinate 101,554,930 of OV884003.1, forward strand.
GACGCACCTACCCACAATGCTACGGCGCCCATCAGCAGCATCAACTTACAGAAACCAAAACCCGCTCAAATCACAATTCTTAATTTGTGGCCTTAACAATTTGGCTTTCATGCCCCGGTAGCGCTGTCTGTTGGAACAGTAATGCCCCCCTCTAAAAACCGTACAAAACAGACGCGTTCAGGATGCTTTGGCTTCTCTACGTCTAAAGGGCCAACTACAATAAGCATGAGCGAACATGAGCTAGTGTCAATTTTTAACGAAATGTTTCGTTATGTTTGCGCAAGACACACGCATCCATCTGTTTCCTATTTAATCATAAATTATATGCAATTGCGTACTTGTATTTTGGAGTTTCTGTGTGTTTGTGTGCCACCTGTCAAATTCGCAGATGCGCGGTGCGATTCTTAGCGAACTAACTCATGCCTAACGGAACATTTGTTTATTTCTGTGCCACCTGTCAAATTCGCATGCGCTCAACCAAATGTTCTGAATCGTACGTAACTCTATTATAGTCAGTCTTATGTGAGTGTGTGTATTCGTTCACTCGCCCGTTCCCGCGTTTGACAGTAGCTAATGTTCGCTCTTGCCTATTATAGTTGGCCCTTGAGTGTGAATTTTCCTTGAATCAAATCGGAAATTTTGCTTGTTCAGTTGTTTTTGAATTTAAATATGTATTGCTATTCTGATTTTTTGAGCAGAATTATCCTCACTTCCCAGCTACTCTAAGGCAGAGATGCGATAACGAAGCGGGTGGTCAATATACTTCATATCTTGATTTCCAATTGACCTTGCTCTCGAACAATTCGAGATTCTCTTTAGTCTAATGCGACTGATGGTTGAGGTTCATGTGTGTAAAAGCACACTTTCGGATATATTGTCGTTCGTTGAGTGGACAGGACGAACACAGTAATATTTTCGGTTATCGATCAGTCTCACGAACTTCATTCAAAATCTTGCTTGCTCAAAACCAGCTGCAGTTGGTGCACTATTTCAACCGAAATTTTTTTTCAAAATTCACACTGTTTCGATAAAACAACATCCACATTGGAAGTAACTCAGTTTCTCTGGAATTATACAATATATAGGCTAAGAAAAAGTATACGCAGAAAAAACACCTTCGGTGCTAACCTATTTTAAAATGGGGGCTTGGTAGTGCACATTGAAGTATTGAGTATGTGAAGTCAAAAATAGTAATTTTTAATAGTATATACTTTTTCGTCGATAGGAAAGGTGTCAAGAAGTGTAAAATATTTATTTTCTCGATACATTTCTTCTTTTTAGCGCAAATGTTTGTTTATGAATTTTCGATAGCATTTTCAATAACAATCCTCAAAAAATGGTTTGGTATCAAGTTAAGACACACAATTTTAAAAAAAAAAAAATTGTTCTCGGCTCCACCTCTTTCGAGTCACTGCCAATGCTCAAGGAGTATAACTGTCTAGAAAAAGCTTCTCAATCTCGCCGTTCGGAGTCGGCATTAAACTGTACGACTCCTCCACTCGTGAGAGAACAATAGCACGCACAACACGAGTGGCTGCTGAGAAGCTAGGAGCAGGTCCACCTCGGACTGTAGCGCCGCAATTATTATTATTATTATTATGTTATAAGCCTGGATAGCTATACAGTTTCCGGACTTCTATACGATATAAATAGTACTGTTGGTGTTAGAAACATGAAAAAAAATAAACTGGGCAAGTGCGAATTGAACTCGCACGGGTAAGGTTCCGTCGCGTAATATTGATGGATGATTTCTGAGTATCAAACGACGTTTCCAAACTATTTCAGTTGAATTTTCATCTAACTTCAACCCAAATCAACCCTTCATTCATACATTCATAGATCCAAACAAACAAATATTCATCCCTACATATACCTATATCTCTATCCAAGTTTATCCAACACAGAAAATCCCTTCCATCATACACATACCTAATCACTGCTCATGCCTGCGGTGTGTGTGTTCATTTCTGTTGGGCATTTAGGGGTGAGATCCAAAAGATAACACTAATCAACGAATAGAGTGGTCGAACACAGCATGAAATTTATGCGTGGAAATGAAAATAGTTATCATTTTAATTCGTATATATATCAAAATTTCAACATAAATCGATATTTTGAAATTTATCATTTCTTAATGCTTACATTGATGTCTTCAAAACTGCGTTTTCAGATCTTCAAAATTCGCATGTCGATGGTTGACCGTTTTTGGCCAATATCTCGAAAACCATTAAGGCCAGAATGCTCGAAATGGTTTTAAATGAAAGTACTCAATGAAGCCAAGTTTTTTGTGATTTTTTTAGATTTTTAAACACTTTGGCGAAGTTGAATCTGGTCCAGTCACCATTAGCCGTTGGGATCAAATTAACGGCACTGGAGTAGGTTGCTACCTGGCAGTACAATGGACCAGTTTTGAATCTGAGTGCACCAGTAGTGTTTCAAAAATCCTACGAAACAAAAAAAAATAAAAATATCTAGGTGTCCACTTGCTACCCCTCTGTAAAACATGAATCTCTGGAGAAAAATATGACAAATATGAAAACGACATTGACATTGGCACTCACCACAAGAAGTCGTGGAGGCAATAGGTAACGTAGAATTTCAAAATTGTTGTTATTTCGTTTTCCACGGTTTATTATACAAATTTTGTTCGAAATTTAAAGTTTTTGGTAAGTTTGTGGCGACCTCGCACAACGACTAGTGACGCATGTCCTGTGGCGTCCTCATACAGCAACTTCCTTCAACAGAAGTTAAGCTTCCTGTGTGCGGACTACAGATGACGCCACAGACATTACAAGTCAATATCCCTGCAAAATGCAACGCATTCGTTGGCAGTCGCGTTCCATATATCAGTCAGTGAAGTTTAGTTTATTGCAACTTAACTTATTTCCATGTAACGTAGAATAACAATAGTCATTAACTATCTCAATAAAATCAGTTGACATTTAAACAATTACGCCAACCAAGTGTTTCCATTAACTATGACGTAGCTAAAAGTTCTTCCTAAATCTTCTAAATCGTGTAAGGATACAAGTTAAAAACGTAGACTGTACAAAAAGAAAAGCCGTGCTATTCTCGGTATTCGCAAACATTAAAAGTTAATAATTTCTTTGAAGATCAATGCTGACATCTGGGTTCATTCACGGAAAAACCGAAATTTAAGAATTTAACAAAAAAATCAACCAAAGCAACATTTCTCTGTCTTAAAGGCACGCAAACTGGTAAACATTGTTCAACACAGACATACAACACAAAGGAATACAAATTGTACCATACTTCTCATATACCCAGACATATCAGCTTAATCGAACTTCATAACTCAGATGGCTTCGACACATCACTCCACCGTTGGACAGAAAATCTCGTCCATCACATTGATTTATCGCCCTCAGAGGCAGACAAAAAACTCAAGTCGCCAATACTTCAAAGAGGACGAGGAGGAAAGCAAGAGGGCTGCTGTCAAGTTTCAACCCTATAAATAGAACTTGGATCCCCCGCAATACCTCAAGGTGATTATCCGTATCTATTTTTGCAAAGCCCCACTACATTTAGAACCAACTGCACGATATCGTCTCGGTTCATACACAAGCAAACTTCTGGAACGAGTGCCAAGCCGACATAAAAGACTCCATTTGAATCAAGCTAAACAGCCCTCAATCCACTTCTTCGTACACACCACCTAATTCTTCAAAACATTTCCCTCTTCAACCCGAATCCTAGTCAAGGCAAAAAAAAAAAAAACATATCACGCCTCAGTTGATGGATCGACGTTGGTAATGTTTTCGACTGACCCACCATTCCCCCCACACAAACCCCATACCCACACGCACACTAAATGAGGAAACGAACTCAGGGATATAACGTTCCTTATCGTATGTCAGCGGCAACAGCAGCGATAGCAATGAAATACAAGCCAAGACATCAAGAAGATACTTTACGACCTGCAAAGTTAAAGGTTTAATTGTGAAACTTTAATTTGATGCGATGCGTTGCCAAAAAGACGTTGATGTCAGACGTCCCGGCAAGCCAAACGGACCATGCTACTTTCTTGCCAAAGGGGTGTCAAATGGATAAATGGGGTCTTGGGTTGGTCTTTATGCGCCGAATGCGGCGATAAATGTTCGTGTTAACCATAAAAACGGAGCCTGCGCCCGCCACTAAAGTGTAAGCAAACTCCCCTCGTAAAGGATAAGGTAAGTTAATGCGATCAACATTAATGGTGTTTGTAGTAAGGTTTATGTTAAGCATTTCATTAAATTACAGAGCATGCCATTTCGGGTGCAAAATACCACGAGACCAGAAGAATACACTCCGCCACCTCGTCCGCGACGTACGTCCCATTTCACAGTGAAACTATTATTTCACTTTTTATGGTCAAATCATCACCATAATGGCATCATATCGTAACGAAATGAGCGGAAATAATTTATTATTAATAATTAATTGAGAGACTAGTTTGAAATCGTCAGAGCGTGCCTAAAAGGACCAAAATAGTGTGGGAGGGTATCCTCCTGTCTGCGAATGCATTAATGTGAAATAATTAACTAAACATGCTGTTGAAATTTCCACGGGGCTATTTTGCGGTAAGGGTAATTAATAACGTTTCTATAGCCATGTCTGGACCAGTTTTTTCACGCATACCCATTCAACGGCAGCACACACGATGAAAAAACGAACACAGGGAAAGACCTAACCCCCGGATAATAATTGAATTGATTGCTGACAGTGGCGGTAGCTGAGTGGGGTGGTCTTGTGAGCATTTGAAGTTTGTTTGTATCTTGCAAATATCACTAATTGGTTAATTACCGCAGTGATATTGTTTTCTGTAATTATTTACATATTTATTTTGTGGAGATTTGGTGGCTCGAAGATGGGTCGGTATGTTCGATAAATCAGCAACGAAATCGATTTCTCGTTGATTCATCGTCCTGTGAGGTAAATGCCCATTTGGATGCAATGCATGGTTGGGTTGGTGGCAAAGCTATGCATTTAAATAATTCAATTATGAGTTAGAAAGGTAATTTGCCAAATTCACAATTTTCAGAGACCACGGGGAGTGTCAAAAAGTGCTACAGTTCTGCATAGAAAAGACCTGCCCAGTCTGCCCCACAAAATTAAATGGTGTTTCGATTAAGAGTTGCACGCTAATAGTCTTCATTTTCTGTCTGTCTTTTCATTTCAAGCAACTTTTGTTTAATATTTGTGAGCAATCTGTACTAAAATTTAGAATAACATGTGCGTTATGCTGTTAATATTCTTGTCTAAATATACAGCAGGATTTCGAAAACGTGGACGGTTCTATAACATAAACAGTTCGGAAAGATGAACGATTGCGTCGACCCCTTCATACTAGACTTTCAAGTCTGGGTTCAAAATGCAGAACAAGGTACAACCGGCGCTACTTTCCGGAGGGGACCTGGGCCTAGCTTCTCAGCAATCACTCGTGTTGTGCGTGCTATTGTTCTCTCACGAGTGGAGGGGACCTACAGTTTAATGCCGACTCCGAACGGCGAGATTGAGAAGCTTTTTCTAGACAGTTATACTCTTTGAGCATTGTCACTGACTGGAAAGAGGTGGAGCCGTGAAAAAATGTTTGATGTTTTTTTTTTCGAGATTTGAACCGAAGACCTCGAGCGTAGGAATCGACTCACCTACCCACCACGCCACGGCGCCCACCACGATCCAATATGCGCGGCGGTATTTCTTCAATAGCGCCTCGATTGTTGGCCATGAGCCCGTCCAAAGTGATTAGCTTGTTAGCGTACACTACGGACTTGACGTCACCGAGTAATTAATCGACTGTCGCAGGATCGCGAAGGCCAATTGATGAACACACCCCTTGAGCCCAATCGCCAAATTTCTACTTCACAACTTCGAGCGTTGCGTTGCTTGTATGGCATGTGTCGTCAACTTTTTGGATCCACATCTCGGATATACCGATGTCGTAGAGCTCTGGTCATAGAAGTCGGTTAACATCGCTCTATATCTGAGACCATTGACGATGACGGTATCTCAATAATCAGTTCGATAGAAATAAAGTCCGAGTCCGCTATAAATCGCACCAAACAGTCACTCTTTGTTGGTGTTTTGTCGAACACGTGTGGGTTGTATAACAACGGAAATTTTGCTTGCTAGCCACTGAACAAAAATTGGACCTTATCTGAGAAGGTGATTTTTGGGATAAAATCCGGATCTGCGGCCCACAATTTCAGCGCCTAATTAACAACAACTCACGGTGTTGTTTTTGGCCATACGGCTTCAATTCTTGCGTCAGCATAATCTTATACGGATGTAGGCCCAAATTCTACCGCAATATAAGGCGGGTCGACTCTCCGGCAATGCCCAATTGAGTTGATAGGCACCGAAATGACATTTCAGGGTTTGCTTTGATACTACGGCGGCTACTTTTTCCTTATTTCACACCAATCTCTGTTTGGTAGCTTAAGGTCCAAAGGAGTGAATTCATGCTCAAACTTTTCCACCGTGCAACGAATTTCTTGCACGCTAAAGCTATGAGACGGCCCACCTCGCGATGAAATTCACGTTGCGTACTTACAACTGAGTCGGAATTTCGATAATATTTGTTAATAATTTCCACACATTCGGTAAGCGTAAATATAATATATACTAAATATTCTGACAGCTGGATGTAATTGGTAACTTTGAAAGCTGCAGAAACATAACAAATTAAAAATTGTCTGTTATCTGGTTACCCTGTGCTTTGTTCAATTGATATGTGGCAATTCCAGTTAGAGACACAACAGACATCCTGATACCATCCCTGGTAAACACACGTTCAGTCAAGTTAATGGAAGAAAAAGTGTTGACGTAGTCGGTAAACAAACAAACCGTAAGCACTTATTATGTAAATAAGCATAAATATTCAAGTAAATGGCACTCGACAAGAGGGAACATTTTCAGTAATCATACGAGTAATTAAGCGCCTCCCTTGAGATCTCGTTCGCATTCGCGTTCATGACATTCAAATATTGAATTCTTTGTTGCGAAACTCAAAAACGTTGGTGTCTGATTTTGAAAGATATTGTCTCTCTTAGAAATTGGATTCGTATTTTTTCCACCAGTCATTTCAAAAAACTCCTTGCAAACAAAGATATCAAAACCTCTGCATCAATCATTCGCACACCACCCCCTATCAATCATTCCCCCATCGTAAGTCATCCGCACTATTTGTTCACATTTAATTACACGTCTAATGAGAAGCAACACTATTGTGTCATAATCAAATCCAAAGCGATTCTCACTTGATATCCGCTCATACAGGCGCCCACATCCATCCAGTCACCCCACACTCAGTGCAAATTCATTCGCGTGATTAATGAAACTTGAGAAATCATTCCCTCAACCGGAACGTATGAATACATGAGAGATCTCCTCATCCCTCACATTCTACATAACAAATGCGTTCAACTTCAGCAGCCGCCTCAGGACGCCCCAAGCTGAAATTTCATCCCAAATTAGAGATGAAATTCTCACCTAAAACCCGAAAAAGGAGGAAAGACCCTTCACATGGGAAGGAACACCCCACGAATTATGTCAATGACACGCAGGAGTACACACAGAAATAAGCCCAAGCTGGGTGCGCACACAGAGGTTCCTACAGTGAGGTGAAAGAGTCTAGTCCTCCCTCCCCCACACCAGACCTAAACCAAATGTCAGTTGCACCGCACCAATGTAATTTATCATCAGAAGTGACAGAACTGCGAAGGCAGGAGTGGCTAAGGGGTTTTGCTTTGAGAATTAACGCACTTAGTATCTGCTCTCGCTCCCGACGCTCATCCCGCCCATGTGAGGTATTGGGGGATAAAGGATCCCGTGGACCCGTACACGCACGTACAGCACACATGCACACTCGTGCTTATGTGTGTGCGGAATCATTTCTAATTTTATTTAATTCTTCATGTAAATAACGGGGATTTCCATTTACAAGAATTATGAACGAGCCGGTGGGTCTCAGCGGCGGCGGCGGATGGCGTTGGGCGGGACCCATAAAGATCCGCTATAATGGCATCGCTTTAAGCTCAATAACAAAGATTAATGAGATATGATGGAAGATTAATTAGAGAGTGCAAACGCCAACATTAATGAGAGCATGTGTTAAGCGGGGAAGAATGACGGGGCAATGAATGAAAGCGGAAGATACACGGTCTCACTTTGTGTTTGAATAGGTTACGTTGGCATTTAGTCGATAAGAGAGAAGGGATATGCACATAACAGCTTAAAGTCAAAAGTGAGGACTGTCCTTGATACGAAGTGTGTTGGCATCTCTCTTATTTCCAAAGCTCATAGACTGAAAGCTGAGCACATTTCTATTTTCGTACTGCAGAAACATATGAATCGAAATTTGAAATCATATTTCCCAACAACGCAGCAATGTTTTTTGCTTCAGGATTTTCTCCCGAAAATATTTCTAGAAGCTCTACAGTGTGTAGGAACGTCCGAAGGCAGAAAACGAACGACACGCGTGGTTTTGTTAAGGTTCCGTGTACAAAAACGGAACCTTTATAATTTTGGTGTGTCCGTCCGTCCGTCCGTCGTGTCTGTCACACTTTTTTATCTCCGAAGTATATAAAGATATCGGCATGAAATTTTGGAATTAAGTACTTCAGGCCTAGAAATCAATGCCCATGCACCCACATTTAAAAATTGGGGCCATTTGGAGTTTGCTGCCGCATAGGTGAAACTGCCATTGATTTTGAAACATTGCCGCACCCCTCGAGTTAAATATCAATCGACAGATCTTTTGAAATGAGGTAGAGGTTTGCTTCAACAGTTTTTGATCCAAAGTACCGTTTGGAAAATATGGAGCTCCAAAGTTTTTTTTCTAAACCAAAGTGTTTAAAAATCTGAAAAAAACTGGAAAAATCGAAAAACATGGCTTCATTGAGTACTTTCATTTAAAACGATTTCGAGCGTTCTGGCCTTAATGGTTTTCGAGATATTGGCCAAAAACTGTCAATCATCAACATACGAATTTTGAAGATCTGAAAACGCAGTTTTTAAGACATCAATGTAAGCATTAAGAAATGATAAATTTCAAAATATCGATTTATGTTGAAATTTTGACATATCTAAGGTTTAAAATTATAACTATTTTCATTTCCACACATAAATTTCATGCTGTGTTCGACCACTCTATTCGTTGATTAGTGTTATCTTTTGGATCTCAACCCCTAAATGCCCAACAGAAATGCACAGGCATGAGCAGTGATTAGGCATGTGTATGATGGAAGGAATTTTCTGTGTTGGATAAACTTGGATAGAGATGTAGGTATATGTAGAGATAAATGTTTGTTTGTTTGGATGTATGAATGTATGAATGAATGGTTGATTTGGGTTGAAGTTAGAAGAAAATTCAACTGAAATAGTTTGGAAACGTCGTTTGATATTCAGAAATCATCCATCAATATTATGCGACGGAACCTTCCCCGTGCGAGTTCAACTCGCACTTGCATAGTTTATTTTTTTTTTTTGTGTCTAAAAAATACTGATTTTGCTTGTATTCAATCCTTTCTTATTTAATCAATAAATATAAAAGATTTTGAAGCATATTAAAAATATATGTAAGTTTTCTATAGTATAAAGTAAACAACAGCATCCCTCAGCACCTAGACGGAAATGATGGCATTGAAGTATTCAAAATCTGAAATGATAGTTAGTAAAGTAATTTGACGAAGGGTTTTCATCAAAAATCTTGCTTGCCTTTAGATGTGTATTTACAAAGCTGGCAATGAATTCGTTTCAAATTAGGGCCATCTGCGTTCACTCGAGTCAGCTTCGAAGTTGAAAAATCATGTGACAACTTGATACGCTTTAAGATATATTTTCCTATTCAGAACGATGGACTAAAATTTGGTCTTTGTGGACTGTAATTGTAGTAAAAGTGATACTGGGAATTGGGAGGGATCATTTCTTTTGACTGTTAAAAGCGGTGAGGACCCAAAAACCGCTCTCAGGCAGAATGTCCACTTATTCTGGACGATGACAGACGAGAATTTCGCGCTCTCCACCCAGTTTAAGATAACAATATCGAGTCTTTTAACTCAGGCAGATCGTGGCCAAGACCCAAGAAGTGCAGATCTACACATTCGCCAATTTCAAGACTGCACATACAGTCTGTCACATTTCTGATGAGACTAGTTCAAATTAACAGATAATTGGAACTCATCGAGAACCTAAATGTCAAAACAGGTCTAAGGCAAAGCGGAGAGATGTCATGTGACGTTTTCATGTAAAATAATTATAATAAAAATATTATTAATAATGGCGGCGCTACGGTCCGAGGTGGTCTTGGGTCTAGCTTCTCAGCAACCACTCGTGTTGTGCGTGCTATTGTTCTCTCTGGAAACCTACAGTTTAATGCCGACTTCGAACGGCGAGATTGAGAAGCTATTTCGAGACACTTTTTTTTTGGTGGAAACGTTACATAGGCACCAAAGGTCCGATGTCCTTTGGTAGTGCCGGATTCTTACCGGCTAAAACCACCCCCAGTCAATCTTCCCGTTTGTTTGCTCCCTCGCGGAACTACCGCTAGGTATTACTTCACGAGGAACGGGTTCGAGCTATTTGCTTCGTCTCTAGGTGTTTAGCGAATTCGCGTTGCGCTGTCGTTCTGCGGTCCCAAGATCGCTCATTATTCGTACTGCTGCATCGTTTACTGCAGCCCAATAATCTTCGCATTTTAACATATACTCAACTATGTTCTCTGGTGTCGGCTGTTGACCAAATTTTTCATGTAAAATATCTCTTTCGTTATCATAACGAGGGCATTCAAAGAAAACATGCTCCACATTTTCTTCCGCGTGTAGGCATCGAGGATAGAAAGGACTTGAATCACGGTTCCGCTTGAAAAGGTATTCACGGAATCCACCGTGACCAGTCCAGAACTGTATAAGATAATAATTAACCTCGCCTTGTTTTCGATTTACCCAATTTTCAATCCCTGGGATTAGTCTGTACGTCCATCTCCCTTTTTGGGACACGTTCCATCGTTGTTGCCACATTTCTATACTGTGACTTGTTTCTATTTTCTTCGCGTGGTTCACAGTGGGCCCGATTTGCACGCGATTGTCGTAAAGGCTCCTAGCTTCAAGAGCTAAGATATCGATGGGTACCATGGAGGATAGTACCAATATCGCGTCGTGGGATACCGTCCGAAATGCACTGCAAACTCTCAGTGCACATAATCTGTAGACAGATTTGGCGTCTTTCATGTGCGACTTTTTGTTCGCGATGTCAGACCATATTTGTGCCCCATACAGCTTTATGGATGCTACAACTCCGCCGACATTTGACATGAGTCTCGAAAGAGCGCTTATCGCTTTCGACGATTTCGAGACACTTATACTCTTTGAGCATTGTCATTGTCAGGGTGGAGTAAATATATGCTGTCAGCGAGAAAGGACGCACGACATCGACCACTTGGTCAGATCATCACAATCAGCAGCTTTTATTTGAAAGGCAAGGCACTCGTGTACCTCAGCTCCGCGGTGAACAGTGCGAACAACATCAGTACGAGTTCAAACTTTTTTTCGGGACCCGGTTGTTGACTGCCGACTATACGATAATTGGGCTCTAGCTAAGCTTTTCGTGGAATTCCCATTAAATACAGTAATCCAGAACCTTTCATATATTTTGTATATTTTTAGGTGGAAAATCATATATCTCGAGCACACATAATGTAAAGCAATGCCTCGTATTCTCATCCAAATTTGTTTGGTATCCATGCGACCGTACCGCCATGAAAACCAAGGAAACGGCACGAGAATGAAGATGAATTGAATTTAAACCTACACTTTCTTCACAAACTTTTTCTTGTGAGACAAAATGTTGTTCCCCAAAGAAGGGAAAAACAAAAAAGCAGCTGAAACTTTGCGAAAAACACCATATAAACAAGAGAAAACATAATGTAAAGGAAAAACTGGCAGCGCAAAGCCATGGCGATACTGAAAAAGCCTGTTACTATGGTTTATTCGTCCCCGATTGTGCGCCATCCCTAATGCTGTTGGTGTTACTAGAATTGTTTTCATTTTATTTTTCTGCTGCCTGATAATATAATCACGTACTTCGTCGCCTAAATGCCAATTAACCAAGTTTTTTGTCGAAAATACGAAAACACAAACGAAAAAACCAAGAAAACTGCGAAATGAAATCGACAACAACCCACCATCTCAGGCCCAGTCCGTGTCGTGGCTGTGTCCAGAAAAAATTACCATATCGCTCATTTTGCTGGATGAAGATGGATTCATTGAAAGTTTACCCCACGTGAGCGGTTCCAAAATCGAGTGGGAGGACACGGGACAACTTACCGTACCTCATTAAACAAAAGAAGTGCAGAAATTTCAATTTATCCTTAAATGTTGCGAAATAAAGGTACACAAATAAGAGAAAATAACTTTCAAGTTAATTAATCGTAATCGCCTACACTAGAAGAACCTGCCTGATTGCTACTTAGTGTCGCAGTGTGTGTGATGCGATAGTGAATAAGAGTCAAAGAAGTATCCGTATGTCTGTTCATAACTGAACTTTCCATTCAGAAAATGAACAATGGACAGGTGAATTGTTTACAGGTGTATTGTAATTGTGAAATTTTTAATCAAATTCATGTTGTACTTCTGAGGAATTCAGATCGGATGGGAATTAATGAATTTATTCTGAAATAATTTTTAAGGAAACAGTTGCTGCTGCTGGGAAAGTCATTGGCATCATAACTTCAAAGGTTTCGAGATCTTTGGTGTTCACAATTTTATGAAAGGGTGGAATTGATTTTCACAGCAGTGTTGACGGTTTTGTTTTTTGAAATGTTGACTCATTGCAGACATCGCAAGGGAGAACTGTAAATATCACATCCTTGCTGCGTTGGTGATTAAACTGTTTTGGCTTTTCTGTGAAATTACGAATAAAAGTTAACGTTTAAATCCTCCTGGTAGTTCCTAAGTAACCAGTAACCTTGTCAGCGAATGGACCAGAGGGTTTCATTAGTGAATTAAGCTTGGTGAAAAATGAGTTCAGTAAGACTGTCAGAGTCATATTGAGTTTTAGCCAAATAATTGACGTAATATGGCAACATTAGAAGGATCAAATGTCAGTCCAACTCCTAGCATATGAAGGGGCTTTCAAAAAGGACGTTCGAGTTTTAAATGTAAACAAGACAAATTGTGTGTCACGTATCCATTAATTTTTTTTGTTTGAAAGAACATTTTATGGCATTAATTATGGAATGTATCGTTTTTCCAATATCTGTCTTGGCTTTAGTTAGTGTCAAGTATTCTGAAGGTCCAATTTGTGGCAAGAATCTGGTCAAATACCCTGTACAGCATTGTACGTTGACTCTGGGGTTAACGATTGTTGTTTGCGTTTGCTTTAAGATAGCCCCAAGGGAAGAATTTTAAAGGCTTTAAGTCACACGTGGGTGCCGTGGCGTAGTGGGTAGGTGCGTCGACTCCTACGCTCGATGTTGTCGGTTCGATTCCCGAATAAAAACACTAAACTTTTTTTCACGGCTCCACCTCTTTCGAGTCACTGACAATGCTCAAAGAGTATAACTGTCTAGAAAAAGCTTCTCAATCTCGCCGTTCGGAGTCGCCATTAAACTGTATGTAAGCACAATAGCACGCACAACACGAGTGGTTGGTGAGAAGCTAGGCCCAGGTCCACTTCGGACTGTAGCGCCGCCATTATTATTATTATTATTATAAGTCGCACGTTCCCGTTATCGGTTCACAGCTCAAAGCGCTTGTTCAAATTGTTCATCGTAGTATGAGCTAACTGGCAGATAGTGCGGTCCTTCTGGAATCACACTTCGTCAATAAACGTATCATACAGTATAGGCCACGAGAAGTTACTGTATCAATCTGTAGTGCTCGCTGTTTACAGTCATCAGATGATTCCGAAGATTTGAACAGAGCAATAAAAATTCGCATGTCGATGGTTGATCGTTTATGGTCGTTTATGATCGTTTAATGCTTAAAATTATTTTAAATAAAAGTCCTCAATAAAGCCAAGTTTTTGTAATTTTTTTTCAGATTTTTAAACACTTTGGTTTAGAAATGGCAGGGGGGACGCATTAAAAATCACTTTGGAGCTCCATATTTTTCAAATCTTAAGATCTGTCGACTGATATATCACTCGAGAGGTTGCGTCAATGTTTCAAAATCAATGGCAGTTTCACCTATACGGCAGCAAACTCCAAATTGTCACATTTTTTAAATGTGGGTGCATGGGCATTGATTTCTAGGCCTGACGTACCTAATTCCAAAATTTCATGCCGATATCTTTATAATCTTCGGAGATAAAAAATTGTGACAGACACGAAAGGTCCGTCTTTCGGACAGACGAACACACCGAAATTATAAATGTTCTGTTTTTATAGACGGAACTTTAATGACATTATCATGGACATTCATTTGACATTTGTGTACCTCTATCTTGATAAAGACATTCTTCACTAACATTTGCTCAAATAACTTAACGATTTTTAATTATTTGGGAAAGGGAATTTCAGCTCCCTTACACATAATAATAATAATGGCGGCGCTACAGTCCGAGGTGGACCTGGGCCTAACTTCTCAGCAACCACTCGTGTTGTGCGTGCTATTGTTCTCTCACGAGTGGAGGGGACCTACAGTTTAATGCCGACTCCGAACGGCGAGATTGAGAAGCTTTTTCTAGACAGTTATACTCTTTGAGCATTGTCAGTGACTCGAAAGAGGTGGAGCCGTGAAATAATGTTTGATGTTTTTTTCGAGATTCGAACCGACGACCTCGAGCGTAGGAGTCGACGCACCTACCCACTACGCCACGGCGCCCAATTACAATCCCTTACACAATTGCAACGATTTTATGCTGTTTTGGATACGATTTGTATGTCAGTAACCGCTGAATTTCTTGCGGTAACTCGGATTTCTTATTCGTTGTCCTGAAACGAACCGCTAAACTGCTCAAATCTCTTTACGTATGTAAGAAAGTTGCATGTCAAGGATGGTAGTTGGTTTATCATGTAATTTCAAGTAATTCCAAACAGAAGAGAAGTGTTAACTGTCATAAATCAATTAATTAAATTACCCTCACCGACGTTTGATTTTATGGCGTTGAGACAAGACAAGAAACTTGACCTTTACTCATGTTCATAAATTTGCTGGGGTACCTTAATAATCTCAAACACCCCGTCGTTGGTCAAATGGCAATTACATTAAGTGATTTGTCGACTGTCACTGATTTGAAATATCTTTCACTCACCTGTCACTTGGGGCTGGGCTAACACTACATCTGTGTCGACAGCATTTAGTCCTATCAATAATACCGCCCAATAATTCATTTTTGTCTACGTAGATGCGATTTAAATAATTAATTAAATTGATACAAAAATTAAAAAAAAAGGAATATTTCAATCTATATTTAAATGATTTTCGCCAAAGGTGTACATTTGATAAAACCGTTATTCAATTACGTTACATCTATTTGATTAAGTGATACCACTCACCAACGGCAACCGCATTGTGGTGTGCAGTGATTACAGAATTCCGATGTAAACTATGTGGTACTGAGCAGGACAGAGTTCGGCATTTCGCTAATTAATGAAATGGTGGAGCGTCACATACATAAATCCAAAAACCCTATGAAAGCGACATACATATACTCATACATGGATCTAGAGAAAAATGAGGTGTAAGGATTAAACGCATACATTTATTCATTCGTGTTGAACACCAAGAATAGAAAATGAACAAGATACCAACTCGAGTAAAATTAGAAATAAACCAGAAATTAATTTGTTTGTAGAGTTATTTATTATGCGTTAGAACCTTAAATAAAAATAAAATGTAATAGAACACTTAAGTACTAAAAAACTAACGAATGTCAAATAGATATATAAACAAATAACATAAAATAAAACACTCACTCTGGTTTATAACGTAATTAAAATACGAACGTTTATATTTTACTGATAAAATTACAGATTTAAAATTCCTGTAAAAATTAGAATTCTTTGTTCTTTTTTTGTGAAGAAATCCTTTTTTTGGTAAAATATACCACTACACTACACTACATATACAAAAAAAAAAAATAAAGCGACATATGCAATCTTTTGTGTTTTTTTATTTGGACATAACATTCGATTATTCACCTGAAATAACCAAACTTAGGTCCAATTATGGAAAAACATGTACAAATATTTAATTTGATTTTTCGTGAAATGTTTTGAACAACTCTAAAGTAACAAAGATCTGCTTGATTTGTTTGTTGGCGTGCTGTCAATAAATAAAATACCTCGCAAGGCAAAAATGCCACCTCTGATACAATTCCTTGATGAAACCCACGAATGGAATTTCCACGCAACAAAATTGACTAACCAACCCACATTACTATCTTGAGAGGAATTTTGAAACCTTACTCCTGATAGGGGCCAATGGGGTGGTTTGAGGGTTCTACAGCAGACCTTTAGCTAGGGAGTTTGTGCTGGCGACTGAATATTAGTATACCCTTTCGTGTTTCAGTCAAAGATAATGGCAATTGGCGAAGCACTGTCCTAGCTTAAATGGAACGTAAACGTAAAGCTGTCTCTCAAATCTCTGGAATTAGTAACTATACACTCGAAAGTGATGAGCAGTTGTCGTGCGTCTCTCGGGGAAGTGGCTGAGAAGTTTAACATACGTACCTGGTCATCTGTACCACACTACCCCTACTGGAACAACTCGGTGGTGTAAGTTTGCCACTAGCGACTTGTTACCTGTTTCTTAAAGATACGCCAATTCTACAGTTTAATATAAGATAGTCTATAAGACCTCTAAGTCTCTTGAATGATACAGCCCACCATTGATCCCAAAAGTACCATAAATTTAATCTCTCTTAAATTAAATTGTAGCCTTTGACGTTTTTAATCTAATATTAATTTTATAATCAACTTTAATAGTAAATTAGTAAGTTAAGCAAATAAATAAATAAATAATAAAATTGAATAGGCCTAATGATTGATGTTACCCCTGGGCACATAATAAGAACCCATGCCAAAAGATTTGATGTCAACGGCATTTGTAGGCGCTATTTAGACGAGGAGGATGAAGAGAATGTCCTCCATTGTCTACGTACATGCCCGTCTCTGGCGTCATTTAGATGATTGTACCTGGGAGCGTCGTTTTCAAGGTTCCGTCTACAAAAAGGGTTGCTTCAACACTTTTTGATCCAAAGTACCGTTTGAAAAATATGAAGCTCCTAATCTTTTTTGGATGCCATTTCGAAACCAATGTTTTAAAATCTGAAAAAATCATAGAAACTTAGTTTTAATGATAATGCAATTCTCTTCTAGCCCAAAATTGTTTTCGAGATACTGGCCAAAAACGGTAAAACATCCACATGCGAATTTTGAAGATCTGAAAACGCAGTTTTGAAAACCTCGGAGTTAACATTATGAAATGATAAATACCAAAATATCGGCTTAAGTGCAAATTTTGAGATGTCAAAGATTTAAGATATCAAAGCTGATTGACAACTCTACACGGTGAAGAGTTCAATTAACCCCTAAATGCTCAACAGCAATGTACACACCGCAGGCATGAGCAGTGATTGGGTATGATTGAAGGGATTTTCTGTGGTAGATAAATTTGGATAGAGGTATAAGTATACGTATGGATGGATGTTTGTTTATTTGTCTGTATGAATGTAGTAAATGAATAGTTGATTTGGGTTATAAGAAAATTCGTTGCCTGATATGTAGGCGACGAGTCCTTCCCAATTGCCCAATTTATTTAATAATCTCGATGACCTTTGAGGGCGCCTGTCAACAATCTACTTTGCTTCACAGAAGTTCTGGTTGGCTACCCGCACTTGCCGAGTAACCCTCTACGTTTAGGACCCAGCTGCAGAATGCACTATGTTCGTTTGTAGATTTAAACCTAGCTTCCACAAAACGCCTTGTCAAACAGGCAAGTCTTCTCTAACCCGTCTAGACCTTGTACTCATTTCAAAACCAGACATTTTCTTGTTTCGATCTTCCCTCATTGTGTAGCACAACGCTATCACATGCAGTAAAAGCAAAATTTCGGAGTCTCATCATAAATCACAAATTTATCTGAACAGCCAATATCCTGGAGGGGATCAAGGAGATCACTACGCCACTCTATTATTGATAAAAGACAGTTGAATACAAACAAGCCAAGGCGAAGCATTGCTTAATAATAATAATAGTATAGTGGACAACTCTTGATGAAGCTGTCAACTCGAACTTGCTCAACCGGAGGGATAAAGTTGCCATAAGTTTAAATCAGTGGAGCACTAAGAACTACATCCTCTGCCTTACTAAACATATTTTTCCACTTTCCCCCTTTGGACATACAGGGTGGGCCAAATGCGAGTTAAAAATCCAATAAAATGAACAAAATTAATTTTTTTCCCTATATATTCGCTTTATTAGAAAGAACAAACATTTCCATTAATTATGAAATGCAACGTCGTTCAAGTGACTGCCTCGGCTGGCCTCGTAGTAGCGCATTCTGTCACACCAATTTTCCAAGACCTTGTTCATGGTTTCGGGCTGTAGCTCACGCATCACGCTTGGATCATCATTGCTTGGATGATATTGGCCTTAAGTGCTTGAAACGTTTCCGGATTGTTCGCATAACATCAGTTCTTCACGGTTCCCCACAAAAAAAAGTACAAAAGAGTCAAATCGCAGCTTCGAGCTATAAATTGACATCGCCAAGGCTGATAACACGATTTGGAAATTTGGTGCGCAAAAGATCGATTGTGGCATGGGCTGTGTGGCATGGTGCCCCATCCTGCATGAACCAGAGGTGGTCCAAATCCATGTCTTCAATTTTAGTAAAAAAAAAAGTCGGATAACATGGCTCTGTAACGCCCACCGTTGACCGAAACGTTGTTGCCAGCCTCATTTTCGAAGAAAAATGATCCAATGATGCTACCACTCCATAATCCGCACAAAACTCTCACTGTCTGTGGATGCATTGGCTTCTCGACAATAAAGTGCAGGTTTTCCCAGCCCCAGATATCAATTTTGTTTATTAACGTAGCCGCCGAGATGAAAATGCGCCTCGTCAGAAAAGCTGATTTTTCGCCCAAAATCGTTGTCCAATTCAAGCTACTCTAAGGCCCAAACTGCGAAGCGATAACGAAGCGGATGGTCGTGCGCCTTTAATTGCTGAGTAAATTTGACCTTGCAAGCAAATAAACCGAGATCTTTGTGCAGAATTCTCCTCAGGCTATTGCGTGAAATGTTGAGCTGATCGATGGCGAGTTGATGTTCGTCAATTAAGTCTCACACACTCGGCCACAACAGCCACATTCTCATCTGCGCGCCGTACGACGACGGGGTGACCGACCATGAGTGTTGTTCACTAGCATACCAGTCTCACGAACTTTTTGCACGAACTTGCGTAGAGCAGTCGCGGTGGGTGCGGTGGTTTCGGCCAAAACTTCTTTTCAAAAAACGCACTGTGAGGTATGATACTGGCTTTTTGTGAAGATTTCGGGGGGGAAAATAACCTATGGTTTAGGAAAAAATCACTAGATGGCCCATCCCGTATATGGTAGAAAGGTTGCAGCCCGCAGAGCGTCTAGACTAATGACACTGCATGTGGTCGGAGAATATCGAACACTTTTTTTTGTTAAAATTTGATAACTTTTCTTAAGATGCTGACTTCTTACTTCTTCGAAAATAACTTCTCAACCAGATTTTCTTCTAGATTTGACTAGAAGTCTGACTCTCAGACCCTAGATGGTCCTCACAGACGAATCAAAGAAAGACGGATGAGGGAGTGGGAATGGTCGTCTTGTCAAGAGTCCTAAATATATGTACTCGTAAGTATTTCACTACAACTTTCCACATATTGTACTGGCTTGTAAGCAGTGAGTATGACGATTAAAGGAGACTCTGCCATATCCAAGATGTACCAACGGTACATCATTATATGTCAGACTGAACTCAAATCCTTGGACTGTCACATTCCGTTCAAGGACTCTTTAACTATCTCTATTAAATTGCGGAGCAGGTTAACTTTCACCTCATGCGGTAGCTGAGATACTGTGACATTTGAGGAAATTGCAAAACTGACGAACTTAACGGACGTGTCACGATGTCATCGCTTTTTCTTTGCGAAGAAATACCAAACTCCACTAATCGTAAGTAGTCCGAGAGCGTGGCATATGAGAGCATTCGGCGAAGGAACTCTTTCGTTACTGCAATATAATGAGAACCGGCTAAAGGTTTGTATAAATCTTCTAAAAATTTGCAAGTGCTGTCAGTTTCTTGCAATTATTCGAACCGAGTCCACCCAGAGTCGATGATCTACCACTGCAACACGGCTGCAACATAAGCTATTCTGTAGGAAAAGGACGTAGTTGGTAAAGAGGCCTTCAATTTGAATAGGAAATGGCTGTGTTTCACTAACTGCTTATGTAAATACATCAGTCCTCTACATTTTCACAGCAGCAGAAGCAAATGAGTGAAATTTAACAAAGCATGCAAATAGCAACCGTCAGCACACTTTTAAAATCACTATTAAAAATCCCGAATGTAAGTCAACAACACAGATCAACACTTGCTGATTCATTAAATTAAACCAAAACCCAGATAATCCTAGGCAAGCATGATTTTTGGTGATAATCTTTCAACTGTTGGTGCAGAAGCAATGTCCGAGTCCACCTTGAACTGTAGCGCCACAATGTGAGCGTTCAATCGAATGGCAACTTAAATATGAACTAATTCTTTGAATAGTTCGATTGCGATGCACTCGCTTGAGTGACTCGTTAGCCGAACAATGCATCTACTTCTATGTGCCACTTCCGAAATCGATGTTTTGTATTCAAGTAACCGCCTCGCCATTCCGAAATCAAAAGCAAGTGCACTCGAATAAATGCCATGTTCCCTAGCGAATTTGTTTTGATAACACTCAGAAACCAGATAAATGCCACATCGCAAAGACGCTCATCAATAAAACGCTCGTAACTTCACGCTAAATTGAACTAAACTTCCCAATACCCTTAAGACATCCAGTTAATGTCACCAGCATCACCTTCTCACACGCTGATGCTGTGTCTACCAACATCATGGCAATCATCAACGCCTACACTGTCAATGCTCCACTGCACCGCATACTCGTACATGCAAGGGCCGTATGTATTTGTCTATTCATTTTGTATGCATGAAGTGGCTTAAAATCGTGGTAAACTACTTACTCCACGTTCATTGAGTGAAGCAGCGGCACGGCCACCTTCCAACCCCACCGCAGGGCCGGCACACACCGACAACTTTGAGAAACTATAAGTTCCTCCAAAGGAATAGGATTCGAGAAGTGTTTTAAAAACATGTTGTTACATCGTTACACCGTTAAAACGTGTATAACCACAGCCATTGGCAGTTGGCAGCACTAATGCCGGTGGGCCAACCAGCTGCACTTTATCTAAGTGTGTGGAGAAGTTGAGTAAACGTTGAGAGTGATCTTCTCCTGGCAAGGGGGACAACAACATTGTCTTATGTTTCCATGTTCTCATTCGAAAAGTTTCAACGTCTTCAATTTGTCTTTAGACATCGCGCCCCCAAGCCAGAGCACTCCCGCCCAACCTCGCTCACTGCGTCTTCGTCACTTGGGGGCACTGCTCGTATCCGTCAGTTTGTTGAGATTAAACTTTCGAACTGCTGCTGCTGGGCCAACTTCGAAAACGTCTCGAAGTCAAATTTAATTTCAACAAAATTTTAATTCCACCACTAGCACTCGTGTCCCATCGTTCGCTGAAAGCGAGTGTGGGATGGGGGATATACGAGTACATATCTATCAAGACGCTTCGACGTGTTCGCAGGCTGCGGAACTGAGAATACACCGTGTTGACGCAAAGCCAGAGCGAGGGGAAGCGAATGAGTCCTTTTCTTGCTTGGATATTATGACACTTTTAATAACTTTATTATTGCATTTCGCATAATTGCGAGCATCACTCGCGAATCCTTGTTACAGACAAGAGGAGCCCGCTTAGTTGCGATTTTGTTGGGGGTTTGTGGAACTGGCGCATTTCACGCTGTAGCTGTGTGCCTGTGTGCGTGCAATTAAAACTTGAACAAAGCTTTTTGATGTTCTTTAACACGATGAAATGCACACGCTCAGTGGCGCCCTTAATTATTCTTGGATTTGTTTTTAAACTTTTTCAAAAGGACGGGTATGTCAACGGATGTTAACATATGTTCATCGTTATCTCTTCACAGCTTCTCTTTTCTTCTTCTCTTGTGTTTTTCTGTTCGCGTGTGTGGGTGTGTGCTCCTTCTGTTGTGAAGCCGATTTGAATATGCAACCTGGAATCAGTGACAAAGAGTTGAGCGATGACGACGACCACGACGTCGAGTTAATAGGACGTGTGTTCCAATTTAGGTTGACATTTTTCATATGAAGTTGGCTGATGCTGGGGTGTGTGTATCGTGTGTGGGGTGTATGTGTATCCCAATGGTTTTGAATAAAGAATAAAAACAACAAGCAAAAATATGCAGCATGGGTGTATGAGTTGTGCTTGTTGGGGTCAGACGGTTCTGAGAGAAATTGGATCAAATAACAATGATTCCCTGAGACACAGTGACGTTTGGTAGGTCCGGGGAAACTTTTATTGGATGAATTTGGTAGTCTCTAGTGGAGCATGTGGTGAACCTTTGAAATGAGACGATTGCCTGAGGGATTGGCCTCTTTTGGAAGTTATACATTTGCTGAAATTGTGGGAGGATACTTATACGAAATGCATGGCAAATCTAAAAAAAGAAATGTCTGAACCCTTGAGGACAATTTTCTCACAACAAATGAGAAACTGTGATTTATGGGATGAAGATTGAAGGAGAGGCAGAGGGTAGAATGATTGATTTTAAAGATCAATTACAATTCATGAAGCACCTAGGTGCTTCAACAGACGCCCAAGTTTAGTTGGGCAAGTTTTTTTTATTCTGCGAGACAACCCTTCGATGTCTTATAATTGGTCAAGTTTGCAGACTCTTGGATAGATGGGCAAGCATTCATTTGTTTCGTAAATAAACTGGGCAAGTGCGAGTTGTACTCGCTCAGATTTTTAAACACTTTGTTTTCGAAATGGCAGGGGGAGACGCATTTAAAAAAAGTTTGGAGCTCCACCTCATTTCGAAAGATCTGTCGATTGATATATATTTCGATGGGGTGCGACAATTTTTCAAAATTAATGTCAACTTCACCTGTACTGGAGCCACCCCCAAATGGCCCCACTTTTTAAAATCGCTGCATTGGCAATGACATCTAGGCCTGAAGTACCTAATTCAAAAATTTCATGCCGATATCTTTATAAACTTCGGAGATAAAAAAGTGTGACAGACACGACGGACGGACGGACGGACGGACGGACACACCGAAATTATAAAGGTTCCGTTTTTGTAGACGGAACCTTAAAAAGCGTGACCGACGAGGATCGAACGAAGCGCTCTGTTTTCACGACCAAGGTAGATGTTCCTTGCGGGTAGGTTGAAGTAGTTTTATAAAATGATTGTTCCAGCTAGAGATGCTTGTTGGATAAGGCACAGGTCCATCACGGACTATAGCGCCGTCAGAAGAAGAAGAAGATGGTTAAAATGGCTGTGTAGTCCCCTTAGACCTAAGTTGGTCTTTTGTGCTGCAACGTGGGTTAATAATAAAAATAATGGCGGCGCAACAGTCCGAGGTGGACCTGGGCCTAGCTTCTCAGCAACCACCCGTGTTGTGCGTGCTATTGTTCTGTCGGAGGGGACCTACAGTTTAATGCCGACTCCGAACGGCGATTTTGAGAAGCTTTTTTCTAGACAGTTATACTCTTTGAGCATTGTCAGTGACTCGAAAGAGATGGGTCCGGGAAAAAATGTTTGGTGTTTTTTCGCGAATCGAACCGACAACATCGAGCGTAGGAGTCGACGCACCTACCCACTACGCCACAGCGCCCCGCAACGCGGATTACTCATGGATTATTTCGCTTGTCGACCTATGATGTGGTAAACCAATTGAAGCTTTTTTTGAAATCCAGTGGACTTCTAATGGATACCTGACTAAGGTTGCAAATATTGATCAAGAAGTGAATTACCAAAGGTATCCGTCCAAGTGACGCTAGAACCGGGCATCTGCAGAGGATGCGCAGAACACTGAACAATGAACAATGAAATAAGGCCAAATTCTAAATTTAGGGTTTGTCCAAAATTGAAGTTTGAGATAAATTTGTTCCATTTGTTTCAAAAATATGAAGCACACGACACGATTGGCTGTAATTCTTTTTCTCATTTTTGATGTTATTTAAATTTTGATAAGGAAATAAGACAACATTTCACATCCTCAAATCGAAATAATGCCAAATTGATTGTATTTCGCTATCTGAAGTGAAATTATAAATTTTCGTTTATTTCGTTTTCAAAAACGAAATATTACAAACTTTGTTAAATTTGGCTTTATTTAATTTGGCCTTATTTCAAGTCACCTTTTTCACTTCTTCCTCGCCCAAGCTGTCTGTCTACAGAAGTCGCTTCTGACGTCAGCGTCCCGTGATAATACCTATCATAAGGATATTTTGTGATCAGTCAAGAGACATTAAATTTTTAGATCATTTGGCATCTATAGCTTAGGCCAGTTCATTGTGAAGGTGTGGCATGTTGTGTCTTTTAACTATCTATTGACGATCTTTTGAGTTGTTATCTATCGCAACAATAGCTTGCACGTTTGGCCGTCTTGAAAAGCGATGAGCGGCAGCTTGTTAATACGTTTGAGCTTACAGAGACTGGTTTCAGGGCTTGGGTGACGGATAGGCTGAAGTGACTGTCACCGCTAAATCAGCCGTGACCCACTTAGATCCCGAATGGATCTAAATTACATTCCATTTAAACCAGTACAGTTCTTCGTGGATTGCCATTATCTCTGCATGAAACACGCTGCAGTGGTCAGCCGTAGAGAGAGAGACTGATATTCGTTGGGGAAAATACCATTTCCTTGTTTCGATCCATCCGCATAAATGAGTACGGAGTGGAGGTTGCTGTAACAATACGTGTGAGTTCAATAAAATCAATCGCACGAGAGTTAATTACCCATTCCATTTAGGAATTTAATGTATTAATGCCCTTTATATTAATCAGTATAATTATATCCTTCATTTATGAATAACAACTTATTGAGGCAATTGTTACACCTCCAACTTTTTGTTTTTTGAACGTTAAAAGCTTTTATTAAATTAACTGGTAAATTTAAACGAGCGTATTTATACCGTCAACAGAAGCATCATAGAGAGACCTAATTTAGTGCAACGAAAGTCAGCTACTGACTTTAAATATCCATAAAATATATGATACTGGGATTGACAGCAAAACTCCATCCCTCTATTAACCGAAATCAAATTAAGTTAACCCTGAAGCCTTCCCGGCGTGAAAAGGACGACATAAAATTGATGAAGGTATTCCCAACCGGAACTCCATTTGCGTTGTTCATTAGAGTGATATCACCGCACAAAAACCCAGACAATACCAGTTCGCAGTAAATAATCGAAATGTTGCCACATCGACATTTGTCAGGAATCATTTCAATTAAATACATATTTTATTTCTTCGGTACGTGTTTTGGCTGATCCAAGCGAATTCTGAAAACTGAAAAGTTAACGCCAATTAGGGATGTACGAGTATTTGCAGTTTTTAATTTCAAGTTCAATCGCCTTTTGATCCGTCGCGTGTGGTTTCAGTTTCAATTCAATTGAAAACGAACCCCTTTTCGTTTGGATGGTAAATTTTGGTTTTTCTTTTGTATCTTTTGCCCTCGACATCAATACATTTTTTAACGAAGTTAATTGTTTTGATTTCACAGTTCTCTTTAGATTCCCTCTGTCTTTGCTTTCGTTTCGAGTGAATTGAAGGAGCCTGTGAAACTGCTGCAAAGATAACACCAAAGGGAACTCCTTAGGAGGATGAGGAGTTTTGTACTGCAGGAAATTGTTAGTTGCTGTGGTTAGGGCCACGGCTTGAATTATTTTTTGTGTTCCTTGGCTTTGCTGTCATTTTGTCCGGAAGTTGAGGAGAAACTCAGCAAGTTCGGTTGGCGTATTCAAGAGTGCGGAAGATAATCGAGAGTGGTTTTGGTGTATGGACACAATAAGACACACAGCAGAACAACACAGAAGCAAAAACCACCGGTTGAAGGGGAGGGGTATGAACTGCAAATGAAAATAACAGTGAATAGCATTAATTATCGTCCTTCCGACAATAAACGCAAGCCAAGCAATTTCAATTTGCTTCATCTTTCATTATTGCTTCGGTTGATCCTTTCCGCTGCCCTTTCTGTTATTACTGCTGCTTGCCCTCCCTCTTTTCTGGCTCCGCATTTTCCTTGGGCAGCTATGACAGTGTGAGAGGTTGCATTGCTTTGTTCGGCAGAGGACCCTCCCCAGCCACTCTTTGCATCCGACCGAGAACCGACGTCGTTTCAATTGTCCTCTTGCACGAGATGGGACGAGTGACTTTCTTCACTGACAATCGCCATGCTCTTTTGCGTCGCGGAAAACGAAACATCCGCTTGTGGTACCACCGCAACATGTACATTGGCGGTAGTGATGGGTACACCATATCCTGAGCGAGGAACTATGGTGGTGGGTGGAATTGTCTGGTGTATTCTGTCAGCTTGTACAAAATATGAAAAGGACGTTCACAGTCACCATAAAGTGACCCTTTTCCACAGGACGAAGAAGAACTAGACGTTTACACAGAAAAGGCTGTTATGTGCAGTTTTCTCCACTCCACACGGGTACGTAACTTGGTAAGAAACCCAAACTTGCCGAGATGAGCTAGTGGGTGGATTTCATTCTTTTTCAGCTTTTATCTCGTATTCACTTCTCTTGGACGCCATTGTTATCCTAAATTGTCATCTTTCATGTCCTTATGTCGGCAATACCGATGACTTCGCAAAAGATATCCCTCGCCATCTCGATGCCTTTGCTTCTGTCATGGCCAAAAATAGATTTGCGTACGTCGTCGATTAGAGTTTAACTTTTGGGCCATTATAATGGAAGTGAAATATTGAATTTCACAAAACGCACATTAGACATAACTCAACCGAATGAATGCAGATAATGTCGCGAGATACTTAAATTTGACCCCTTTTATACATCACTTGATGATTGCGTCCGTTTATGGCTCAGGTTTAAACTTGGGGAAGATATAATACGCTGCGTTGGAAGGCATGAGAAACTTTCTGTAAAATATTTACCAAATATTGGGGACACTTTAGTCAAAATAATAAAATAAACACCAAAAGCAAGAAAGCAGTCAATCAATCAAGTTCATTCAATATGTGGGTCCGAAAGAAAATTTTAATAAAACACATTTTTGATTTGGATTTTGATCAAACTTTTATTTCAACATATTGTTCGGATCTTGCCATTATAAACGGAATATAACATAATTCAAATATCTTCCACCGGAGTTCTCGCAGGACTTGATTCTGACAAGATATTTTTCGAAGAATATTTAAAACATATCGGGCACATATACGGCTTGACGAATTCGCGTTTTTAAAACGTCAAGAATTTATGTATAATAAATACGATCGTTGGCATAGACCCAGAAACGAGCTTTAAAAGGGAACAAATCACAGAATCAGTTCACAAAGGTTCCCCTGAAGACATGTGCAACTATAGGCCCATTTCCCTTCTTCCTTTATTAAGAAAGATTTTCGAAAAGCTTCAAAAGGGAACAAATCACAGAATCAGTTCACAAAGGTTCCCCTGAAGACATGTGCAACTATAGACCCATTTCCCTTCTTCCTTTATTAAGAAAGATTTTCGAAAAACTTCTAAAGATTCGAATTTTAAAATTTCTAAATAATAACAACTACTTCAGTCCCAATCAATTTGGTTTTCGAGAAGGCAAATCGACTGAAGATGCCTTAATACAATTCTGTGCCCAAACAATGTCTAATCTTGAGAACAAAAAGTGTACTGCTGCTTTGTTCATTGATATTACCAAAGCATTTGACATGGTAAATCACAATCTTCTTTTACGGAAATTAGAAAAAGCAGGTTTCCGCGGGTTTATGCTTAACTGGTTCAAGAACTATCTCAAAAATAGAGCTCAAAAAGTAAAGTTAGATGACACAAGGAGCGACAGAAAAGTATTTAACTTGGGTGTACCACAAGGCTCTGTCTTGGGTCCAATTTTTTTCTTGTGTACATTAACTCCCTCCTTGCTCTAAATTTCAAAGGCTCACCTACAGCCTTTGCGGATGACATACAGTTAATCAAAAAAGTAAGTATACACTACCTCCTGAACTATATTTTTCTAAAGAAAACTAAATATTTCCAACAAAAATCAACAACCATTTTTTTTTCTGTTTTCACAAACGTAATACTATTTTTCAAAAAGAAAAAACATAACAAAATAACAGAACATAAACAATAGAATTCAACTTAAAGTAATATGAATGGAAATTTACATCAAAAAAGTAAGTATACAGACAAAAAATAATACTTTCTGAAATTTGTCTCTGCTCTCAAGTCTTCTTATCAATATTTCGTTGGGTAGCCTTTGGCTTTTATAATTGCTTGCATTCGATTTGGCATCGAGTTAACCAATTTTGATGTTACTTTTTGGCTTATTTTAGCCAAATCTTTCTGAAGCACTCTTTTCAAGTCTTATTTTGTCTTGACATCCTGTTTTTGAACTTCCCGTGTCAAATTTTCCCATAAATGTTGTATTGCATTTATGACGGGCGATTGGGTGTTGTTCTCAGCTGGTTACGAACATTATATAATAACTATTCCTTAACAATATGAGAAGTGTGTTTTGGGTAATTATCTTGTTGAAAGATAAATGACACTTCTAGATCCAACTTTCTGACGCTTTCAAGTAAATTAGTTTTCAATATGTCCAAATAGGCATATTTGTCCATTGTACCATCAATGAAAACTAAATTACCGACGCCATTTGCCGAAATACACCCCCATACCATTACTGAGCCACCACCTTGCTTTACAGTTCCGTCAAAAACGATTAAATTTTGCAAAAGCTCATGTAAATTGTGATCCAGCTTTCTGGAATAAGATCGTATTCTCAAATGAAAGCAAATTTAACATTCATGGATCCGATAGACGTGCTAAAGTTTGGCGTAAAACAAACGCGGAGCTAGATCTCGCAAACATGGCCGGAACTGTAAAGCACGGTGGTGGCTCCGTAATGGTATGGGGGTGTATGGCGGCAAAAATGCGTCGGTAATTTAATTTTCATTGATGGTACAATGGACAAATATGCCTATTTGGACATATTGAAAACTAATTTACTTGAAAGCGTCAGAAAGTTGGATCTAGAAGTGTCATTTATCTTTCAACAAGATAATTACCCAAAACACACTTCTCATATTGTTAAGGAATAGTTATTATATAATGTTCGTAACCAGCTGAGAACAACACCCAATCGCCCGTCATAAATGCAATACAACATTTATGGGAAAATTTGACACGGGAAGTTCAAAAACAGGATGTCAAGACAAAATAAGACTTGAAAAGAGTGCTTCAGAAAGATTTGGCTAAAATAAGCCAAAAAGTAACATCAAAATTGGTTAACTCGATGCCAAATCGAATGCAAGCAATTATAAAAGCCAAAGGCTACCCAACGAAATATTGATAAGAAGACTTGAGAGCAGAGACAAATTTCAGAAAGTATTATTTTTTGTCTGTATACTTACTTTTTTGATGTAAATTTCCATTCATATTACTTTAAGTTGAATTCTATTGTTTATGTTCTGTTATTTTGTTATGTTTTTTCTTTTTGAAAAATAGTATTACGTTTGTGAAAACAGAAAAAAAAATGGTTGTTGATTTTTGTTGGAAATATTTAGTTTTCTTTAGAAAAATATAGTTCAGGAGGTAGTGTATACTTACTTTTTTGATTAACTGTAGGTTTTACTTATGGTAAGAGCAGTCCCTTGGATCTTGTTGCTGACATTAATTATGATTTGAGTTTATTAAGAAGTTGGTTTGCGAATCATAATCTGGTAATAAGCTCAAAAACCAAAATAATGTTTTTCAACTTGTCATCATGCGCAAATTTTGAAGCGTCTTTTCATTTTCATGCTCCTGATTGTCAAAAATTCAAATTATCCAACTGCAGCTGTTCACAAGTTTGTTGTTCTTCCACTTTTAGTAATAAAGAAAAATGTAGTGATAACTGCTTTCAAATCGAGATAGTAGACGAATTTAAATATCTTGGTCTTGTTATCGATACCAATATGAGTTTTTCGAAACACACTGAATCGCTAAGGAAATATTTTCGATTTACGCTTAGACATTTCTATTATTTACAAAAAGTCAGTTCCACAAAGCTTTTAAAAAGAATTTACTTTGGTATATGTCAATCCAAGCTTCAATATAGAATTACGTGTTGGGGAGGAGCTTATCGTAACAAAATTCAACCAATTTTAGTTTTGCAAAAACATATTTTGAGAAAGATATGTAGAAAACCTGCTAGACATCCTAGTTTTATTTTATTTTGTAACCTGAAAGTCCTTCCTGTTCGTCACTTGTATTGTTTTAAGGTGTTGAAAACATTCTTCATGAGATCTGGTAACCGCAATTTTCGTCTAATTTCTAATTATAGTCTACGTGGTAGTTTTTCAAATATGTTAACCGTTCCTTTTGCCCGCACTACTGCTTATCATAATTTTTACAGTGTTTCTTCATGTCGAATATTTAATAAACTTCCGTATTCCATCAGAACTCTTTCGGCATCAAATGTTTTTATAAAAAATGTAAAAAATTGGCTTTTCAACTTTAATTACCCTGGTATTGAATCAATTACTTTTGATGTTCTGTTGAAAGACGCTTTTGAACTTTCTGTTATTTCTGCTTAATTGTTTTTTTTTCTTTTTGCCGCTGCTTTTTTTAACTTTGTTACTATGTAAACTTCTATTTTTGTATTTTGCTCGTGTATTCTTTTCACGCCTTGTTTGCAACTTTACTGATTTTTATATTGTATTGAATTTTGAATTACTGCTATTATTGTATGCATACCCCACTAAATTAGTACTAAATTAATGAATTTTGCATCATTTGAAGTGGCTTCAATACTGTTTTATTACTTTTGTAAGTAAGACATAGTATGCCTCAACTTATTTTTATTTTTATATAATTTATTTATGCTATTTTTAAGTTTCTAAGTTTTTATTTATTAATTGTTAGATGAATCGAATTTATTATATGAAAATAAAATAATAAAAATAATAATGAATGACATCATCAAAAAGATGATTTTTGCAATAAAGTGAAAATATGTCGTTTTTTGCGACATGTAACACTGTTTTGTTGAACCCACTTCTCTTTTACACCAAAAACTTCGATTTGGGTCCAAACAAATTCGGTTGACTTTTTTCTATAACATCATCGACGGTACCAATGGACCAATGACACCATCATAACAAATTGCACATCATACAGTGATTTTTTGTGGATCCAATGATTTTTCGACCGTTACATGTAGATTTTCACTTCCCCATGTGCAACCAATTTTCACACTAAGGCAAGTCCTGGAGAAGATCAGCGAGTTTCAAATCGATACGCAATTTGATACTGGAGAAGATAGTGTGCCGGGCTGCTGTAAACACGGAAGGCACTATCTTCCACAAGTCAATCCAACTGTTGGGGTACGCAGATGACATCGACAGCCTCACCATAGTGGAAGCTTATACGGCGATTGAAGAACAGAAACGAATTGGTCTTAAGGTCAATGAGTATAAGACGAAGTATATGCTGTCGCAATAAACGATCCGCCGCACACCACCTAGGGCAAAACATCACAATCGACAGGAAGAAGGTGTCTGCTGTCTGAAGGAGTTTGTCTGCTTCGGAGCAAACATGAACTATACAAACGACATCTTGGTGGAGATCCGATGTAGAAACGCCCTTGACAATCGATGCTACTTCGGCTTGTCAAAACAACTGGGCTCAAAGCTCCAGATTCGAAGTACCAAATCATGCTCTACAAAACTCTTATTTTAGTCCTGCTATATGGAGCCGAAAGCTGGACACTAGGCAAAACTGCAGAGCTGATAGTTGGTGCCCTCGAAAGAAAAATTCTACGTCGGATATTTGGTCCCGTCTGTGAGGAAGGCGAATGGAGGAGAAGACACAACCGCGAACTATATGAGTTGTACGAAGATGTGGATATAATCCGGAAGGCAAATGCACTGTGTCGGCCACATCGAGTGCATGGACAGCAACGCTCCAGCTAAGAGGGTCTTAAATCCGAGCCTCCTGGTTCGAGAAGGAGAGGAAGACCGAAGTTCCGGTATATAGACCAAGTCATCGCGGACGCAAGACAGCTTGGTCTTGATGACTGGAAGCAGCGTGCCCAGCATCGTCAACGATGGAAGGCGACGATATCTCAGGCATGGAGAGTCCCCATGGGTCGTAGGCCTGTTAAGTAAGTAAGTATATGCAACCAATCTAATCGCTGAAGAAAATGTCAGGCGAAAAATTGGACATCCAAACTCTGATGTTCGAGCATCCAACCGGCGTATGTTCTTCCGTGAACAGCTGGATTCAATTCTTCAATCAGTTCAACTGTACGAACATAAGAGTGTAGATGAAATTAAAAATGCAAAATACGACATACTGTTCCATAAGACACGTCCGAAGGCTCGCCGTGGAAAATAAAGATTTGAGTCTTCTTCAACGCGCTTACTAACGGCAGCCATATTTTGAGCAGAGCGTATATTTTAATGATGAATATGCCTTACAAATTCTCTAGCAGAGTCAGTCGTTTTTAGATTATTGTGCAATTTTACCGACAGCACGGTCATGTGGAGCATTATAATTTGTTAGTCACTCTCGAAACATACCTTCTACAGAATCACAATTATTTTAATAAAGTTTTCACAGTTTTAGCACAGTTTAGCACCTTATCCATACTGTGAATTGGCAGACTTTGAACTAAACATATGCAGTTCTGGATGACAGTTTTGTTTGACGTGTGTGTTCGAAAAAGAGGCGTCAAATCCGGACCACGAATTGGATGACCCAGTCATTAATTCCGTTTAATGGGTAAGAATAAAATTCATGACCTCGGAGAGGAAAAATAACGATCATCTTAAGGGGACAGTAGCTAAAAATAAAAAAGGCGCACGTATGCTAACTAGCCCCTAAGTGAGTTACCTATATCTTATACCTAAGACATCATCATAGCATCTGAAGAAATAAACCATCTTGGCTTATCGTGTTCAATTTCGTGACTTGAAGGCTCCAGTATTTATTCCTACATTCACTATGGTTTACCCTTTGAATTCCCAAGAATTGATTCAAAAATAAAACAATAGAAATAAATTGTAGTGTTTTCTTATTTTGACACATCTACTGTGTGATTATCCTGCCCTTTAAGGATGCACGCCACACCAGTTTATTCCCACTAAGGGGTCATTAAAATGCATTTGAATTGGGGAGGGCTTAATGAGTGTTGTGTATTATTCACACTCAGACGGAACGTGTATCATTTCACATGTACTTCATTTTTTAATTTGAACCTTTAAGCAATTTCAAGGCGGAGTAGCTCATGCACGGTTTAGCTTGTGCCAACAGTGTTATTTATTCATAAGATAATTGCGCTAATTATCTCGCGCCAATTATACCAATTAGTTATGACCACTGGTACTCGCCATTTGTTTGTTATACAAAAGCGCCTTGATTGGTTTACTGTCGGTTCAGTATTCTATACAGCCGGCGTCTGGGTTAAAAGGCGGGATTTCCATGTTGCTTGCAGTGCGGTTGAAGGTCGCCTGCAACAGAAGGCTCCGGTTACTAATTTTTGAAAAAAATCCAACTCCAACTAAAAATGACGGGGGCGCCGTGGCGTAGTGGGTAGGTGCGTCGACTCCTACGCTAGATGTTGTCGGTTCGATTAAAGAAAAAAAACACCTAATATTTTTTCACGGCTCCACCTCTTTCGAGTGACTGACAATGCTCAAAGAGTATAACTGTCTAGAAAAAGCTTCTCAATCTCGCCGTTCGAAGTCGGCATTAAACTGAGAACAATAGCACGCACAACACGAGTGGTTGTTGGGAAGTTAGGCCCAAGTCTACCTCGGACTGTAGCGCTGCCATTATTATTATTATTAACTAAAAATGATTTCATAAGATGTCTTCAGTTGTCACATATGCTAGTCAGCGCATCGGAGCATACCTGCATTCGTTTGAAAGGTGTTAGTGTGCACTAAACATGCCTTTTTAACAGCTGTCATTTATCAATCCGGTTTCATGTTATAACGCATCAAAGATGAAGGTCTTAAATTCTCCTCTGGGGGCTATTCATGAAAATTTTAATTCAATCACAAGACAAGACCCGATTTTTGTTTTGTCATCGAATTATTTCAGAATTCTTTTTCAGAATTTAGATTGAATCACCTGAAGCGAAATGAAGCTTTACATATCCTAGCACCGGCAGTCTGGAAACATGAAGCTGAAAGGATGCTATTTGTCTACAGATATTAGCAGCTTACCCCTTGGTTTAAGATAAGTCAATTCAACATCCTTGACATTGTAAATTCGCCCCGAATGAGTATACCCAACTTTGAAACTCCCATGCATAAAGGCACTCATAAATTTCTTGCACCGTGTAGCTTAACAAGAACACACAATCCTCAAATTCAACAGAATTCAACTGCACGAAAGTATAAGCATTCAAGTGGCACTCATCAACTTTGACAAGAACTCAAATATTACGTTGTATTTACATGTGGACTTATTTTACATATGCACGCTTAAATGTTTTAACAGATTTTGATATGTAGTGGGGATAGACTAGAATAGAATACAGTCCTGCCAAATCGCTATAATACATGAATTATTTTCATAGCTATCGTTTAACGGTGAAAATGCATACTCATAGTTCAAAGCCTACAATTCTACGAAGCTGCACTTAACATTCAGGTCAGGTTCTTCGTAGTTTAAGGCATAACCCTTTGTGTTCGGTTGTTAGATCCTTAGTCATAGGGTGTTTTCAGAATTCAGCCGACTGAGCACACCCTAGAGTGGTAAACTGTAATGCCACAATTATAATTATCACTATAATCTCTATTCGACCAGGTAATATAGGTAAAATTCTGGTTGCAGGCGGGTTGCTGCTGCATTGCATTTTCCTGAATTCTTGAAAGCACACAGGCTATGGAATATATCACGGTTCATGCTTGATTCTCGTTTCGTAATCAAACATATGTCTGCTTTAACAAGTGGCTTCACTTAACCACTCAATCATATATTCACCCTGTTACGTTTCGACTGGCTAACAACGATTAATGGTTGCAGACTCATCTATAAAAATCTTCAGCAAACAAGTTCACTTAAACAACCGTCTCGTCAAAATACAACAAGCCAGCTCCAGTTCAATCCATATGCCAAGTACAACGCACAGCACAACGTCAACAGCTAGAGCTCTTCGGCGTTTGCATCGTCTCAGTAAACCTATTCCCTTGCTGCTATCGTCTCTTCAATATCTATCAAGTGCCTTGTCATTTTTTTTTCGAAAAGCACTTCTACAGCAAAATCACTCTTACCATGTACGCCCCCAGAGAGCCCTTAATC
Organism: Myathropa florea; assembly: GCA_930367185.1. Taxonomy (NCBI): domain Eukaryota; kingdom Metazoa; phylum Arthropoda; class Insecta; order Diptera; family Syrphidae; genus Myathropa; species Myathropa florea. Next base: position 101,590,507 of record OV884003.1, read on the forward strand.
CTTCGTCAACAGACCGACGTACGAGTACGTCAACAAACTTCTTTTCTTTGAATTCAACGATTCATCGATGTTTGTTTTCAGTTAATTTCTAGTGGATGTCCTCAAGATTGATGCGCTCATGACTGCGACGGAAACAATGATGACGATGGTGGCCGGATGACATAAGCTGCACAGTGCTACACGAGCACCTTACTCCTGCAATTGAGCATTGGCTTCTGAATGCGAGCAGCAAAGGATTTCTCGCAAAAGAATATCGTTTTGGGCTCCATTCTGTGGAGAGAGTTCGCTTAAGGATGCGCTCTTTACGCACATACATATTCCTAACCCTAAAAGAGAAAAACCGGCAAATCACTCTGGCAGGTCGCGCATATTACTATCCCCACTAGGACACATCCCTGAACGGTGGACAAGTTCGTTGTTCGAATTTAATTAAAAAACTTCCGTAATTGTGCATAATTTAGCATTGCGTTGAAGAATGCTTGACGGTAAGTTGGATGGGTAGAAATGATAGGCGATGGCAAGTATGCCCGTCCTTCGTAACACTTCAATCGATTGATAAGAATCATTTCCTGATTTCCGAGCGAAAAGGGAGCCTGCCTTCCCTGTAAAGGATGGTCATCCAGGAGGGCTCCTGGTGATAGTTTATGAGCACCACTTAATTAACACAAGACTTGAACAAATTTTTAACTGAAAACAGTTTCCTTTCTTTTAGTCCAAAACTTGCTCCAACTGGCCGGAGTTGTTGGCTGAAACTCTTGATTGGTCCTTCTTGTGGGGGCTATGCAAAAACATCAGTCTGTGTAGGTATTTTCTGAACGCGTTGGCAAAATTGAGTCTATTGAGAAATGTGAAAGTTGGCGGGAACGAGAATGCTGCTACATTGAAGTTGCTTTAAGTTATCCAATTAAATTTCAAGCACCGATCATATGAACATTTTTCGCATAATTCATAGGCTCTGCATTGTTTTCCACAAAAGTTAACCTTCTGCTCTTGTCAATAACTTGAAACAGTTGATTTTTTTTGTAGGCAAATATTAAAACATAATATGGTACGGATTTCTGATCAAATTGATTTTGCTTACATTTGCTTAATTAATGTAAACTTAAGTTCGTTTTCCGAAATGTGGTGTTTCATTAGTCAGTTAGCTCAGTTTAGTTTAAACTACTTTTTATTTGATATTATAAATTAACAATTAGGTCATGTAAAATGCCAGCTAAAATGGTGTGGCCTAAAGCCGTCTAGCAGAATAAAACATTTTTTTTTTAATTCGATTACATAAGGTGCGTGCCAAATGATAGAGCCATCAAAAAATTTGGAAGTACAGACAATAAATCAAAGTATTAATAAAAATAAAAATTCGAATGTCTCGATTATTTAGAAAACAACGTACTTCTTTTCCAAAATTCTTTGCATATGTAATAGTTCACAGTATTAAAAAAAATATAATTTTTATGTCCCAAAATGATAGTGCCACTGGTTGTGTTTGTATTTTGCGCACGGTTAACGTCCGATAAATCCTCCTTTTTTTGTGTCGTAGACCCTGTTTGGCATTGAGCTTACAAATTTTTGGATTGTTCCTTTTTTTCCAATTGTCCATAATTCTCAAGAACTCAAGTTCTAGAACGTTGTTAAATAGTCTTCCCCCAGCATACACCAGTCTTGGTGATATGGCCCATAAGTTTTTGATTGGGTTCAAGTCTGGCGAACATCCTGGACTTGACATAATTTAAATATCTCTGTCGGAAAACCACTTTGTCGCCACTTGAATTTTAGCATTATCCTATTAAAATTCACTGCAATTTTGGTCCAGCTCTTACAAAAATGGTACAAGGGTTTCCTCCAACATGTCTTGGTACTTCTCTGCATTAATTCATGTTAGGAACAATTGCTAAACGGTTCCTTACGAACGTAAAGTGCCCCATACCATTGAAGTAACTCTTCCATGCTGAGGTTTAGATAACAAAATTTCTCCATTTTAAGGTTCCGTCTACAAAAACGGAACCTTTATAATCTCGGTCTGTCCGTCCGTCTGTCGTGTCTGTCACACTTTTTTATCTCCGAAGTTTATAAAGATATCGGCATGCAATTTTGGAATTCGCCACTTCAGGCCTGTCATTGCCCATGCACCCAATTTTAAAATGTGGGGCCATTTGGGGGTGGCTCCAGTACAGGTTAAGTTGTTAAGTACAGTAAGTTAAGTTGATTTTGAAACATTGTCGCACCCCATCGAGTTATATATCAATCGACAGATCTTTTGAAATGTGGTAGGTTTGCGAGTACAACTCGCACTTGCGCAATTTTTCTGCATTCTGCATCAAAGTTCATGTGCTTTCGAGCCGAGTCCATTCTGGTCGTCCTATGCTCTATAGTTAGAAGTGGTTGCGACTTAATTCTTTTCAACTGCAGTCGACCGGACACTTTTACAAATCTTTGAACGGTGGACTTGGCGGCATTTATTCCACGACATGCTGCAACATACTGTTTGTGGAATTAGACAATTCCCTTAAAATGCGCATTTTCTAGTGATAAGTTAATGCCGGTAAATGGCTTGATGACTTTTTCGTGCCGTGAAGGTTCCCCAATTTCTTACAATTTTGACTGAGGTGATGGGAACGATTTAACTACCTTTCAGTTTCACGGTTAGACTTGCCACTTTTCAACAATTCAATTAATTTACCTTTTTCTAATTTACTCAACGACTTTCCTCTTCCCATCTTGATAATCTCTAATCACACGCGAAATGATCGACACTGATCGAGAGCAAATCATCGCTATTCATACAACCACGGAGTACACATTGTAAAACATGTTAAAATTTTATCATTAGAGAAAGGAAACTATCTTTATGGGACACTAAATTTGTGTGTGTTAGCCCAAACGACTGCAAATAACAGTTAATACCTCGAAATAGTTGGAATTTTGAGCATATTTTATAATTTTGAGTATGCGTCGAAGAACTGAGTAATTTTTTCCCCGATTACTTGTGTCCTATTATTTACATAGAACATTTGGAGGATGGCACTCTCATTTTGGAACAAACCTTATTATTAATAAAAGGCATTAAATAAAAATAAAGTACTATAAGATTTGGAAATATAAACCTTTTAAAATTAAAAATATTCTTTGTTTATACATTTCCTACACTAAAGAGCTTCAAAAGCAAAATGATAAATATCATCCCACTCTCACCGTATACTAAGTACTGTGTACTTAATTTTCATTCAAGGTGCTCAACCCGAATTCCTTTAAAACTGTGCATTTCGCCATAAAGTGATATGTTCCTTCGCATACTTTTATGTTATAGAGTAAACGGAAAAAATAAAAATCCGTAATATTTCCTCAACGAAATCCGATAATTTCCTTTGGGTATCCTTTGAGAAACAGCGATTGTCTATAGAGTATTTAAAGGTTAAATACACATCATATAAATTTTCGCACTCCTCACTCTCACAACCAATCTGTCTAAGACTATTACAATTGAACGCATTTTTAAGCAAGCTCATAAATTCCCAAAAATGTTCAGTGTCAACGCTTAGACATTTGCCCGACATCCCAACACCGGATTGCACTACCACTGAGGCTATATAAGGAAACCACTCAACGACAGTCACCAATTCCTGCGGTACCAGTCAACCACAAAATATCATTTGAATAAATTGAAAGTATATCGCTGCATTTCGTTGCTAAAAGCATTTCCCAATAAATAATGATTACGGGCATCCGCAAAAGAAAAGGACCCTATACACGAACTTCACGGGTATCGCAAGGCCAGTTCCATCGTCAGCTTCAGTGCCCTAACTCCGCTCCTGTCACATTGTCAGCCGCCAAAAAAACCGCTCTTCCTGGCTGATAGAACTGAGACGGGGATTAAGCCCAAGGTGAACATTTCTAGCGATGATGGTGAAATAAAATAAATTGCAGAGGCAAGAAGTACTCGTTTCGTTTTTCTTTTTTTCCTTTTCAATTGTGTACTCGTATGTTTGTTTGTGTGTGTGTGTGTTTTGGAAAACAAATCTATAAAGATGTCGTTCCATGGTGGAGCGCTATAAATTTAGTTTACCCTTCGTTTTGTGTAGTCTGTGTAACAGCAGGCCCAATCTTAGCGGAATGCATTCACTTTCGCAGTACGAACGGATTCGTAAGGAGGGTACTTGTCGGTCCGCCATACTATTTTGTAAGCGATTGCAAGCACTTCTGCTATGTGCGAGGATTGCTGAAAAATTGCACACCACGATGCGGATGGCTGGTGTTTTATAAAATTTGAAAAAATTTACTTTTATATTTTTTTTTGCTCAAAAATTCGTTCACGTTGTTGTCTTGAAATGTAACACTCTCTGTTGGATTTTATATCTTCTCGAAGGATAATAACTTGCTGCAAATGATAAAAGCGACTATTGGATTTAGAATGGAAACTTCTGTGGAGTTATATCTAGACTTTTTTTTCTCATTTTCGTATGCACACATACATATAGGTGGGTAGATACGTATGTGTGTCCAGCAGTTGATGGCCTGACACTATTCAGCATGACATTACCTGAACCTCAGGCTTTACGTACGAGCGTTGTCCTAACCAACGATAGTAGTTCAATACGAAAAATGAATGCATTCCAAAATATTGTATACATAATATATTGCGCAATATTACTTACTTACTTAATTTAAATACCAGCTGATATTTATGTGGATAACACGTTGTTTGATATAAAAGTTTGTGATAGGTCCAGCGAATTCCAAAATTGAACCTACTGCCCTTTTAATGACTTTAGAGCAGCACACCAAATTCATTGCCATGAACTTAACGGATACGACGTGATTTTATGACTTTCAAACCGTGAGAAGATGCACTGTCGTGTGACAATTTGAATTTAATCCTGGGGGAGATAGGTTGAAGTTGGCCCATTCTCCTGGTGTCGGGATACGCTTTTGAAGCAAAATAGGCTCAAAAGCTCCACCCGAAGAAGGTACTATGCGGATATGGTATGGTTACAAAACAATTTTCATTTTAAAAATGATCCTTACTTTAAAAAAGAATATAATTAATTCTACCTACATGAAGATGTGTACGAAGGCTGTTCTATTCAGTGACTTTGAAATTAAGTTTATTTTTTCAAAACTGAATTTGTTTTTTAGCTTTGTTTCCTTTCAGCGAAATACACTTTTCCCAATGATGGAATACTGTTTTGATTGTTCCTTGATTTTTGTGGATTCATCAGCTATCACGAAGCGCCTTAAAAATTCACTTGAACTTCGCTTGAAGAGTTCCACATTCCATTGACAGCAGCAAAAGCGGCACACATCAACCTAATAATTTGTTCGTGCCCAAATGCTCACGTGGGATTCGAATGAAGCTATAATTCGATAGCAAACTTAGTTATCTCATGAACCTAGACCCAGCGATCGTCCAACACAATATTTTGATTTTGATGAAGATTTCTTTGGGTGTTGGGGCGTTTAGCAGCTTTTGTGCTCATACGATCGCAACGGAATTCATTGAATCACTTGTGCACCATTCCATTAGAGGGAGTATAGTCTTCATAATATTTTTTAAATCTGTCTTCAGTTTACAACGTTTTACCTCGCAAACGGTAGTGTTTTATTAAAACACGAAATTCACTTTTTTACTAGCTGCAGGCCTTTAAAGAACTAAACAATTTTAAAGAAGGCAACCTAATGGGACACCTAGAGGTTTTGAGAAATGTCGATGGGATCGACCTTGAATAAATGATGATGCCTTAAGATGGCACGCGGATGGGTCATGGGAGCAGCCATTGTGGGTCCCAGATCTGACATACACATGCCTCCCCCTAAGGGATCCACAATCTTTCACGTTAAAGTGCTGTCATTAAGTGAAGCAGCAGACTGCATCAAGAATAGGGGACTATCCAATACAAAGATATCGATATTCTCAAATAGAAAACGCGCTAAAAGACTTTACATTTAACTCTATCTGGCAATGCCAAAAAATATGCACCACCCTGGCATCGGTGCCAGAATATGAATACCACGAGGACAAGGAAAAGTCAGGAAGGACTTAAAAACTCCAAAAGCAGATAAGCAGCAAAGCAAGCAAGCCTACCAAACTTGACATATGGTTGCTATGTGGTGCACTACCTATTCAAAATGGGCCGTAACAGTACAGAAAACTGTACGCTTTGCGGAAAAGCCAAGGAACATGAAATCGTAGAGTGTCCAAATCATGCATTAATCAGATTTTAGATAGTTAACAGAACAATGAATAACAGGTGCAAGGGGCGAAGTAATTGTATCTGTAGGAACAGCCAAGCTGTACTTAAGGCCTTGCTCAACCTTTTAACCACTTCCAGGATAGTTCAGGAATGCAAGTCTTCTCTGAATCTGATTAGTAGTCTAAATTCACTAGAATTAGGTCTGTCTAGGTTCTGGATCACAGAAAATGAGATCGCTGATGAACTTGCTAGGCAAAAATCAAAGGAGGTACTCTCAGAACCTAAAGCTGCACTGAGACTACCTGCGCTCTTGGATAGGGCTTCCATCGGTGGTTGGACCTCTCGAGAGCACAATTGGAGGTGACATGACTCTTCAGGATGTAAACAGACCAAGCGCATGCTCCCTAACGTCTGTAAGAAATCAGTGGCTTTCTTGTTATCTCTTGACAGAAAAGACTGCAGACAACTTACCGGTGTACTAACGGGCCACTGCATCTTCGCCAAACACATAAATGTGCTTGGCCTAAGCGATGAAAGCCTCTGCGCTCTCTCTGTCGCCTTATATGACATCTTAACTTGACTTAATGGATTTCAATTAACAACAGAAACATACTTTAACTTACAAAAAATAATTTATAATTTTGTAATTATATAACAATAATAATGGCGGCGCTACAGTCTGAGGTGGACCTGGGCCTAGCTTCGCAGCAACCATTCGTGTTGTGCATGCTATTGTTCTTTCACGAGTGGAGGGGACCTACAGTTTAATGCCGACTTCGAACAGCGAGATTGAGAAGCTTTTTCTAGACAGTTATACTCTTTGAGCATTGTCAGTGACTCGAAAGAAGTGGAGCCGTGAACAATTTTTTTTTGAGAAATTATTTGTCTGACCTGGGTTTCGAAACTAGACTGTGAAAGTCTAAAGCGTATGGGTCGACGCACGAATCCACACGGCCGCCGCGCCAACATTTTGTAATTAATCGGGGAATATTAATGAAAACTAATGTAAACTGACTATAACAGTACAGTGTGTAGTGTATACATGTTTGTAAGGTTCACAAACACTGCTCAACAAAGAACAGGCCAACCGTCGTTGTAGGGTGCCTATAATCACTTGTAACGAGAAGCAATCCTATCAAGGAAATAATAAAACCGCGTTTTAGAACTGAAAGGGGAACACAAATTTGAATTCATTGTGTTGATAAATATTGGGTTAACCTAAAATAAATGTGAATAAGCAACACCTTCAAATTAACATACGCGCCTTTTTGTTTTCCTTTGAAAAGCCAACATATACGCGTTATACTCATAGGTCATCGATTTTTGCGACCCTAATTTCATTATTTCTTTGAAGCCTATCCCACTCAATTGTATTCTTACTGTCCCATCCGCACGTACTTTAAACTTCGATATCAGCTCAGACTCAACATATTGACAAGCCACTGATAAAAGGGCCCAATTAGAAATTCACAACATTTTACCTTTAACAACTTGCTTCAGGATCTAATGGAAGCCATAGCCAACAAAGAGGATTTCTTCTTTCCATTACGGAAGTTTTAAATTAATTTCCTCACTTGCATCTTAATTGAAATTTGTAACTCCTCTAGAAGAACGAACTTGGCAATCAAGACATCTAACAGCAGCCAAACTTCACCGAGAATTCCAACATAAATCGCCATACCCCCATCAGAGAACACCCCACCGTTCATCTCTGCTACTCGGCCGCACGAACTCCGAACAACCTCCCATAAGGGTGTCCTTTTTTCAAAGAGAGTACCTTTAGCTAGCACACGTGGCCAACCCAAGTGTATATCAAGTGAAGCAAATAAATTGAGTTTGACTGACGGATCTGATGTTGTGTGCCAACTTGAGTTCCAGAGTTAAAAAGGCGAATGTGCCACCCAAGCACACATTCAGCACAACCAGCTTTCAAGACACTGTGAAAAGTCTTGTTGGAGTACACCTTCACTTTGAACATCCCGTACGCAAGCAGTGAATACATATGTTACCCAATCAATTACAAGGGATTCCTTTGGCACTGTGAAAGAGTTTAAGTGGGTGGTGGAAAGCGGAAGGCGGAAGGCGGTTGGTGTTCGTTGGTCTGGGCTAAAATGAGGAACATATCGTCAGTCGAACGGGAAAGACTTGGAATCAAAGACAAACAAAATCGATCAAATCAAAGACACCGTACACTCCTGATTCCGTTTGATTGCTTATTTGACACACGCACACATGGAGCCAGGCTGACGCTGAAGGATCTCCGTATTGTGGGCGCATCCAATCGATCGAAAGTCAATTTTTCCTTCCTTAAGCGTTAAACCCCACCCAACTATTCACGATGGTGTGTCGGTACACTCGGTCGCCGTCGGAAAGGAGCTGCGACCCCAACGCCACCATATGCGACTCTGTTGAAAAATGGTCATATTTAACTTTTGGATGGTAGGAAAGCTTCCATTCCTAGAATGGACTTCGTTTTTTTTTTTTTTTGTTTGATGTTTACCAGTGTTGACATATTGATGGTGCGACGAAATGAAGTTGTCTTTGATGAAAACCCGTGTATGTACTCAGAGCTGTGTTCGATGTTTGTGCATCGAGGTATTTACACAAGGAAGTCAATGATTGGATCAAATTGCCGAAAGGGGATAACTGGCTTAAAAGGCGTTCCCAAGTTTGGGCTGAAGTACCTCACTGTGCACCCTTCCTTCTGTCGCCACCGCTCTGTGAAGGTGTCCTTCTTTGCCATCGGAGTGGTAAATATTTGAGTTTTGTTGTAATAAGCTCAAGGGGACTACAATTAGGTGAGCACAAATAAGTGTTCAATTTGACATTAGCAAGTGTATGGGTGAGCACATGTGTTGACGCAGTGAAAGCGTCTGGGCAAGTTTGTTTGTTTGACGAGGAAGTCATTACTTTGGCATTTCCTGAAATGACATTTCGTCAAAGTGGCGTGGGTGGTGAACTAATGAAGTCATTAAAAGTATGAGAAGAGATGTGGACGTTTGGGACATAATAAGGAATGTATGTGTGGTCCATCGTTGCTTCTGAGTGCTAAGCGTCTGGGCAAGAAGGAAGCAAGTGCCCCTCTATTCTATTTCGTTCTGGAATCAGACTGGAATTTTAACTAGAATAAGCTAGTTCGCTTTCATTTGTAGTTTCATTGAAAATCATATTGTACTCTCCCAAGACTTTATTTTGGAATTTACGTTACTTCAAAACCATACTGTCCCTCTGCTATAGCTATGACTGCTCTTCAACACGTATATCCCTAATAAGGGTCATTGTTCTCTCAAGTTGTGTCTACACAACTTTTTTGATACAATTCGTGAATCTTGAAGAATTTCTTAATTGATTAGTGCACTAATGCGCTCTTTGCCCAAATGTCACTTTCAAGTGATTCGAGGTTTTACAAGCACTGCCGTAGTAAACAGATTATGAACCATCCATCTGAGAATTTGAAAGAACGGTATAACGGCGGTGAAGAGCGCAATTAGGTATATCCGCCCAATTTAGAGAATCCTGTCCCCCGATTTAGACTTGGTCAAAACAGCAAAATCGAGACAAAAGTCTATTAAAGCTGCTGGGACAGATGGCATGTTCGCTGAAATTTTTAAGACAGATGGAGTTGAGCTTGTTGGGCGCACGTGCTTATCTGTCAAATATGGTCGGAGGAAAGCATGCCCGATGAGTAGAGTCTCTGAATCGTTTGCCTGATCCACATCAAAAGAGACTGTGCCAAATATCGAGCAATAGGTCTCCTTAAAATCGCGTATAAGATCGTCTCTGCCGTCCTGTTCGCTTTGTGATTGCAGGCCAGGGAACTCCCACTCACACTACGGCAGATCCTGGAAAATACTCAAGATCGATACACCCTATTGATCGATTTTAAGGGAGCATATACCAGCGTGCATGTGCGCAGGGTGAACAGTGCCATGATTTTATTACGCAGGATGACGATGGGGAATTCTCGCTGCTCCATCAAGTTAGGTAATGATTTCACCGAGACCTTCGACGCCAAACGATCTAAGTATTTAATCTCCCTCGATATATAAGTATTATCGTTCGTGCCATCACTGAAAACTGCCTCATAGGCGACCATGCTAGAAGACTGGCAGCTCTGGCAAACGATTTCTGCAGAAGCTGCTTAGGTGAGGAAGAAGTGGAGAACATTGTGGAATACTCACTGGCCAAAACTGAAGATACGATCTTCCAAAAGTTAATAATAATAATAATAATAATGGCGGCGCCACAGTCCGAGGTGGACCTGGGTCTAGCTTCTCAACAACCACTCGTGTTGTGCGTGTTATTGTTCTCTCACGAGTGGAGGGGACCTATAGTTTAATGCCGACTCCGAACGGCGAGATTGAGAAGCTTTTTCTAGACAATTATACTCTCAGAGCATTGTCAGTGACTCAAAAGAGGTGGAGGAGGTTTTTTCGAGAATAGAACCGACAACATTGAGCGTAGGAGTCGACGCACCTACCACAACGCCACGGCGCCCACAAAAAAAGTCAATACAATTGCTAATATGAGCGGATGACATGGACGTGATTGATCACACTCTGCGAGATGTTATTGTGGCATTTGCTGATAATGAAATGGAAGCGGGCAACACGAAGTACATGCCATCAGCCAGAAAGGACGTACAAAATCGACGATTTGCCAGAACGTCATAGTGGGCAGTTATAACTTTGAGGTAGCTAGCGACTTCGTCTACTTCAGCTCCGCTGTAACTTGTACAAAGAAAATCAGTATAGAGATTAAACGCAGAATAACTCGTGTCAATCGCTGATTTCTTGCACTTAAGAACCGATTGCTTACCAGAGCCGATGAACCTCGCTGATTTTGTATAAGACATTGAGCATCACTGTCCTGCTTAGGCGCAGGGGCATGGACAATATCGAAAGAGGATGAAGAAGCGCTTGGTCTCTTCGAGGGAAAAGTCCTACGTACTGGTCCTGTTTGAGTTGATAACAGTTGGAGGAGAAGATTAAATCACGAACTGTACCGGTTTTACAGTGATATGTGTCTAGCCAGGCGATGGTTGGGTCATGTACAGTGCATGGATAACCTAGCTCCGTCTCGGAGCATCTTCGACTCTGAACGAGTGAGAGAACAGAATAAAGGAAGTCCATGTCTATGGTGGTGAAGAGAAGCTGAGAAGCAAGGCCCAGGTCCACCTCGGACTGTAGCGCAGCCATTATTATTATTATATTATGTTTATGGTGGCGTACACAAGCGGAGAATGATACTTACCAATCTGGCGCCCGCAGCTGGAGACAGCTAGCAAAAGATCTTCTTGGTTGAGGCACAGGTAGCCTCACAGGAAGAAGAAGAATTCCCCAATTTATTGCAATTCTTCGATGTATTGTACTGCGTTGTAACGAAAAGGGTCTTTCAATGCCTTTGCAGTGCTCCAAGTTCATGTTTTGCATTTACATGCTTTTGTTCTTTCTTTTTCAAACTTCGCTCTCGGTGCCAAAATACCCTTTACCAATTTTGTTTAAGGACTCTTCTGTACCAAAGTCGACAGCACCCTTTTTGTCATTTCGCAAACATCAAAGGTTCAAAAGTTATTTCCCTAGTTTCCTAATTATCTTCATCAAATTTATTTCCGCCCACAAAACCTTCCATCGTCAGAAAAACCTCGAGACCCGAAGAGAAGTGAAGGAAGTGTGAACAAGACAAATGCTGGAGAGACACACCAATTCCAACGACAAAGCAACCAGGCCAAAAAAAGGCAAAATCACATCACCCAGAGTCCCATTAGCTAAATAGGAAAAGTTTTTGCCTTCTCCAAACTTGTTTATCCGAATCGCAAAAAATTATGCCAATGAGTACGGAAATAAAAGAACAACAACAAAAACACCAACACCAACGAAAGCAGACCCTCGAAACGAAATCAAGAGAAACAACAACATCACTATCATCAGCAACACTTGCTTAAGCCCAGTGCCGCAGGATGATGGTCAAAGAAAAAATCCTCGTCCTCCATCTAGCAGTGGCATCCTTCGCTGTCAGTGTACTACGAGGATATGTATCTACTCGTACTCTGCTGCCGTTGAGATGGCAAATATAAATAATGATTTGCTTCTGTTCGCTATGAATATTTATTAGTACTAAGGAATATCCTCCCAAAGGACACATTACAAAATGCAAGGCTACCCCAAGCTCTGCGGTTGATAGTGACGGTCTGGGGGCGGGAGCAGCACAATGCTTAGATCTTTGGCCGTGTGGCATTTAGTGCCCATCTTCTTTTGTATAAATAAATTGTGACAGGACTCCAAGGCACATTTGTCGACCGCTGCTGTCTATGTCCCGAATCCAGGGTGTCCGCAAACATATTTTCATATCTATCAACAGAGTGAAATTCATAACAACTATTCTGGGAGTAGTTTTGCAAATGGATGGGAGTTGGGGGGAGGTTGAGTGTACCACCTATGATGTGGCGAAGGATATGTGTGGAACCATACAAGATATACTCGCACATGCATCTGTAAATTTATTTAAGTATTTTTGTCCACACACACACACACCCATCCTACATGAGTGTGCACATGGAGGCGAATAAATCCACTTACGTCTCAGGAAGGATTTCCCTCCCTAAGCCGGTTGAATATCCTCAAGGACACATGATTTGCTGAATTCAGGCTTCTCATATCTATGCGTAGATATACGAGAATGTACGTTGAGGTGTTGTCCTCGCTTTTTTCGTTTAACCCTAAAAGCATGGGTCCATCTCGTGTGATTTATCGCAATTCTTGTGTTGCTGGAGCAAAGGATGCCATTATTGCCGGAATGGTCGAACTTCACTCGGTCGCAGTAAGACCGAGATATGCCTTACGCCTTTCATGAACTTTGCCCCTGGATTTTACCTGTTCTCGGGATCGAATGAAATACAAACGATTCGCTTGAGGGACTTCGGTGGATATCACGACCCATAGAGGGCACAGGCATTCGCCATGCCTCACCGCAAGCATTCTACAGATATCCAATACCTTAGCAAGGATGAGCTTTTGTTAACCTCACCAATATTTATTTAGACAAAGGCGACACTACAACAGTACTGGTGAAATAGGGTTAGATGGTTGTGCATGGCCAGTGAGCGGGTGAACGTAATCGTGGCGTGCTGAGGCGGCAAGGAGTGGATTAAAAGTGTTGTGACATTGTCAGGATAATGATAATAAATTGGAAGGGATTATAAAGCGTGTAATTGATTTATACATTTCAACCGGTTTTATGATTATGGGGATGCTTAGTGTGCGGTAAGGGTAGAGTGTCTTTTGGTGTTGGCAAAGTATTTATCTGCGCATAAATATAAAGCAAAAGAGTTACAGGGTCACTCCAGCGTGAATTTAAATGTAGTCAAGGGATTTACGTTTCTCACCACAAATGAAGTGTATCTCTGAGAGTTGTTTAGCTTTTACTTATTTAGTCGGGAAATCCTGATAAATTTGTGGACTAAGTGAAAGAAATGATCCAAAAAGTCAGACGAGTTGATATTGAATTGAATAAAATTTATGTGCATTTGGGTATATAAGCAGGAGTTGTGTTCTCACTTCATTAAAAATTTAAATATTTTCTTAATAGATTTGTTTGATGGAAAATGTCCCTATCACATAAAATCTCAGTGGGGGTTTATATACCCATAGCAAATAAAATTGTCTTTACTTTCTTGCGAATTATGGTATGTGCATGTACTGCTGATTGTCTACTCCATTAAGATCATGAGTTCATTTCCTGAAGGAGCATCCACCAACTTCAATTCGTGCCACTCCTGAAGTCACTGATTGGATGCATCGTATCGAGTATGACTGAGTCCTAAATTTTTCACATACATACATGTATATTCATCGACTCAATTTAATCTGAATATGTTAACTTGACTGCTGGCTCTTGATGAATTGTTCATTAAATATACTCCAAGAAGACTCGTGATGCTCGCAAGTAGGTTTTCTGAAACCTTTTAAAATTAACCTAAAACCCATTCCTTAACATAAACCCCTATCTCTGTGCCATTCTCAACTAAAAATATTCTTAGAAAACTTAACAACAAGCGCTACCGCTGTGCTTGATAAGCATTGCTTCCGGAGAGTGTTCTTCCTTTTGACACAACAAAAAAAAATTGTTTACTTGATGTTCATAGATATGATTAGATAATATAAAACGATTTTCTGGAAACACAGGCAAACGATAGTACTTGAAGTTCAGGCGTTGCTGCTGGGTGCTGTTTATCCCTTAAGCTGTCTATTACACGAGTAACTAATTACGAGTACTGTGAAATGTCAAATGTTTTTCAGCGATTAATCTACACCGGCAGCGTTATCATAAGATGACACGTGTACGAATATGGGAATATATAATGTCTTCAGGAATCAAAAATACACACATGTACTTGTACGAAAATCTGAACAGTGGAGTCATGAATATTTTTGCGGGCTTCGAGAAGTATTAGGATACAGAAGCACTATGTTTCGTCATGGGTGAAAATATTTTGGGGGTCAAACAACAGAGCCTAGACAACTATCCCACTTTTGGGCACAGACGATGGTTAGGTTGTTTGAAAGTTCACCATCTCGCCCTGAATACGATAATAATATCGATAATAAACACAGAACAAAATTATTGCGCTAGCTATAATCATCCTCATCCTCATCCTCATCCTCATCCTCATCCTCATCCTCATCCTCATCCTCATCCTCATCCTCATCCTCATCCTCATCCTCATCCTCATCCTCATCCTCATCCTCATCCTCATCCTCATCCTCATCCTCATCCTCATCCTCATCCTCATCCTCATCCTCATCCTCATCCTCATCCTCATCCTCATCCTCATCCTCATCCTCATCCTCATCCTCATCCTCATCCTCATCCTCATCCTCATCCTCATCCTCATCCTCATCCTCATCCTCATCCTCATCCTCATCCTCATCCTCATCCTCATCCTCATCCTCATCCTCATCCTCATCCTCATCCTCATCCTCATCCTCATCCTCATCCTCATCCTCATCCTCATCCTCATCCTCATCCTCATCCTCATCCTCATCCTCATCCTCATCCTCATCCTCATCCTCATCCTCATCCTCATCCTCATCCTCATCCTCATCCTCATCCTCATCCTCATCCTCATCCTCATCCTCATCCTCATCCTCATCCTCATCCTCATCCTCATCCTCATCCTCATCCTCATCCTCATCCTCATCCTCATCCTCATCCTCATCCTCATCCTCATCCTCATCCTCATCCTCATCCTCATCCTCATCCTCATCCTCATCCTCATCCTCATCCTCATCCTCATCCTCATCCTCATCCTCATCCTCATCCTCATCCTCATCCTCATCCTCATCCTCATCCTCATCCTCATCCTCATCCTCATCCTCATCCTCATCCTCATCCTCATCCTCATCCTCATCCTCATCCTCATCCTCATCCTCATCCTCATCCTCATCCTCATCCTCATCCTCATCCTCATCCTCATCCTCATCCTCATCCTCATCCTCATCCTCATCCTCATCCTCATCCTCATCCTCATCCTCATCCTCATCCTCATCCTCATCCTCATCCTCATCCTCATCCTCATCCTCATCCTCATCCTCATCCTCATCCTCATCCTCATCCTCATCCTCATCCTCATCCTCATCCTCATCCTCATCCTCATCCTCATCCTCATCCTCATCCTCATCCTCATCCTCATCCTCATCCTCATCCTCATCCTCATCCTCATCCTCATCCTCATCCTCATCCTCATCCTCATCCTCATCCTCATCCTCATCCTCATCCTCATCCTCATCCTTATTAACTAATTTAACTGAAAAGGAACCTTCTACGTCCGAAACAGCATCAACCTGACTTCTTTGTCTTAACCAGCTATGCCTCCAGGATATTTGCCATTAAGGGAAGTTAATTGAATACGAGATAGTGTATCCATGCCAAATCAACGCCACATCTGCCCTTAATCAATCAATTCAAGCGTTTAATCTTAATGCCCTCTACGAAAGCAGAAAAATAAAACCCTCGAACTGTAGTAACAGTAACTTTATGAGGTTCCTTCTAATCGACGGCTTTGAGCAGGAGGAGAAGCCGTGTAGGAATTAATCGAACTGTAGCGGAATGACTAAATCCTTTTCGCTCGCCTATCCCTTTACTTATTCACCAACAAAAGCACTTAAAATAATTAAGTGATTCGTTTCGGTGGGAGAAGGGACTTTTCGCTGGGTGTGAGTGGCGTGGCGGCGTGCTAGCGGTTAGGGGCATAATTCCTGCTCGAATTATTGACTTCTTTTCACCGGCTTCCTTGAAAGAGATTTATGAACTCGTCGTTTGTATTTTTAATTATACTTCCATTGGCCGGCGGGATTACATTCCTTTCATGCAGTTAATACCCCCGAATTATGAACGACATTTTCCCTTATACATTCGATTCTAATTTATTTTATGTTCACTCGGCACACCGCACCACTCCCTCCGTCTTGATGGGCAGCATTTTTGGTTTTTTTCTGTTTTCGTTTTTGGAATAAAATTGCAAATTGAGTGCGAACTTGGCGTTCTACCGATACGAGACCGGGGCGACTATAATTGATGCTATTTGACCGGAGTTCCGTTTAATGAATTTGCAAATAAATTAAATTGGTTAACCACTTGAGAGGAGGCCGAGGGTCTACTCTATCGAATATACATACAAACAATTAAATTATTTTACTCGCCGACAATTAGCACGTCCATTGTAGAGCCTATTTTTTTTGGACAGGGAAGTGGATAGTGAGTGAAAGGATGGGCATGGTGAATTAATATCGCGCCACTTACTGAGAGAGCACTGCGTTCGCTCAACCACTGGCCATTTAGAATTTAATGTCTCATTAATTAAATTCCGAGGATGAAAAGTGTCATCAACCACTCTAGCTGTGTTTCAAAGAGAAATTGAGAGCGAGACAGAGCACAGACAGACGAAATTTGTCATTTAGGGTTGCCGCTTCTGTGAAAACACAAAACAAAATTAAAAAAAAATATAAAAAAAAACATTCGAACAAAGAATTAGAACCCCTATCAATTTGTGGAAATCACTGAGTGTGTAATAAATTTAATCGTGAAATAATGAATTGTCGGCAGTGGAATGAACAGTGTTTTTTGTTTAATGTTTGTATTTTTTTCTAATTTAATTAAATTTCACAGCCTGCACTCAAACGAGAACAAATGAAGCAATTTTTTCTGGTTTAACAAAAGTTTATCACTGTTATTGCCGGTCCGAGGGGAATGGGTATCCGGACAGATAGGGCGCCGCGTGGTAAGCTTGTTTAATTTGGCCTTTTAATTGATTCCTTTGAAAAACAACCAACATTTAACATGATTGAATGTTATTGGAGAGGTGAAGTTTGCTTTAATGCTCACCATGGGTGGGAAGTCTACTTCAAATACTTACGAATGGAGTTCAACGACTGGGAAGTGAGATATTTAGACTTTTAAAGAAAGTGCCAGGAAATTACTGCAACCAAGTTCAGGTCGATTACCCCGGCTCACGCTGGGGGTTGAGGCATTTAGAAGACCTTGAAACCACCTTTGATCGTAGATTACAAAGTTAGTCAGAATGTCGCTGCCATGATGGGGAAGTATTTCTCTGGCAATGACGTTACGAAAAATGCGTTCAGATGTTTACGTCTCTTCACAGAAAAGCCAGCACGTATCGTTTTCTGAAAGACTCAATATTTTGAAATAGCCCAATCCGAGTAATTTTTGCACTTGTATCGGTTCTGATGGGCGCCGTGGCGTAGTAGGTAGGTGCATCGGCTCCTACGCTCGAGGTCGTCGGTTCGAATCTCGAAAAAAACATCAAAAATTTTTTTCACGGCTCCACCTCTTTCGAGTCATTGACAATGCTCAAAGAGTATAACTGCCTAGAAAAAGCTTCTCAAACTCGCTGTTCAGAGTTCGGCATTAAACTGTAGGTCATCTCCACTCGTGAGAGAACAGTAGCATGCACAACACGAGTGGTTGCTGAGAAGCTAGGCCCAGGTCCACCTCGGACTGTAGCGCCGCCATTATTATTATTATAACGGTTCTGATAAATGACAAGTTTAAGTTTATTTAGCCCAGAAGCATTACTGCAATACCTAGCTGTTTTTTCATGTGCTGTTATTGTTATTGTTATATATTATGACCATTTGTAAAGCCATTTGCTCTCTAGTTGCCTTGGAAACCACCACCTAGAAGATTGTTGGTGAGTTGCCCATTGTAATGGCTTTTTGGAACTTTGGCCAATTGGTGTAATCCGTACACCAAATGTGTTATAACATATATTTTTGGTATATTCATTTTCTGAAGGAATTCTTGTTTAAAGAAGCTAGTCCTGTTTGACAGAGATTAAGGATCGCTAGGTGGTGCGCAAGATTGTCAACTTCCAGTGAAAGTATGTCAGGTAAGCTCAGAACCCTTAGACATCTTCTGCTGATATGGAAATATCGAGTGGGGCAGTACTGTGCGTAGCCTTCACGAGTGCTGTAGGACAGACCCTTGTCTCCCTTGAAATGACAACACGTGTTAGGCGATAGATCTTGCTACCAGGGTTTATGCTTTTTTCTGGTCTTTTACCTCCATACCTAAGAGGTGTACGTAATCATGATGGTGATTAAAGGCCATCTCCTCCGTTTGGAGAAGAAATTTTAACTACAAACTATATACATATACTGTACAGCGACGTGAGTATAGCTAGGCGTCTACATGTCCAAAGCTCAAAATGGTAAGCCTATGGACTCTACGCATGGAAAACCGGCCCCAAAAACAAAAGATAACGCAACAAATACCTCCACGTAAGGTGGCGCACACAAGTGGAGATGGACCTCAACAAACGTTGTATGCGCAGGTGGCGAAGGATCGTGCTGGAGAGCCTTGTTGATTGAGGCCCAGGTCGGACTTTAGCGCCACAAGAAGAAACAAAAATAAAACAAAAACTAAAATGAATACATCTTACGCGCTTTGAAGGTGTGGAACTGTCTTGTTCGCACGTCTAGCTGTGTAATTAAACTGCACGAAATTGAGTCCCACGGTTATTTGCTGCTGGAAAATGATTGAATATCTTCCACGAAAATAATTCCACCAATTCACCGGGATTCCCACAGGATGTTTAAAGCCAAGACATGGGAAAAATTTTAGAATCTTTATCGTTGGAGATCCATTTTAAGCCAGGTATGGTTTTTAAGTGTATTTTCAGACGTTCAGACAAAATTCTTGGGATGATCATCCGACCGATACCTGTCTACATCACAACAGCATTGCTTATGGTCGTCGAACTCTTTTATTTAAGCTAACTCGTTGGCAATGCCAGACATTGTGTCCTTGCTGCGTTTTTGTCACATCATTTCTATCCCTATAATCCAGGCTATCTGACGTCTACCATCGAATATGTTCACACAAAATCACTCACTTTGCGGCTCAGCCCTTTTTGTTTTTTCTCACATTATGTATTCCAAGGAGAGTAATTCAATTAGTCGGAATCGCTCTTAGCCAAAAAGCGAAAACGAAAAGGCCTTCAAGCGCTCAACAGTTTAACACAATCACAGAGCTGTCATCACTCACCAACCCATTCCAACGAAGACGTCTCACTCATACACAAGACATCAGTTTACTTTCTGACTGACAGGGAGATGAAAACGACAGAGAAAAAAATACAGACCCGAGACTTCTAGGACAGATATCTCCCCTTAAATAATTAGGCACGCCATGTAACGCGTCTCGGCATTAGCTCGGTACCACTACAGCAAGCAATGCTTCAGCGATTAAGTCGCTCGACAGAATTCATCTGAATTAATTCTGTCACAATGTGAGAAAAGGAGCTGTCAGGACTTGTCCCACACTGAATACAACTACACGGACAAACAGACATCTGCCCTTCTTTCCCCACTTCAGTGTCCTGCTTTGAACCTCTATTACCGAATTTAATAAATGCGTATTCGTCGTCGTCGCTGGCAAAGGGGATGACGAATCATTTTCCGGCACTGCAAGCGAGGTCGATGAAGCCATTAAAACTAATACCAAAAACGAAGCACAGATTATGCTATCCCATCCCCTCTGAGACGTCAACGAGTCAGTTGCTCGCATGTCATGTGGTCAGGAGACAAGCAAAACTTCGTGTCCATTCGTTTTGGATACTAGTCCTCTCCGTGACATCTTGTGATACTTAGATGTCTGCTTAAGACTTAATACCATCCACATGTGTGTTGTGCATGTGCCAATGTGGGAGGGGGTTTTTGCTATAAATTGAATCCTATTTAGGGACCGAAGAAAACTTTCCACCCCCTCGACGTCGTTATCGTAGTCATCGTCGTCTCTAGAACTGGGGGCAGGGGTTGAGTTGAGGCCAAAGCGAGAGAAAATTCATTTGCCAGAGGTTGTCGAAAATTTTCACCAAACTCAGCTCAAAGTTTGTGTATGCAACCGAGAGTATTTCAGGAGGTGGATGGTAGGCGGTAGGCACTATCGTGAAGTACGCCATCTCGGAAACGTTAATTTGCTTAAATTTTACGATTAATTTAATCGAATTAAATTAGGAACGCAACTTCCGTCTTCAAAATGCATATAAATTTGTATACTTGGTAATTACCTGAGGAAATATTTGAGTGAAAAGTGTTCACGTGGGTGGTGGGCTCCTTTTGGAATGCTTAGCTTCACAGTTGTCGGATGGAGTATCTCTCGTGGTTTGCTGATGGGATTGAGGCTGGTGCGCTTAATATAAAACATTTGATACGTTATGTACTCTTCCAAGCTTAAGAGCTCTAGTATTAACTTATAAGTGTTGGCTGAATAAAATTACTCTGAAGGGATGCAGTCGCACTTGGTTTCCGGCACATCCTGGTAATTGTTGTCTTAAGAATGGAGTGAAAGTCATCCTGTCTGAGGTCATAGTTCACACTCAAAATTTGTAAAAACTCTTAGCGGAAAATGCAGAAAATAAAAGTACCGATCAAATTTGAGGACTTTTGAGGACCACGATGTAGGGAATATATGTACTTTTGAAGTGGTCATGGTTCACTTAACATGCAGCTATAAAACACACGGTCTTGTATGAGCTAGAAGCAATAGTTGCTGCAAAAGTATCTACTACAGAATTTCTACGGGGGTCTAGTTGAGGAAAAGTACACCATGAGTTGACAGAGTTAAAAAAACAAAATAATAATAATAATAATAATGGCGGCGCTACAGTCCGAGGTGGACCTGGGCCTAGCTTCTCAGCAACCACTCGTGGTGTGCGTGCTCTTGTTCTGTTACGAGCGGAGGGGACCTACAGTTTAATGCTGACTGCGAACGGCGAGATTGAGAAGCTTTTTCTAGACAGCTATACCCTTTGAGCATTGTAAGTGACTCGAAACAGGTGGAGCCGTGAAAAAATGTTTGATGTTTTTTTCGAGCGTACAGCGCAGTTATACTCAAGGTCTCGTCTGTGGAATTCTAAACCGTATGGCCACAGTAGTGTCTTGGGCTTGGTACAGGCAGAGCTCGTGGTTGACACAACAGATGGAAGTGGGTGGAAGTGGATGCATACTCTCACGTCTCAAACATGAGCCGCTGAGCTTGGTGTGACATACCCATTTCTTACAGATTTCCAGACAATGCTAGTGATTTCCAACTCTAAATCGTAGTATTCGAGAGGCCTGTCGTATCGTTAGTTCACAGCACAGCACTAGATCACAACATAGTATAGTTATACTCGTATATGTCGACAGCCAATCTGGTATTAGGGCTATCTAGTCGGCCTACAAGCCTCAAAGATAGTCGGGAATGTCGTTATGAGCTGGTTTCGTTCAAAAAACAGTGCAGCGCCACATTAGTTTGGGTTATAAGACATATCAATATCCCGGAAAATGAGAAAGCGACTAGGATCAGCATTTCATAGTTCCACCGCAATGAAAGTACATATTCCGCTCGAGTTGGCCAAAGAAAGTGTAATAGCACATTTGTTGAAGATGACCAGCCTTAGATGGGCAGGGGTAAATAATAGAGCAACATCTAGGAAACTTAGGCAATTTGGCTAGAATCAAAGATCTCCTTTACACAATTTGGATCGATGTCGCAAGAATTTTAGGGATCATCACGGTTCATTGGTGAATGGGCGGACATGCAGCCAAATTAGGCCTCCTCTATAATGACCACTGCCGTAGCTGTGATGTCCCTTTAAAAAGTGAAACCCCGTCTCACTTAATCATTTCTGTAGCGGAATATTTGTGCAAATTTTCAAGCCAGTAATCCTTCATTTTTTCCTGTAAAAAGTGTTCGTGTCTGACGAACAAGCCAGATGAATCGACTTGGCATAAACTCTGTCTTGGAAGGCATAAACTTGAAATTTTAACTGAGATAACGTTAGCATACCTTTACAAAGTAAACTCTCTCATAAGCGGACACTGACGGTACCAAGGAATTTGTCCGCTTATGATAGGTGTCCGGTTATGAGAAAAAATACAGTAGACATGCATATGCATTGATGGTATAACATTTTATTTTAAAATGGAACTCATTTTTTGTGATAAACTTTAATTGTGAACGTTTTCTTTCAATGTTAACAAATGCTTCACTTTTCCCATGATAATGCTATTCGACCAAAGCTAGATGGTGCAGTTGGTTAAGTGCCCGCCCTAAGTTAGAGGGGTCTCAGGTTCGAATCCCAGTGATAGCAAAGTTAATACGCTTTTATCCGGTTTTTCAAATCTGGTCCAGTCACCATTTTCCTTTGCGATCAAATTAACGGCACTATCACTGGAGCGGTAGTAGTCTGACTGTGGGTAACACAATGGACCAGCATGGTCTACGTGTGCTGGTGAATTCACTAGCAATCCCCTAACCTAACCTAACCTATTTAAGCTTCAAATTATACATGCACTTAGTGGCTGTTAACAAACGACTGGTAAATCCGACTGGGCAGGAAAATCAGGCAAGATTTTCTGCGTCTGGAACACGCGAATCGGTTCACTTGCATCATTTTTTCACCCAGTAATGTTCTACCGAGAATTGATTAATGCTCTCTTTTAAATTCATATTTTTCATGATTTACGAATAAAAACAATTTTTGTGTAGGTGTAGCAGCAATGTTTGTATGTAGTACTATATGTATCCAGTGAAAAAAACATTAAAATTGCATTTAAATCATCTCTGTGATCAATTTTTTGTTACTCGATCAGCTATCAAAAAAATCGTGTAGGTATTTCCGTTTTTTTTGGAATTTGTCCGGTTATGAAAGGTGTCTGTCTATGAGAGGTGTCCGTTCGGAAAGAGTACACTGTAGATGATACATAGAACGGGCTTTTTATGTAAGGTTGATTTTTGAGAACATACAAAATCAATAATTATGCGCTTAAAAAACAATCAATCTCAGCAACCGTACAATACAAAGGTGCATTAAAACTGTCTTAAATTTGCATCAAAGGTGAAAGGTCCCCCACTCCGTGCTGTCCACGTTAATGTATTGCAGAATGTTATTATCCTTATCACAAACCATCGTATTATAGCTGGTATGCAAGGCTTTCAGATATTATGAGTGCCCACACATATATATGCATGTGCCTGCTTGACTGTCCATCAGCAGATACGAGTAAACATGCTCATATCTCGACGTTTGTCTGAAAATGCAATATTCCACGAATACAGAAAAGTGTGGAAATTCATTGGATTAATGTCACAACACGTGTTTGATCCTTTTTTGGACCCTTCCTCGAGCTATAAAATATTTGCTTATTTTTACCTCCTTCTTCCCCTGTCGCATCCTGTGAAAGTATTCATTCATCGTTGTCGCTGAAATTTTTCATAATGGCTCGCAAATGAGATTCGAGGGCGTTCGAACGGTGACAATGAAACTCCTTTGTTAGCATCGAAACGGGCCATGAAAGCGCTTACAAGTGCTGCGATATTGAAAGCGACTCCTTGTTATGAGTGTATGTGTGTGGGTGTGTTAGTGATTGCTTTCGAGGCAGCAGCATCGGTATCGGCAGTGCTATAGCCTTTTAAACGATAAAAATTGTGATTAATTTATTTTTAATTGCGATGTTGCCTGCTTCCGAGGCAGTTTCTCGTTCGATTGCCGCTCCGGTTGGCGATGTCGGCCTCGACGTCGAGTCTGTTCGTTGCTTCGAAACATTCGGGTCGGTTGTGTTGAACGTGTCAGCGACTAAGATTAACATTACTAATGCGTGGAGGACGTGCGGCAAACTGTGAAAAATTGAGCGAATGCCGAGACGGAATATGAAAAAGGACAAAAAAGTGTTAATAAATGAAAAATTGCATTGACGTCGGGTGCTTTTAATGAGAATGAGTCGCTGTTGTTTGGCCGACTGTGTGTTGCTGAGCAAAGAAGACTCCCTTCGTTATGAATGAAATGAATTCCTCAACCAATTATATGAGCATTTTTCTTCATGAATAATTATGTTTGCTTTTGAGGCGATTTGGGTGAAAGCAGTGCCATACGCCAATCATTAAATGAGCTTAAACGCATCTATTTGCAGCTGCTCATTGTAGTGGTAAACACAATATAAGAATGAAATTGAGCAGTCAACACGGAAATGCTTAATGGCGAGGATTTTTGGAAAAGAAATACGTAAATGTCATCTGTTACGTTTTCCCACAAGCACAAAGTCGGAGATTCCATGCGCTTTACATAACCGTCTTAAGCATTGAATCCGTAGACGCTGGATTAAAATCATGTACATGCTGTACAGCCCTCGTAGTTGAATTTTCTTCAAGGATTGCCATCAACGCTAACAGGACCACTGGTCGCACGCAAAACTTTTCAACGTCGTGCACAAAGTCAACTTGGTCTTTCGAGATAGGGCCCTCTTACTCAATTTCCTTATGAGCCAAAAGGATAGCGGTTGCTACGGCGGAATTCCTGGTAAACGATTTATGACTTTCAGAAGTATTACCAGTGGTAAACAGTCCCACTGAAAACTATGTAATGGACATGTTTTCAAATTGAATTTACTTTAACGAACCATCCGCCAAATGTAAATAATTATTTTCAAAGTACATAGCCCCGTGTCAGATCATTTGGCATTAACAGTCCCACACTAAAGGTAAAGCAACCACTACATTCGAGCATCGCAGTGGAAACCCTTTGACCTAGAAAAAAAATATTTCTTGTTTATCGCCTGTCGCACTAAGCAGGTCATGTAACCGATGATTGTCTGGCTCGACAGGATATGCCAAAACCACTGTGCCTGCTGCCAATCGTGGTCCCTCATTCAACCTTGCCGTCACGAGCAGTGGCAACCCTCTGAAGTATCGATTCAGTATTTAAAACTATCCTGTCGACACGTTACGGTTTTGATTTATTCTTTCCTTCACACAGCCATTCTCGAGAAGGTATGAATTACTTTCGCGCAATCTAATTTACGTGTGAGGTTAAAAGCGGCGACTGCGGTGTATGCCCCATCGATCGTCGGTTGTACCTTGCAGCAATTTTGATGTATGAACACACGATGTACGAGTTTTCCTGGAATTTTTCCATCGCATTTTTTTTTTTTAATTTCATTCTCCTATTATTCTGTATGTCATTAATTTATATCCTCCAACATGTGATGTAAATCCATGCGGATAACATGGGAACGAGTATCTGCACATGAAAATAATGTTTGGGAGATTATTGTAGGGCGCAACGACCACCGGCACCATCACCACAGACACAAATGTTGAATGATGTTAGCTGCGGTGGCGGTGACGGCAACTTGTAAAAGGGGAATCACAGGGTGGCACCCGAGGACGGGACACGGTATCAGCCATCGGCATAAAGTAATACATTATACTAATTTTAAAAGGAAAATTTCTCCAAACCTTCCCATGTGATGGTGGCGCGTTGGTGTAGGTGATGGCGAGGCAAGGATTTGAGGTCGAAAACGCTTCCTTTTAATGTTCCGCTCGACGCGGTCGTACAACACGCTTGTATCTTAGCATGTAAGGAGTTTCAAAGGAATCGTTTTTGCTGGTTGCTGGCTCTTTTGTATACCGAACATAGGATGGTAATGCTAACCCCGGTGAACCTTAAAACCAGCAGGCCCCATTGTGCCATATTAATCGCAGGAGGTATTGTTTGCTCCTCTGCCAAGGATTTGTACAGCGAGGTGTTTTCCTTTTTTTTTTCACTTTGTGTTCCGAGGAGAAGAGTGCATTGTTGTTACACGAAGTTGTGCCGGTGCCAAGGAGAGATGAATACACGACAGCGGGTTGAGAAGTATTAGTGAAAAATCGTTACGCGAATTCTATTGTTTTCCCTCGACGGGTGAAATTTCTTTTGAGGATCATTTTCTGGCTACTGGCGAGAAGACGAGAAACATCCTTGATATTACTTAGCAAACAGACAAGTCACGGAAGAAGTTTCCAGCGCTTGGTAGGTGGTGATTTGACCTTTTCTATTCAATATTATAATGCATTTTTCACACTAGTTCCAGGAAAATGCTTGAGAGCGGGAGGGAACCTTGTCTCCTTCCCCAGTATTATAGAAAAAAGGGTGAATGGAATAGATTTAGTCTTGCATCGATTCGAAAGTAAAAGTTGCAAGCCTTTTTTTGGCGACAAGCCACATGGCTTGTATGGGGGTTGGGCCGAATACCTATTCCTGCTGTGGCCGTAGCGGTATCTCTCCGAAGCACCCAGGCAGAAGTTTAAAGAATTTTTGTCTATTTAAAGTCTTGCATTTCTTCATAACAATTTTTGTTTTTTTTGGTTTGAAAAAAAGAAATTCTGTAGAACATGCTTCATGCGGTGGTGAAATGAATTCGCAGTTCACTATGGTCAAAGGTTGAGGGGTCGGTAGTTTGTCGATGCTTTCATTCAGAATATTCTTCATGTTGGTGCTTAGATGGATCTGGAAGTTTTTTCCGGAATTCAACCTTTAGACAAATTAAGTTAAAGTTAAAGTTAAAGTTCTGTTAAAGAAACCATGAGTAAAATACTTTTTTGAGGTAACGTCCTTTTTCAGATTAATCTTCCCTTCTGCACCAAACAACGAAATAGTCCTCCACCATATTTTCAAAGCATGATTATCAAATGCCATTGTGAAAAATTTGTGCTTTAAAATGATTTTTTTGTCAAATTTTTTTCCCTGGAAAAGTTACGTATACGACCCGTCGCCATCCAAATTGATGGCCTTAAATGAAATACCACCTATCTCTGAAGAACAAAAAGGCAGTTGGTATATGAAAACTATTTACGGAACGTGGGCAGTGCATTGTAAGAAATTTATCACTTCACAAAACTAATTGCTCGTGGGCACAGTGATTTCAGCCGCAGGTCGGCCGCAGACTTCAGACTCCAGGAAGCACTTTCTCTGCTCCACCACAACATGAAACGCATTACAAACGTCTAACTTCTGTGTAGCGTTTCTAAATTGAAAACGAAAACAATTCAAGGCACGGCACCATCAAGCAACCACCAGCCCACCAACCACCCCCACACACGCATAACTCTCCAATTTGTCTTGTGGTTTGGGCCGCATCGTTTATTTGCATCGCATCCTCCCTTTAGCCTTCACATCTTCACGCGCTCCGTCCTGTTTCGTCCTCCGTCCCGGTAACCCGACACCAGCGGCATCTTAACTCCTTGCGCTAACAGTCCCACCATCGGGTGGCAGTGTCTTTTTTCCCTTGTTTTATGGTCGTAAATTCCGATTTAAAATGTAATTGCGCTAAATGTGAAGTAATGAAGGTACTTAAGTGACATTAGGGCGATATTTATGTTCTCGTTTTCCGGTTCGGGGGGTACATTTGAGCCATGGCACAGAGACAACGGAGTAGCGTAGATGTTGAGTGATTTTTTTGCGCTTGGCTGGTTATGCTAGGCTATTGTCTTTGCAGCAGCACCCAGTGTCTAATCCCATGTTAGCTCATATCTTACGTCCGTGTTCAATGAAACGATTCGACCGTGCAAAATTAGTCCGGCTGGAAGGTAATTGCTTATCAAAATTGCAAAGTTCAGTTAACTTAATGCCTGGACGGGCGATCGGGAGAAGCATCCTTGTGCAGAACTGTTTGCGTAAATACTGCTTAAGGATGCAATTTTATATGCTTCAGGGGGTCAGTAGCTAGTGAAATAACCCTGCGGAGGATTAACAATGAAATTTGATGGTTTTTGCCATGATATCATATTTATCGTTTTTACTATCAGGATGCAAGCAACGTGTTAGTTTCATGATAACTGGATAACTTATTCATGTTCACATCCAATTAACTTCTGAACACTTTTAGCCAAGTGGTAGTAAAATTTGCACATGGCCTAGGAAACAATGGTATGGTTAGTGTGTGCTGGAGGTGTTCAATTAAAGTTAAAAATTAAAGAAAGAATGCGAAATGATTAAATTTCAATTAAAAGTCGAATAGCTCATGATGGGGAGCTGTAATTGTAATTGAACAGAGGTCAAGGAAAGCGATCAGACGTGAATATTAAATGTACGTTACCCAATGCATTTGGCATCATCCTGTTATTAATGTTGCTGACTCTAGATATGCGCAATGCGTTAATATACTAATGAAACCTATCCCAACTATTAGACTTTTAATTATATGTGCTTTCCTATCAATTAACAATCCGTTCGGTCGGCTGCTAAATTCCAGACATCGTCTGCGAATCGGTTACCATTGGGCATGTAACACCATCTCCTTTCATTGTCATCATCAGTTTGCCTGTATCGTTTATGAGTCAGTGTTAAATTAATTAATTTGAGAAATATATGAAAGGACAAAAAATCCTTCAATAAGTCGCAAACTATGCAAGGAACTGGATGCTAGATTAAAATAAATGTTGTAGAAGATTCTAGTTGAACCCTATTACGCACCTACCATATCAATCAACTCAGTACAAGTGTATGTGTTTAAATATTTCTATCGCACTCTTTCTTACGGCGGTTGTGATACAGTCTTTTGTAAACATTTTTTAACTGTTTACAACAGAATCCGAGAAAACAGCGAAAACCTGTAAAAAAGTAAGCCAAATTAGAACACCAAATAACTTTCAAATGAAATACTGCGACCGCCGTGGCGAAGTGGGAAAGTGCGTTGACTCCGACGTTGAACGTCTAGGTTCAAATCCCGACAACAATTTTCATAATTCACCGCTCCACCTATTTCGAGCCACTGACAATGCTCACAGAACATAACTGCCAAGAAAACAGCTTCTCCAATTTCGCCGTTAGGCATTGCAAATTATAGGTCCCCTCTATTCGGCCGAAAAAAGTAATTTGCGAAGTTTACACGAAGCACAAACTCTGTGTGATGTGACCCCCCGTCTTGTTGGAACAAGGTGTTTTCCAGGCCTCTTTGATCCATTGATAGTGTGACTGTGAGGCATTGCTTCAGCATCCTCAAAGCGATATAACCCAATGAGGCCGTTGGCCTACGAGGGTCTTGCTGTATCAATTGGGGATTTGGGTTTTCTCCGATAGCGATACTTTGTTTATTAACAAGTCGAATTTTGTATAATTTTCGCCGGGTATTCACAATCGAATAGTTACTTAAATAACATGTTTAAATAATTTCAACAAGCTGTTGCAACGTTAGCTGCTCCGTGATAAATTTATGTCGACCCCTTTCTCAGACTGCCAAATGTGACGAATTTGTGCACTCAAAATATCTATACAGCTGCATGTATAGGAGTGCTCGATAGCTTGTTATTTCCAACGCATTAATCTGCTTAGTTATGTAATATCCTTAAAGAGGATTTGACTTTGTGCATGACGTAATCTGGGATTCATTTGATAGTCAAACGAACGTCGACACTACAGCCTCTGTCTACCAACTCCTACTCTCAGCTTACGAGGTTTGAAGTTACACGTGAAGGTAACTGCACGACCGTAGAAAGAATTTTAATTACGAAGCAGCACAAGCCTCGAACATGGATGACATTACTGCTGACGACCTTCGTCAACGCACTTATTGGTCAATATCAGGGGTTCATACGGGTTCAAACAAGCGAATTCCACCATCGGCCAGGTATTTACATTGCAGCAGATGCGATTTTAAGACCATGTATGACAGTATGTATAGAGACCAGCTGTCTACTTTACATCCCTTCAAAACTCCATTTTTGGAGAATACCCGTTTCTCCGTCATCTCTTCAGAAATCTGTGATGTCAAAAAGGGTTTAGATAAAACGGCACAATCCCACGTGACTTTTTTAATATCATTCTCGAGAAGATCGTACGTAACGCAAACGTCACCACCAGAGGCCGATAACAGCAACATCATCGGAAGGACAATGCGGGTTGTCAGTGGGGCATTTGGGATGATCGAAAAGGAAGCGACTAAAATGGTAAAATATAATACATAATATATATACGATAAAAAAAATTAAGCTAATTGTTTGATGATATTTTGAAAAAAAAACTAATTTAAACGGCAAAATTCTTTTCGTTTGCAACAAAGAAATCAAATGCGACTTTTACCGATTACATCCGTTCATGAAATGAAAAACGATGAAAAAGAACCTTACATGATCACTTACTGACAGCTGTCAATGTGTATGCATGTATGCGCTACAACGTGTATTTGCCGTGTATGACATCATCACACAGTATAAATGCAGACCACGCTCATATGCGCCCACATATTTGTTGTTGTTTTTTTATTAGGACAAAATCACATAAAATAACTCACGAACGCGTCGACCAATTTCGTGCAAACTTGAGATAAACCTTCCACACGACCATACGAACAAACCCTAAATTTTATCGAATTCGATTCGTAAGTTATGAAGTCACAATGCACTTGCAACAATTTTTTTATATATATAGATTTAGGATTGCTTGTAGCAGCTTAACTTTATAGTGTAATCGTAGTAAAATATATTTTACTCCAAGTTCGCAATCGAATGGTTCCAGTACCAGTTAAGTTTAAAGTACTATAACAAATATTTTGGTATTAATATTTTATTATAAACTGCATAAGATACAACATTTTTAAATTTTTTTACTTATTGGTGTTGTAGCAAGCGGTGGGATTGACATTTTTAAGCTTGTCCGTCATACAATTCTTTGTCAAAGGCAACCGTTGCAAACGTTCTTAGCTACTCCATGTTTGGTTTCGCATAAGTTCTTCTACACCGTGAATCCCCACATTTAGCCCACTTGAAAAGTAAACTTTCCTTTCAGCTAGCACCACTCAAGAAGTAAATCTTCCTCAAGAGAACACACTGAAATCCTGCGGTGAACAAACGAAAAATTCTGAATAAATTTAAATAAACGTCCAACCAGGGATTTACATTCACATAACAAATAGTCCGATTGCCTTGTGTTAACCTGAAACCTTTTAAGAACAAAAGGAAAACCCACAAAAAAAAAACTCTAAAGCAAGAATTCGGTCTTACCCTCCCATTGGTCCATCCAAAGCATAATCTTTGCCGTCCCACACTAGCGGCCGACGTCTTCATCTCTTCGGGGACCGCTGCATGCTTCTTTTCTTTCTCGCTTATGGGATCCCACCGATTGAACAAACACACCGACCACCTCCTCCATTTCCACACATGCAGACGAACAAAAAACTGTTGACAATGAGTCCCTATTAAACAAAATAAGACTTAAGAACAGATTGAGGACACATACACTCGGATGGAAGCGCCCAGTCCGACGAGTGTGTAAGCCGTGCCAAGCAGAGCGCACCGATCTGCAATTGTGTACGTGTGTAAGGATACGGAAAGTTTCTAGCAGATAAGGCCCGCAAAAAAAATTCAGCACAAGCTCAGGTTCTCCTCGGCTAAAAGGTACTCGAAATAATATGCAAATTGTGTGCAAAGATGAAGAAAATGTTTAAGCGTCTAAGGAGGACGCCTTAGATGGGGAGGAGAACCCCACGAAGACGATGATGATTCCACCTGCCATCAGCGTTATACCCTAATGCCATCCCAGAGGACCAGGGAATTCTCTCCCGCAATGTCTCGAATCCGAGAGCTCATACAGTGGCACTTGGATATGAAATCTGTGTGCGTTCGTCCGTGGAGCCTGGTGGGAAGATGGCGGCATGGGGAGGCGTTCAGCCAGGGATAGTGAATTGGAATACAAGTTGTGGTTCTGGGTAATTCGCTCGAAACGGTAGTTTTCGAATATCATATCCGTTTTAGATATTTGTTTTTTTTTCTTGCTCCATCGAGGGCTCTTCACACTTACTTCTCGTTATATGTGTATAGGCGGCCTCAGGTCCTTCACTTCGCCTTTACTGTGCGTGATAAAATTTTATGAATATGGGCCTGACGTTGTATTATAACATGCATGTGAATCTATGTATGTGTGAGCTCAAGGAAGGCTTGTAGATTTCCATAAGGACTTTAAATGATTTTATGCGCCAGTTATATAGATCGGTGGGGATGGTAAATTTTGATTGCGAATTAATGAGAACATAATGTGATGTGGCAATGGAAATGGGTCTCGGGGTAATCTATTGTCGACGGGCATGTGTGGGTGTGAGTGCTGAAAGCAGATGGGAATTGTCATTTTTGGGGGAAGGATTTTCAGTGTTTCATTAGCTATTAGGGATTTCGGATGTCTCATGTGCTGAGGTTGTTGTAATCAGGTTCGAATCAAAGAAGACGTGTTGGAAAACGACTTCTTGAGATTTGATTGCGTGCATAGCATTACAAAATAGACATTGCGGTGGGATTGCTTTGAATTAAGGCAGTTAATAACCCTGGTTTTCAATAAATCAAAGGGTGATGTGAATATGGTGTGGTAGCAATAATTGCCTAGAGCTCGAATTGGAATATGAAATAATTATATAGGTTCAGAAAAGAGGCAGATTTTTGTGGTAGTTTATTTCGATTTGATTTGTCTGTTCACTTGACTGAAAAATATCATTTCTGATTTTTGATAAATATCCAAGATTTTGGCTGCCGCAGATTTTATATGCATTAAAAAAGGGACCACCTGATGTGCTGATGCGAAAGACCTTTCGACAGAATGAAGCGGAACAAATGAGTGACTGCAAATGAACGTGATATTACACCAAGAGCGTGCTCTTTTTACCAAATTGATTGTGACTCCTTCCAGGGAAGAATTATAATCCGGGGTGGAACTTAGGCTCAATCAAAAAGACTCTTCAACAAGCACGATCCTTTGCTAGTTCTCTCCAACTATGCAGGCTACTTATATGCACCACCATAAACGGTGTACATCTAAAGCATTGTTATTAATGCAATTAATTAAAGAACCTGTTTATACATATATCTTACAGCACTAATTTTGATTCAATGTCAAGGTGTCACTTCTTGGAAATCGTTAATGTTTTTGATATTACATTATTATAGTGGAAATTCCAAGAAATAATAAGATAACAATTAGCGGTATATGTTGTTGTTTGTTCCAAGAAATGGTGAATTGAAAGGAATTTAGTCTAAAGACGGATTTTACCATATTCTATTCTATTCTTAACTTCAATTTCAATCTTACACCATAATAATAATAAATAATTTATAATGATCTCGCTATTGTCCGAAGTGAACTTGGGCCTAGCATCTACAGAAACCACTCGTGCGTACTATTGTCCTCTCACGAGTGGAGGGGACCTATAGTATAGTGCCGACTCCGAAAGGCGAGATTGACAAGCGTTTTGTTGACAAACATTTTCTTTGAGCATTGTCAGTGACTCCAAATGGGTAGACAGGCAATTTTTAAGGTTCCGTCTACAAAAACGGAATCTTTATAATTACGGTGTGTCCGTCCGTCCGTCCGTCCGTCGTGTCTGTCACACTTTTTTATCTCCGAAGTTTATGAAGATATCGGCATGAAATTTTAGAATTAGGTACTTCAGACTTAGATGTCATTGCCTATGCAGCGATTTTAAAAAGTGGGGCCATTTGGGGGTGGTTCCAGTACAGGTGAAGTTGACATTAATTTTGAAAAATTGTCGCACCCCATCGAAATATATATCAATCGACAGATCTTTCGAAATGAGGTGGAGGTTTCTTTCAACACTTTTTTATCCAAAATACCGTTTGGAAAATATGGAGCCCCAAAGTTTTTTTTAAATGCGTCCCCCCTGCCATTTCTAAACCAAAGTGTTTAAAAATCTGAAAAAATCACAAAAACTTGGCTTCATTGATTACTTTCATTTAAAACCATTTCGAGCATTCTGGCCCCAATGGTTTTGGAGATATTGGCCAAAAAAGGTCAATCATCGACATGCGAATTTTGAAGATCTGAAAACGCAGTTTTGAAGACCTCAGCGTAAGCATTAAGAAATGATAAATTTCAAAATATCAATTCATGTTGAAATTTTAAGATATCTAAGATTTAAAATGATAACTATTTTCATTTTCACACATAATTTCATGCTGTGTTCGGTCACTCTATTCGTTGATGAGTGTTATCTTTTCGATCTCACCCCTAAATGCCCAACAGAAATGAAGACGCACACCGCAGGCATGAGCAGTGATTAGGTATGTGTATGATGGAAGGGATTTTCTGTGTTGGATAAACTTGGATAGAGGTATAGATATGTGTATGGATGAATGATTGTTTGATTGGATCTATGAATGTATCAATGAAGGGTTGATTTGGGTTGAAGTTAGAAGAAAATTCAACTTAAATAGTTTGGCAACGTCGTTTGATATTCAGAAATCATCCATCAATATTATGCGACCTTCCCCGTGCGAGTTCAACTCGTACTTGCCCAGTTTTTTTTGGAATACATATAATCCCGATTTGCAAATAATGAATCTATTTTCAATTTGGTTTTACGAAAAACTGCAGTTTCCGATTTAAGACCTTTTTGCCTAACGTCAAAGATTTGTAAAATTTGTGAAAACGAAAGCGTACCCGACGATTGAAATACCAGCTTCATACGTACAACTAATTCATTAAATTTTCAATTAATTTAGTATTTAAATTGAACTAATGCCAACTGTACACAGTCATTGAAGACAATTATTTGCCACTAATGTGATGTAATGCGACATGAAATGAGATGACGTGATGCGAAGTTACGTGACATCACCTCACGTCAACTCACGTCACCCTCACGTCAACTCACGTCACCCTCACGTCACCTCACGTCACCTCACGTCACCCTCATGTCACCTCACGTTCAACTCACGTCACCTCACATCAACCTCACGTCACCTCACATTAAACTCACGTCACCTCACATCACCTTCACGTCACCTCACGTTAAACTCAGGTCACCTCACGTCACCCTCACATTACCTCACGTTAAACTCATGTCACCTCACGTCACTCTCACGCCACCTCACGTTAAACTCACGTCACCCTCACGTCACCTCACGTTTAACTCACGTCACCTCACGTCACCCTCACATCACCTCACGTTAAACTCACGTCACCTCACGTCACCCTCACATTACCTCACGTTAAACTTACGTCACCTCACGTCACCCTCATGTCACCTCACGTCACTCTCACGCCACCTCACGTTAAACTCACGTCACCCTCACGTCACCTCACGTTTAACTCACGTCACCTCACGTCACCCTCACATCACCTCACATCACCTCACGTTAAACTCACGTCACCTCACGTCACCCTCACATCACCTCACGTTAAACTCACGTCACCTCACGTCACCCTCATGTCACCCCTCACGTCACCTCACGTTAAACTCACGTCACCTCACGTTAAACTCACGTCACCCTCACGTCACCTCACGTTAAACTCACGTCACCCTCACGTCACCCTCACGTCACGTCATGTCATGTCATGTCGTCATGTCACGTCATATCACGTCATATCACGTCACGTCACCTCATATCACGTTATATAATATCACATATTACGTATCATCACGCCATGTCACATAACTCCGCGCCAAGTCACATCACGTAAGGTGGTATTAAGCGTGATATATGTATGCATACACGAAAATTTCGAAGAGACCCTCCATATCAAAATTCGTCAATGAATTATTTGTTCTTAATTTTCTTTGGAACTAGAAGTGAAACCAAGCAATTTCTTTAAATTTATTAAAGTTTCTCTTCAAAGGCATAACATCCTATATATTTTCTGAAAAGTCTATATTTCTAGTTTACAAAAAATAAATAATTTTTGAAATCGTATAAAAAATTAAGCACTTTGCGTAGATTTGTAAATGTAACCTCTAATTGGTGCGCGACAAAAAAATTGCTACGTTGACGTTGACCAATGGCAATTTCATGCTGTGATCGACGATGTGATTTCTTTAACATCGTTCTTGAGAAGATCGTACAAAACTGACTGGCCAACACAAGAGGCACGATCTTTCAAAAGTTTGTTCAACTGCTAACCTATGTGGATGACATCGACGTGATTGGGCGAACACAGCTAGCCGTCAATGATGCGTTTGCTGGCATTGAAACGGAAGCGGCTAAAATGGGTCTGGCGTTAAACGAGGGCAAAACCAAGTATATGCTGTCATCGAGAAAGGACGCACAACATCGACGACTTGGCCAGAACGTCACCATAGGCAGCTATAACTTTGAGGTAGTTAGGGACTTCGTCTACCTTGGCTCCGCAGTAAACAGTATAAACAACATCAGTACCGATATCAAACACTGAATAACTCTTGCCAACCGCTTTTTTTTTGGCTCAAAAGGCAATTGAGTAGTAGAGCCCTCTCTCGGAAGACTAAGCTGATTCTTGATCATCCCAGTCCTGCTGTATGACGCAGAGGCATGGACAATATCCCAAGCGGATGAACAGTCTCTTGGTCTTTTCGAGAGAAAAGTTCTGCGCGCGATCTTTGGTCCTGTTTGCGTTGAGGGTATTTGGAGGAGAAGGTTCAACCACGAACTATATGGGCTGTACAGCGACATGAGTCTAGCCAGGCGTCTACGGATCCAACGCCTATGATGGCTAGGCCATGTATAGCGTATGGACAACTTAGCTCCGGCCTGAAGAGTCTTCGACTCTGAGCCTGTGGGACAACGCAACAGAGGACGTCCACGAACAAGGTGGCACACACAAGTCGAGGGGAACCTCGGTCGGCTTGGTGTGCAAAACTGGAGACAGCTGGCGAAAGATCGTGCTGGCTGGAGAGGCATGTTTAGTGACGCCCAGGTCCCCCTCGGACTGTAGCGCCCCAAGCAGAAGAAGAAGATCGACGACTCAAAACGATGATGAGTGTTACCTCTCACATTCCATTCATTTCAACCCCTAAATGCCCAACAGCAATGTACACACCGCAGGCATGAGCAGTGATTGGATATAATGGAAGGGATTTTCTGTCTAAGATACATTTTTTTAGAGGTATAGGATGGCTGTTTGTTTGGTTGTATGCATGAATGTAGTAATGAATGGTTGATTTGGGTTCAAGTTAGAAGAAAATTTGACTCAAATAACTTGAATTCTTCGCCCGATATTAAAAAATGCTTCCATCAACAAATATTTATGCGACGGAACCTTCGCCGTGCGAGTACAACTCGCATTTGCCCAGTTTATTTTAGATTATTGCCTGTTCTTGGAATTGAACCTAGACTAGTGCGTAGGAGTCGACGCACATACGCACTACGCCGTGGTGCCCACACGCCAAAGAGATGTTCTTATCCTAGAAGTAAACAATTTTGAATGTTTTTTCTACCAGATGAAATAATAATCGTTCTTCCATTTCCCCTAGAGTGTTTAACTGCAATTTAAGCTTTAACCGCTGACATTTATACCCGTCACATCTTCGTCATTCTCAATGCTATGTGATCCTGATGTGCGAGGTAATTAATCTATGCATGTTTTTTCGACGAATTTCCCAGATTATCGCCAAATTTGATGTAGTATGTGTTTTTGTTTTAATGCATATTTTTGTTTTTATTGTTTAAAATCTTACATTCTAAGAAAAATACTTAAGCTAGTATACATGTAGGAGTTTTAATAAGATCGAGTCATATATGTATATAAAAATATATTTCCTAATGTGTCACCATTTACCCACCACGTACGCACACAGAATCATGTTCTTGTTTTCAATTGTTTCTTTGTACAAGATCGAACGACGTACAGTTAAGTTAAGCTAACATTATTCTAAGATCATGCTATGTACACTCTTCGTTTTGCTAAGTATGCTAAGTAAGCTAAGCATTGTTGTCAGAGAGTTGCAATAAAGCGATCGTCCGATAAACACTTGTTCCGTGTCTTTTTTCTGGGTGGCAAACCTTACATACATTAAATGAATGGTGATACTATCTTACTGGTCCTATGCGGGCAGTCTAAGTTAATCCATGAACTTATAATTACTTTTGCCTTTCGGTTTCTTTTCCTTTCTTTTAGATTTTACATATATTTTTTATTCATATTAAAAAAGTACTTACACTAAGAAAATCTTAAATAAAAACTTAGTAATCTAATTATTTTTTTTTTTATATTTTTAACCTAACTAACCCAACTTAAATTAACCTTAACCAACCTATCTAAGCATTTTTATATTTTTTGTTTTTTGTGTTTTCGTATATATTTTTTTTAGTTTTTCTTACATTATTTTTCTAATTATCCTAATCGAATGCCCTAACATAAATGTAAGTTGGTCGTAAGGGACTAACAGTCAGCTCATTAAACTGACGACAGTTGGAGTGTCTGTTGGTGCTGCAACCACCAGTAGATGTATTATTTTTTGTCTTTTATGTACGGCGAGAAACTAGGAACTTACTTACTTAAGGTGGCGCTACACTCCGGGGTGGACCTGGGCCTCAACCAACAAGCGTCTCCAGCTAGCTCGATCTTTAGCTAGCTTCCTCCGGTTTCGCACGCACAGTTGGTTGAGGTCCCTTTCTACTTGCTTGCGCCACCTGAGTTGCGGTCTTCCTCTACTGCGCCGTCCCTCGAGGGTGGATTCGAAGACTTTCCGGGCCGGAGCATTGGTTTCCATTCGCTCTATATGACCTAGCCATCTCAATCGTTGGATTTTCACCCTTCAGGCTAAGTCAATGTCGCTGAACAGCTCGTACAGTTCGTTGTTACATCTTCTCCTCCACTCACCCTCTATGCAGACGGGACCGAAAATCACCCGAAGAATTTTCCTCTCAAAGCAGCCATCTGCTCATCCGCTTTTGACAAAGTCCATGCTTCTGCGCCATATAGCAGGACTGGGACGATTAGCAAGAGTTATTCTTCGTTTGATTTCAGCACTGGTGTCATTGTCTGAATTAATAGCAGTGCCATTGACAACACGCTGTGCTCTTCCGATTATGTCAATATCGTCGGCATATGCGAGTAGTTGAAGGGACTTCTGAAAGATTGTGCCTCTGGTGTTGGCGTGCGAGTTTTGCACAATTCTTTCAAGTATGATGTTGAAGAAATCGCATGCAAGCGCGTCGCCTTGTCCGAATCCTTTTTTGACATCAAAGGTCTCGGTTAGGTCTTTACCGACCATGATGAAGCAGCGTGCATTCTCCATCGTCATCCTACACAAACGGACGAGTTTGGTGGGGATGCCAAAACTAGAAATTGCTCTGTATAGCTCGTCTCTATAGATGCTGTCATACGCGGCCCTAAAATCGATGAAAAGGTGGTGGGTATCGATTTTCTGTTCCTGGGTTTTTTTCCAAGATCTGCCGCAGTGTGAATATTTGGTCAATGGTGGATTTTCCAGGCCAAAAGCCACACTGGTATGGACCGACCAGGTTGTTGACGAATTTCTTTAGGCGTTCACACAACACCGCAGATAAGATCTTGTATGCAATGTTCAGAAGACTAATGCCTCTATAGTTGGCGCAGTTTAGAGGGTCACCTTTTTTGTAAGACTGGGAAAGGCTTAAATATTTACTGCCAACTGTGCTCTTCAACTATTCCTGGTAAAATGAGATAAATTGTTTACTTTTTTTCAGCCGAAAATTTGTCTGTTTAACATAAACTTAACCTGATACGTATTTTACAAATAGAATGGTTCACTCATCTCGTGAATTATCCAATCAAATGTTCTGCATTGAAAAAAATGTTTGATTTATCGTCGTGAAACTGGGAAATAATCTTCTAGCTCTTTTATGTGAGAAAATCGATTTTTTGTCGGCTCTTCTTGAGGCAAAAGCACAAAAACCGATGGCGTACTGAATGGAGGGCCCCTCTTAAGCGCACTCGCCACAGTAAATTAAGTATTAAGTACAAGTTAAAAGTTTTCAGCTGAATTTGTTTTTTTTTTGGTTCCGTATTTTTTGTGATCTAAAGTTATAGAACAATTCGAGTATGCATTGGGGAGACACAACGTACGACCGACACTTTTTGTGTTGTTTTGCCAGGATAGTCGTCGCAAAGAGACACGAAAAAGTTTCGGTTAAACGATTTGTTTTGGGAAATGTTTTCTTTTTTATTTTAAAATCTTTAGTGTGCACTAAGTAAATGTACACAGATTTTGTGAAGCATAACTGGCGAGAAAGAATTGCAGTTCGATTTTTCTTTCGAAAGTTTGTTGCGGAACAACAATGGATTTTGAGCAATCCATAATTTGAAAACGGATAATAAAAATAAAAACTTGCGAGTTTAAGAGGATTTTCTTATATTTACACACTTCGTGAAAATATTTTTTGTCAGTGGCATTTAATAAGGTGAATACATATCAGGGAAGTGCTGTTCGGTTGCCCTGACTGGAAACACAGGAAATGCAGCATGTCAGTCGATAGATCTTGTCAAAGGAGTCAAATGAAGATGAGTGCCAGAATGCTGCAAACGAATGAATTCTGAACGCCGATTGTAATTCGAAATTTTAGGTTATTGTCAACCGCCGCCCATTTACGTACTCTTGTTTAGAAATCTTCAGAGTTCATGCGAGGATGAAAAACAGGAAACTGTGTCCACGGGCCATAGCAAGACTAGTCAAGACCTCGCACTAAATGTGTTCCTAAATCGCTTTCGACACAGCTATAAGGGACAGAGTGGCAGGTCTAGAAATAAATTGAAAAAAATGTTATATACCGACAGACAGCGGTGAATGATGAAGAAACGGTCGTGAGTTTTCCTGGATTCATCATCTTGCGAGCAGAACCTCAAACAATTTCTCGAATCACCTATTGCTTGTTCTCTTACCTAGCAGAGGGTCTAACACTCTCCATAACTGCCTCCCTAAAATGGAGTCTTCGTTTGGTACTTACTTAATTTATGCAAAATCTTCGATTACACAATGACTTTTTTTGTTGATCCTGTTTCTTCTGAATATTTTTTTAATTTAATGAGATAAGTTTTACTCGGCGTCTAATGAGTTTTAAATTCAAAGACAAAATTTCAGCGTACAAGATGAAGGGATATGAACCGCTGGACAAAAAAGGAAGAAAAGGGATCACAGTACGGTAACTTTTTCATATTTAATGACTTTGTTGTGTCCTCCTCAACAAGCATCGTAGTCAGTGCACCACCATCTTTCTGCCACTCCATCGCGCTTACTTAAAAGTTGATCCTTCCCGAAAGAAGATACTATGGCCGACCAATTGATAATCCCTTTACTTTCGGCACGAATCTCCAACCTTTTCTTGTTTTTCATTTTTTCTATAGCAAGGTGGGCGGGCGGTATTGAATAAGGAACGAGGCGAAAGTTTTGCGCGAATTCTTGAAATGCTATTTATCTGACAACACTTCCACTGCATTATCGCTACACTATAATGAATTAAATTATAAAACAAGAACTTCGACGAATATTTTCACTGTCATATTGTATTTATGAAGCAAGCTCCAGCAGAATACTTTAACCAGCACAGGCAGCGGTTTACTGAAGTGAGAGTGAGATTGAGCAGATTCGTGCAAAGCTGGCGGAAAACATCGCCCATGAATAGGGAGAGACCTGAGCACCCCGTCCAACTAATAAACTTGAATAGAAATTTCTACTACAGCGAAATGCTTTTAGTTTATGCTTGTCTGAACCAGAGAGTAGTTCTGATGAGGTGATTTAGGAGGCGGATTTTTTTGCAAGTTTGCCACGTCAACAGTGTGAACTGAAATGAGGCGGCAGCATCAATCCTGATTCATTAATGATTTAGAATGCTTGAGACACATTACTACGCTGTGACGTCGGGTTATCCGTCGTCTTGTTTCAACGGAAGCCGGGGAGGAATGTTAAAAATTACAGGTGAATTGAAATGATGTGACATCTAAGAGGCTAGTGGGTGGCAAGCTTGGCAATGTGATTTTCG
The DNA here is from genome assembly GCA_930367185.1 of Myathropa florea. Lineage (NCBI taxonomy): Eukaryota > Metazoa > Arthropoda > Insecta > Diptera > Syrphidae > Myathropa > Myathropa florea. Next base: position 101,632,722 of record OV884003.1, read on the forward strand.
AATTGGAATAAAACCTTTTACTGACGCATATTTACCAATTTTCATAGTGAATAACTGAGCATGATGAGACAACTGCAGGGTGTTTTGCTTTTTATAAAATTTCAGATAGAATACAATTTTAAAATAATAAAATAACAATTTTAAAATAAAAACAATATATTTTATTGATCAAATCAAAATATAATATAACTTCGGTCAAGCAGCCACCTTTAGTCAACAAAGGCGCTCCCTTTTAAGTAAGGCCCCATCGGTTTTTAGAGAAGTTTACCTTCAAATGTTATCCTTTGATTATGTTAGGTTGGGGTTGGTTTGTTGGTGTACCACAATCACCCCTAAAGGAAGAAATCGAGACTTGAGAGCAGTCAAATCGGAAGATCGTGGAAGCTAGTGGAAATTTAGATTGCAGCATCGAGCTGTGTGTGATGTGGCACCGTTTCGTTGGAACCAGATATTTCGTCGGCCTAATTGATCTGATTCGGTCAAGTACAAGTAAGTTTTCCAACATTCATTACAACTGTAATAACGACAAAAGCAATATCAACGTTATGAAACGTTGTCGTTTTTGAAGTGAATTTTCATTACTTCAGCTCGTTGTCAAAGGAAATATCGATCTGTATTTATTAACCTCCTAGTTCGTACTTATCAGAATTCATAGCAATGATAATTGAGTATTGGCAGTTCACCAATGCGTCAAATTGGAGATGACACCTCTTGGAGGATCCTATTTGTATAATAAGATACGTCTCTCCCCTACCAAGTTTCTTCTCGAAAAGATTTTGTCCCTATTCCTGGCTTCAATTACTTAATTTATTGGCAGCATCATATTGAATATACAGTCGACTCCCTTCAATTCGAACTCCCTCTAAGTCGAATTTCCCTCTAACTCGAATTTTCCATACAAAAACCATCCTCTAAGTCGAACTCCCTCTAACTCGAACTAATATTGATATCCCGTGAAAATTCGACTTAGAGGGAGTCGACTGTATATCATTTCATGCTTTTCTGACACCCGCTTGTATGATATCTTCTTCTTAAAATTATGGCTCCAAATTATGGCTCACGTAGTTTGAATGACCACCATTTGCACGATTATTTCGTTAATATGTCATCATTGTCAGATGTCATCACAACCTATATTATTTGGAGACTACACACAAACCAGCTCAATATTCCATTTTCACCCGTCTGTAAGTGCTCATATCATCTACAGTAGCATATTATTTAATTTTAAATTCTATTCAAGATAAAATGGCAACAATGCGGGTGCAGTGGTGTAGTGGGTAAATGGTCGACTCTTAAGTTCGAGGTCTAGGTTTGATTACCGAAAAAACACCATTCCTGTTTTCATGGCTCTACCACTTTGGATTCACTGACAATGCTAAAAGAGTATAACTGTCTAGAAAAAGCTTCTTAATCTCTCTGCTTGGAGTTTTTATTAAACTGAAGGTCTTCTCTACTCTAGCATAACTAGCATAAATGCCTGTATGATCATATGTTCACTAAGCTTCGAGGAAATTTGTCACATGCATAGTATTTCCCTTCCCTTCTTCAAATAGTCTACGAATATGATGCATCGCGAATCTAAAAAAAACTTTTCCAGTCGATGGAACCGTTTTCGGCTTCTTTGAAGCACGTTCGCCATATGAAGTACACTGAGTAATAATGGATCAGAAACGTCGTAGAAACTCTTCTGCGCTTAAACTTGTCCAAATAGCGGTCTCAATTTGTCATGTGATTTACTTCACTGGGAGTAACAATGGACGGCTATAACTTCGAAGCATAGCCTAAGGCTCTTGGCGCTCTGGCTACTAAGCTACAATATAATTTGAATTATATTGTAGTTACTCAATAAATAAAATAAAATAAATAACTTCGAAGCGGGAAGGACTTCTTGTACAACGGCTCCGCTGTAAACAAAAAAACAAGAACACAGTTCGAAATTAATTGTAGAACAACTCTTTCCAAACACTTTTTCGAAAGACCAAGCAGTTTATGAGCTACGGGTTTTGGAAAGAAATTATGCTTTAAATTTTTATAAATATTTTTGCACATACTGAAGGTGTGGAAAATGTATAACGATCATCAGGCTGATTTAATTATTCCATGGAAGATGAGTGAAAAAGAATTTCACGCGATTAATTCGAAATGCAAATCATATACCAATCATGTAATGAAAACGTAGTTTTTTAAAGTAACTTTCAAAAATCTTCGTTCGAAGCGAGTCCGCTATCACAAAATGCTGCAAATGTCAAATCACATCGCAGTCGATTATTTCTTCATTTTCTTCCTACTTTTTAGGGTTTTCGAAGTTTTTCGGAACTTATAGGGTAGGGTATTTATTCTTTCTCGCCTTCCGCCGCCATCTCTCTTCGAGATGCCGACCTAGACTTGGAACGATACCTTCAATTCAAGCCCCGAATATGTGGGAATAGCTTTTGAAAGAGGGATGTGCCCCATGTAGTGCCTGAGCTGTAGACGACACCGTAGGGACCCTGATTTAGCTTGAACCATAGTGCCATCCAGGAAGAAGGACTGTGTAAACTTAGACTTACACGCTTTGATTTGAGATAACATGACACATGTACGAGTACATATAGCAGCATCAACATATTTTTACACGTGTGTACACGTCAGGTTATTCTGCCTGATGTTTAATGAAATCCACTGATTTGATGAACTTCTCAGTTAGCCAACCCATTTTACAATACCGATCTAAAAGGTTTTTAATTTAAGCAATTAATTCTCACATCTGAACGCGTTTGAGAAATTAACGTATTACGTATTTCATCAAATGCATCGTGCACGTATCCGTGAATATTTCTACTTGAGAACAAAATCATCCTGACACCGGTGTGGTTGATTGAGTTATTCGATTACCCCAGAAAACTTGTCCAAAGCGCAGCACCGTAACTTTTCCCCCCTGTATAGATCCTTTTAAAGAAGCGTAGTTTTAGCATTTATTAAACCCAAATCGCTCCCCTTTTTTCTTTGTACCACTTTTGGCTGAGTGATTTCTGCATTTAAAAGATTTCCACAAACAAAAACTTCCAACGAACATCAAACGGAATCACTTCGGAATATCAAACAAAAAATGAACAGAAAGAGAATCAAAAAGAAAAGGATACAGCCGTGGAACAATCAAACGCGCCCAATGAATAACACAAGCGCAAAGCTAAATATTCCACCTTTTTCCTTACAATTGCCTTGGGCTTCTGCCTAATTAGCATGAATCGCTGCCAGATAAAAAGGTACAAGAAGTCAGGGAAAAAGGATTATAAAGCACATGACCAAAGGATTGATGGAGTGCACGGAGTGGAACGACAACGCATTGCCAAGTGGAAGGGATGGATGAAGGGGGATATTTCTTCGTTGTAATTAAAAGCGTAAAACTCCCAAAATGAAGGTAAATTAAAACAATCATCTAAAAAGAAAACTAACCTCACATTTCCTGCGGGCACGGTCCTTAGATAAGGAAATCGTCATCGTCGTCTTTCGGCGAAAATACAGAAAATTAATGAAGGAATTTGAATGATGTCAGTATAGCGGTATGAAAGGTGAACAATAATAAAAATGTCAGATATTAGAGAAAGTTTTTGTCAGTGCCTTACAGTGCGATGGAGTCCTTAGAGAAGGACTGTTTTTGGTGCTAAATTGATATTTAATGAATTGTCCTTTTCACAAACCCTACCTCCCGTCGGTTGTTGGGTCTGTGCGAAGGTTTACTCACAGTCAAGAAACAAAAATTGGGACAGAAGTTTCATATATCTTCATTTGATAGATACAATTTAGTTCTTTCTGTTTTTTTTGCCGTTTTCAACTGGATTTTGTATAGAACCTTTGTGTTATCTTTAGAGAATATTCTGTTTTTTTCTTTAATTATAAAGGACACGGTGAAAGAAAACACCCTCCGGGTTGGTGTGGCTCCTGTTTCTGCCGTTGTTATCTGTTGTTCTGATTTTTTGTTTTCTTTTTGCACTCTAATTAAAATCGTAGAACAATCAGACACACACTCGTAGAGCTCGTAGAATGAAGACGAAAGATCTTCTCCTTGTATTTCTCCCACTCTACATACGTGTGTAGTAGACACTGTGAGTGAAGAAAAGGACTCTAAAGAGTAAAGCTTTCACATTTCTTTTATACCAAAGTCAGCTCCGCATCATTTATCACTCATTCATGTGAGGCATGATTGTGATTGTGTGGGAGTTAAGGGCCGATGGACACTACCTTATATTCCGTCTAATACATCTCTGTAGTACAGCTAGTTGAGGTGAATTGGGAAGGGGTGGAGGTTGGGTTGGGCTAAAATCGCGCGCACGAGAACATCATTGAAAGTGGAGTGAACAAGATAAATGATAGGTAGCAAAAAGCAAAGCATCACGAAAGGGAATCACAAACAAGGACTGTGTCGTGGGATAGAACAAAAATTGAGGTGGCGAAGCAAACCGGGTGCGGGAGGAGCTTTTGGCAACACACAAACGATGAGCGTTTTGGTATTTCGAACAAATCGTATCTTCTTTCAAACGTGAAAGTGGGTTGGACAATTTAACATCATTTGTCAGTGCAAAGGGAACCGAGAGCAGAGGCAACATAGTACTGAAATGGATAAGGACTGTTGCGGAAGACGGGGACTGTGGCATGGGACGAATTATTGAGATATCAGTTGTTGGGTAATTGGTTTTGCAAACGTAATGATAAATTTGCAAGCAGTAGCAACTAAAGGCGAGTATCTATGAGAGCTAGTTCACATTGAGGCGGATGATTAATTTTGTAGACACATTCAGAGATTAACTAGTTAGCGAGCCAAATACGTTTCTTAAGTTATTTGCATTTGAAGATATTAATTGCGTTGCTGATGCAATAGATTCAAAGAAAGACTGTGACAGCAAGGTAAAAGTAGTGGTCATTGCTGCAGGGAAATGTATGTCAAGCATTGCATGACCATTATCCGTGAATAAGATACAATTTTTTTAAGGTAATCTCAAACTAAACCAGCCGTAAGCACGCCGACACATAGACTTGATAGTCTATTTTTGGAAAGATTGAAATGTCAACGGAAAATAATTTATCAATTTTTTTTTCGGATGTAACACTACTCTGGAGCACTTAGACTCAAAACTGGTCCATTGTACCGCCAGGTAGCAACCTACTCCAGTGCCGTCAATTTGGTCCCAACGGCAAATGGTGACTGGACCAGATTCGATTTCACTGAGATTCGAACCTGGGACCCCTCTAACTTGGGGCAGGCACTTAACCAACTGCGCCACCCAGTCGCTCAATTTATGAATTTACTGAGAGAAAAAAAAAACTGGTCGCAGTAGGTAAATGCATCAATTCGTATGCTGAAGGTCTAGGTTCGATTCCGGTCACAACAGCTTTCATTTTTCAAGACACCACCTCTCTCGAGTCAATGACAGTGTCCAGTGTATTTTTAAGTGGAAAATATTGATCGCTGTGGGTAAATGCATCCATTCTTATGCTGAAGGCCTAGGTTCGATTCCGACAACAACAACACAACACACTTCACGGCACCATCTCTCTCGAGTTATTAATAATGCTCCGAGTATTTATCGGGAGGCGGAATTGGTCGCAGTGGGTAAATGCGTCGATTCCTATGCTGGAGGTCAAGGTTCGATTCGCGAAACAAAAACTTAACACATTTCATGGCACGACCTCTCTCGAGTCATTGACAATGCTCAGAGAGTATAACTCTTAAGGAAAAGCTTCGTGGTTGGGAGTCGGCATAAAACTGTAGGTCGCTTTTAGTCGTGAGAGAACAATAGCACGAACAATATGAGAGGTTACTGGAGAAGTTTGACCCATCTCTACCTCGGGCTGTAGAGCTCGAAAAAATAATTACAGAACATCCCAAGGCCATGAACTGGGGAGCATAGCACTCCCCAAGTTGTATTTGCTGTTCGGAACCCTGGACTTCATTGGAGAAAATAAATTTGAAAACCTGGGTGTCAGCGAAAGAGGAAGAACTTGACACCGGACCTAGCATTTTGCAACCAAACTTATCAGTTTTCTTGTTTTCGCTTTAGTTAAGTTAAGCTGGCTAAGGTCAAGAAGGTAAGACAGAAGATTCATTTTTCCTTTTCTAACTTTGAAAATATAAAGTATTCAGACACTCTTAGATATTTGGTCACACACAACCCATTAGCAAGTGAAAGTCCTCTTTTCCTCAGTATTAAACTTCATGAGCTATGTGCATTAATTAATAAATTTATTCAATAAATTATTACGGCCAATTTCAACAAACTTAATGGTCTCTCGTAACTGGCTTAAGCCGAATTAAAGTTTCCCATTCTCAGCTCCATTGGGTGTCAGAAGTGGCACGAAGTTCGTGCTGTGTAAGTGGTTAAATCCGAAGTGAGAAGAACTTTTTTGGTTCTCGTAATTAGATTTTAAATGTGCGAAACCATAGGTGAGAGCACCTACAACCGCACACGAGTATGCACGAGTATGTGTGTGAAAGAAGCAATTAAAAGTTGTGCACAACAAACCAAAAACTGTAATCTGTCGACAAGGACAGGTGTTACAGGAAAACAGAGTTAAGTGAACATCTTGACTTGTGTTGAACCAACAAATTAAAAGTACGTTTGAGAACAGTCACATCAAAATCCGAGACAGGCCACATGTGGCCAATAAAATACTTATGCAAAATATGCGACAGGAATAGTTTTGATATTCCGCAATAGCTACGAGCAAAGCAAAAGAATTAGGGAATACGGAGGGAAGCCATTAAAGGACGTTTGCTCATCGTATGGCTGTTATTCCTGACTATCCATTATCGAACAGCCATATGAACGAGCATGTGAAGGTAAATCCAGCATGACTGAGCGGAACTAATGCACATATTCCAAAAACACACAAAAGTCACTTAGCCCAGGAGATAACCGCCCAATAGGGACTTAAGAAGTGGTTACATCCCGATGTCTGGGGAAAGAACATTTGGTTTTTTTCTTCACCGAATAAACACACACTGACACAAGTATTCATATATGAAGAATCCAGAATCCAGGACACAGTAAGAGCCACACGGATAAGAGTCCTTTTGTGGGAATATGTAGTGGTTTTTGAGTAGCTCCAGCATGGGAATCTTAATTCTCTCCCATTGTTATCTCATTCTGCCACTGTCGTCATCGTTGCTGCGGCTGCTGCTGCCACCGCCGCTGCTAATGCCACCATTTTCGCGGTCCTTGAAAGATCTAATGGAATTTCCAGAAGGACATTTGGATAGGAATTCCATTTCATTTCAAAAGCTGAAGCACAATTTTTGTGGAAGATAGTGCACGGAATTTCAATTGCAAAATAACTTCTGAATGTCTCTTGCGGATAATTTCCTCGCCTGTTCTCGCTCTTCACTTTCTTGCAAAAGGCACAGTCATGAAGGCGTAACTTAAAAATTATTGCGGTTCCGGAAGTTTTGTAATTAACTAAGAACTCGCAGTAGCAAGCGAGGGTGAATTCTGCAGACTGCCAGCGGTCGGACCAAGAGAACGGTGTTAATGCAAGGTTTGTTGAAGTTTGTGCGCTTCTTCATTTGCCACTTGAATTACACGAGTGACCTTCGAGAGTTGCAGGACGGCGCCACGGCGGTTTGTGCTTCGTCTCCCCATAACAGGTTAAGGGAACGAAATAAATTTAAGATTGGGGATTCGTTTAATTTAAGCTTTCGAGCTGGAGTGCACATGGATACAATTGTAATGCTAGCGCGATGAGATAAAAATATTAAATAATTTTATTGCAGACAATTACCCCTCATTCTGTGGGTGATGGGTGTCTGGTGAACGCTTTTAATAGTTTCCTTCACTTGGGTTTTTTTTTTCTTCATTCTTTGGTGTGCTTCCTTTCGGGGATTGCTGTATTTATGAATGAATAGGGAGTGGAAGGTGTGCACCGTGGCATGCGAAATAGTTCAACTGTAGCTAAAGGCACTTTGGCTTTAGGTAGCCTTACAAAGAATATTTCTTCTGATATTTAATGGTTATTATTTTCAGAATGGGGAAAACTATCTCAAAGATTTTGTTGCCTAGGATTGCTGTAGAGAGCCGTAATGATGTGAAGGTGCTTTCTGAGAAGTAATTAGTCTTAGAAAATTGAGTACAGAGAAAAAAGCTGTTTTGTTGTATACATAATCTATTCAAGCATTGATAATCTTTTAAAGTTTCCATTTTTTAAAGCTTTTATATTTGTGCTCAGTTTGTTTGCCTCTTTACCATTTTGTACATCGTTCGTTTCGTGAATGGTTCGAAAATTGTTTTGACAAAACATCACTGTTTGACGTGTTGTATCATCACTGCCTCATTGAATTGGCCAGAAAATTACAATTAATAAAGATCCATGATCACTTTTTGCGTAAACAATGACCAACACAAAGATCCAATTAGAAATACTCTCATCTCCCACATTTAACCCAAATATATCATTTTTCGATTCTCCAGTAGGCACTCGCTAATGTTGGGTCCACAATCCATTATTAGATGACGAGGTTTGTTCATTAAAAGTCAGCGAAAGGATAATATGGAAACATAACCAATTAACCACTGTAACGACTATTCCCATATTTTAGAGTCTCATTGTGTCAGCAAATATTAAGCGCAAATTACCGATTAAATGCTCCCATAATGATCTCGGTATTAATAAACATTTAACGAGCAATTGGATGTAAATGCCCTCCCCAGGCCCGACCGGCTGGCCCTGCCAGAGACCATTTGTTATTCAGACGGCTATATGCGTTATTATGCAATATTTGCCTTTAATTTTTTATTCAGAAAAAGACTGACACGGAGCAATAAATTACCATCTGTGGGCGGCTGTGAGGGTCGACGAAAGGGCGAGGAAAAAACCTGGGGGGCGGTAGGTCTGTCGGTCGAACAGAGAAACAGCCTCGATATGGGCGGTTGTAATTCGGTGAAATTCGCAGTTGTAAAAGTTTAATGCAGCACAGGATGGATGTTATTTGCCCTCGGTCGATGATTCACAGGATCCATCAACCGCCCTTTTAGCTGAGGAGGGTGTTCTCTCTCTTTCTCCCTCTCTCTCTCTCTCTCCCTCTGTCTCTTTCGCTTCATCTGTCTATCTCTGCCTGACTCTTTCTTTTATATTGTTTAATGCTAAAGTTAGCTGTGCATTGTGGGTGACTCGCTTAAAGGATAATGTGAACGATAATGATTAAACCCGATGAATTTTTTTTACGGTTCGCGTTTAATTTGTTTTGTTTTCATTTAATAGAACTGGGAGTTGGGCCACCAGTGGAGGTGTGGAGGAGGATGGTAATCACTGCAGTCAACCGGTTACAAATTGCTCGCACATAACGTAAGTATGGATGTTGTACCTGTTGTAAAAATCTGAGAGAAAGAGGAAGGATGCAGGAAATCGTGATTAAAACTTAATTTTGTTGTTGTCGCTGCAGTGTCCTTGTGTGTGGAGCTTATACTCATTAACCGGTTAAATATTTTACGTCAGGAGGGCGGTTTCTGTTTCGCTTTTTCTGCAATTAATGAGATTTTTCATTTGGCAGTTTGAACTTTGATGAACCTGATATGGAAACTGAATTCTGCAGGGAATTGTTATGCAGAGCATTAAGAGTCACAATTAATGGAACTCCGTGAAGATTATCAAATGCAGAAATGGTAAAGAGTAAACACAAACATATTTGTGGCATGCGTTTGTCATGATTTACTTGGATTTAATCAATCTATTGCGTAGTTTCAAATGTGAGAAGAAGAAAGAAATTTAACTGCTCAGATCTATTTGAATGTTAACCCTCATTTACTGTGAAATGAGAATGAGAAATGTAGGCTATTCACTGTTGCCCTTATTTGTACATGAGGAGGTTGACTTTGCTTACGTAACTTTAAAACAACACAACACGAACGTCATATTTGACTGACCCTAGAGTTTTAGTGTATCTGGAGCTCAGTTGGAGCTGACTCTATACAAGACCTTGTTCATCCCAGTCCTGCTGTACGGCGCAGAGGCATGGACAATATCCCAACCGGATGAACAGTCTCTTGGCCTTTTCGAGAGAAAAGTTCTGCTCGCGGTCTTTGGTCCTGTTTGCGTTGATGGCATTTGGAGGAGACGGTTCAACCACGAACTGTATGATCTGTACAACTTAGCTCCAGCCTGAAGAGTCTTCGACTCTGAGCCTGTGGGACAACGCAACAGAAGACGTCCACGTACAAGGTGGCGCACACAAGTCGAGGGGAGGACCTCGGCCGGCTTGGTGTGCGAAACTGGAAACAGCTGGCAAAAGATCATGCTGGCTGGAGGGGCATGTTGAGTGAGGCCCAGGTCCACCTCGGACTGTAGCGCCCTAAGAAGAAGAAGAAGAGAAGCTCAGTCAACATGTCTCAGTCAACCAGCACGGTCTCGTAGTAGGTACTTCCAGTTACACACATTCAGCTAACTAAGGTCCCTCCTGAGATGTGTACGCCACTGGAGGCATGGTCGTCCTTTACCGCGTTATACTTCCGGTTTGAAGTCAAAGATTTTCCGGCCGGAGTATTGGTGTCCATTCTATTTTACCTAGCCATTTGAGAGGAGAGACTCCAAAGAGAGAGACAAAAAGTTTCCCCGTTCAGTCGTCTCCTCAAAACACCATCAGTGCACACGGAACTGAAGAAGGACTTACTTCTAAAAACGACAAAAAATCTTCTCATCCGTTTTGGTAAGTGTCCATGCCTCTACGAGATACATCAAGACTGGGATTATCAAAGTCTTATATAAAGATATCTTGGTTCTTCGAGAGAGGGCTTTATTCCTCAACTGCCTTCTCTGCTCAAAGACACAGCAATTGGCGAGAGTAATCCTTCGTTTTATCTCTGCGATGGTGTCATTTCTTGAGTTTACTTCAGAGCCTATGTAGAAAAAGTCTTTCACTACCCCATATTTATAGCTGTCTATAGTAACGTTTTTTCCGTCAGTAGACGTCAGTATGTACTTTCTTCTTAATCTCGTACACTGTAAGACCCATTTTATCCGCTTCCTTCTCGATGCAAGAACTATTGTTACATGCTAAGAAATTCAAGAAACTGTCTTGCAAATGAGCTTCATAATTGAGCCCATTCAACCAAATTAAAAAAAGACAGCGGTGTAGAAAAACTTGTTCTTTTAGAGACTGTCGGCAAAATAAGAACCTCGAATTTCTAGAGGAAGATAATATATATCATAATAATTGTGGCGCTATAGTCCGAGGCGGATTTAGGCCAAACGGTTACATTTGTGTTATGCGTGCTATTTTTCTCTCACGAGTTTATTGTTCCGAAGTGCGAGATTGAGAATCATTTTCAAGACAGTTCTACTCTTTATGCATTGTCACTGCCTCGAAAGAGTAGGAGCCGTGAAATTTGATAATTATTTTTCCTGTACTGGGAATTGAACCTAGACATATTCACCACCCCACGGCACCCAAAGGATCAAAGAAGATATTTATGTAGTGAACTAAGGACCTGCAAATCGACATCAGAAATGGCATGACACAAATATCATTTGGCTTGTTGCCTGGAAAGGTCACCAAGACTATGTTTTTGATTAGATATTACGAACCCTTAAAAACAATTTCTGCCCCCATTACTAAATTGATAACTGTCTAGTCACTGCTACCATTCGCAAACCATCAGGTAATTCAAAAAAAAGTAAGTCGAAAAAAAAAAACTTAATTCTTATCCTTGAAACGATTGCCTCATGACCACTTTACTGGCATCAAATAAATTAACACAATAATACCGCAATAACAGAGACCTGAAGGAATCCTTTGCCAGAAAAGCAATCCGCATCCAAGACGGCCACATCTTTGCGGCAAGAAGGAGTGTATCCAACAATACACAACACAACGTCATTGCATTGATTACATTATATTAAATCACATTACGTTGAATATCCTCGATATGGCACCCATTCAGGCCTCCTATTTGTTGCGTTCAATCAGTTTGATGGCGCATAAATGCCTTCCTGCGGAATGGCATATGCCAGAATGTCGGGAAGACCGGGTTGAAGGTGGGGTGGATTGGCTGCGACTCATTCAGCAAAGCTTTGTAACGATATCGTTTGGCATCGCTTGGAATCCCCTTTTAACCTCCGTAAATACTTTAATAAATATTAATTTTGCTTGCCGTTCCGTTGGTATTCTTCGCCTTGTTCCACACGGCAAGGGTGGACGGGAGATGCTGCCACCTCTCACTCTGAATCACATCAAATCGAAGTAAGGGTGTAGTTGGTTTCTCCTTTTTTTGTGTTTTTTCATCATTCGTTTTTTTTCTCTGGATTTTTGTTATTTAATTCGGAATTTGTTGGGAGGATTTCTTTCGTTTCCTTTCTTGTGGTGCTTAACCTCGAAACAACATGAGAACAAGGGTTTTGGCTTAATGAAATTTTAGGGCGGAATTTGATTTATACGCACGGAGCTTAGAGCTGACATCGCACGACAATGTGTGGGCGGGTATGCATGCCGGTCTATGCTCAAACACACATATATGCAGACGGATTAGAGATTTCAATAAGAGTCTGAAAAAAGCGATGGTTCAACAACGCCGCAGCCACCTCTGTTGCCGCCGGAGCTTATGAAGTATGCCTGAAGGGGATGAATGTCTTAGTGTTTTGGCTGAATATCCTGATGAAGGTTATAACAATGTGATTACATTCTTATTTTTGTCGTGTGAGTTATTCGTTTCGATATGATTTTGGGCTTAACAACGGGTTTGTGGTGATAGCGGTGGCGGTGAAGAGGCATTCCTTTGACATTTCTGGATTTACCTATCTACTGAATCAATTACTAAAATAAGCTTCTTATGATTTTTGTTTTCGCCTTGGAAGCGAGTTGAGTTGTTACGTGGCTGAGCCTGAAGACACGCAGCAAATCGTGGAATTATCGGGGATTACATCATTCGCTCCAAAGGAATGCTCAACCAGAAGGATTAAATGTGTTATCGTCATCAAGGAAATTCAAAATTTTCAGCAGAATTAAGCTAATTCAATCGACAGGGAAATGATGGGGCTAAAGCCCGCCGTCGAAATGAAGTGTAAGCTCATCTTATTTTAGGCTTTAAAGAAAGGATTCATTCAGAGAGAACGTAACAAATGGGGAATTGGAGCGAGATTGAAGCCACAGACTTCGAACCTCTATGCAGTTTGCACAGTATAAACATAATACCAACACTTTTTCATATCCCTATGTCAGAATCCAATTCATCATTAAAGTCCGAATGACAACGATTAATTAAAAAGAATTGGAACAGACAAAAAATACAGTTAGGAAAGATTGACAAATGTCTGTGGGTTAATTGTCTAGATAAGTTAATTGAAATTGGGCGCCGTGGCCGTGTGGTTTTGTGTGTCGACCCATACGCACTAGACTTACTAGGTTTGAAGTAAGGAAAAAGCAACAATTTTTTCAGAAAAAAATTGTTCACGGCTAAATCTCTTTCGAATCACTGACAATGCTTAAAGAGTGTAACTGTCTAGAAAAAGCTTCTCAATCCCGCCGTTCGAAATCGGAATTTAACTGTAGGGTCCCCTCCACTCGTGAGAGTGATGGTAACCGTAGGGGAAAATCCCTACATGTAGGTATTTTCAGCTCAAAAATGAACCCGTAGGGAAAAAAGGACAGATTTTTAAAATAACCGAAAATGTAGGTACTTTCAATATTAGAAACTCTCAGTTAATTTTCAGAGTTTTAATTTATGATTTCATGAATGCTTAGATGTTATCATACCCTCATTCTTTTGCTTCTTCCACTTGATGTTTTTCGATCCATCATTAACTATACGTGAGTTGGTAATTTTCGTTAGAACTCAACCACGCTTATCAAAATTAAATCAGATTTCGTTGTCTTTTGCTTGAACTGATTCGGTTCAGTTTGTTTTTCGTTTTCCTTAAACGTAATTGATGTAATTTTTATTTATTACAATTTCATGCCAGTATCAAATTCAAAACCGGTCAGTTCATTTTTCCAAGCAAAACAGACAGTTAAAAGTATTCAAGGCGAAGTACACAATTTTGAAATTAAATTAAGTGCATATATTTTTCGCAGAACATAACGTCGCTTTCCAAATTGTGGAACATTTGCTTCCACTTCTTAAAGACATTGTCCCAGATTCAAGAATTATACAAAATTCGAAGTTGGGGAGGAAAAAATGTACCAGCATTACAAAAAATGTTTAAAAAAACACATAGGGGAAATTTTAGGCTAAATTTTGCGAATGTGTAGGGAGAAGTAGGGATTTTTTTTCATCGTCGGTAGGTACTTTTTCTTTTTTTTAGTTACCATCACTGCGCCCAACACGAGTAGTTGAGAATTAGGCCCAGGTCCACCTCGGACTCTAGCGCCGTAAATTTTAATAATTTATCAACAATGAAGAAGAGCCAAAATGCAGACACTTGCAATGCGAAGATCAAACTTGCAACGAATGCAAATTAGGTAAGATAGCGATTCTGTTTGAGAAGTGAATTCAGTGAACAAATCGTTCTCTATTGTATGCCTTCAAATCATATATGTGAATATATTGGAGCCACTGTATGTACATACAGCCATCGTAAAAAAAGTGAGTGAACTTAGCGAAAAGTTTGTCCTCTAAATTAAAATTTACCAGAATGACCTACGCCAGGCATTGATACCTCAAAGAATCATAGCTCAAAAAGGCTTAATTTTATTTTGTATAACATAATGGTAAGCATGAGGCAATTAATTTGTTTCAAAAAAAAAGGTTAAAAATAAGTGTCAAAAGTGAGTACCACCCCAAAAAAATGATCGTATTGAAAAAAGTCGTATGCCCTTATGTCTCCAGTTTTCGTGTCTGTCGGTCTAAATTTTCTTATAAATTTTTAATGAAAATGAACCGTTCTATCTTACAATCATATGTACACTCACTTTTGACTGCTGTTTTTAGCACTTTTCTCTTTTAATTAATTGTTTGATGTTTACCGTTATGTGGAATAAAATATGGTGTATCTTAAATAATGAATAATTTATCCATGTCTGTGCCAGCTCATTCCGGTAAATTTTAATTTAGTTAAAACTTTCAGCAGATGGCTGACTGTTCAGTAACTTTTGACCCTGACAGTATGTGATATTTAGACAATATATGCACACAACACTCTACAAAATCATACAACTGCGTAGGAGCATTACAACCAAGAGCAAATGATCAAGCTACAGACAGACGACGAAACAAAACAAACACACACGCGCGAGCGATCCAGACAAAACCAAACTGGCAGACAGTTGTAATGAAACACTTCTCTAAAATGCCATCAAGTTTCGACCGCTCACATATTTTACATGGATATCATTTCCAATCTAACATCTACTTCTGCTATTGAACTTGTTGCCACTGCCGAACATCAAAGGACATCTCTGGTTTCCAATAAAATCTTGAATAACAAGCTTTGTCAAATCTAAGTGTGTGCACTTTAAGCGCAATCTGCTATCGGAAACCTCTCCATCCACTGTGGCCCTTCATCAAACAGTACCACCAACCAGCATGCTTGGCATTCATTCACAATAATCGCTTTGAAACTTTCCCACCGAAAGTATCTCCGAAATCAAACTTAGCCCCAAGGCATGCCAAAAAGGAATATTCAACTCTTCATCGACATAAAGGCCTTGGGAGAAGATACAAAAACAAAAATACAAAAAAGGGGCAATGCCAACGACTGGACGGAAATCAAAGGTCTCGTCCGATACCAAGTGCATTGTAAACTGCATAAACTTTTTTGATGCTTCCCCAAAAAGTTGTCCCTGTTCCAGTCTCAGTCGCAGTCGTATTTACCCTCACCATGCCTTCAACAAACAGGACACAAAGCACTTTGTCATAATTCTGAAACGATGCCCTTGGGGTACATTTCGTAGTTTTTGGCTGAGCGAGAGAAAGAGAAACTTTTTGTCCGACAAGATAACCCCTCAGGCTAAATATGCGGTCCTTTTGGAATTACTGTTCCATTACTGACTCGTAGCGTAGTGGTTCCTTGGTCCCTTTCAAAGTAGGCGTCAGCCGCTTCGGTTGCGCCTTAAACAGGTCATATGATGTGCATACACTGTGTCTACATATGTTCATGTACCAGATTCAGCTTGTCCGAACATATCATGACATGAATCATGTCGGAACAAAGTCACCCGGCCGATTTTGCCGCCCCTTAAATTGTTTTGCTTAAAGCTTCACCAATTTACTGCAATGCATTCTGATTGGGTTTTCCCCAACTTAACTCTATACAAATTTAAATATGAACCTTACAAGGATAATAGGTTTTATCTTAAGCTCTCCGTGCGTCCTATGAGTGTAGTTGCAGCCTAGTGTTAGAACTACCTGTGCACTCTGTATCATGCCTGGCTATAGATGTGAACCAGGTATTTCAGGTCAACCAACAAAAGCACACACAGCACAGCAGACTACACTCCTTCAGAGATGAAAGTATACCGGAAGCGTACCGAGGTTTTAGATGTTTTTCACTTCAAGGGTTTAAGGCCAAAGGATATTGGCAATTTTATGCAGGCATTGATAGGTGCTCAGATCGATCCGAGTACATTGGTTAATTTGCTTTCTGTAATCCGTGTGCGTGTTATTTGTTTCCTATTGGGCTAGAGGGGTTTGTGGATTTATTAGATTCGACATGGTAATAAATATTGGAAAACGTTTGCTGGGTAATACGAAGAGGATATCGAAGTGTGGATAAATTTTGTGGCCATTGCAAGAGCGGTTACCTCTACTTGCACTTGATATTTACAAAGAACTCTACGTTATCGTACTGTTGTGCAATTATTCTGAACAATAAAGTACAAGAGTGGAACATTACTTGAGGGCTTTGAATTCGACCAATGAGTGGGGGAGGCACAAACTGAAATTTCGTATTCATATAACTATGTTCCTTAAATGTGGTAGCTACGGATGTATAAAGCTTGGAGATTGATTTTCATATGTATTGTACAATATATTAGTTTGAATGCATCACAAAGAACTCGTTTTTCTTATAATAATAATAATAGCGGCGCTGCAGTCCGAGGTGAACCTGGGCCTAGCTTCTCAGCAACCACTCGTGTTGTGCGTGCTATTGTTCTCTCACGAGTGGAAGGGACCTACAGTTTAATGCCGACTCCGAACGGCGAGATAGAGAAGCTTTTTCTAGACAGTTATACTCTTTGAGCATTGTCAGTGACTCGAAAGAGGTGGAGCCGTGAACAAATTTTTTTTTTAAATTGTTTGTCTGAACTTGGATTCGAACCTAGACTGTGAAAGTCTAATGCGCATGGGTCGACGCACGAACCCACACGGCCACTTTTTCTCGTAAAGGTTGCAAGGAATTAATCCCATGATCCAGTTCTATTTTCTTCTTGTATAAAGATGATCCTTGCGATGAATACAGTCGTATGCGACTTCAAAATCAATGGAGAGCTGATGCGTATAAATTGAAAACTCGCTGGTCTTTCCTAGGATGTGGCGGAATGCGAGGTGCACTGGTAAGTGCCGATTGGTGCGGTGCAAAAGTGCTTTTGACGTCTACACAGAAGGCTGGATAGGATCTTTTAAGCGAAATTAGCAATAATAATGGTGGCTCTACAGTTCGAAGTTGACTTAGCAATTGCAGCAAACACTCGTGTTGTTTTGTAATGAGTGAAAGACATCTACGAACAGCGAAGTTTGAGATGCTTTTTAAGGTTCCGTCTACAAAAACGGAACCTATATAATTTCGGTGTGTCCGTCCGCCCGTCGTGTCTGTCACACTTTTTTATCTCCGAAGTTTATGAAGATATTGGCATGAAATTTTGGAATTAGGTACTTCAGGCCTAGATGTCATTGCCCATGCACCCAAATTTAAAAAGTGGAGCCATTTAGGGATGGCTCCCATATAGGTGAAGTTGCCATTAAATTTTGAAACATTATCGCACCCCATCGACATATCGATCTTTTGAAATGAGGTAAAGGTTTGCTTCAACAGTTTTTGAGCTAAAGTACGGTTTCGAAAATATGGAGCTCCAAAGTTTTTTTTAATGCCATTTCTAAACCAAAGTGTTTAAAAATCTGGAAAAAATCACAAAAACTTCGCTTCATTGAGTACTTTCATTCAAAACAATTCCGAGCATTCTGGCCTTAATAGTTTTCGAGATATTGGCCAAAAACGGTCAATCATCGACATGCGAATTTTGAAAATCTGAAAACGCAGTTTTGAAGACCTAAGCGTAAGCATTAAGAAATGATAAATTTCAAAATATCAATTCATGTTGAAATTTTGAGATATCTAAGATTTAAAATGATAACTATTTTCATTTTCACACATAAATTTCATGCTGTGTTCTATACACTCACCACTCTATTCGTTGATGAGTGTTATCTTTTGGATCTCAACCCCTAAATGCCCAACATCGCAGGCATGAGCAGTGATTAGGTATGATGAAATGGATTTTCTGTGTTGGATAAACTTGGATATATATGTATAGGTATATGTATGGATGAATGTTTGTTTGTTTGGATGTATGAATGTATGAATGAATGGTTGATTTGGGTTGAAGTTAGAAGAAAATTCAACTGAAATAGTTTGGAAACGTCGTTTGATATTCAGAAATCATCCATCAATATCATGCGACGGAACCTTCCCCGTGCGAGTACAACTCGCACTTGCCCAGTTTATTTTTTCACAGTTATACCATTTGAACGCTGTCAGCCACTCAAAAGATGCGAAGCTAGGAAAATGTTTGCTTCTGTCGGGGATTGAACCCAAAATTTTCTGCGTCTGCAAATGGATAAAATTTCAAGAGGCAAAAAAATAATAAAATTAGACAATTTTTGTCCGTAACATACAATTTGACACACAACTGTGTTCCTTCTTTCCTTCTCCTGTACTTAACATGCTTCTTGTCCTGTAGTGTATATCAAAATTCATAAATTTCCTTACTTTATGCAAGTATTTTATTAAGTAGATTCGCACACAAATCATGTCACAGCTCATGCCATCATTTGAAGGGTTTATGAAGTGTATGCAACTTCCTAAATTATCTCTTGACACCTATTAACACCTGAACTTCGAAGGCTCCTCTCAGTCCGCTTGTTCAAGCTGAAGTATTTCCACGGATCACAAGTTCCCTTTGTTACGAGTATTTGCAATCGATTACAGGTTCGACTTGTACGGTTCACCAAACCAAATATCGGTCTTCGTCTTATACAAACTCCACGAAAAATCAGATTTCTTAAACTTTCTACTGATTAAAAGTTTGCAGATGTGTAAAAACAAATAAAATGTTTGGTGTACAATCGTGAATTTCGTGGGTTCCAAAGTTGTGGATATGTGCAAACACTAATTTAAAGGCAAACTATTTACTAATTAAGCTCGGTTAAACACAACTCTGTGTATGTCGATATGAAAATTTCCCATTCGTTCTACCAAAGTACAAGTACTCTCAAGTTCTTAATTGCTTTCCCTCCATTGCACTTCACTGAAACAAGTGAAAGAGAACGCCGCTACTCGTGCACGTGGTATTACAAATTGGTGTCCAAGGAGTACCCCACACCCCAGCATGCTCTCATTCCATTTATTTTCTCACCCAATTTGGACCCAGCTATGCAGACGAGATGTTAAGAGCGGAAATGATCCAACATTAAACGATTTTTCACTTATCCCCATCCACCCAGCGACTAACTTGTACACGTTACGCGATGGTTACCCTGCGGTACAATTATTTTGTTATTTCCAAACCTCTTAAAAGTGCCAGAAAGTTTTCCATACTTCCACTTTTTTACACCCACCCACCTCGCCCCAGTTGGTCGTCTTAAATAATTTCACTCTACGCTCACCCCTCCCGTGTGCTTTTGATTCGGAAGAGAAGGCATTTTGCGTTACGTTACGTTCGCTTCTCTGCCCCCCCTCAAAGCGGGTCAGGCTCTCTGGCCCACCCTTCTTTAAAGGACGATGGTAATTTGCTTCTCCTCTGGGAGTCATTTGTGAAATTTCACTTTCTCAGAGCACTTTGCTGACGACTCAAACTCGTGGGCTCCTATCAACGCCTCGCCATACACACCACCCAATCCTGGAAGAGTGCTCTTGAGAAATTTAAGCATTTTCTTTTTTTGCGGCCGTAAGATAAGCGGTACCAAGCGTTGTGCAGGGGTTTCCTCCACGCCAAGTTCCAACAAAATTATGGACGCTGGTTTGGGTTAAATGTTGGTTATATAATGAGGTAAACTCATTTGAAGATCCATCCGTTCGTTTGCCTTGGTCGTCATCGTCATCGTTGCCATTGTTGCCTTGCCTCCGTCCACTGGCTTTTTAAGATGCCAACTGAGCACGGTAGCGTCACTTTTGTACTCTTATTCCGTCCCTCATGGAAATATTGAGTTCCAACGAAAAGGCGCTGAACGAAAAAGTTGATGTATCAAAAGTATTTTGTGAGTGAAAAGTTTTTGTTGTCCGCGTTTATGCAAATGAAATTGTCTCCGGATGCTTGCTGGTCATGTCTATCGTTGCGCCCACCACCAGCACCACAACGCCAATCCACCTTCCACTACCGCCTCCTCAGCGAATGTCGTGGATAAAGTTTTGTAATTTTGGTGCAAAAAATCGCAGGGTAATGTTTATGTTTGTGCGAGAATTAAATTCTCAAGTTAATATTATTCAGAGTGCCAAAAGCGATTTCTTACGCTCATTGAATAGCCTTCACATCTGAGTTCTCTTGGGAACTAGAGGTGTTAATCGCTCCTGATAGGAAGAGGCGAAGTTCCTTCTCAAATTTGTTGGAAAACACTTTTGTTATGTTTTTTTTTTTTTTTAATTTTCCCAATTCGTGACTTGATCACTTCATTAAAGGAGGACAGTAACTGAAAACCTAAGTTTTTCTTTGTGGAACATAGTGTGATTTAATCCAATACTATCGGTATGAAAACCCATTTTTAAAAGGCGAAAGATTCGAATCCATATATGTTTTGGTAGATGAAAACGCCGCCTATCCCCAATTTTCCAACTCTGAAGCTACGTTTAGTTTTCAGAAAGGTCCAATCATCTTAATTGACTTCACGCCATTTCTAGGAAGAAAATGTGAAAGAAGTTGGTCAAAAGATTTTTTTAAATTAAGACACCAAGCGGTATGCTCGACAAACATTGTAATCTGCTCTTACATGAGTGGAGGGGACCTACAGTTTAATACCAACTTCGAACGCTAAAGTTGAGAAGTTATACTCTTTGAGCATTGACAGTGACTCGCAAGAGGTGTAGCCGTGAAATTATCAAAGGTGTTTTTTCGGGAATCGAAACCAGACTTCGAGCGTAGGAGTCGACGCACCTATCCACTACGCCACGACGCCCCCAACCTTATTCCTTACGGAACACTAATATAAATAAAACGATAATATTAGTATTCCTTACCGAACAATAATGTTATTGTTTCGTATAATACATACTCCTCAGCCTTACCTTTCCTTTTCACTTAACACACACATCGATCACAACAACTCCAACATCCCCATCTCTAATTTTTAACCGCCGAAACTCAGTTCCTCATTAACTCCACTCAGTTATGGAACAGCTTGGCGCCCAATATTAGGCATATCAGTCAATTGCAAAATTTTATACGAAAAGTCTCTGTACTATTATTTTTGCAATAAATGTGGACACCATGTCGTTTTTTTTTTGTTTTTTTACTATGTAATTTCCAAATATAATAAATAAAAGTAATTGTGACTAAATTGTAATTAAATTTTAGTGAAATGATTAATTATTGGAAAACTAATTATTGTGGAATGTTATAAGCAATTGTGTTTTTTGTTACCGGCTTTCTTATTTTTATAGGAGATCGTATCTTAAATTCTAATAAAATATTAGAAATAGAATTTAATTTTTTTTGTATTTAAAAAACCGCAACAAAGTGATGCCGCATCATTATTTAAGAGAACTAAGCTGCTCCAGGCTTCCAATCACCATCAACAATAATCGGTTGCATCCGGTTTTGGTGTCGAATTCCAATCAAAGAATTGTTCAAAGAAAAAATCCCAATAGTGCAGCGTGTAATCAGAATCCATTGAAGCCTTCGTTTGCAATAAAAAAAATAGAGGAGGGTTAGGAGATGTAAAAAAAGACAGAGAAAGAGAGAGCGTGGGAGAAATACGGATAGAAACAAAGGAAGAGAGAATCCAAAAATGATTGACACCCTTATGAAGAATCTAAAGGCCGAATCAAAGGTTCTGCTACATGCGGTCAAAAGATTTACGATAAGTGTTGCTTTTTAGAAGAACTTTGATAATTTATGCGTTGGAACATACCAAGTGTCACCTGAGCACACCTAAGCAAACACATGCCGAGGTTTGTTTTCCAAACTACGCGCAAAACTAAAATCTTGATGAATTATTCCAGGGGATTAGAGAAAGACTGCTCGGAAGACCCCCCACGCCATACAAGAAAAATAAGATTCGAAAATTAAAGATCACTCAATTATCTACAGTTTACACCATTTAAACCACTGTCATTTATGGGATCGAATCGACCCTTCTGCTACGATGGAGATGATGTACTTCGTTTACTGTACTCACGCCCACGTTTACAGTGAACTCTTTTCTTTTAAGGTTTCCAAAGCACTAAATGTAATCACATCCTAATGCCACTTCATTCAGCCTACAATCCACTCTAAACCCTTAAAATGGCGGAAGAAAAGAAAGTCGTTAAATTCCTTATTCGTAGTTGTCCTGCGAAAAAATTGTATCGCGTCACGCTTACTTAAGTATGCGTTAAAGGCAGCTATCATGCCATCCGGAGAGTGACTTTTTATTATACAAACGACTTTCCCCCGATTCTTCAATCTGTCCCATGCCAACATATGTACTCACATATAAGCAAATGAGCGCATAAGGAAAGGATTTCGAAACAAAATACAATTGGACATAAAAGTTAATCGCCCGACTTCCACCACTTTGTCATCCCACTTTGACCTGTCATCATTCACAATACTCTGAATGGTTGCCCAAGTGTTTGCTGAGTTTCAGCTACAGTAGCCACTTTTACTTTGCCTTGCCCCCCAACATCACGCCTGTCCCCTGGGGATAGACTGACCTTCTTGAAAAGGTCTGGTGTTGAATCGATTTGTTTCCGCTTATGCTTTTTATTTAAATTCTTTTCCATTTCAATCCTGAAGAGCCTCGGAGAAAAACAAGGGGAATTTGTTTGGAATTTGTTTTGCATAAATATTGCCATGCTTGCTGTCTCCCCTCACCCCTCAGACTGGAGCTCTGTCTGCCTTGTGTGTGAGTATTTGTCTTCCTCCCCAAATCATCGGGTTTATTTGTTTTGTTTGTCTCTTTTTTTTTTATTATTTTTTGTTACTCCTGAACCCGTTATTCAACTATAATCGAGCTGAGATTTTAAGTTACACCATTGAGACGAATTTTATGAGAACAATTCGGAAAGTTACGGAGCCGAAAGGATTCCATGATGTTTGCCTAGAAGGTCGAGAGTTGTTGGCCGCTTTTTTCGGCTCCTCGCAGAGTTGAATTCGAATATGAATTTTTATTAAGGGGGTCTTTTTTTAAAGGGCCAAAGGAAAAAGAAAGTGACCTTGTATAATAAATTCATAGAGAAAGGATAAATAAAGGATTGTTGTCTGAAATGAGCTGGGTCAGGACAAGGGCAGACATCCACTCGTATACCACTTACTTTTTGAAAATCCGAAAAGGAATCTTTCGATAGTTGCTTTGATTCACTTGAGTAGAATAAATAAACCATGAAAACTGAAATGTTTCAAATTGCACTATAACTCTTCAACTGTGACACATGTGCCGTCATATTTTTTTAAGAGACTTGCTTTCATCTTTAAAAAAGTTGTTAAAATTATTTTTTCTTTGAAAACCCATTTTTTACAGGACTAAACGGATACAGGTTAAAGGTTTAAGAAGGGAGTGCTTATGAATTTTGACTGTTACGTTATAATTTACCATGACATTTGCTGTTTCTCCTATCCCATTCTCCTGTATCGTCCTTATATATACACATAATATAATAATAATAATGGCGGCGCTTCAGAGCAAGGTGGACCTGGGCCTAGCTTCTCAGCAACCACTTGTGTTGTGCGTGCTATCGTTCTTTCACGAGTGAAGGCGCCCTACAGTTGAATTCCGACTCCGAACGGCGAGATTGAGAAGCTTTTTCTAGACAGTTATACTCTTTGAGCATTGTCAGTGACTCGAAAGAGCTGGAGCCGTGAAAAAATGTTTGGTGTTTTTTCGGGAATCGAACCGACAACATCGAGCGTAGGAGTCGACGCACCTACCCACTACGCCACGGCGTGTATATACACATACATTTCTGAATTAGATTGCTGTTTTTTGAATGCACTATATTTTCAAGTGAAACACAATACTGTGTTGGTACTACCATTTTTTTACCAATCTTCAAGCATTTCAAATTCCTCAGCTGTTTTTATTTCTAAAACTCACAAAAAAATGGGAAATATCAAAACACAGGCAAATATTGCAATACCTTGAAAAATTTGCATGAAAGGGTGCTCTGTTTACGTTGCTCCCAATTTTCTCATTGGGATATCTCTCTCTCAAGTAAGATATTGTAGGCTTAAAAATGTAAATACCCAAAAGAATAAAAATGTAACATTGCCCTAGGCATAATCGATCAAGTTGTCACTCATGTCAAGTATCGTATGATCACATGTATATACATACATATACATATGTATATATAAAATAAAGAATAGACGGTCAGTTCGATCCTACCGCTCGTCGAAACAAGTAGTTTTCTTTGGTGTTTCGGTCCTCCCCGCTACATAAATATCAGAAGTGGGATATATGTAAACCCGTATGTCGTGTTCAGTGTTAACAGTTATATTAAATTTATGTTAAATTTATTACTTTGAGTGTGTAAGCTGTTTAAAATTATGGAAGCAGAACGAGCAGTTAGATTTATTCAAAGTGCAACAGTGCCGTTGTTAAAAGAAAAGTTAAATAATCTTGGACTAAGCACTAACGGAAACAAAACGGAATTGAAATTAAGACTACAACAACACCTAGTCAATTTAGACGAAGAAGAAATCTCCAGAATTTTTACAAATGGACAAGAAGAACATGAAGGTGCAGTAAGCGATGGCAATATTTCAAGCGACGAAGAGTCGACTAGTTGCGAGGAGACCCCTGAAAGCCAAGAAGATGACTTGCAGCAAGAAATCGATAGACTCACAGATAGAATCAAAAAACAGCAGGAGATTCTATCACTGAAAGAGAAACTCGCAGCACTATGCAAATCCATTGACACTGCCGCATGCTCAGTTTCGTACAAAGATTTTGAAGACACGATACCAAATTTTTCCGGAGATGACAATTTCTCCATAAAACAGTGGGTGCGGAATCTTGATGATTCGAAAACTTTGCATAGACTTCGCAAGACGTAGCCTTACGGGAACCGCTAAACTGTTTCTCCGTTCGACCCGTTGCTCATCGTGGCCAGAATTAAGATCCAGTCTGGTTAAGGAGTTTCATCACGTGGTAACGTCAGCTGATGTTCACGATGCTCTCAGGAATAGAAGAAAAAGAAAGGACGAAAATATTCAGCAATACACATTGGCCATGCAGGAGATTGCCTACCATGCCGACATCGACCAAGACGACCTCATCTACTATATTATAAAAGGAATACCGGATGATTTATGCAACAAGCAGCTTCTTCTTACTGCAAAAACCCTCGACAAGCTGAAGCAAATGCTGAAGAAATATCAAAAAATGAAATCGCATTTTGTGGACGTCCTACAGCCATCTTCAACCGTATCATCTCCCGTTAGAAACATCAGACGACCGATAATGGACAAGTGCTTCAACTGTAATGATAACGGACATATCGCCGATAACTGCCAACAGCCAAGGCGGGAAAGGGGTAGCTGTTTTAAATGTGGAAAGCCGGGTCATCTAGCATCATCCTGTACAAACGCAAAAATATCATCAAAATCAGCAGTTCTTTTACTCCAACAACCCTGATATGGACCTGAACCAGAACAATCCGAAGTAAAAACAATAGATGGCGATTCTACACTAAATATTAAGTATAGATTTTTGAATAAAAATACTAATGATGTTTTCGAATTTCAAGCTAATACAGTGATTGACACTGGAAGCCCAATAAGCTTTATGCAAGAGCAGTTCATTCCACCTTTTGTAATCCTGCCTTCAACAATTAATAATGCTACATTCTGCGGAATAAATGGAACAAAGTTGGTGATACTAGGAAAAGTTAAATGTATTATTTATGTAAGTGATAGTCCTATAAGTTGCATGCTGCATGTTGTTAAAAATGGAACTATGACAAATTCTGTTGTTCTCGGAAGAGATTTTTTAAGAACGAACAAATTAAAATTCACTATTGATTACTCTAAACTCAACTTAAGCAATTATCCTATAAATTTTAATGAACTAGATAAAATCAATATAGAAAATTATTCTACTTATTCTAAAAATGATGTTAAACATTTTACCACAAATAATTCTGAAAGTTATAATTATACTAAAAAACATGAACTGATAAAAGATGATTGTAATGGTAATTTTGACACGAACAACGACGATTACGAAACCGAATCAAATGAGGCTTTCGCGAAAGATATTTTAAACATTGATACCTGCTATGACAAAAATGACTTCAATTTAAACATCAATAATGACTTAACATGTGCCGAAAAGCAACGCGTTTATTGCATAATGAAACGAACCAATTTAGACAACAATAATCCAAATTCGCCCATTTGGTGTGAGATGAAGATAAGTCTTTCTAATGCGGATGTAAATTTTAATTGCACCCCGCACCGCCTACCTTTCATGCATACTGTGGAATTAAGAAACATTTTAGACGATCTATTGAAACGAAAAATAATCCGGGAAAGCAATTCACCCTTTGCGTCACCAATCGTTTTGACCAAAAAGAAAAACGGTGAATTTAGATTATGCATTGATTATAGGCAATTAAATAGAGTAACGCAGAAAGATAACTATCCGCTTCCTTTAATAGAGGACCATCTAGATAGGTTACGGGGGAAAAAATACTTCTCATTATTAGATTTGAAACACGGGTTTCACCACGTTAAAATGGCTGATGATTCCATCAAATTAACTTCTTTCGTCACTCCTTTGGGACAATATGAGTACCTTCACATGCCATTCGGTCTTAAAAACGCGCCGTCCGTATTTCAGCGGTACATCAATTCAATATTTAAAGATGTAATAGCCGATGGAAAGTTACTCATATACATTGACGATCTGCTCGTGGCCACTGAAACCAAAGAAGAGCATTTCTCTATTTTAGAAAACGTTTCTAAACTTATTTCTGAACACAACTTAAAATTGAGGTTTGATAAATGTCTGTTTTTGGTTGAAAGAATTACATACCTTGGTTATGAAGTTAGTGCAAACGGTATTAGGCCAAATTCGGACGGGTTAGCTGCTGTTAAGAACTTCCCCACTCCAAAAAGCATTAGAGAGCTGCACTCATTCCTCGGTTTGTGTTCTTATTTTAGAAAATTCATTCAAAATTTTTCGTTAACATCAAAACCCCTGTACGATCTTCTAAAACAGAATACTCAGTTTATATTTAAAGACAAAGAAATACAGATTTTTGAATTATTAAAAGAGAAATTGCTTCAAGCTCCAGTTTTGAGCATTTACTCCCCACATGCGGAGACTGAGCTGCACTGCGATGCCAGCTCTTTAGGGTTTGGGGCGGTTCTACTTCAGAAACAGCCGGATACTAGGTTTCATCCCATATTCTTCTTCTCCAAGAGATCTACAGACGCAGAGTCAAGGTATCACTCCTTTGAACTCGAAACCCTTGCGATCATTTTCGCTTTGAGACGATTCCGAACTTATCTATTGGGGATAAAATTTAAAATAATTACAGACTGCAAGTCCTTGACATTGACATTAAGTAAGAAGCTAATAAACCCTAGAATATCGAAATGGGCTCTCGAACTCCAGGAATATGACTATGCAGTAGAGCATAGAGATTCCGGTAGAATGAATCACGTTGATGCGTTAAGCAGATGTCACAATATCCTTTTAATAGAACCCGATTCTCTTGAATATGCACTTGCTTCGGCGCAAAACCAAGACGCAACCATCAAGGATATATAGTAAAGCTATTGGAACGCAAACAGCATAGGTTTTTTGAGATAATAAATGGTCTCATATATAGGAAGTGCAAAGACAATTTCTCGTTTTATGTTCCTAAACACTTGGAACATAAACCAAACCCATCACGATGCGCTTTGTCATGTGGGAGCAGATAAAGTTTTTGAGCACCTCAGAAAAACGTATTGGTTTCCATCAATGAAGAACAAAATTAGGAATTACATCAAGTCTTGCTTGAAGTGCATTTATTTCGCAGTTCCTTCTGGGAAAAAGGAAGGGGAATTGCATAGTATTCCGAAAGGTGATCAACCTTTTGATACCCTCCACATAGACCATTATGGTCCTCTTCCATCAGGTGTTAGTAACCTGAAGAAATACATTTTCCTCGTGGTAGATGGATTCACTAAATACACAAAACTGTATGCGGTTAAAAATACAAATACTAAGAACGTCGTGGAGAGTTTGCGAAACTATTTTGCGAACTATAGTAAGCCAAAGAGAATAATTTCAGATAGAGGATCCTGTTTCACTTCTGACGAATTTTCCTCTTTTTGTCGGGAAAATGACGTAACACACATCAAGGTCGCCACTCATTCCCCACAATCTAATGGACAGGTGGAAAGGCTTAATAGGCTGCTTACTGCAATGCTGGCCAAGGAAAGCGAAATCGAACCTGGCGAATGGACAAATCACTTGAGCAAGGTTGAATTTTCTATAAACAATACTATTAATAGAAGCACCGGGATGAGCCCAAGCGTTTTGTTATTCGGCGTCTCCCAAAAAGGTGAAACGTGTGATAAGGTCCGCGAATACCTGGAACGTCATATAATCCCACAAAACCCGATAAATATACTCGAAGCTAGGAGAAACGCAAGTGTGAAAATAGCGCGAAACCAAGAGATAAACAAAATATATTACGATAAAAGACATAAAATGCCACATAGGTATAACCTTGGCGACTATGTTGTCGTGAAAAACGTCGTTAGTACCGCGGGGACAAACAAGAAATTATTGCCAAAATACAAAGGCCCCTACGAGATCATCGAAGTATTGCCTAATGACAGGTATCGCATAAGGGATATTGAAAATTTGCAAATTTCTAGGGTTAAATATGAAGGAGTCGCGAGTCCGGAAAATATGAAACCATACCTCGTATCAATTTAACAAAATCCACAATTAAATGACAATTGTTTTACTGAATTGGTTTCACTTATACATACTTTACATGTTCAGGTGTTAATCTGTCGTTTCGTGCTAAAAATATCAAAAAAAAAGAGATGTCAGGATTGGCCGAACTGTAGGCTTAAAAATGTAAATACCCAAAAGAATAAAAATGTGACATTGCCCTAGGCATAATCGATCAAGTTGTCACTCATGTCAAGTATCGTATGATCACATGTATGTATATATGTATATATAAAATAAAGAATAGACGGTCAGTTCGATCCTACCGCTCGTCGAAACAAGTTGTTTTCTTTGGTGTTTCGGTCCTCCCCGCTACAATATCGAGCACATCGCATTATTTCGAGCTGTGTCATTGTATTCCATGTGTTAAAAGTTAAACGTCACTCAACGGTAGCACCAACGCTGTATTGTGTTTCAGGCATAAAAGTCAGGCATGTTAGTCTCATCTCATCTCATCACATTTTCAGTGACCCGCATGTTCCAATAAAGGGGTCGCGGGAGCAATGCATGCACGTGAGATCTCCAGGCCACTCGATCCTCCGCCATCGACTCTAACTCATCAGGAGCTATGCCCAAACGCAACCAGGCGAGTGTTTGGACTTGGTCCAACCATCTCGTCCTGGGTCTGCCAAACGGTCGTCTACCTGATGGAATCGCAATCAAGGCACGCCTCGGAAGTCGTGATGATGGGGACATTCGTGCCACGTGACCAAACCAACGAAGTACAGCCCTTTCCGTTCGAAGAAGCAGCTGCCCAACATTGAGTTCCTCCCGCACTGCCGTGTTTCTTAGTAAGTCCCACAACAGCATGAAGAAATCTCATCTCGGCAGCTTGTATTCGCGATCTTATTCTTTCGGTCATTACCCAAATTTCATGACCATAGGTGAGAGTTGGAACAAATACTGCGTTAAAAACCGCTAACTTGGCTTTGACACCAAGCTCGGCCTTCCTGATTACAGATCGACCAAGCTGTTTCAAAATTGACCCAGCTTGACCAATCCTACAGAAAAGCTCAGCATTATTTCTCCCATCATTCGTGAAGAAGACCCCGAGATACTTGAACTTCTCCACCTGTTTCAATGGGACTCCACTTACATGTAGAGTGCATTGAACACGGGTTCTGGAAATAACCAGGCATGTTAGTATAATAACATAATAACAATGGTGGCTTAGCTTAGCTTCTTAATACGATTAATTTTGAAAAAAATTAAAGATCAATTATGAAGTATTTACCAAATGGCACGTCAGAACTTTGACAACCCTGATTGATAATTGAAGAGAACTGATTGAAAAGTCGGAGTCAAACGCGGTTGGTAGCTTGCTCAGTTGAGGATGGACAATAATTGACTATTCAATTTGTGGGACAACCCTCAAAGTAAAGGCCTTAGAGTGACCTTTGACGCGAAACATACTGTTAGGTTATTGGAAAATAAACGTAATCTTACTAACCGTTTTAGAACACTGGATTGTAACGAAATAAAACAATTCACTTCAACTGTTTAAATAAGCACGGATTTATTCTCAACAACACTATCCTGAAAACACACTACAGTTTCCGCTTACAATAACCACCACTTAATTACTATTACAAATACTGAACTTGTATACACACTAGCGATTTTCACTCAAATATCGCTAAAATCAAACTGTCGACTCCTGCCATTCGGGGATATTTGTACCTTTCCAATTGAATTTCATTATCATCAAGAACCCTTGGGAATGATCCGTGTCTGACAGCTGCTCAATTCCGTCTATTGAATTTCCACATATTCAGGGTTGGTATGAGGTAGTGATTACACTACTTTATCACAGATGGCTGGTTCTTATTAGATCCATGTATTCATTTTAATTTTTGTTTGCACTAGATGGCGCTGTCTGCGTTAGGGTGTATTTTCGCCATAAAACGTTCTTGTTTTATATGGATTACGTTGAAAGCAAATTCAAGGCCTGGATTTCTGAAACGAAAACGATCTGAGTTTTCAAATCCATATGCTCATAAATCGGTGTATACGTCTTTAGTTCGTCCGGGTGACCAGATACAGGGTGACCAAATAAGAACAATAGGAAATTAAATTAAAAAAAAAAGCAACGGTGTGGGATGTACAATTTATTCGGCATTTATTTTAAAACCACATTCATGTCATTATAATTATATGGCATACCACATCGTTGAAATGGCCACCTCGGTTCCGCTGTCAGTTCTTTAAGCAGGCGATCATATTTCTGTATGACTCCGGCAATAACGTCGCGAATGTTGACCTCGAGTTTGTTCAAAGTAGTTGGTTTGTTAGCGTAGACTAAGGACTTGTAGTAGCAGCAGAGAAAATTATAAAGTGGTGTCAAATTGCACTATAAATTTCCAAATGCCAAATTTCTCCTCCTGGGCGCCGTGGCATAGTGGGTAGGTGCGTCGACTGCTACGCTCGAGGTCGTCGGTTCGAATCTCGAAAAAATCATCAAACATTTTTTCACGGCTCCACCTCTTTCGAGTCACTGACAATGCTCAAAGAGTATAACTGTCTAGAAAAAGCTTCTCAATCTCGCCGTTCGGAGTCGGCATTAAACTGTAGGTCCCCTCCACTCGTGAGAGAACAATAGCACGCACAACACGAGTGGTTGCTGAGAAGCTAGGCCCAGGTCCACCTCGGACTGTAGCGCCGCCATTATTATTATTATTATTATTATTATTATTATTATTATTATTATTATTATTATTATTATTATTATTATTAAATTTCTCCTTCACTACTTCGAGCGTTGCATCGCGGCCACTTGTATGGAACCTAGCGCCGTTTTGTTTTTTTGTTGGAACAGCTCGGATATATTGATGATGTCGATCTCTGGCCACAGAAAATCAGTTAACAGTTATCAGAGACCATTAACGGTAACGATGTCTCTTTCTCATTTCGAAATAAATAAGCTCCAATAATGCCCCCATGTCATAACCACACCAAACAGTCAATCTTTGTGGATGCATTGATGCTTGGTCGACAACTTATGGATTCTGTTCGCTCCAATGACGGACATTTTTATTGCTGACATAGCCGCTCAGCCAAAAATGGGTTTCGTCCAAGAAGATGAATTTTTGGCCAGAATCCGGATTTACAGCCAACATTTCTAGCACCGAATTAGCGAAATGACGGTGTTGTCTATGGTCGTTCGTCTTCAAATTTTTAGTCAGTACAATCGTAGGCCAAAGTACAACCGTCAGATAAGCCGGGTTGACTCTGTGGCGATGCGATGCCGAATTAAGCTGATCGGTTCCGAAACGACGTTCCTGGGTCTTCAACAATACTGGCCGGTACCACGGCTATGTTTTTTTTTTCATTTCGCTCCAATCTCGGCTTGGTTTGTGGCTTTATGTCTAAAAGAGTGTATGCAAGCTCAAACTTTTCGACGGTGCAAACAATTGCCTGGAATCAAGCGACTGACCTCACAACAAAATTTTCGTTACGTATTAACATCTGAGCTGGAAATTCGATAATATTTTTGAATAAGGTCCGCACGTTCGGTGAGCGCGAACATGACAATGCATGATGAAATGGCAAACCTTACTGAGTGTTTTGACAGCTGGATGTCATTGGAAACTTTGACAGCTACCGAAACATAACAGTTCTAAAAACTATCTCCCTTTACTATATCAAATAATGTCTACACTTCTGTAATCTTTAAGAGTTAATCTCGGTAGATGAATGGCCACCGAAAATTATTCGATTTAATGACGCGTACAAACTTTACCTTCACAACGCTTCTTTGGCATGACCAACATCACGTGAAGTGCGAATATTGTGTAAACAATTTCAATGAATAGTCAATTCACTGCAGGTTAAAAAGGTGGAAATTATTGTTTGCTCGCTTTATTGCAGACGAAATTTCCTAAGGTTTTTCGACTAAAGTTGAACGCCTTTTATTGCTGAGCGCAGGAGAATTCATATTGATCTCTTGCCCATATGAATTGGGAATTGTCGAAATTGGTGTTGTACACAATCCTGAATTTGTACTGGATTCATATACATAGCTCTTAGCTGACTTCAAAACTGTGTCTTAATCAATATGTAAAAAGTGGTATTAATTTAAGATTTAAAACATCGAAGATGTCAAGGTTCATCAATGTTAGCTGAAAATGAAGAAATGTCAAGGCATGACATTGAATGAATTTCTGTCCACCCCCACAAATAAATCACTTAAGCAGCAATGCTACGAAAATTCCGCACTAAAGTTGATCGGCATTCCACGCTAATTCTGGGACCGCAATCTCGTTTGAAGTTATAAATTTTCCCCTGCGGGTTAGCTCTTCTCTATTTTACATGTTCATTTCAAATAACCATAGTCTTCTAATCCTTTTGCCAATTAAATACGACGACATACATCGCGTTCCACAGCTAACCAGGCTAGGGCACTCATAAGTCAAGGTAAACTCATTTTCATTAGTCGAAGGATAAACTTTGCAACATACTTAACTTTCCGCATGATTACCATAAGTTAAAGTATTTCTTTCCGCGTCTTCCTCTCGACAAAACTACGCACACTTTCGAAAATGGCAAACGACTTCCCCAAGTGACTGTCTACTTCCACACAAACATGAAATCTAATCCCAGACAAATTCAGAGCGAACGTTCACATACGCACCCTCATGTGTATGCATTACCCTAAATTATTACGTGAAATATGTTCACACGACAATCTCAAGTAGCAAAGAAAGGCGGCCGACACCACCGATGCCAGTAAACCGAACCCCTGTACCATAAAATGCGCTGTAAAGTTTCAGCCGCGTCCCACAACTACAGCCCATCCTTTGTGGGAGGCATCCGTACAGTATTCAGGCCCGGCTATATACATAGTTTGCACTTATTTATTTTCTTTTTTCATGTACCATGGCAAGCCCCATCTCGTAACCTAATTGGTTTTGACGCTTTGTCAAACTACCCGAAAAGCTGAGTATTACCGCTATTCCGTACGGCCTGGCTGGTGCCTCAATGTTGCGTCCCGTGGTAGCTTGCAATTTGATGAAACAAAGCGACAGCAATGACAGCGATGATAGTACGGCGTTTTGAATGGAATTTTGCGTGGCTGGCATGGAAGAGGGAAGCGTCGAAGCATTAGGAGCCTTTCTAGCGATAATTAAAGTCCTGGAATAAAACTCCCTTCTCATTATGTGCTGAGATTGTTTAAAATTAATTATGTCATACAATGAGTTGGGCTGGAAAGGGGTGACCGCCTTCCAGCCGTCACTATAGCGACCACCTTTTGTGTGTGCAGTTGTGGGACTTGCTAGGACACTGCCAATGGGTGTTTCCGCTACTCGGCATCCACCCCTTTGCCGGTGAATGGAAGAGTTCAACGTTTAACAGACAATAAAGCGAATTGGAGTTGACGAAACTTGAAGGGATTTGTTGACGTTTCACGGGAAGTCTGCTGGCACACAGTTGGGTAACGTAAACACGTTGACTCCTGTGTGTAATGCCCTTAATTGCGTAAAAGGATGTCTTTGTAATTTGGAGCTCTGCTGTTGTTACTTCAGAACTTGAGAGTGCCAACACACCGCCGCCAGTGCTTCCTTAAATTAATTAATAAAATATAATTCAAGTGAACAGGCGAGAATGGATGGTGGTCTGATAGAGACCTTTCGATGATATGCGTACGGTATTTCCCGCTCATTTTTGGTACAGAACCTTAAGATCCTTTTTGCTTGGGGCCTGCCCAGTTTGAGGGAGCCAAACGTAGTTGAGGCTTGGTTCCGGGAGATTGGTATGTCACCTTCAATTTTATGAAATGTAATTGAATGCGACGGTCGACAAGGACGTGAGATGTTGAGCGAAACATTTTTGAACACTTCACTTGCGGGAGATAAGGTTGGGATACGGTATTTTATGAAACCTTGGAATGGAATGGCTGTCGTTTTTGGGAATCAGATAGGCATTTGACGCTTAAATTGGAAACTTAGAGGTGCTGGTGATGGCGCTGTGTTAATTCTTAATTCAGTTATCTTGAATCTTGTTAAATTATTTGCTCGAAACATTAATGAGATTTTTTGTATGTTGTAGAGGAATTCGAGGAAATTTTTGGTAGCTCTTGGAATGGATGATCAAAGAAGGAATGGGAACTTCAGTACAAGAAAAATTAAGTTTCCATGTTTCTGTGGGCCTTAATATTCATCGAAAACTAGCGAACGAAATAGATTGCAAAACTATGTGACTTAAGTTGTTTAAGGCATAACAATGTAATATCTAGAAATTCTAAGGTAGCATACTTTAGTGAAGATTTGTTATGCCTCATTGCATCAATACTTTACGAGAGGTGACACAAATTTATTGCCTAATTTTTGAGGTATTTTGTTCGCTATAGGTCAGAGCAGGGGTGAGATGGCGCCGCCCTCGGGTTTTTTCCCTGCTAGTGTATTTGGTTATGTTACGGAATGCCTTGAATGCTTCTCATGCTTAGCATAGTAAAAATCCCCTGATTGAGATGGTTATCAATTCTCAGTTCTATCAAGGATTCAAGAATTGCTTCTGTCAGGATACTGTTGAGAGCGCATTCGATGCCTAGGAAGGTTGCTAGTGTAAATTCCTTGTTGTTTAAAGATTTGTTGGCCGAGTGATTACTGCTGTTTCTGTCGATTTGCCTATAAGATATCCAAGCTGAAATTTGGATTGCAATGACTTCATTGCATTGATGACTTAATTTGAGTCTCGCATGTGGTCACCGGGGATGAGTTCGAAGCTTTTATATAAGGATGACATGCTGATTGGTCAGAAATTCATTGTGCTTTCAAGTCACCATGATTCTAGGACGTTGTTTAGGAAACAGCTTCTATAAATGGGCTTAAGCCATAGAATTGCTAACTCATCAACTTTCTGTATCATAACGAGGAAAATGCTGTCCAATTCAAGTTTAGTTAAAGCTCACAAGATTTTGACGTCGCTTATGATGGATGCAGTGTTCTCCCAGAAGTCGACACGCGAGACAACGTGATCTGTTGCGAAATGTATGCATTCGGTGAACTGCAGCCGAATTTGCAATCCCAGTATCAAGGAGGTTTCCGACCGTGATCAGTGAGATCATGGAATGAAAAATGTAAGCACCAGGGTATAAACTCGAGTAAAACGAAACTGATGCTTTTCATCAAAAAAAGTTTTCGTCTATACAATCAGTGGGTGCCGTGGGATTGCGTGTAGGTGCGTCGACCCCGATCTACTAGACTTTCAAGTCTAGGTTCAAATCCCAAATCAAGCAACAATTTTTCAAAAACAACTGATCACGGCTCCACCTCATTCGAGTCCCTGACAATGCTCAAAGAGTATAACTGTCTGGAAAAGCTTCTCAATCTCCCCGTTCGTAGTTGGAATTAAACTGTGTGTCCCCTTCACTCGTAAGAGAACAATAGCACACACAACACGAGTGGTTGCTGAGGGCCTAGCCTCGGACTGTAGCACCACTATTATTATTTTGATTATGTCTTAACTATCAGCCACTAACTCTATCAATAGAAGGTATTTTGGATTTTTACTAGATCCCTTGACTAGCTTTCTACGCCTGCCATAAAATGTTAAAAAAGAGATGGAGTCTCCCACCAAACTTGATTTGGTGGATGTAGACAGTCGCATTACTTCTTGTTCTGACTAACGGATCGACAATTTGACATCAACATACACACCACTTTCATTCTGCATATTTTACCCATAAATCTACACACACAAAACATGACAGTTCATAATGCAAACGGACTGAGACATACTGGACCGTAGCCATTTTTTATTCGGAGGATTTTTTGAAACACTACTGGAGCACTCAGACTCAAAACTGGTCCATTGTACTGCCAGGTAGCAACCTACTCCAGCCGTTAATTTGATCCCAACGGCCAATGGTGACTGGACCAGATTCGATTTCACTGTGAGTCTAACCTAGGACCCCTCGAACAAGGAGTACGCACCTAACCATCCAGTCGTTTTGGACCGTAGCCATAGTCGTAATATGGATCTATTGCCAAAGGAATTCGAAATCTAACAGACAACATCTCCCTGAAGTAGAATTCACAAAACACATCTTCCTGACTCCAGGAAATTTTTTCCTGAATGGAAACAATTAACGCTTAGGTTTTGCTACAGACGTAAGCATTTTTGTAGACGGCCTAATGATGAATTGCGGAGTCAGTGAGGGCGTATACTCAGAGGCTCTGAATATCTTCGCAGCCTTCAGGCTCCCGGATTACGGCAGTATTTTCCAAGTAATGCTGGCTATATTGAGAACAATCGTCTTATCAAAACACACCAAAACGCACATAGTTATTTTTGTTGACAGTCAATCAGCAATCGATGCTCAATCCTTGGCCTGTTTGGCTTAAGACAAGTCGCAATTAGATAATCTCTTTAATATAACTGCACAAACGTGGCTTTAATTTGAGTTCCAGAACATAGTACCATACTCGGCAACGAGAAAGCCGATGAACTGGACGGGAGGGAATCAACCGCTCGGCCGAGTTGAATACGTACATTCCAATTCGCACGGTCAAGGCGGGGATCTCAACACATTGCCGAAAGTCGGCCAGCCTCAAATAGGCTGAGTGACTAAACTGGACATGGCTAAAATATTATACAGAACGAATGATCTGCTAAGGAGATGTGTAGATACTCGTATCTCTAGAATAAGAGCGATCATTCGGAGGATTGACTAATAGGGAACATGCAGCCAGATTAGGCATACTTTACAACGTATTCGCTTTAAACATTGGCACACTTCTATGGTTGTTGAGAAGCTAGGCCCAGGTCCACCTCGGACTGTAGCGCCGCCATTATTATTATTATTATTAAACCATCAGGAACTGGATATATTTTCGAACTCTTACCAACAGTTTTAGCGGTCATGATAACATACCATCATTATCAATTTGCAGAGCTGCGGCGCCAAAACATCACAACCACCACTAGACACACACGGCACAAACGCACAAACTAAACTAAACCCACACCCCTAAAAACTACCCTTTACTGCTGCAAGCTTCCAACAGTTTTTTCGAGTAACAATGCAGCTTCTTCCGTTCCTCAACTTCTACTCCACAGACCACCTTCTCGTTTATTTTATTGCAAAATTAAATGTTATAATTGAATATCTTTTTTTTTTTCATATTTTTATTATTTATTTTAAATTTTACTGCGCTCCGCCTGCAAGACTCCTTGATGCGTCCACGTGAACACTATCCGCGTCGACTCGTCGCTGCAGCACACCAGTTTCAATTTCACCTTTTTTCCCTCGGAAATTATCCTTAGTAATTGAAAATAAACATTTGAGCAGCGAAAACATTTCACTTCGTTCAAGGGAGGAGATAAATTATAGGGCGAACGGAAAAAATGAATTAAAGCATCTTTATTCGCAAGACAGTCGCACGAAGCAGGGTTGACAAAGCAGACTGTAGCAATCACTCTTGCTAGCATGCGCTTTTAAGGCTATCACCGAAACTTATTAAAGACTGCTAGACGAACATTCAATTCGCAATAGAGAACATTCTAGAAGTTCACCAAAAGCATTCAGATATACCAGCATGTATGTTGAGGTCGTCTTTTTTAATCGTTTGCAAAGCGAAAATCCACACCCACTGACCAAATCCTGAAATTACAATTTCTTAGTGACGCTAATAAAGCATTTTACCAAAGGAGTCCATTTCAAGCAGCAGTTATCTCCCATGTCGACCATGAAACATCCGGAATATTTTAATTGAAGATTAAATTTTCAACCGACACCCGGTTGGCCCGGCTGTTCCCACTATGGCTGGCCTTAGGTTGAGAGGCTCAGCGTAAATGGTTCACTTGACAAAGTGCAGGAATTCTCATTTCGATAACATCGTTTGAACCTGTTTTAATGCCGGCAATAGCGGAAACGTATGCCGGGACGACACATTTGTCCTGGCTGGTAGCTCTGCCCGGCCCGACACAGTCAGGATGTGTTGTGCACATCTGGTTGGGGTGGATTTCGAAACTATTTTCGCAGGAATAATAACTCGTTTGGTGTATGTTTAAATGTGTGATCCCGGGGAATGTGACACCAGTGTGAATGAAGTTCTCAAAAAGGAAACGTTGCATACAAGCTTTGCTTTCGACGTATATGGATGGGTACATATGTGTGTCTGCGTCAGTGTGAAATAAGTTTTTAATGAGATAATTAGATTCGAAAGTTCTGATAAATTTCATAAGTTTTCAAATTGGATTTGAAATTAATGAGTCCCAAGGATGTGCATCTTCCATGAATGTGTCAGAGTATGAGCGTGCATGTGATTTAGGTGTTTTGTTTCACAGAACTAGAACGTGGTTTTTGGGGAATATCATTTATACTTAGATGCGCCTATGCATGTCACAT
Source organism: Myathropa florea (assembly GCA_930367185.1). Taxonomy (NCBI): domain Eukaryota; kingdom Metazoa; phylum Arthropoda; class Insecta; order Diptera; family Syrphidae; genus Myathropa; species Myathropa florea. Next base: position 101,672,340 of record OV884003.1, read on the forward strand.
AACTACAGTTGGCACATCGAGCAACCATGTGGCATGTGAATGGAGGCGAATGCGGTGAACGTGTGGGAGCGTGATTAAAAAATAGTTTCCAAAAGAATTGCTTGTCTACAAAAAGAATGAATTTCACACTAGTTTTTCAGCTGTAACTGACGGTAAATTAGCAACCACTAAGAGAGCTCTGCTGGAGGGTGCTTCAAAGGATAATTTAATAAAGTAGTACGCAATCCTTTGCGTCGGAATGATTACTTGTGCCTTGGCAGGAGTATGTAACTTTTTTCAATCTTTTTCGCATTCTCACTCAATATCCCTAATGATTTGATTGATTTTACTCGTGCTATGCAATTGTAGCGAATTTCTATTTTCTATTTTCTAACGATAGGTATCTCTATTTTTTAAAAGAATGAATCATTTTTCAATTCAATGAGCACAACCTTCAACAGCCTTATACTGAAGATGCAAGCAAAAAGTTATTTCTTTAAGAAAAAATAAAGCCTACATAATCAAGCATTTCTCAATTCAAACGCTTGAAACTGCAAATTGGATAATCTAAGTCTGAATAACCCTTCAAATCTCAACTGTCCGCAGCAAGCAAAGAACTTTATCCCTTCTTATCTTTGCAGTCCACGAGCGCTAGCAGCACAGCAATTCGCTTGAGTTGTTTGGAAAATTCATAATGCACCAACTTACTGGCATTTCCCCTAAAAAATACAAAAGGAAATTCAATTTTTGTTGAAATCTGTTCCGTTAAAACGTTCACCCCACGTTAAACAAAATAAGAAAAGAGAAAGCAAAAATTACGGCGAGACAAGATGATTTCTTGTTAACACATACAGACCGTGGCGGAAGAACGACGTCTACAAAGAGAAATGCCGGACTTAATGGAGCGCAAAATGCAGTTTTGTGGGAACTGAATTGGGCTTCATTCACTTCTTGGATTACACTTGGACTTCAGAGTCAGGGGCTTGAAAATTTGTCTGTAAGGCAAAGGAATGCTTATTTCTTGAGGAGTGCTTAGCCATTAAAACCATGAAATTCATTACTAAGGATATTTGAAAAATGAATTTGTCAAAAGTCACATGTGCATCTACTTCATCTTTAGAGGACCAGGTTCCATATGTCAATTGATCTATAAATTTAATAACAAGTTTTCTATAATTGAATAAGCGGATCGTATCATTACCCTGCTTGTGAAAAGCAATAAATAATAAATGAAGACCTGCGAAGGGAAGTAGTAGCTTTTTTCAATTCAATTACTTGATGAAAATTCCAGACTACTTTTGGCGAACATTTTTTTTCTTTTTTGATTTCGTAGCTATTTTGTTTTTTTGTTTTTAGCTGCAAAATTATAGGTCACTCATTTGCCTTCTCTTACAGTGTACAGTACTTCAGTGTACTCTATTCATTGTAGTCATACAGAATAGAGTGCACAAATGAGTACCGCTATTGATATGACAAACACTGTACAACATTCGATCGCCTAATAACGAAATGAATACACTATTTGATTTTTCTCAACTTGTGGGTGCTTTACTCAAATGAAACAAGTTCACGTCAAACTCTTCAAAACAGACTGAGTACACCGAGTTCACTATTCATGAAGAGATGGTAGCTGTTTACCAGGGTTCCGCACCTTCATTATCAACTGTGCAAAAGTGGTCAAGTGAGTTCAAGAGAGGCAGAGAGAGCATTGAAGACGACCCCCGCTCCGGCGCCCCGGCTACTGCTTGTACGTGAGAAAGCATCAAAGAAGTCGAAAAACTTGTTCTTGAGGATGCCCGAATAAAGGTGAAAATGATGGCAGAGATCACCAAGCTTTCAATTGGTACCATTCACACCATTCTTCATGACCATCTTAACCTTTCAAAGGTCAGTGCAAGGTGGGTGCCACGAATGCTCACAGCACCTCAGAAAAAAGTGAGAATCGCATGCTGTAGAGAGCTTTTGGAGATGTGTAGTGAGAACGCGGATGGTGTTATGGATCGAATTGTTACTGGTGACGAAACATGGGTCCACCACTATGACCCTGAAAGCAAACAAGAGTCCATGCAGTGGCATAAAAAAGGAACAGACCCCCCGAAGAAGTTCAAAGTCACTCCGTCTGCCGGGAAGCTCATGGCCACAGTTTTTTGGGACTCAAAAGGAATCTTGCTCATTGAGTACAAAAAAAAAGGTGAAACCATCAACGCCACATCCTACGCTTCCACTTCGCATAATTTGTGGGAGGAAATTAAAAAGAAAAGACTCGCAGCGGGTGTGTTGCTTCTTCATGACAACGCTCCTGTTCACACGGCGCGAGTTTCCAAGGCTGCTGCGCGAGATTGTGGTTTCGAAGAAATCCAACACCCACCCTTTAGTCCAGACCTTGCCCCTAGTGATTATTTCCTGTTTCCGGATTTGAAAAAATGTCTTCGTGGAAAAAGATTTTCGGATGATGAAGAACTCAAGTCGGCAATAAATGGGTATTTTGCAGACAAAGAGGAAATTTATTTTTTTGAGGGATTAAAAAAGCTTATCTCAAGATGTAATAAATGAAAACAATTTAAATTGAATTCGCATTTTCCTTCATATCGATACCGATAATATATTGAACGCCCCTCGTAGTTCTTTATCATCCGATAATAAACTATGAAACTCTTCATTTAACAATTGTCCACATTCTTAATCGATGAAATGTTATTTTTATTGGGAAGATTTAGGAAAATACAAATGTTACTTTCTACTATGATTTTAATGTTTTGCAGTAGTGGCACATGCACCAAGTTGAGTTTCCCCTTTTATTTAAGACTAGCTGTAAAATATTAGCTACACCAGCAAGTAGTGCTGCTTCTGAACGCGTTTTTCTTCAGCTAGACAGTTGATTACGGACAGACGTAGTTTCTTTGATTCCGATCCAGTTTCGGTAAGCCAAATATTGTTTTAAACTAAAGGGCTTATTGCAATAACATGATATCCACATTGCCTCAAAAATTGGGATTTTAGTTGTATTCCACTCAGGAATATCGTAACTAACAATAAAATTTGGTAAGCTATCAACACACAGCATTAATTAAAAATAGTTAGTAGTTCTAGTGTTTGTTACCCTATTTTGTCGATTTATTTAAGTCTTTAAAATCCATTTTCTCAACATTTTGCTTTTGTGGCTTATCTTTTTATTGCAATAAGCTTTTTAATTATAATGTAAAAAAAAACAGAAATTTATACTGAACTAAAACAACAAAAATATAATTCATTTTGAAACAAAAAATAAATAAGTTTTTTTAATCAATGTTTTATTTGCAGTAAACTTTCTAAATAAACTGGATTATAATTTCAGCCTTAATCGTCTTTTTATTATTCTGGAACCTGTTGATTTCAGAAAAATATTAAATTGTTGTCATCAAATGCAATGAGTGTAACTCGCACTCGAATACTCGGTGTACTAGGTGTACTCAGTTCATTGTACCCGTTCTATTCGAGTATACTGAACTAAATGTCTTATCAATGAGTGAAGTACTGACTTAATAATCAAATATTAGGTGATTCATTCATTTTTGTTTTCAAGATCTAAGTGCAATGAATAAGGTACTCGAAAAAAAAAATGAATGTCTTGAAGCTGGTTTTAAAACATTCAGTGCAGACCTCTATTGCAAATGTCATAAAATGCTGTTAAATTTAAATAAAAAAAATACAAAAATCTGCAAGCAGCTGCAAGATGATGGCAAAAACCAACAGCTCTTAATGTAATTTTCTAAACACCTTTGCTTTTATAACTTTCTATTTACATCATCTCTCTCTAGGACGGTTTTGGCTATGAATTCAATTCACTCTATTACTTGATTCTCATTTTTAATGTTTCGTACCAGAATAGTACAAACGGAACTAACTACTATTTCAAAAATCTCCGACAAACAAAAAAAAAAAGAACTATTATTTCGCTTTTGTCGTAACAAATTTTCTGTGAATTACTTTTGAATCCTTTGATGAATCAACGATGAGAAAATTGAACTGTATTTGGACAGCGCAACTCAGCGCAACTTCTTGATTCATTCTCGGTCTGTACTAGAAAGAGGAAAGTTTCAAAGTCACGCATTATTAAAAAAATAAAAATAGAATTTGTTTAATTAAAAAATAAAAGTTTATAATAATATAATAAGTAATAAAAGGTTGAAATGAAATGTTTCATTTTTGAAATATATAATAAAATTGATGATTGTTTTGTATATGAATGAATAGGTCTCTGAAAATAAAAATCAAGTTTCCATATATCAATTTTTGTTTCGAAGTAAAATTTTAGGCAATATGGGTTTCCAAAGGCAAAATTATGAAACCTACCCCCTATAGTGTCCACACCAAAGCCACTAAAAATGTAAAAAAAAAATATATATATATATGTATATATATATATGTTGTCTTTTACTTTCAGCTCCTGAGTCAGTTCAATTCTGTACGGGTGCAGGCTGTAATGACTCAAAATTCGCCAATTTGTGGTCTGCGAAAGACCGAGTTCTTGTGAGTGACTCGAAACCGACTGTTTCGAGACTACACGCTCTCACGGACAGCGGCAATGTTTTTCTTAGATTTTGCGTTTCGTCTACGTACGGGTGTTGGTTTATCGTTAACTGAACTGATGTTTGAGGTTTTTTTTTCGAGATTCGAACCGACGACCTCGAGCGTAGGAATCGACGCACCTGCCCACTAAGCCAGTGCGCCCACAGATGACAGATGTTGCTTCGGCAATAAGGTCTCTATCAACTGTCAAAGTTCGGAAGTCCCTATTGGAAGACCCTTTATATAAACGAAAATGACAGACTACACAGTAAAGAGTTTCAAAACTTGGAATATGTGGGCAGATATCGAACAAGTACATAATTGAAAGAATTGCATAAATTGTGTAAATTTCTACCTCTAGTATTTATTTTCACATTTTTCCTACACAAGATGATGTCACGCATGACCATTGAAAAGTTAAAAGCACAGTCAATTTTCCTTACACCATGTTAATGACGATGCAAAATCACAAGAAGCGAGCGGCTTACTCTACTTTAAATTTGTGTAGTTCTTTAGTATTTCATTTGATGTTCATTCAAAAATGTGATAGTTTTGTGACAAATTCAAAATCAGTCGAAAGCGAATTAATTGAATTAGCCTTAAACTTTAGTTATCTTTATTCGATCAAATACCGCAAAACTTATGCAAAACACAAGCAAAATGTCACACGAAAATAATATTAAAATAAGCGTTATCGAAAGCAATCTCAATATTGAAAACGCTTTGCATTCGGCAGCAAGTGTAAGCACATTAAGTACTGAAAACACCGTCGTATCTAAGGTTGATAATGCTGAGTAAGAAACAGGTATCATGGAAACAAATTTCAAATACACTTATTTTTGGTTAATTACAGAGATGATATTTATGATGGGTGGATATCATTGTGGAACGTGTTCAGCTCAAATACACTCTAGTATTATTTCCTAAGATTTCAACATCAAGAGACCCTTTGGTTTTGACCTGTTCCCGGATTTATAATTATTTGTACAAAAAAAAATATTTTTTTTGTATTTGTACAAAAAATAAATTTTCTTTTATTTACAGTCTATCTAAATAAAAAATATTTCAAAGCTTCAAAGAAGTGGTTAGTTTCAAGGATACGTTGCCAGCAAACGTACAGGTGTACATTAATATAAGTCGAAGATTGCTGTTAACGTGTACGATGAATAATTAGTTTAACTGGGGACAATTTTAAGTAAATTGGATAACTGAAAAAACATTGTTGCTGCGTGTGTACTTTAAGCTTTTGTTGATAATTTCTCTGATCCTGTGTTTCGAAATTCACGAAAAGTTTTCAATTAAACTTTTAACAGATTCATAAAATAGGGAGCGTATCCGGTAAAAGACCTCCTTGACATTGCCTGCTCATACGCATTCCCATGACACAATTCTTCTGGACCATTTTAAAAAAATTTTGCATAACTTTGTTGAGCGGTTGTGTTCCTTCAAGAAGTGCTAGCACAAGCCTTAAGGCCTAAATTCAAGGCCGTACGGAAACTCAAGAGAACAGAAGCAATAGAACGAATACACAAAAAAAATTAACTGTGACCCTAGTAACCACTACGTTTATTTCCGGTAAGTTCATTTACGCCCGCTTATGAGAGAGCAAGGTGATTCGCATTCTATGCTATGCATGCAAATGTCAGCTGCTCCTAAATTAATCTTTAGTTTCTATAAAAACTATAGACATTTTGACATCTGACGATGCTTTTATTTATGGTTGAGGGTATATTGCATCGCGACCTTTAAAATCGCGAGATTGAGTTTCCCTCAAATACAATTCTTTTCAGAGTTGTATTGAGGGCAATGGACTCCTATTGCGCATAGGTGAAGAAATCTGTTCTAGAGTATTTTCTCTAAGCCAGTTTCCTTCAGGAATCTGAGAATGAGAGATGGTTCTAGTGATTGCATTTCTTCTTCTGATAGTAAGTACTTACCCAAACTTCTTTTTCTTTCGTGGGCTAGTGCCTCACAAAATCCCAGTATATATTGTGGAATTTCATTAAATTCTCCACAAAATCTGCAGAGACCTTCTTCTGATACCCCTAGTTTCCTTAGATGCTCCCTGAGACTACAGTTAGGAAGCCTGTTGGGATACGGAGGTTATTCTTGCTCATTTTGATGCTTGCCTCGAATCTCTTCCGGTTATATTGCCCTAGAAGTTGCTTGGCCTGCTTCATTCCACGAGCGTTATTCCAGGTTTCAATCCGATTCCTTCTTTCCAGTTCCCTAAATTCTTCTCTGAGGAGATGGTTTCCTACAGCGCAGAACGCATCTGTCTATGGCATAAATTTCCGCTTCAAAGATGCTGGTACATTTACCTATGGATTCGAAGTAATTTGTCCTGGGTCCAAAAACTCCGGCTCCAGTTCCTTCATCAGTTCTTGATCCGTCTGTATACCATTTTACCGTGTTCCTGTTCAGTCTGTGGACCATGGATTCATTGCTCCATGCTTTTGGTTACTTTTGGTCTCGTTTTGCCATAAGCTTAAGTATTCGTACTGCGAGTAAAATTGACACTTCAGACTTAAAAGAAAAACCTTAAGTACATAGTCCAGCGACATCAAACCGCATGATCTAAGAGCCACTTAAATTATATATAAAAGTATTTTAATAAAAATGTACAAAAAGAAAACAAAAAAAAACAAATATCTCCAGGCATTTATTTAATAAGATTCTAGGCCAACAACAAACCGCTGTTTATTAAAAAAAATATTTAGCAACTCTTTCATCTGCCCAGAGTCAACAAATTAAATCAGTTTTCATCCTTTAAAACACAACTGTAAACACGCCTTATTGGAACTCATTAAAATTCTAATTTTATCGAAAATCCACACAGCAAATGACCGACAGGCATGATTTACCGAAAGACTCTTGGCATTAAAATATCTTTGTATCTCAAATCATTTTATGCCCCGTCACAAAGTATCTGTTCAGTCTGTAAGAGACTACTTAACCAAAACTATTGACTCTTTTACCATCCCTCCATCCCCTCATTCGCTGGTTGCCGAAAGCGAAAAGGAAATCAATTTCAATTTACCTTGAGTCATTCACTGATTGACTGACATTTCTACGGCTCGTGGCTCTTCGAAAATTCTTTCCATCACCTGCCTAATGACGTCGATGGTTCTACAACACCAAGACCGCTAACAAAAAAAAAAGAAAAAAACAAAAACAGAATGGCGAACAAGTCTGTTTGAGAAAGTTAAAACCAAAACCAGAAACCAGAACAGTGTTCACAGCCGAAAACATCTTAATTTTCATCTAGAGGCAAAACAAGATACGAAAACTTCAGCGACTCATTACGGTCGTGTCTCACGGTGTAACTTCTTTGAGAGAACTTCACCCCTCTAAATGGTTCGCATGAGCCATAGAAGGGGGCGTAAAAAAACTGGAACACCAACAACAACAGCAAGAATGAAGCAGTACATAAAATGCAAAGTTTTTCCCCAAAGTCATGAACACCTGATGTTAATAGCTACGGGGTAGTCCTTTGTCACTGGTTCCACTGGCAAAATGTTAATTAATGTTCGGTTCGGAGGAAGCAATTGCGCAATCCTGATGAGAAATTCGTTGGTTTTATCTCCAGCATATCTCTGGGATGCATCTGTGGTCTTTGTGAAATATTTGGAAGGAGGTTAGTTTTGGGGTAGTGGGAAGGAGGCGCTGTCTTCACCACGGGTGCTATGTGTGTATCAGTAAGTTATCATATTTATGGATTTTGGTTTAAACCAAGGCATTCGTTGTATTCGCCTCGAGGTAATCGCTTGTGATGGAAAATTAATGAGCTTCCCTGAGTTGAATACAAAATGACATCGACTTGGAACTCCACATTGGAATAGTTACAACAAGTTGGGTGAATAAATGAACAAAGAGTTTGTTTCTCTGTGTAAATGTTTGAATCTCTGATTGGGTTACCTCGTTGGATTTGAGTGGGTTAAGAGATAGAGTTGCAAATATTTTAGTCATTATCTCAAATTCATAAAGCACAAAGTTCGTTAACTATTTTTCGTAGGGAATTTTAAAGTTTTAATCCAAGCAGTTAACGATCCATCTATAAATGACAAGGAAGAGATTATTTTACGTAACTTACACATGCCATCTCTGTGCAGATCGAGGTATCTAGTAAACTTAAGCCATGATTGGAAAATAAAAGTTAACCCTTATGAGCTGTGGTAATAATTTTTTTAGAATCATTTCAAAATCGTGCACAAATTCGTCAGAGTATTTCCACTTTTCATTTGGAAAAATTACAGTTTATCAATAAATTGTTTTAACAAGTCAAACAAAAACAAAGTGTCGGAAACTTGTAATTTGGATAAGGAAATGGTGCAAAACTCTAAGATTTCGATAACACCTTTCCGTATTAGTTCAAAAATGGCGCGCTGTCATGATTTGCAATGAAATTTGGCCTCAATAGAGCTAAAAGAGAGTAACTCGAATTTTATCATTTTTAGACAATATATTCTTTTGTGCAATAAGATTTCTTGACACTTCAATTTTAGTGTGTATTCTGTTTTTTATTTAGGTTTTATGTTTAATAATAACAATAATGGCGGCGCTACAGTCCGAGGTGGACTTGGGCCTAGCTTCTCAGCAACCACTCGTGTTGTACGTGCTATTGTTCTGTCACGAGCGGAGGGACCTACAGTTTAATGCTGACTCCGAACGGCGAGATTGAGAAGCTTTTTCTAGGCAGTTATACTCTTTGAGCATTGTCAGTGACTCGAAAGAGGTGGAGCCGTGAAAAAATGTTTGAAGTTTTTTTCGAGATTCTAACAGACGACCTCGAGCGTAGGAGTCGACGCACCTACCCATTACGCCACGGCGCCCAGGTTTTATGTTTGCTGCAGTTAAAAAGCGTTCTTTCTGTTGTTGTTCGTATGAAAATATAATGACAAAAGTAAATGCTTTTTCCAAGTTACAAATTTAAATTATATTTTTTTTTTGCCTTCAAAAATCAATTAAATACTTTGTCGTTTTATCGAAGTTCACAATCTTCACGCCGTGGATAGTTGAATTTTAAATAGCATGTGGGTATTATTGAGCCAACCGTTTAGCGAAAAACTCACGGCAGTTCTAAGTAATGCTCAAGAGCCCGGAACACTGACACAGAAACCAAACAAAGCAATCAACGTTTGGCTTATGATGCACTTATACCCAAAACGTTGTCGCAGTTTAATGAATTCTTTAGGATGGGTGCACAGCACTATGCCGAGTGTTACAAAAATCCGGTTCCGAAACACATTCATGTGATCGCAACTGCCAAACACTGCTGGTTCAAATTATTTAATGTAACATTATACTCGTAACAATATTAGATTTAAGTTAAATGAATTTTAAATTATTTGAAATTAATGTACTAAGTATAAAAAAAGATATATATCTTAATGTACATACCTTTTAATAAGTAAATAAATGAAATAAATGAAATTATCTTTCAAGATGAAGGGTATTTTCAACTGATGTCATCTCATATTCTTGAACCATTTTGTATGAATTTCTCGTAAATCTCTGGTTCACAATGATAAATCGTCGAGCATTTAACAGACGATCTGGGTTCTACCACCTAATGTAAAAAAATAATTACTTGATTATTCCATTTCGTCACATTTCAATTTCAATTTATTTATTCAATCGTTGACATTCTGTTTTCGAACATATACATCTGAACTATTATAAGTGTAATACGAACTTAAATGAAATTAAATGACACAAAATCTTATAGTAATCAACCCTTCATTCATACATTCATAGATCCAATCAAACAATCATTCATCCATACACATATCTATACCTCTATCCAAGTTTCTCCAACCCAAAAAATCCCTTCCATCATATATACATACATACCTACCTAATCACTGCTCATGCCTGCGGTGTGTGTGTTCATTTATGTTGGGCATTTAGGGATAGAGATCAAAAGATAACGCTCATCAACGAATAGAGTGGTCCAACACAGAACACAAATTTATGTGTGAAAATGAAAATAGTGATCATTTTAAATCTTAGATATCTCAAAATTTCAACATGGTTGAGGCAGGGGGGATGCATTAAAAAAACTTTGGAGCTCCATATTTTCCAAACGGTACTTCGGATCAAAAACTGTTGAAGCAAACCTTTTTCAAATGATATATATGTCGATGGGGTGCGATAATGTTTCAAAATTAATAGCAACTTCACCTATACTGGAGCCACCCCCAAATGGCCCCAAATTAAATTTTTGGGTGCATAGGCAATGACATCTAGGCCTGAAGTACCTACCTAATTCCAAAATTTCATGCCGATATCTTTATAAACTTCGGAGGTAAAAAAGTGTGACAGACACGACGGACGGACACACCGAAATTATAAAGGTTCCGTTTTTGTAGACGGAACCTTAAAAACAGCTGTCAACAAAACAATAAATCATTTCAAGTGATCATTGCAATATGTCTGAATAAGCATTTAAATTCATCTTTAAATTAATATAACAAGCTAAATGGTTAAACCACTTTAGATTTCCAATCAGAAAAAAAATATCAATAATGAATTCTGACACTAGCTGTCATTTGAAATGCTGAAGTTGCAGTGCGAACGCTAAATTGTATTCTGAAATTTTTTTCCTGAAATGCTGAATTTGTGTGCGGTGCAAACGTACTATTATGCCGAGAGAAAAATGGAGAGGAGAAGCCTCTCATTTGTTAAAAAAAGGATTTGTATATACATACATATAACAAAGGCAGTTTCCAAAAACTAAACTAATAACTTAGTAAACTCAAGTAAGTTGGTAGTGGTTGGCGTAACTTGTAACAAATCGGATCGGTCCATCTTGTAACTGTATTCGGTGCCGTGAACGAAGGCCATATGAATTAACGCCATAATCCACTTATGGCTTTAATTCACTTTCAAATTTGAACTAAAGCCATACATTAAATTGAACTAACGCCATATGGTGTTAGTTCACTTTCGAATGTGAACTAATGCCATACAATGTATTTGAGCTCTAAAGCGCGTTATCAGTCCAATGTCCTACCATGATCGGACCACGTTTAGTTTCCAACCAACCTACCTCCCTTACCCCTTACATATGAGGTATGTGTGGGGGGCATGCTGCCCCCCCGCAACCCCCCGCACATATGCAATTTGGAGTAAGTGCGAGTTTGATTGTATTTACTTTCTTTAAACTCATGCAAACCATGGATAAAAAAAAGCATGAATAGACTCAGTCTTTCGCCTACTTCAAATCCTACATGTGATCCAGCAGGGGGGTTGCAGGGGGGCAGCATGCCCCCCCATTCCAACATTACTGTTTATACGCCGTAAACTTTTTTCCTACAAGACCATGTAAATAATGTAAATTATTGAGATTGATGCGAGTGACTTTAATTCAATTTCAAATGTGAACTAAGGCCACTTCCTAAAACGAATTAACGCCATATGGCTTTAGTTCAAATTCGAAAGTGAATTAAAGCCATAAGCGGATTATGGCGTTAATTCAATTTCAAATGCGAATTAACGCCATTATGGCGTTAGTTCATATGGCCTTCGTTCACGGCACCTGCTAAAAGTCGTCAAGGAAACCTTGGAGGCATTTCAATGAGATGTCCTACGACACTCACCGTTTTCTTTGTTTCCTCCGACTACCAATTGTCTACCAAAAAGGAACCTTTATAATTTCGGTATGTCCGTCCGTCCGTCTGTTGTTTTTTTTTGTCGCACGTATAGGTAAAGTAGCCACGCATTTTGAAACATTGGCTCCCTCGAGTGATACATATATCAATCAAACAGATCATTTGAAGTAACGTGAAGGTTTGCCTCAACACTTTTTGATCCAAAATACCGTTTGAAAAGTATGACTCCAAAATCGGTTTTAATGCGTACCCCTGCAATTTCTAAAACAAAGTGTTTAAAAATCTGAAAAAATCACAGAAATTTGGCTTTTTCGAAAGTATTGGCCAAAAAAGGCCATTCATCGGCATTTGCGAATTCTGAAGACCTGAAAATGCATTAAGCTTTAAGAAATGATAAACATCAAAATATCGGCTTTTGTGCAAATTTGGAGATTTAGAATTATAAATATTTTCATTTTCACAGTCCATGCTGTGATCGACAACTCTACACAGTGATGAGTGTTATCTCTCACATTCATTTTAGCCCCTAAATGCCGAACAGCACACAGCAGGCATGAGCAGTGATTGGTCATGATGGAAGGGATTTTCTGTGTTAGTTAAATTTGGAAAGAGAGATTGATATGTGCATCTGCGGATGTTTGTTTACTTGTGTGTACCTATGTAGAAATGAATAGTTGATTCGGATTGAAGTTAGGGGAAAATTTAATTGAAATAATTTGAGTTCGTCTGATGTTGAGAAATGCTTTCATCAAGAATTATTTATGCGACTGAACCTTCCCCGTGGGAGTGCAACAACCAGTTACCTATTGTTGATGCAGTGTGTTGCCTCATTTAAGGCAATGAGTTCAGCTTGCCATATTGTTGATTCTCTGCGAGGAGGAAACTGCACATGCACCTAGGTCTCAAAGTGTCTCCTTCCTCTTTTCCACATTCGGATTTCGATCCGTCCATGTACTATCTTTGGGCGTCATTATTCATCTGCAGTCGTTCGTTGACCCATTGTTCCCCTTTAGGGAACAAAATCTTGCAGTCTATAACTAGGGTCATAAGATCAATAACCCCGATTTGTGCCACTTATGAGATCGACCTCTCAGAATCTCTAGATATACCATTAGGCTGGCTTCTTTGAAGTTCTACGTTTCTTGTAGGGCTACAGCTTGCCTTGCAGTCTCAACTTTGATTGTAATGTGTAGTTGAGGGTGGTTTAGTATTTCTTTCGTACCTACCCTAAAGATACACGCTTTATTTTATTTGTTTGTTTGATTATGGATTGCTTTTGTTCAAATGTTTATACCGAAAGCAACAATTCTCGAGGACATTTCACAAACGAACTCGTATTGCATCCCAAATTAATCAGACACATAAATCATTAAAGTACCTAAGAGACCAAACTAATCATGTCGTCATTTGTGAGAACTGTGCAGACCTCTTGAGCATATCGATAACTCCTTTCCATTCGCATCACATTTCAAATGCCTTTTGGCTAGAGTTTGCCGTCAGTCAAAATCACTTTAATTAATACACACACAATCGACTTCTAACATACCAACTGAAGTAGCAATTCCCAAGTCAGTTACTCCCAAGGCACTCCAAACTCAGATACACAAACTCTGCGTTAAGCGTTTTCCGATAAACCTATGCCCTCAGTTTTGCAACCTCAGGCCAATACTCCTCCATGCAGGGTAAAGTGAATCATGCATCCCACTTCAACAGTCAAATCATTTATTCAGAATCGAAGCTACACATCACAGCAAAAAAACTGGCGAATGCAACTTTTTGCAGCACTCCTCTGGGATTCTGTGGAGGAGAACTCTATCAGCGAAATGCTCAGTCACATTTGTCGTTTGTACGGTTCAGTAATGCGGTCCTTATAGTTCTTCAATTAATCACACACATCCAAACGTTCGAGTAAATTACATACGATGTGCGCTCTAAGCTTCATGACATATAACCTGAATAATCGAGTAAGGTTATTGAATCGCCAAGCACCCACGGACTTAACCACATAACCACCCAGTTCACTCCCAATTACCTGGCGCACTTAAACTTTCATACATTCCCGGTAATATCCAGCGAGACGGAGGAAACCCGTCGCGCAACTGGATTGAAGTAACAAATTCATTTCTCTTGACAGTTGCAGATAAATTGCACAAACGCAGGGTGTGGGGTGAATGCACAAGTTGTGATAATATCAGAAATGGTATCACCTTTTTTCGTCAGCACTGTGTTCAGGTGCAGTGGATAGTTTCCGTGAGCATCAACGGTTAGCGCAAATAAAAAAACTAAAAGTCATTAATTCCACTGAGGACTGCTCGCATGGTACAGCAGTGTCTGTATGAGTGTGCAAAACACATGAGCAGCAAACAATCTCTCAGGCAATTGAAGAAGATCCTCTATTCAATTTTGCTCCTGCTATCCCAGCACACATGGATGGTCCGTGTGTATTATTTTTCAGGCACAAGTTGTGGGTCTTGATCGTCCGCTTTGAAGACCAATGCAAGTGCTTTACCTTTGCATTATTGGGTTGGTTACCCTCGCGGAAGAAGAGCTGGGTTGGGTGATAGTGATAGTGTTAGTCCTTCTTTTTGTTCATGATACACAATGGCTAAGTAATATATCATTTCCAGACACTCGTCATTCGTTACGTTTTCCATTGGGGATATCATTCCCTTCACCTGCAGCTGCTAACAGTGTGACTAACAGGCAAAGGCATCTACGACATTCTCTGTTCATCCTCTGTATGAGCCCTGTCTTTTGAAAAATATAGCAGACGAGGTAACAGGAGAGAGTGATAGAGCGTAAATCTACGTCCTCAGTCCAGATGCATCTTTCTGTGTGACTAAGAATTTTTCATAATTATGCAGTTAATAATAGGAGCTCTTGACTATTTTTTTTTCCTCATCCCCTGCCAATTAAACAGGAAAGTTATCTAAGCTTTGAGTCTAAATTGTTAAGGGTGTCCAGATAGCAATGATATTAGTTCTTCCAACCGTTATATTTTTAGCAACAATCAAAGTTACCAAACGACATCCAGCTGTCAAAATATTAATTAAAGTTTACCATTTCATCGTGCATCGTTTGGGGCTCGTCGAACGTGCGAAAATTATTAAAAAATGTTATCGAAATTCCGGGCCAGTTGTAAATATGCAGCGCGAATTTCGTCGTCCGGTCATTCGTCATCATGGATTCAGTGTGCAGGCATTTCGTCGCACGGTAGGAAAGATTGAGCGTTGGTGTGTTAGATAGACATACTCGTAGTTTGGTGCGAAATGGTGGAAACAGCCTCCGTAGTGGCCACTGTCGAAAAAGACTCAAAAATGTCGATTCGGAGCCAGTTGAATTGGGCATAGACAGAGAGTTAACCCGGTTTATTTTGCGGCTTGGATTTGGGTATACATCCGTATAAGATGGTGCTGAAGACGGACGACCATAGAAAACGTTGACCGGAGATCCGGACTTTGGCCAAAAAATCGTCTTCTCGGACGAAACCCATTATTGGCGGCTATGTCAATAAGCAAAATTGCTGTTATTGAAGGGAACACAATTTAAAAGTGTTCGAATAAACATCAATGGATCCACAGAGATTGACTGTTTGGTGCCGTTTACGACATGGCAACATTACACCTTATTTCTTTCGAAATGATGCAAATGCTTGTATTGATGACGTTAGCAGGAGGAGAAGATTGCCCAATGAAATATACGAACTAGAGTGTAGCGAAAGCAGCCCAGCCATGCGTCTACAGAGCCAATGCTGACTAAACCATGTAAAACGCATGGACAACTTTGTTCTGGGCAGAAAAGTCTTTGAATCGGAACGCATGGAACAAGATAACAGACAACGTCAGCGACTGAGTTGGCGTAAAAAAGTGGAGCAGCTCCTAGACTTAACAAGGCAACTAGGAAATATTTTTGGCTGTTTGTTGAGGCTCTATTAAGATCCACTCTGGACTGTTACTGCACACAACAAATAACTCAAATATGCCCGGTCTTCTAATTATAATGGATTTAAATCTTTTTTTTTCCATTTTACAAGTTTTTAAGTTTTAAAGTACGAGTTTTTATAATTTATAGCTTTTCAGGTTCCTCTTGTATTTATACCTCGTTCCTAACTTTACCCCGCCAAATGTGTAAGCCGTTGCATCTACCATCGCCTGCCATCTGATGAGGGTATAGTTTCTATCAATTTTGAGTTTTTGTCTTACTTGTCGCTCAGGTTGTGTTGCACACCACAGTAAACTGCAGCATACATGCTGATTTATCAAGAAAAGTTTTTCGCTTAAGGGATATCCGTCTTGTTTCTTTTTTTTTGAGTCCGAGCATCATCCTCTTGCATTATCCATTACCTTTCTTTTTTTCCTCTTTCGTCGTTCTCAGCAAATGTGTTGTTGCCATTGCACATCAATGTCCTAGTGGACTTTGACTAACGACTTATGAATAAGTTTAATCGCATGACTAAATAGGGTTTGGTAGTTCAGGTGTAGACTGGAGTGACAGACACTTATGTGCAAAGACACTGACCATTGAGAGGACTTGCATTGATAAGGTGACGCTCAGTTGGCATGTTCACATGCAAAGTCAAGGGGAGCACATATCCGTCTGTATAATTAATTAATTTTTCATTATAGCTGATAATGTGAGTAGTGTCCGATGGAGCTATGGCTGACAGGCAGTTAACCTCTGGGGGGTTGTTATTTAATTGATTTAGTTGCACACAGGGGAGAACAGCCCTTCGGTTAGTCCGAATGGTGGCAGATGAACGTCGACGATAGTAATCGATAGCAATCGTATAATCTATTCACTCAATTACCCCTTTCGCATTAGGAGGTTGGAGTCAAGTTGTCATACAAGCTCACACACATCTGATGGTTCTCTGAGTAAATCAGATTGTTGAGCCTATAATATATGGACACGAATTAATATTTGACATCTTGATGATGTTTCGGGTTAATTTCAAATTGTTTGACAGAGCGCAATCTTGGTGTAAAATATTTGGGTTTTGAATGATTGTCATATGATTATGAGATACTTGAGTTGATTGCATATGATTTGCATCGGATTATAGTTCGGAGTTAACACACATATCAAAACCAAACACAGGCAAGCTGAACCATTTCAAAATGTTTTTTTTTCCTGACAACACCAGTGCTTGCGCCCCACCTTTCTGCTAATTATTTCGAATGTCAATTGAACATAGGAAGGCTGCCATCCCACCCTGTTCTAGGACGACAGTAATATTAATGATACTACACACCATTCGACAGACACGAACGGGACAGAGAAACCTTGAAAGCAGAATGGTGCCGGTGCTTTTCGGAATTTGCGGTTAGGTTCGCTAATTGTGTAAGATAAGTACTTAAGAATTTCATTTGTTTTCCCATTGAGCAGGGGACAAAACAGAGCTAAATTTGTAAGGTTACTTGTACTTGTGCACCAGTGCTTATCTGCTTCGTGAGAGATTGTTGAAAAGTAATTTGTCCTGTCATTGTGAGGGACATCCTTTTTACTTCAGCCGTGCTATCAGGTTTAATCAATTTCTCATCGTTTGTCGTTAATTGAATGTCGTTTAAGAATTGTTGCTGTTTTCTTCTGTCCTCCGTACGGGTTTGTCAACCCTAAGTGGTGGTGTTTCTATTGTTCAGAGCTATTAAGGACAAGTCTTCTGGTTAAAAGAGAAAGCGTACAACTTTTATTTCAAAAGACATTTTTCGAACTGTTGAAGAATTCCTTTTGTGAACTTACTTGAACAAAAATGTAGACTTACTCAATCGTACTGATTCGTTAAATAGAACTGAGACAAGTGCTATCTCTAAGTACTAATTAAAGTTCACTTGGCAGTTAAAAGTGCTTACTTAGAAGTCAGTTAATTATAGGCATTTGCTGGGGCAGTGGCACGGCATACACTAGTGTGTTATTTCAATTCTAATTTGAGAGTTAATTGTCAATTGGAATTGTGACCACACATATTTCAAAAATGGGAGTAAGCACATATGGAATGGGCTATGAGCAGATAATTAATCCAAGCGTTTTTGTGCAAGGATAAGTAATCTCTTCCCGAGATGGTGTTATTGTCAACAAATGTGCCTAATATGCTACCTTATTGCTAATGTGTAGCAAGTGTAGAAGCGGATAAAGAACACACCCCGGCGGTACTCCATTTAAGTGCAGAGCATTCATTGTTCTATAAATTTTAAGATCCTATTAAGCTATTGCACATCTTTTGATGGAACAGTTCATCATACGTCTGTTCTGCTTGCCAGGTTATTGAGACCTTTCAAGAAAGTGTAAAGCGGATAACCTTGGCAGACATGGTACTCGTATGCGCCTATCAATAAAGTATGGTTATAGGGGAATGCCTCCAGCTACTTTTAAACTACTCGAAGAAAACACAACTCAGAATGCAAGCAAATAGGAGAATGCCAGCACTGCGTGTCAAAGATCTAGGTTATTCTAGATCTGTAACAAAGATGGAGAGGCAAAGCTCAACAATTTGCGTTGGTTCATAACAATTTCAGACTAAAAAGTATGACAGGCCAACTTTTCTAGAACCGGTGTAGGTGCACAACTATTGATTTAAGGCCATCCCTCGTTTATGGGGATACCTACCTTCATTTATGCGTTATCACTGCAGTCTTGGAGAATCCTGTCTAAACGGCAGTTCGCTAGGATTTCGTAAGTTTTTGTAGTATAATGTAGACAACATTTAAAACATAGCTGGATGAGCACAATTATCCTAGCCGCTTTGAATGCGGTTGTAAGGCTCTCTGAACTTGTTACGAAAATCCGAAAGATACAAAACTTGCTGCAGAAGTTACAACACCAAAACCCCATTAACTCTACACCACCATTAGACGAATCTCCTTGAAAGCACTCAAATGTGTCATCAATGTTGATTGTAGTACGTGGGCCGACGTTTCCTGACATGAATACAAAGGACACCTATCCATATCCATTAACGACCGGACCTCAAAACAAAAGTTTTTCTCCACTTCGATAACCTCAAAATGATATTTTAACCAAATCTCGTTTCAAAGGCAAAGGCCTTCGAACTATCTTCATCAATCAAATCTCATTTCCTGAAAGAAAACAAAATAAAAACCGAAACACCAAATGAAGGTTCGAAGCCCCAAATGAGACTGTGCGGTGCTTGTGTCCCCATTTAACATCGCAAACAATGTGATAATTTTACACTAGCAACCTAGAAACTTTGTTTTGCTTACTTTACCCCGTAAATCACTTAAATTACCGAATTTCCTCACCTCCATAGTGAACCCCAAATGTTCGACCCAAGTGTATCCCGGGTCCAAAGGTCCAAGGTTAAACGAACATCATTAAACCATCCAATTCTATCACTTCTCACCCAACATACCACCATCCCTTCTGGTTTTGTGCTAAAGAATTGATTTCGAACACTACTATCATTGTCAATTAAGTGGTCCAAGAATCCCAGGAACCACAGGCAGCCTGGCAGCCTGACAGCCTGACAGCCAGGCGGACGGGCAAACGGCAGAGAACTTTCCCTAAGAGGGTGTGGATATGGCAAGCACAACGGATGTACGCATCGTGGGACGTGCTTTGTCACCCACATTAGCCAAATGGCCCATCATTTCCAGTCACGTTTTTCAAATTGGCCTCAACGCTAGGATTCATCGATTCACCTGGTTCTGGTTCACTTCTAGTGGGTCGGTCGAAAATAGGATTCTTCCCAGCACTCCTTTCAGTGGGCGGCTCAAAAAGCCTATTTCTGTATTTTGACTTTTACCCGAAATATTTGTGCGTGATGGGAGGATGCTGGTTATTTCTATATTCCACGTCGCCGGCGGCGGTCGTGTACCCTTTCCTGTCACAAAGGATAGCTGAACAAATTCCAGCGATTTGTTTGAATGAGTGAATCCGCCAAATGAAATGTTATGACATCATTCTGGATTCCTGGCATGATTATTGTTTTCTATTTTTCGTTTTTGTTCCCCGGAAACCGGCGAGCAAAATGGGGATTAAATTGAAATGGTGACAGGATCCTTTTTAAATGTTATCTACGGTGGGTATACAGTTTTGTGGCATGAGGTCCATGTGATTGTTTTAGCCGGACCAGATTGCCAGAAATTTTCTAAATGTAATTGCGAGTGTGGGTGGTGAGCTATTTGAGGGCGATTGCGGTTGAGTTTCGTGCATGAGAATTTCATTTAACTGAACCTGTGTTGATGGGAAGATTATCCTAACAAAGGTACTCATATCGTTGCCGATCTAGAGAAATAGAAAAGGTATCCTGTGAGGCTTTATCTCGTCATCAACATTTCCACAATTCATTAATCATGCACTAAACTGAGTTTTGTTTTATATGCCAAGCACGTTATATGAAACATTTATGTTTCGAGAGAATGTGACCTGGTTCCTTTAACATTCATGCGTGAAAAGTACTAAAAACAAAATGAGAAAAATTTGTCAATGACTTAAAGGGCACTCGTTTGAAGCTAACTGGGGGAGAAGGCTTATCCACGACCTACATGCGTTGTAGAGCAATAGTTGGGCATCAGTTAGGCATCAGGCACAGCACCTAGCTAGCTTAGGCTAAGCAAAGCATTTGGATAACCACTGACACGCTTCAAAACAGTAAAATGATCTAAGACTAACTGGTCTGACTTGTCGCCGTGGAGTTGTGACGTCAAATCTTATGCAGAAGTTTCATGGGCCTTAGCAAACAGATCAACTTTTATAGCAACGGTTACACCTCCCATGAGTCAATGAAAATTCTCTGAAAGTACATAAGATGTATAGTACATCTTCCTACTGAAACTTACAAAAAAAGTCCGTTCGAAATCCGTATAAACCTGTCCACCACTCGTGAGAGAACAAAACCACGCACAGCACAAGTGGTTCCTGTAGAAGCTGGGCAATGGTCCTCTTTGAGGTGCAATGGCCAGAATCGATGATTAATATACTGGTACACATAAATTGAAGTTAGCTTCAAACTAGTTGCCGCTGGACGCTGGAGAGATGAGAAGTTCATGCTGCCTGTTCAAAAAATATTTTGAATTCTTATGAGCCACCTAGCACCTGCAATTTATTCCTGTCATTTTGAATATTCCTTATACATAAGTTTGCTTCGACATAACTCGTTTTTTTGGCATTTCCTGTAAAATGGTCAATCTGCATGCATAGACTTTAAAGTTGTCGCGTGCCGCACCATTTACTAAGCTCTTCCATTTAAAAAAAAAAACTTTATCCGTCTGTACTTGAGGGCGTCGGCTAATACCATAAGACAAATCCGTTTTCGAACTCATACAGTACAAGAGTACTTAGAGATCTAAACGTGCATGAATCAGGATAGTATCACCTGATACTCTGATACTGATAATCATACAGTCTTGGCCAAATGTATTAGGCACCCTTAACTTTTTGTCTTTGCTGCGAAATTACATATCGGAAGTTTGCATTTTATGGTTTTCGGCGAGACTGTCTGAGATTGTAAAAGATTTTTATTTTTTCCTCTCATTTTCTTAACTTTTTTGACTTTTGAAGATATAACGAATCTTAAAGGGTGCCTAAAATATTTATCCAAGGCTGTATATTGAAAAGGGGTGTTCTCTTCCCAGCCAAAACCACTGCGTAAGCTTTTCATCTATTCTACTCGTCTGACCTCTTTATGAATGGACGGAAAACAGCATTGTTTTGTATAAAGGACGAATCTTCGTCACCCTCTTTCTAATGGGCCCACAGCTCTAACGTCCCTTCTTCCCAAAGTCAAGGAAATGGTGAAAAAATCGTCAGCATATGTATCGAAAATCTTGAATCACAGAAGTTTCGGTAGTACAGTTTCCGCTGGTCCGCTGGTGGCATATATTACAAAAAGTGGCACCAATGTTTGCACAATTAAGGCGTAAGCGAGATCGCAAAATGCACTTGTCAAAGCATTTGACGGAGTCTGGCATCAGACTCTTTTGTCGAAAATTCATGCTTATGGTATCGACGAATCTTTTCTACTATAAGGTATAGGAACCGTTCAGTTCAAGTTGTTTTGCACGGATTGAGCTCTGATATTTACCTTGCAAGTTCTAGTGTTCCTCAAGGTTCTGTTTTGTGTCCGACTCTCTTTCTCATTTCTTATAAATGATCTTCTGTTTGCTACTTCTAAGCCAACCCACTCCTACGTTGATGACAACTTAAGCTAATAATCAGCCATTATCAATGAAAGGCGCTTGTGTCGATAAAACCGACAAAACTTTCAATCCTTGCTATGTGTATCAATACAACACTTAGTTGGAACGATCACATATTTTAGGTCGCCAAAAATGCTGCGAAATGTGTATACATCGTTTAACGATAATATCTTGCACATCACCTCTCTGATTTGGCTTCAATTTATAACGCCTAAATCGACCCCAAGCTTCTTATCTGGTCTGGTGCTTCCCAGATCCCCGCATTCACCAGACAGAAGCGATAAAACTTATAGGAAACAATAATATGGCGAAGTCAATAGATGCGCTCGAACTCCGCCGTAATGACTTTTTCTTGTCATTATTTTATCGGTATTTTAACAACCAATGCTCAAGTCAGCTAGTCAGTTGCATTCCCCTTCATGAACTTACCTGAAATAAGTGTCTCGCCAGCTCAATGCTTACCAGTTTACGCTTAAGCCTGCTTTCGGATGCACAGAAAAGTTCACAGAATCGGTTTATAGCCGTACCATACGAATATGGAATACGCTTTCTAGCCCAACTTTTTCCACTGACTACAATCCACAGACATTAAAAACCGGCGCGCATCGCTACTTTCCCTTTCACCTATCTACACGCCGTGGCGTGGTAGGTAAGCGCATCGACTCATACCGTCGAAGTCTGGGTTGGATTCTCAAAAAAACACCTTTGATATTTTCAAAGGTCCACGT
Organism: Myathropa florea; assembly: GCA_930367185.1. Lineage (NCBI taxonomy): Eukaryota > Metazoa > Arthropoda > Insecta > Diptera > Syrphidae > Myathropa > Myathropa florea. The sequence goes on from OV884003.1 coordinate 101,695,362, forward strand.
CTTTCGAGTCACTTACTAGAAAAAGCTTCTCAATATCGCCGTTCAGAGTTGGCATTAAACTGTAGGTCCCCTCCACTCGTGAGAGAA